>OZ020166.1:12610105-12632960 GCA_963971145.1 Sussaba pulchella
TTATTTTTTAAATTTATCCTTTTATTTATTATTCTATATCGAAGATACCTATTCTCTATAAATTGCGCTGTGCGATAACTCGCGAGGTCGACATTGCGATTTCATTTGAATTTACAAAGAATCGTGAGCGATTGTTTTACTCATCGCACAATATCGCACAATCGATTCGATCTCTGATATTGCAACGATACATCACTACCGGCGTTTCCGTGCTCTCGGAGCCATTACTCACCCTCGCCGAGCATAAATTCTGATTTCATACCATTCGCATCTTTCTCTCAACGAAGATCAACGAGTGACAACAACTTTTAGATGCGAGGTTATTCAAAAGTGTGTTATTTTGTTCATTGTAACCCAATTAACTATCGAACGTTGGAACCCCAATTTTTCAATTAACATATTTATGTATTAATTGTTGCAAAAGCAGTGAATAAATTTGACAATTAAAAAACGAAATGCGGGAAATGAAAAATTATTTTTTATTAAATTTCAATTCAAATAATTCGAATAAATTTTGAATAATAAAAATTAAAAAAAATTAATTACTGTAAATAAACTTGTTTGCAATCTTTCACGTCGGTTGTAAGGAAATAGAAAATTATTTCGAAAAATGACAAAGCCTTACAAAACCATGCAACGAAAACATTGTATGAATTGGTGACTTCCGGGGATGAGAATAATGGACGTTGCCATAACACCGTGACCGAAATAACGGTACGTTCTTTTATTCTGTTCATCTTGGGTTCAGAAGTTTTCCGTCTTCTCGAAGAACGTTGTTTCACACGCCAGAGGGCTTCTGGGCTGACGTTCGGCGACAACGTAATTTCCATCGTAAACCGGAAATCGTTCGTCCCACTCGGTTACCGTCAAACGCACGGCCATCGTCGGACAATCTCGTCCTCGTGGCACGAATCTACACATCAAAACTGATCCACATGCCTTGAAAAAGAAGAAAAAAACGAGATTATTATTAATAGATTAACCCACATCATAACGACTCCACAATGTTCGCAAGTCATCGGACAAGCTCAAGTTTTTTTTCTTCTTTTTCCATATTTTTTATCACGCTTCGAATCAACAGATGCTTCGGGTTATTGAAGAAAGACATTATTTTTCTTATCCGCTGAAACTCGCAAACGCGATCCAGATGACGAGGCATGAGAATTCGTATTTCATACGGAGACTAATGGGCAGACCGAGAAACTTAATTAATAATAATTCGTACATGTATGTTATCGGAGGATCTTTCACTTTGAGCGACGAGAATTATCGTACGTCCGTCAGTCGTTTTTGCAGACACGACGTTTTAGTACAAACACCCGTTCATTATTGCGATAACTGCTTTAGTGGTTTACGATACGTGCGTCACTACTAGTTATTTTATTTTTGAATCATTATTATTGTTAATAATAATAATGATGATGATGAATAATGATAATGATTATTAAATAAATATTTTATTAAAATATTTCGATGTTTAATTTCATTTCGTCACGTGAAAAACTCGTTAACCCTGCAAAAAAAAATTACTCATGACGAACTTATGAATTCTCGTAATTATAATCGATTTCCTTTCGATCGCCTTCTTTCTCTGTTTGCAAGCGTACTGAAGAAATCGATGATCGAAGCATTATTTCCAAGTTCGAGGAATATCCATGCAGTACGACAACCCGACTTTCTTTTCAGTACATGCTGGTTGCCTATCCACAGGCGCTGAACACTGTTTTACCGCCTGAAACGCTCGAGCTCGACCCACTTACGAACACGTCGCCCAACAACAATCACACAGCGCCACAAATCCCCAAAAAAAAAGATCCACGAATGCCAAACTCTCGTATTTACACGATAAAACGTTTCATTGTGCAAATAAATAAAAAACGGTATCATCGAAAACGATATATTCGTTCATAAAAACCGTTCGAATCTCGCGCCAAATTTTTCGCCCCACTTTACCGACCGGCGTTCATTCGCGTGACGCCTGGCAGACACGATCATGGCTGCTGTAACAATATTTCCCCCATAATCCTCGCCCATGCCATATATTTGACGAACAAGGACTCGTTCTTTCGTTTATCATTCAAGAAAGTCATAAACTGATTAACTCCTTCGTATTTCAATTTTTACTAAATCTAAACACGTCAAAGGCAAACAAAAAATCCTTTCGAAAAACTAAAAAGAAAAACGTAAACGAAAAAAAAAGTCTTCTGCTACATGCGCGCGCCATGTTGTTCCGTACATCAGCCACGTCCTAACTTAATGGCAGCGGTATCTTGTTTGGATCCGGTGTCGCGTATATTTTATTAACAGTTTAACGACAGTCCGAACACATTGGATAATCAACGAAACAGTGAAAAATGGTGAGTAAACAAATGTAAAAGAAATTCATTCGTTGCGATATATGGACTAACCTATAAATCACGAGGATGCTCTACGAATTGACGTTCCCACGTCCGTCTTTCGCGTACACGTCAATAATTCCACCTGCAGCTGCACTTTCACATGTTTTTACTCGAGCAATTGAACATCATTCTCTTCGCAAATACGTTCAAACGTTATTTCCAAATTACGACGAAACCCGTTTGAGTAACATTTTTTAAAGTCTATTAGCGTTTAAATTATTGGTAATATTATCGCGACCGGATGCATTTCACTGATTCCCATCCATGCATCATCAGTCGTAAGTACGTTGCATCATTTGACAAGAATCGAGAAGTAAACGAGTGAATTTGGTTTTGTTTTTTTTCTTTCCAGCCGCTGCGACTAGATATCAAGCGTAAGTTGACAGTTAGGTCGGACAGAGTCAAGAGCGTAGATATCCATCCGACGGAACCATGGATGCTATGTTCGCTGTATCAGGGCCACGTCAACATCTGGAATCACGACACGCAAACTCTCATAAAAACCTTCGAGGTTTGCGATTTGCCCGTGAGAGCGGCGAAATTTGTTCCGCGCAAAAATTGGGTCGTAACGGGCTCGGACGACATGCAAGTCAGGGTATTCAATTACAATACTCTGGAAAGGGTTCACAGCTTCGAAGCTCACAGCGACTACGTCAGATGCATCGCGGTTCATCCGACTCAACCGTTTATACTCACCAGCAGCGGTTCGTAATTCATTTCGGTTCGATATATATATTTTTTTTACAATTCGATTCAATTTGATCGCAAATGATCAAAGATGGCATCTAAAACGTGTATGGGATACATGTTAGAGCTCTGAGGACTGCTCAAGATTAGTTTGCCGAGTTAAAATTACAAATAAATTATTTTGCCCCTCGGAACTTCCATTTCAAAAGCTTTAAAATTGATTCAAAATAAATATTTTGGAAAATGTAAGCACACAAGTTTGTAGAGAAAAAAAAAGCCCTTGCAAACGCACATATATACTCCCTCCAACAAATGACATAATTGCGGAATAAAAATAAAATTAAAAACAACACAGACAGATTAAAATCTACTACACAACCCAATATCGTACCCGCCGTATTCATATCAAACAATAGACCTAATTCGCATCCCGTCATTCTTTTACCCTCTCCGCAGATGACATGCTCATCAAACTGTGGAACTGGGAAAAATCATGGCGAAGCCAGCAGGTATTCGACGGTCACACGCACTACGTCATGCAAATAGTTTTCAATCCAAAAGACAACAACACTTTCGCCAGCGCTTCGCTCGACAGAACGGTAAAAGTTTGGCAACTCGGTTCGTCAACCGCCAATTTCACTCTCGAGGGTCACGAAAAAGGTGTCAATTGCGTGGATTATTATCACGGCGGTGACAAACCTTATCTCATATCCGGAGCTGACGACAAATACGTCAAAATATGGGATTATCAGAACAAAACTTGCGTGCAAACGTTGGAAGGACACACTCAAAATATTTCAGCTGTTTGTTTTCATCCGGAATTGCCAATAGTGTTGACAGGTTCAGAAGACGGAACGGTTAGAATATGGCACGCAGGAACTTATCGTCTCGAAGTTTCCTTGAATTACGGTCTCGAAAGAGTTTGGACGATCGCTTGTATGCGAGGTTCCAACAATGTTTCGATCGGTTACGACGAAGGCAGCGTTATGGTAAAAGTTGGTCGCGAAGAACCCGCAGTTTCCATGGATTCCATGGGTGGTAAAATTGTTTGGGCTCGTCACAGCGAGATACAACAAGTCAATCTAAAAGCCCTCGGAGAGGAAGCTCAGGACGGCGAACGTTTGCCACTCGCCGTTAAAGACATGGGAGCTTGCGAAATTTATCCCCAAACCATACAACACAATCCTAACGGACGTTTTCTCGTTGTTTGCGGCGATGGCGAATACATTATTTACACTTCCATGGCTTTAAGAAACAAAGCATTTGGACAAGCTCTCGAATTCGTTTGGGCATCGGATTCCAGCCAATACGCCGTTCGCGAAAGCTCGTCGACCGTTAAAGTTTTCAAGAATTTCAAAGAAAAGAAAAGCATCAAACCTGATTTTGGAGTTGACGGTGAATTTATGAGAATTTTTATTTTTACAAATCGTTCTTGGTGATGATTTTGAAAGATTTTCTTTAATCATCGTTTGTTGTTTTTTTTTTTTTTTTTTTTTTTTTTTTTTTTCCAGCTATTTTTGGAGGATTTATGCTTGGCGTTTCGTCCGGATCCGGGCTTTCGTTTTTCGATTGGGAAACTTTGAAACTCGTACGACGCATCGATATTCAACCTACTCACGTTTATTGGGCGGAAAACGCTTCGCTCATTGCTCTCGCGACGGCTGATCAATATTTTATATTGAAATATCAATCGGACGCGGTTGCAAATGCCGCGGAAAATGCCGAAGATATCGAGGATGCTTTTGAGGTAATCGGAGATTTATCAAACTTGATTAAAGTTATCGCAGAATAATTGGTGTTTTGTCGACTTGAAACATGAAATTTGGCAAAGTTATACATTTTATTGACCCACGTAATTGGCACTAGTTGACACTTGAAAATATTCATATAAAAATTGTACGGAGAGTGAATTAGGTTTTCGAAGTTAAAATTTTTTTTTTAATATATTATGTCGGGTATCATTTAAAAGAGCTTGTTATCTAGTATACAAAAATATCTTCTTCATTATTTTGAATAGCATATTTACCAAGATATTCCAAAAAATATGCGAAAATTCAGTAATTAATTGTTTAATTTAATTATCCCTCTCCCCCCTCCGTATTTCCGAAACGACTGGACTTAAAATTCTAAAAAAATCAGAAAATACAATTCCTCACTTGGAGTTTACAGGAAAATTATAACGAAAGCCCTAAGTTTCATAGATTTCTGGAAATAAATTATCCAAAATATGGTACGCAATTCTCTGCGCGTGAGTCGAACTCGAATTTGACTCACTCTTTTTTTTTTTCAGATGGTAGCAGAGATGAGCGAAGTCGTGAAAACCGGTCTGTGGGTGGGCGATTGTTTCATCTACACGAACAGCGTCAACAGAATAAATTATTTCGTCGGTGGCGAAGTTGTTACGGTATCGCATTTGGATCGGCCAATGTATTTGCTCGGTTACGTACCGAGAGACAACAGATTGTATCTTTGCGACAAAGAACTCGCGATCGTTTCGTATTCGTTGTTGCTCTCGGTGTTGGAGTATCAAACCGCTGTTATGAGAAAAGATTTCGAAACCGCCGATCGAGTTTTGCCAACCGTTCCGAAGGAGCATCGCACGAGAGTCGCGCATTTCTTGGAGAAACAGGTACGTTTGTTCGATTCCGGCATGAGGTTTACGGGGGCTGTTGATTTTACGGACTTCACGATGAACAATGCGTCTTGAAAATTTTTTTTTTAGGGTTTATATATGATTAGAAAAATTATTGATATTACTTCCGAACAATTCTTGTTGACTTCTATGAGTAGAATGATAGAAAAACATTTTTATTAATTAATATAATTATTTATCGTGTTACAAGAATAAGACATATAACAAAATTATTTATTGATGAATATTATTCGGAAGTAATATTAATTATTGCAATTAATTATCATTATTATTATTATTATTATTATTATTATTATTATTATTATTATTATTATTATTATTATTATCATCGTCATCATTATTATTAGCATTATTATTATTATTATCATTATTATTATCATTATTATTATTATTATTATTATTATTATTATTATTATTATTATTATTATTATCATCATCATCATCATCATCATCATCATCATTATTATTATTATTATTATTATTATTATTATTATTATTATTATTATTATTATTATCATCATCGTTATCATCATCATCATCATTATTATTATTATCATTATTATTATTATTATTATTATTATTATTATTATTATTATTATTATTATTATTATTATTATTATTATTATTATTATTATTATTATTATTTCTTATTATTATCATGATCATCATCATCATTATTATTATTATTATTTCTTATTATAATTATTATTATTATTATTATTATTATTATCCCTTATTATTATTATTATTATCATTATTATTATAACCATTACTATAATGTTTCTTTTTGTATTTTATTGAAATAATCGAAAAATGTAATTTCAATCAAATGGGAAATTTTAATCGCTTGGAGGCACAATTTAAAGGTGTCGTCCGAGTCTCAAATCTAACCCAGATTTTCTCTAACATACCTCGAATCTACTAGAATACAGGAATTTTGAATTTCCTAAATGACAATATCAAGGGACACCCCAATATACGTCCCCGTAAACCTCGTGTCAACGACAATCTTCGTCGTAATTCATTCCCAAAAACGTCGTGTTCGAACTAAACATTTCCCATTCGCCTCTCGCAGGGTTTCAAGAAGCAAGCTCTGGAAGTATCGGCCGACCCGGAACACAGATTCGAGCTCGCTCTCGCACTCGGCGATCTCACGACCGCCCACAATCTCGCCAACGAAGCCAACAGCCAACAAAAGTGGCGTCAATTGGCCGCTCTGGCAACCCAAAAAGGCAAACTTCGATTGGCCCAAGAGTGTCTGCATCACGCTCAGGATTTCGGTGGTCTGCTGTTGCTCGCGACGAGTACCGGAAACGCCGGAATGATCGAAAAATTGGGACAAGCCGCTGACGAAACCGGCAAAAACAATATCTCGTTTTTGTCGAATTTTCTTTTGGGCGACGTCGACAAGTGTTTGGAAATTTTGATAAAAACCGACAGATTGCCCGAAGCCGCATTTTTCGCTCGTGCTTACGCGCCCAGCAAAATTTCTTCGGTCGTTAAATTGTGGAAAGAAAAATTGTCGGCGGTTAGCGAAAAAGCCGGACAAAGTTTGGCGGATCCGGAACAATACGAGAATTTATTTCCGGGCTACAGGGAATCTCTCAGGGTTGAACAATTTTTGCGGGAAGACAGTAAGAAGAAAATTCCGGCATCGATGTTCACTCAGATGCAGGTGAATAAATAATGCAGTTGCATTCTTAAATTATTATTTTTTATTTTATTTTATTTTATTTCATTTATTTATTTATTGATTTTCTGTAAGCAAATAATTCATTCGTTGTCTTTGTCGACAAGACAACGAAGATAAGTTCGTAAAAATGTGTTTGCCAAACGATTAACTTAATAAAAAAAAGGTATCGCAAATTCAATCACAACAAATTTATATATTAGGGTGGCTCGAAAAAAAAAAATTTCCGATTTCAAATGGCAAGCATACACTTCGAAGCATCTTGCATCCGTAGAATTCTGCCCAAAGATGAACCCGATCGCACCATTTTTAGGGGTCGTCCACGATTTTTTAAGTTTTTTCATTTGATTAACATGGGAAGAACATGAAGTTTCCATTCAAAAAATCATAGCTTCGCGACTTTTATAGCTACGGCGATCCCGTAAGTTCCGTTTGAAAGCTCTTTAAAAAACGCTTAAAATAGCATGCCGACCTTCGGAATCCGATTGCAACTTCCGTCGATGATTCAAAAAACTGAGTACGATCTGAAATATAAAGTCATTTTTTAAATCATCGAATTTCGAAGGTCTGCGTGCCATTTTAAGCGGTTTTCAAACTTATAAACGCATATATATACGCATATATTTGTTTTACATTACCGATAAATAATGATTTATTTGTTTCGGGAATAGAATTTTTATTTCAACGTCACAATAATAATGCACTGCTCGTAGAAGCATGCTACATTTATTTGTGTATATAACGGTGCGTTATCATTGAAATGTAAAAACGAAAATTCTATTCCCGGAACAGATAAATCATTATTTATGGCAATATATATATCTGATATAAATATATTGAATCAATTTCTTAATAACGCGGCGGCATCGTGTCAGTCGATAACTCGATAGAATTAACAATTCCACGCTTCATTTGGCCGTAACTCGTGATAACGATGGGCTGAAAAAATAAAAGGGGGGAGGGGGGCTGAAAAAAAGTAAAATTTTTTTCGCTCGGGTTTGGACGATCGTCGAGACGCGATCGAGATAATTGTTCGCAAGAGGGATATATCGTCGTCGGCTTACAGCTCGCGAGTCCACGTTTGGTTTATGATGATTGCGCAATCGTTAAAACTGATATTGTATTTATGTAGTGCAAATCATCTGGTCGAGACTAATCGATTACCCGAACCAATCAAACCTAACAATCTTCGGGCTATAAATATTAATAGCGGTAACAATCGATAACGAAACCGGGATCGAACGATATGTATTTTTAAAAATTTTTTTTATAGATCCTCATAACCACATTGTAATAGTTTAACTCGTTGTCCACGGCGCGGTTGCAGATAATACGCACATAATCTTTTTTATCGCAATTTCCTGTTTCGCTTTCTTACAGAGGGGTGGATATTTTTTTTCTTCAGAGAATTTTTTTTTCCTCGAGAAATCCAGAGTTGATGTAAATATGATGAATATTATTCGAAAGCAATATTAATGATTGTAATTTATTATTATTATTATTATTTTTATCATTATTGTTATTATTATTATTATTATTGTTATCATTATTATTATTATTATTATTACTATCGTTATTATTATTATTATTATTTTCATTATTATTATTATTATTATTATTATTATTATTATTATTATTGTTATTATTGTTATTATTATTATTATTACTATTATTATTATTATTATTACTATTATTATTATTATTATTATTACTATCATTATTATTATTATTATTATTATTATTATTATTATTATTATTATTATTATTATTATTATTATTATTATTATTATTATTATTATTATTATTATTATTATCATTATTATTATTATTACTATCATTATTATTATTAGCATTATTATTATTATTATTATTATTATTATTATTAGTTGATATTATTTGATACAGCGTTGATATAAATACTTCGTCAAGGAGGAAGATTCGTACAATATCTTGAATTCTGAAGAGGCAATTTCCTACTTTCAACTTTTCTAATCAATGAAGAAGAAAAAAATGAAAAAGTCTTTGATTATTTGTTTTCCTTTTACAGCCCAACACGGAAAGAAAACCCGCGGAAGAGATGCTCGCTGCCGAGAAATCCGGTAGTTTCGTGGCGAAGGATCCCGCTTGTCCCGGAGTATCGGCGAGTTCGTTCAACGAAACCAGCGAACAATTGACCAACAGATTGCACGATTTGATAATCAATCAATCTTCATCGTCGTCGAAATCCGCAACTCGCGAAAACCTCGCGAAACCGCAGAGCACAACGAGACCACTCGCAATGGACGAGGATGATCTCGAATTGGACCTCGAATTGGACGAAAACATCGACACTACGGTAAGGATATTGTGATTTATTTACTTTGTTTATTTATTTATTTATTTCAACAATTATACAAATTTATTTGCAAATTTTTTTCATTTAACTTTAAGTTATTTTGTGGTTCAACTGGATGGATATTAAAAAATCGCCAAAATGCTTGAAAAGACGAGGAATGATAGTTCATGATAGGACAATGATACATGAATTATTTCAGAATTTTTTACTACATTATTTAGTACTTATAAATTCATTAATTTAACACGATCGCTTATGGGAAAACAGCTGCAGACGTTAATGTTTGCAAAACGAATGGAACTCAATCGTTGTAAATTCTGAAAAAATTATATCATTAAGATGAAGAATCAACGGATTGATTATGCTTACTTACAAATGAATCGATGGAGTAATTGTCGAGTAATTAATTGAAGTAATGAAGAGTATCGTCTGAAACAGTTGAAACATTTTTACAGTCACTGACGAAACGTCGGTCAACCACACGCCAATATCGGCGAATTTGACTTCAATTATTATTAAAAGTGGTAAATTAACATTTCCGAGTGTTAATTAATCATGAGTGTGGCTATTTAGCAAGGTTAAACATGTACGACATGATCTAGACTTGTAAATCCACGATTCACCCATTTTGGTCTAACATTTTGCCCGAAAATCCATCCAGTGAGACCTCAACAAATTCTCCTAATTTATTATTATTTATTATTAACTTTTTTTTTGCATGACTGACGGGAAAAGTTTTTTTACGAACGAAAGTAAGTTGAAACGATGAATAATGTTTTGATCAAAATTTATACGTCGCTGATTTTGTTGTCGAGACTTCAAAAATTGTCTCGCCTCGGTTCGATGCGACAATCTTCGTAAGAGAGATAAACAAAGTCGAAACTTGGACATTGTTTCCTCATTTCGATAACATTGCAACTTTGTACCAAATTCTAGTCCGATACCTCAAAAATTGCGCGAGCTAGAGAACGCACGACTTTTTTTGAAAAATTTCAAAATTCTCTAAAAACAAAAGCACCACATGGATTTTTCTCAAATTCAGTACCAAGCATCTCCCTGTAATATTGCGACATTCTACTGAATTCGAGCTCAGTATCTCGAAAATTCTGCGATCTAGAGAGCGCAAATCGATTTTTTAAAAATTTCAAAATCGTGTAAAAACAAAAGATGTGCATGGATTTTTCAAAAAATTTAATCAAGCAAGGGGTCTTGAACCCTTTACATGTGCTATAAATTTCAGCTTCATATCTCAAGCCGTTCTCAAGTTGTGAACGTTAAACGAATGTTGCACACACAAACACATCCGGACATTTTTTTTCTAAATGTGATTTCTCGGCGTTTTGGGACATTTTTGAACACGTCTACATGAAAAACTGGAAAAAAAAATTTGTTTTCACGAAAACAAAGCTTCCTCTATGAAAAAGCGAAATACGGGGGGGGGGGGGGGGGAAGCTGGGAGTTAAGGTGGGCGACCGAGAGCTGGCAATTAGTACGATGTCTTAATGCCCTTAAATGCATAAACGCCATCGTGGTAACCCCAGAAGGGTATTGAATTTCGAAACTGGACCCTAACGACCGTGGATCGAGTGAAGCAGGTACAAATACGTGTAAGGCGCTTGCGATACACGTAACAAAACGTGCAAGCACATAAACGAATCCGCGCACGATCGTGCAATCCGCGTGAGCGAAACGAATGAAGGGAATAAGTTACTTTCTGCATTCAATGCGGGACCTCGTAGAGAATCCATTCGTTCGCGTTCTCGGATGGAGGCCGGAATGAGTCTCGCGGTTTGTCCTTAAGGGGTTGTATTCGGTTGATTGCGGAAAAATTGAAGAATTTTCATGATTTTTTTTTTTAGCCGCGTTGACATAATTTTATTGGAATACACTATACGGTGTCAATTTTCGATCGTAATTTTTTTTTCGTTTATTAACATTAATTATGCTAGAAGAAGAAGAATATTTTAATCTTTGCTCCGTCAATTGATCAAAAAAATGATTTAATTAATTTGAAATCTATTAAATTTATTATTTAATTATTCTATTTTAATTATTTGATTTATTTAATTTATTAAATTTATTATTTAATTTAATAAATTTATTATTTAATTTATTAAATTTATTAAATTTATTATTTATTATTTAATTTATTATTTAATTATTTAATTATTGAATTATTAAATTATTAAATTATTGATTATTTAATTTATTAAATTTATTATTTAATTATTGAATTATTGAATTATTAATTATTGAATTTATTGAATTTATTAATTTATCACTAATTTATTTATTATTTTATCCAAGATGATGACTTGTAAAAATGGTGACCCAATGGTGTAAGGTTATTTCTCCGTCTTCCTCCTGTAAAAGCTGTCGGAAACGATAGAATTACACAGATTATAAATCATCGTAACGAATCAATCAGTACTTCAACCAAAAAAAAACTACCCTCATTACACAAATTAATCTCGAAAGTGCGTAATTCCGTAAAAAAAAGATTGTTTCGATGATTAATGATGAATATCAGTGGAATAAAAATGGCGGAGAGCGAACGAGCACGGGTCAAGTCGTGACCGGGCGTAAAAGCTCTGGTTACATCGATAGTAAATCCGGGAGGAGAGCTAGAGTAGGTTACGACGCCGGCTCCGGATTATTATGGCAACAAGGCTGTAAACAAAATGCAGCGTGACTGTTCTCGGGTAAACAGCCCGAGGGTATGTGCGCAAAAGCTCCGGGAGAGCCAGCTCTGTGTTTTGCTTTCGACCTGCCTCTCGCTGCTCTCTTCCATTTGTATCGGTTACATGCTTCAACGGTAATGATCCCCCCATTCATTTTTATAGGATAAATAGCACACACACACACACACACATGCACATACACACATCGAACTTCGCAGAGTCGACTCTCGTAACGCCATTGATCGATTTATAAAAACGTGGGGATTTTTATTTTATTTGTTATTGTTTTAATGACATTTTATTTCAATTTTTTACCTGTAATTTTATTCTTTTTTATTTTATTTTGATTTTTTACCTGTCATTTTATTCTATTTTATTTTATTTTGATTTTTTACCTGTCATTTTATTCTATTTTATTTTATTTTGATTTTTTACCTGTCATTTTATTCTATTTTATTTTATTTTGATTTTTTACCTGTCATTTTATTCTATTTTGTTTTTAATTTCATTTTATTCAAATTTTTTATCTATTATTTTATTTTGTTATTATTTTATTTACCTTATTTTGTTTTATTTTTATTTTTATATTGAGAACAGCAGCTTCTCGTGTTTTTTTTTTTTTTCGTTTCGCCTCGTTTTTAAATTATTTTCGTTGCCATTGTTTCAGGACGTAAATCTCGACGACGATCTTCTCGAAGAGGATTAACGGAACCCGCTGGCGACTCGCTCGCTGCCGAGAACAAGACACGAGCGTCGATCTTGCTACGTCGCCGGTCATTCCTCAACGCGAACTGAAAAAAAATAATGTGAAAATAAGAAAAAAACGTCACACGAGTATTAAAAGATCTAACCTGATGAAATTATGCAATTTTTTTTCATCACAAACGTATGAAATCGAACGCGGTGCGTACGGCCGAATAATAAAGATTGCCGTCTCGACCCCTTATGTATATAAATAACGGCATTGTACTGAGGGGTTAAATATATTGTTAATATAAATAAATCGCGGACCTTTACAAAGTCCAATTTCTTCCTTTTCACGTTTGTGTTATTCCTGGGTGCGTCCCAAATCAACGGATTCGAACCCCGAAAATCAATTTTTTAATTATTTTTCTTCATAAAAATAATGTAAAATAATGAAAACCGATTTTTTCACCAAAAAATAAGAGAAAATAATGAAAAAAATCGATATTCTATCGAAAATATTCAAAACATCGATCCTTTTGCCAGATACGTTTCATTCCTCTTTTTTTGAGATAGGAAGCCATGATTCTATATTAAAATTGTAGAAAAACTTGAATTTTTTAAAAATTGAGGCAAAATATATTAAAGACCTAAATAACCTAAATAACGTAAATACCCTAAATTTCTCAAAATTTTTAAATACTAACTAACTAAATAACTAACTAACTAACTGAATGCACTGAACCAGAGAAAAAAAATCTCTCAATTTCGATATAGTATCTAAGAAAAAAAAATGTCACCTAATAATATCAAATCAGGGGTGAGATGAAAGAAAAGGAGTGTAAAAAATCTTTAAAAAAAAATCATGAGTTCCTAAGATCCAAAAAAAAAGTTTTAAAAAAAACCATCGACCACATCGGGGGATAGAAAAATTTAAATCCATTAATTTCGGACTTCTCTCCCCCTCGTATACATTTTTGTCGGTTTTCGTGGCGTCTTCTTCTTCTTCTTCTCGATTTTTCTTCTTTCTCTTCGTTGTGCTCCCTCGTCAGTAGGAACTTGAGTGCCACCGCAGCAATAAACGTCACACGGCTATTAAACCCATCCCGGGTGATTTAACTCGGTAAGCCGGTTTAAAGTGTTTTGAACACATCAACCGACTGTAACGGAATACACCTGAATTGTTTGTTAAATAGTATTTGGTACGATTAACATTGGCTTGTCTGTTTGGGAAACATCTTTGGCCGATATACCGGCTCGTGATGGCCAAAGAGAAAGAGAGAGAGAGAGAGAGAGAGAAAGAGAGACGGTAAAATCCGCCTGTTCGAATGACGACAGTGCAACGTGTCTTTCTATCTCGCCGCATCGTCACTACTAACTGCAGCTGGTCGTGTTCACACGATTCTACCTAACGACATCCCACCCGAAGACTCGGCAATACGACACTTTTAGGAACTACGATGTTCATTGAACGAACGATCGGCTTTTGCAACACGATCGGACTACTGGACTGTGTCCATCGCAAGACTCACGAGACCGACGATTTAATTTTTCCACGATTCCCAAATACTTCGACATCGATGAGTTATTGTTCAAACGTTTGGTTTTTCCCACTTCCGGCATCCTCTTTATTTTCGAGCGATTCGAAAATTATCCGGAATAACCAGATTTTGTGGAAACAGTTTGATTGGATGGATATAATAGAAATGATGATGTATCGATGGGGAAATAAATATGACTAATCGACTCATTATTTTTTTAACTGTATTTAATATTGGTAAAACATTGATCATGTTTCGCTAATTTTGCGAAATGTGGGAAGGACAAATTTTCGAGGGAATAATTTGAAATGTGAAGGCAATCAATAAATAAATAATATATTTTCAATAGATACAGATGTCCCTTAAAATGGTTGTTTTTGATTTTTTGTGCTCTCACCCTCTAGAAACATTCAAGGTATATGAAAAAAAAATGTGAACCAAATTTCAGCCCCCTACTCCATCGCAAACACGTGCACCAAAGCCCTTGAAATTTCCCATTTAAAAAGCATTGGATTTTTCGATGATTTCGTTTTAATTATGTTTTGAAGTTTTTTTCACGGTTTAAAAAATATGACCTCTTACCAACACAACATGTGGGCATTCAGTTTGGGAAAACTGCGGTTGAATTCCGCTATTTCATATTTTGAAGAGCGGAAAGGGTTAAATTAAAATTTTTTTATAATTTCAAATAAATTAAAAATTTAACCCTTTCCGGTTAAATCAAAAATCCAAAATGACCATTTCAAGGGACACCCTAATATATATGTAAATAAATATACATTTACATACACATTTATATACATATATCAATATATACATAATATATATAAAAATATATTTATTTCTATTTATATTCTATTCTATATTATCACATATTCTATTTCTATATTTATGTCTATTTTTTCATTCAATTTCTCGCAATTTCATCATTTCTCCATTTCTCAAATGGCAAAATACGTAATCGAGGTTTCAATACATTGTTTCTTTTTTATACAAAGTCATTGCTGTTGTTTATTCATATTCTTACGATTTTTCTTCCTCCGTCCCGAAAGAAGAAGAAGATCCTGCAGGAACGGGATATCCAATCCTGGTGGCCGTGAAACAGAGCTACGAGTCTCTGTGGCTGTGCGAACGCAGAAAAAGGTGCGAGCAGTACGACGACGATTTCGCCGAGTAAAGAGCGTCGACGGTTTATCGTGTCAGCACTTTGGAAGTTCTCGGCTCGATCGACACGTGCCCGTGACAATTATCGCACGGAAAACATTATCCCATGTACCCAACTCGTAACCCAAGCAACTAAATGAGATTATCTCGTTTAAACCTGGACGTTTTTTTTTTAATTTTTTGGAAACATTTTTTTCTGGGGTTCAAATGATCCCCGCTTGTTTTTCCTGTGCATAATCTTTTTCATTGTCCAAATAAATCGCCTTCTAATACACGATTCTCTTTGTTTTTCAATGACGAAGAGAATTATGCAGATTAAAATTAATTTTATCCAAATTTAAATGAAGAAAAAAAAGAGTTGTTCAAAGAAAAGAAGAAATTAAACGTATTAGCTCAGGAAAATAGAAAGAATCTGGCCTGGAAGACATTTCTCCAACCTCACAGACGAAAAAATATCACCCTACAAGAAAATCAGCAATATTTCTTCATTTTTACTTCTAACGAATTTCCATTAAAAAAAAAAAATGGTCTCGGTATTTTTTAAATTTCAATCATTGCAATTGATGGATTCATCCTCGCAGACTCCGGAGAAATAAATTACAAAGTTAAAGATCTCTCGCACGAGGCACAACCCCGTGGGATCGCTATAAACGTCGTCGCACACGCAATTTCAACTCGCGCGAGTCAAATGAAGATTTTGAACGAGCGAATTAATTGCTCGTGAAATGCGTCGTGAAACAAACGGCGAACGCGGTACGAGAATCCAAGACGTTCAAAACGTTTGCGCTACGCGTTATTCGCACGGAAATACAAGTTCGCGGGTTTGTCCGGTGCGGTGTAGCGATCAAGAAAGCGCGGAAAGTGCGAGAATGAGATAAAGAGAGACCGGCGGTGGTAAAAGTCGGGCTTAAGCGTTGCCCCACGCGTGAATTTATACGGTAGTTGTCGGGTGACAAGTGGTGCGCCTTCGTGTCGGCTGTGAGAAAAAAAAATCAACGAAAAAACTGAAGGAAAATCGAAATAACAAAATATCGAAATGTAGAGAACGACGCGAGCGGTTATATCTAAAGTTTGCGGGAAAATTAAGGGACTTTTATGATTTTCTTTAGCTATGTTAACATAATTTTATTAGAATACACTATACAGTATTAATTACAACATATATTGACGTACTTGTATGAATTTTTTTATGGAAAAATGTTGAATTTTGGGGAAACTATCGCCAATGTCCCAAAAAATCTTTTTTTTTTAACAATTACTTGACGTTAGCATGGTTATCTCTGAAACGGTTCATCTGAAATTAAAAAACCAAAAAGATTTCGTTAGTATAATATCAAACGCAGTTCGTGGACGAAGGGTTTAGCGAAGTTTCTATTTTTTAAATAACGTAGATTTTTCCGAAAAGTTCGATTTTTGAGATTTCAAAAATTGGGTTTTTGACCCAAAAATTATTTTGAAAATCGAAATTTCGCTGAACTCTCCGTTCACGAACTGCGTTTAATATCATACCAACCAAATCTTTGTGGTTTTTTCAAATTCCAGATGAGCCGTCCCAGATATATGTTATTTCTACGTCCAATGATCTTCAAAAAAAGGTGATTCGGGACAACGGCGATAGTTCCCACAAAATTGAAAACTTCTCCATAAAAAAATTCATACCATCACCTCAATATACGTTCAAATCAACACTATACACTGTATTCCAATCCAATCACATCAACATGGCTTAAAAAAATCCCGAAAACCCCTCAATTTTCCGGCAAACCAAATACAACCCCCCAACCCAGCAAAATGAAATCTCCAAAGCTTCCGCGACAATATACCCAAGAGACCCAAAAGGAAAAACCCAAAAAAAAATTAAGATTGAGAAGTAAAAAGAACCAAAAAAAAATCGTTTTCCAACGATACGAGAATCGTGGATAGCGTCGACAGCGGCGTCAGAGCTTGCGAGGCGAAAACCGAACCGCCCCGGCTTCGAAAATAGAAATAGCCGGCGGCGTTTGTGACACTCGGCTACAAATTGCCCGCGTCATTGCTCGACCGTTCCTCGGCAGTCGGTAAGAGCCGCGGTATAGCCGTGCATCGCCGTAAAAGATCCTACGGGGTCTCCAGGGATATCGAGATGACACGGAGAGGGATGGGCGAGGAAACGAAGAAAGAACGGATACGAGCTCACGCGCCCAGGCTATAGTCGAGGATTGCTTCTTGGCTTCGTTAAACGATCGTACGGGCGACGACGCGAACGATGTGGGAAGCGGAATGAAGCTTTCGACGACGAGCTTATGGGCACCGTGTTAAGGAGCAAGACGGTGGTAACCGTCGACGACACGGATATTAATCACTTTTGTTTCTTCTCTCGCTTCGTCGCTCTCTTAATGACTGTTTAGTTATCTCTCTTGCTCCCACGTCTTGGACACTTGTGATTTGAGCTTTTAGAACTCATTAGGTTACATCTTCACTGGGCACGGGCATTATTTTTTTATTGGTGGGTATAATTTTCGTATGAATCGGTAATTTAGGAGGAATTTAAAAAAAAAATCATGAAAACGGATATTAATTACATTTCTCTCTCTCTCTCTCTTGAATTTGAGCTTTTAAGATTTATCAGCTTACATCTTTAACGAGCATGAAAATGATTTCAATTTCGAATCTAATTAACTTCCAACATTCTGATTGCCGATCGTTTATCTTGCCATCGTCTTTGTATAAATCGTGGGGAAATTTCAGAAAATAAATCGTCGACAACGGATATTAATGACCATTGTCTCAATTTGCTCGATATCTCGCTTTGTCGTAATTAGAGCTTCTGGGATTCCTTGCCTAACATCTTCACTGATCACGAAAATGATTTTCATTTTAATCCGAATAAATTTCGACTATTCTGATCAATAATTCTTTATCCGAGCACAGCCTCCCAAATGTCAAATTCCAGATAAATTCCGGAAAATAAATCCTCCACAACATCAATAATTTTCTCTCGACTCTTCCTCTCCCCCTCTCTCCCTCTCTCCCTCGCAATTCGCCCTCCCACGATCCCCAAAATCACGCTTTTGCCAAACACAAACCCCATCTCTATTTCGATCAAGACAAATTTCCCAACTATACGAACAAATAATCGTTCCACATCCCAACCACGCCAGTCGTGCAAACGCGTCGACATCACCGATCCATGAAATTCGAGAAATAAATCCTAACAAACGAGTGCTCGCGCGCCACACACGCGGATACTCGTGAAAATACAGAATCCTCGAGACCGGATCGAGCTCATGGTTATGACATCCGTGGGCAAACCGGCGAACCGTCAACCGTACGAGTTTCCTGTCCCGGGTCTCGACGGGGCCCACTTATTTCGTAATATATGTGTGCTCGGGGCTCGTATGAACCCGCGAGAATCGTCCCGGACCGGTCCGGTGCGGTCCGGTCGTGCAGCCACCGACGAGGCTCGAGTCGGCTGCTGTTATTAAATCTTCGTTCTCTCGGAACGAGAGTTATTTATGTACAATTTTGGTTGCCACGGTGGTAACCGAGCTGAGAACAGAGAAGTTCTCTGTTTGCTCGTGAAACTCGAATCGCCGGTGCTAACGAGCCGAAATACGGTAGATTCCGAATCGCATCAACCCCCGGCCTCCCACCCTCGCACTCTTCGCACTTCCCCCGTCATAAACTAGACCGTAAAATCCGCGTGTATTCGCGTTTCGTGACGAACGTGCAATTCGTCCCGTTTACCAACGACTCGCGACAGTTGGGATGTACGATGTTAGTTGTTGAAACGAATTAGCCAAATTATTTGAACAATGTTAAGACGCATTTATCAAAACTTAAGCGCCCTGATTTATCTACCGAAAACGAAATTCCTTCTGCCCCCCCCCCTTCCGCCCCTATCCGACGGCGAGCGATATTATTAAGTTTTCATGGTGACTGTTGGAAAAGGACTTTGCGAAGCATTGCTCTGGGTTCGCTGAATGTCACCGGAGCTTTAAATTTTCGTAACGTTGCGGTATAAAAGCTCTTTTAACCCTTACGACAAATTTCTTGGATGCAAAAAAAAATCCATTTTGACCGAATTCGGTAACTTATAGTCCTAAATTATATCTTCAACAATCTGCGAGCAATTTTTTGAAAAATTATTTTCATTACAAACAAAAATATAGGACTGATACAAGAACGAAAAAATTCTGAAATCGGTATTTTTTCTGTTGACTATTCTTTTAAAGTCATAATAATAAAAATAATAATAATAATAATAATAATAATAATAATAATAATAACAATAATGATAAATTATTTATCCGTCTGGGCGCTATAAAAACGATTATTCGATCCATTACACAATTACTCGCGTAGTCAAAAAGTCCATTTTGTTGTCAAAATGTTGTCCAAATAGAAGTTCTCATCAAGTTTGATCGAAGGAGAATTAAAAAAATAAGAAATAATAATAATAACAAAGAAAAAAAATCAAACGAGAACCTTGGAAGACAGTGGAAAGACCGAAGGAGTGAATTACAAGGAACCGTTCCAGATCACGTGCGAGCGACACGTGTGGAATCCATATAGAAGCAGTGAGGCTAATAGTCGGCTAAGCGATTGAGACGCCCGGGGTTGACGGTCCCTATGTGTCACACGACCGCCCTTAACATCTCGACCGAATCTTCAACCTCGACTATTCATTCTCCCGTCGCTGATTTATCAACCCCTTGACAAGCTTCGCCGCTTCGTCACACATTCAACCGTTTATCGCTGCACTTCGCTGGGAACTCCAATATAATACCTAACATCCTCTAATGTATATCCTAATGTATCCATATTACTCCTGAAAAAGAAAAAAAAACTCCTTTCCGAACATTCCCACCGAAACAACCAAGATTTCTTCGCACGAAAATCTTCTATCCAATAAAAATTAATCCACATTATCGAACACACAAACAATTCCACAATTACTCGAATTATGGACAATACTTCAGACAACGAGACACGGTTGCGAAGAAGAAGACATTCAAGAAGACGAAGAAGAACACAACTAAGAAGACGAAAAAGAAGACATCCAAGAAGACGAAGAAGAAGTAACGAGAAAAAAAATGGTTACTTCTTCACCGAACGATCTGCCAGTGACGAAGTCGGCGCTCCGTTGAATTTTCACTCAGCTGTCGCGCATCATTTACGACGCTGCGGGTCCATCGTGTTTTACGCACTCCGCCTGAGCAAAACGACGTCGCCCGAAATCATCCCGTGAGCTCGTATTCTAATTCTGTTGCAACTCTACGGCCACCGGGCGAGAAAACCTTTCGACAACGTATAACGCTTGCCACCGATATCAACATCAAATCTGCGTTTCCCCTTCGTTGATACAGAAATGAAAAAGAAAAAAAAATCAATAGTAACAATAATAATTGATATTGTTAATTTTGTGTGTTTACAGTTTAGGACATCTGTCTAATTTTATTTTATTTTATTATCATGCATTCGTGAAACGTTGTAATTCAATGGACATTATTTTTTAATAATAAAATTAATTGATGCAATGATAGTGATAATAATAATGATATAAATAATCGATTTATATATCCGAAGTGGAATATATCTGTTCAATTTTATTTATTTATTTATTATCATTTATTTGAAAACGGCTCGATTGATCGATTTGATGGCTTCAATGAACCTTTTAATTGTTCACAGAAAATTTATATAATAAAAATAGTCATAATAATCGAACGATCAGAGTACAATATGCAGTATAGTGTAGTTAGTATATTGCTTATAATATACTAACTAATATTGATATATTAATGGAATCAATAGCATTATTAATAATCATAAATAATAATACTAAATTAATTAATAATAGTCGGTTCCTCCTCACGTAGATACATAACCATTTTTGATTCATGAAATCCGACTCACTCGATCCATCTCCGCTGCATCGTATCTTTAAGATTTTGTAGGAGGTGCCCAGTGAGCGAGGACGTTCCGTGATTCCGTGATTCTCGAATAGCAGCTGAGCATCTTCGCGAGGCTCGGCTCCCCAGCCCCGAATTATATACCTGTTTCACCTGGATGACACAGCCAATGGCGACCGAGCGCCTTCACAACTCGCAAGATGGTCAAACTGTCGCCATTCGACGTTCCTCTTTCGATTATCGTCGGCAAGAACGAAATGCAATTTTATTCGACATCGTAAATAAAATTCCCAACATTTTTAACGAAAATATTATCGCGAATTTTTCGGTGATAAAGAAATTGACGGCGAATTTATTGTCAGTTATTGAGTAACGTAGGTGAAGCTTTTAAATCAACGTGAAGAGGCTTTGTGACTTTTTGATCGCTCCAAAACTGAAGCTACGAGCAACCCCTTACCAGTGCCCAGACGAATTCAAATACACCTTAATTCGAGGAAGGTTTCGAAACGCACCCCAGGCAACTACGAAAGATAATTGAGATGGAAGAAAAATATAATAATTATAGTGATAATAATAATGATATTTATATTATTATTATTGTATTAAATAATAATATTGATAATTATTATAACAGAAGATTGACGATGAATAATTTTTATTTATTTCGTACCCTTAATTAACTAGACATAAATGTATTATGATATGTTTCAACGTTTGTTCGCCATTGCAACATCACACATGTACTTTCTCACTCTCTCTCTCTCTCTCGCTCTCACTCACTCACTCTTTTTTTTATCATTCTCCGTTTCGTGCATTTTTAATCACGGAATTATCAGAACAACCATCGAAAATACCGAAAATTCCAGATTTCAGACGTAATCACGTTAAAAACTACATTATCTTGGCTAACAAAGAGCTACATAGACGTACATCGATGTTGTCATCACAATTATCATTATTATCATTAACATTTTGCAATTATTTTTTTTTTTTTCTTCGACATAACGTAACATTTATCTGACATTTATCGGGCTCGCATCCTCCACTCGGTGGTTTCTCCGGAGTCCGTCGGTAGCAAGCAGTGCGAATCGGTGTCCGGCCAGTAAGACGATCTTCCGGACATCGGA
>OZ020166.1:12633160-12685660 GCA_963971145.1 Sussaba pulchella
AAGGACGTTTCATGCGCCTGCGCCTCTTGAAATTTCCATTTTCGAACATGTTCTCGTATCCGTCTTCTGTCGACGGAAATAAAAAAAAATCGAACATGTTTATTCGATGATTAAAAGTTCACCTAATAAAGGCTCGAAACATAAATCTAAACTTCTTATGCACAGGAAGCTAATAAAATTGATTACTCGACTTTGATGAAAAATCGATATGATTAAAATGATTCTAAACTTTTAAAATACAAATTGAATAATTATTCACGGATTTAAGTTAAATTCTAAGATATTTGAATAAATAAATAAACAAACAAACAAATAAATAAATAAATAAATAAATAAAGAAACAATTGGAACAAAAAATAACAAAATGAATTATCAATATATTAAAAAATTCCTCACGTATTTTCCAAAAGTTGCCCTTTCCCTCGCCACCGCCCTCTCTCGGTACCTTGACGAAACAATCGTTGAGCGACAAATTGTGTCTTATAGAATTTTGCCAGCCCTTCGTGTTCTGTTGAAAATACGGAAACTTCGATTGTATGTAAGCGTAGATTTCCCGAAGAGTCGCGCGTTTCCGCGGATTATGATTGATCGCCATTGTTATGAGAGCGACGTAGCTGTAGGGTGGTTTCTCGGTGGTCGACGTCGCGGCTGCTGCAGCCGTTTCCGGTGACGTTGCCGTTGACGACGTTGCCGTCGTTGTTTCGTTCGAGGTCGTGATTTTCGTGTGAGCCGCTTCCGGTGCGGCGTTCGGCGCCAAAGGTGCGCTCGGGGTCGAAGGATTGCTGTTGGTCGAGCTGTGCAACGTCGACGGTGACGAGCCACCGCCCTTGTCGCCGATTGTGTGATGCTGATGTTGTTGATTGTGATTGTGATTGTTATTACTGTGATTATGATGATGATTATGGTGTCGATGGGTTTCTTGGGAACAACTGGTCGCGTGTATCGACAATACGGAACCCGGACTGTGATGATCACCGAGGTGCAAATGATTGTGAGAACCGCCATCGCTCGAAAGATGATGGCTCAACGACCTCGTCAGACCCGCTTCCAGATCCTTCGGTGAACCACTCGTCGAACTCATGCAACTCGATGGCAATTCCGAGATGAAATTACTCACTGCAAAGAAAAACATTTATAAATATATAAATGGGTCAATGGATAAATTATTTGTCGAAATAATGGAGAGATTGATCTGTGGAGGATGGAAATGTTGTTGTTATTTATTATTGTTTGGTTTGAATCATTATTATAACTGCAATGGGATGATTGCGGAGGGAGAAATTAATTGGATTGAATAGTTTTTCAACGCCGGGATGATGAAGACAATAATTATTCGAATTATTCGATTATGGATGGAATGGATTATGGATTATGGATTATTGGATTATGGAATGGTTGTTATTGTTTGAATTGCTATTTATAGTAACGATTGTTACTACAATCAGATAATAATCATGAAATAAGAAAAAAAAATGGTATCATCTATTTTTTTTTGTACCGCTGTTACAATGAATACAATAATTATCCGAATTATTTGATCATAGATTACCTTATAATTATCATCATTTGAATTCTTATTCACGATGACTATCATTATCACAATGACGTAATAATTGAAAAATAACAGCAACAAGAAATCACATTACATTGTCGTTTTCGCGCCGTTAAAATAAATAATAATCATTCGAATTACTCGATTATGGATTATCCAGTAAATTATAATCATCCGAATTATCATTCATTCAAAATAATTACCATCACAACGACTCAATAACCGAGAAATCGGAACAACGAAAAAATCGCAACCTCTCCTCCTCAAAAAGATCCTCAAAAAAACGTTACATAACTTTTTTCAAACAAAAAAAAAATCATTTTACATTCTCCTAACCGATCGTGACGATTTTCTTTGTCCCCGTACAATGGGCAACCCAACGCGTCGTACAACACGCGTCCCGATAATCCCAGGAAGTCAATTAAACGACGCGAGTTTCGCAGCGATCGGCGTTCGAGGGATCGCGGATCGAAAGAAACGATCGATGAACGATCGAGCCGGATCGCCAACAAGCTTTTGTCGCACACGATGCCTCTCTCGCGTTCCTCTTCCGGGAAGTTTGAACGATGATAAAACAATTGGCCGCCGACGAGGAGGTCGGACGATGGAACGGGAGAACGTCCGATTAAGCGGAAGTGCGTCGATCGCAAACGAAAATGGCGTCGTTCAGGCGTCGTCGAGAAACTCGAGGCCCGAAACCGTTAATGTACCGATAATAATAAATTGCCAGCGCAGCTTGGCGGAACGATAAGATGTTTTGGGGACCACGGCCGCGAGTCGTTACCTACGAGTTGATAAAGAAATCCGGGCGGTACAAAGAGGCGATGACGACGACGGGGACGACGACGACGCGGTGACGACGTTGCTCGGATTACCAAAAGCGATGAGATTAGATATTATTTCGTACGTGCGATATTCTGATTCATGAACTGGCAACAGATTTTTTTTTTATTCGTGGAGCTGCGTTGTGAAACCTGGCGAGGGTTAAATCTAATCGACTCGAGGCGGTTGGATAGGACCGAGTTAATTATTGGACTGTAACGATATTTTCGGCGCGTTTACTCTGTACCATGGATTACTTGGGCTTGGGGTTTTAAAAAGTGCGATGAAAAATTCCACGGAATTCAGAAATGGGGATTCATTCGATGAAAATGTATATGAAAAACTTTTTCAAACAAATATCTGAAATTAATTATCCGGAAACAATTCAAATTTTCACATTTCTGCAATAATAATAAACGATTTGAATGACTTATTGTTTCACCATTGAATCTGTTATTCAGGAGCAATTATGATTCAAGATCATTCAGTAAGTTATGAAAATGTTTCAAACACAGTTTTATGGAACGAATGCTCATTTCTGCCAATTAAGAAATTAAGAAGCATCAAGAAATGGGCATTAGCTCGATCAAAAGGTATATAAAAAACTTTTTCAAACAAATAACTAAGATTAATTATCACGAAACAATTCAAATTTCCACATTTCTGCAATAATAATAAACGATTTGAATAAATTATTGTTTCACCATTGAATCCATTATTTAGGAGCAATTATGATCTATAAGATCATTCAGTAAGTATGTAAATGTTTCGAACACAATTTCATGGAACGAACGCCCATTCCTGCCAACGAATTCCCATCCACCCTTTCAACGTTTTTCCAGTTCCATCGAGCAATCTCAATCCCACCGAACCAAAGCCTACTTCCGCTTCGATCTGATCTCCAACGTTTTCAACAATTCACGACAAACCGACGTGCACATTGGAAAATCGAAGTCAAGAATAATTCGAGCTAGGCGGACCGGTTAAAGCGCATATATAGACCAACAGAAGATAAACAAAAATGTATTTTCGTAACGTTTCGTAGTTGAAACGAAGAGAGAAAGAGAAAGACAGAGAGAGAGTAAGAAATTGTAGCCCCGGCCATTTGCTTTCGAACTCTCCACGAGTCACGTTCCTGGGGCACGAAAATTGAGACTTGTTGAGACTCCTCGGCCCTCGATTTATAAACGGCAACAACAACGTGAAAAATCATCGTGAACGTGCTTCGCAGGTCGAAAATTATTCCAAAGGGTTGAGACGCTGACTGCTTCAACGATACGTTAAGGGGATTTTTTTTCTTTCGTTCCAAAATTAACCCCGACGGCTTTTGGGCTTTTCTTATCTCGAGTCGTAGTTACTTCTCGGTTTGCATTTGTGTTTTTTTTTTGTTTGCCGAATCGATGATTCAACGGAGTCAACGAGATTCGAGCAGCGGAATATTAAGTAACGTGATGATTATTGTTATCGTTTTATTTATCGTAGATTCTCCCTTTATCAGCAAGAGTTTGGTGATGATCGGTCGCGATAATATCGTTTTGTTTATGGGCAGTTGACGGGGTTAGGGACCGGAAGACGAGTTTTGAAGTCGCCGCTGAATCGGGCACAGATGATTGTCATTTTATATTTGCTCGTTACGTTTGCTCGGAATATTGGTGGCACCGCCCATGCGTCTGTCAGTAGATTCATTGTCATTTGTGGAGTTTTATGGAGTTTTATGGGTAAACCATTTTGTTCGATATTTATCCACCAAGTAGATGAATTATAAATAAATAAATGAATAAATAAATAAACAAATAAACAAACAAACAAATAAATAAATAAATAAATAAATAAATAAATAAACAAATAAACAAACAAGCAAATAAATAAATAAATAAATAAATAAATAAATAAACAAATAAATAAATAAATAAATAAATAAATAAATAAATAAATAAATAAATAAATAAATAAATAAATAAATAAATAAATAAATAAATAAATAAATAAATAAATAAATAAATAAATAAATAAATAAATAAATAAATAAATAAATAAATAAATAAATAAATAAATAAATAAATAAATAAATAAATAAATAAATAAATAAATAAATAAATAAATAAATAAATAAATAAATAAATAAATAAATAAATAAATAAATGAAGGTCAGTTAAACGTGCAAAAAATTATCGAATAAAATGGTCATCTATATATTTTGATGCTGGGACTTCTCATTGGGAAAATTCGAGAAAATTGGATAATATAGTGTCAAAATCCTCTGCCGAGGGTCCCCGAAACTCTATCGAAAACTTGTAATTTTTTTTTGTCCCTCTAATTCAAAGATTGACAACGAGAGTTAAAATCTTCGAGATTTCAATGCTTCACATTGCAGAGGAAGCATTAGTAGGAAGACGAAGATGGCGGGGGAGGCGGAGGAGCGCACTTTGAAAAGATTTCTATCTATTTTATACAGATATCTTTATTTTTATAGTTTTTGTATATTTCTTTTGTTGTGATTATCGACGTTCGTCGTTTCTCGATGTGTTTTCTTTCCGTCGTGGATTCCTTCCTCGTTGACTCCGTATCGTCCGTAAGCACGGGCAAAACTCCGAAATTGTTTTTCAAACAGACAGCCAATAACGAGACCCACTCGAGGTTACAATATAACATCGGGTTTCTCTCCATCGATCTCATTTCAAAGACTACCCTCGGTGGTATGTAACGAAGGTTCATATATCCGTAACGAGTCCGACAACAAAAAAATCTTACTCTCCGCACATAAAACAAAAATAAAAGAAAACAAAACGAAAAATTCTTTTCTCCAAAGCATTTTTTTCTAAGTTACCATCAGCGAGATGACGGAAAAACAGTACCACGTGACGAATTCGAGAGTAATGTAACTCCGTATAATGGCAGCAGCGTTATCTTCGATGATCTGGAAGCTCTACGATTTTTTTATCATTTCCTTTTGATTTCCTTTTCTTCTGTTTAAAAAAAAAGTATTTTTTATTTTTTAAATTTTTGTTGGTTTGTTTCCGATGATTTTCCGCAATTCGTCGCGTCAGGATCATCGCTAAGTTCAACGTCATCCAGACTCACTCGCATTATTCGACGGACCGCGCAACATAGCCGTAGGTTATATCGAAAAATAATAAAAAAAAGAAGTGTTCAAGACGCATTCCAGAACCGCGGCGAGTGAGTTTTACAACGCGGAATCGGCGTTAAGCGCCGATAAGCGAAATACAATACGCGGGGTGACATCATTCCTGATTATTATGAATATATATAAACATATATATAGCCTCTATGGATCCCTGAAGTCTCTCCGCTGCATCGTCGCAGCGACGACAACGCGCTGTCAACTCGTTTTATTCGCTGTCAGAGCTTTTCCCGACTTTAGAAAACCCGTACATGAGACGGTTGCATGTATATAAATAAATATACGTTATATATACGTATGGTATATATGTAATGTTCGTTTATTTTCATGTCGTGACGGGCCTCGGCATCTGTACTGACCAGTGTCCGAGAGAGCAGATACGAATCGTCGAGTGTCGCATATCGAGCGATCTCCAATTGCAGTCAGGTGTGCGCGTTGACAAACTTTTTGACACGTACTTTATATACATGTACAGGTTATCGTCATTCAATTACTCTAACTACTGCTGCAGTAACGTCCTCTCTTTCTCTCTCTCTTTGCTCTTTTTCTCTCTTTCTCTCTTGGTTCTACTTTCGCGAAGAAAACACGTATTACTATTTCTCGTCTAATTATTATTATTACTGTCATCATTATTATTATTATTATTATGTACAAACGCACGCGCCAACGTGCGTCGTGTCTACGCGCCTGGAAAATTATATACTCGAGATCTCGAGCACGTGAATCGTGCTACGAGTATTCGAATATTCACCGGACGTTCGGATTAAACCATTGTTCCATATATTGTTCTAGAGCGAATATTTTGACTGGAATTAAGAGGTTCGGAACGATTTTCGAACGTGCACGAATGACCTGTTGAAGCAAGAACGTTTGAGTTAGTCTACTTAAGACAAACGTCTGGCTATTTGGATCATGATACCGACGAATCTTATTCCGGCCATCGGTATATCAAATATGTATGTTTAAAAATGTTTGTGAATGGAGAAAAATTCGCTTGCGAATGTCTTACCGATAATAAAATAGCAACGTGAAAATTAATCTCAACATTCTTCCTTTCTTTTTCTATTTGCAATCGTGAGACGAGTTTCAACAATCTTCTCAAAATATTCAAAATTATAATAAAATTAATGTATTTCTTGCATTTTTCTCGACTAATTGCATTTTCTTTCATTTTTACAGTCGATTGTTTGTAATAATATTCTAACCACGAATATTCTTCGTCTACCCGTGTAAATTTAATGGAAAATTTTATTTTGATTATGCAATATTTGCCGTAAAGATGGCACGGAAATTATTTCACTGCAGTAATATTTTTCCCATAATTAGTTTACTGGAAGTGAGAGTGGTTGTCGACGTTAGTCGATGGAAAAGGCAAGGATCAAGTGGCCGAAAGTGCATGGACGACGAGATCGGTTTCCCTTCGTTGCAGGGCACGTGCGCCCTGAGAAAGATACAATTAGCCGTACGTTTAGTCACTCGTTCGTTCTAGGATCCGTAACACGAGTCCAGCCTCTTACTACATGCGTATACAATGTATATCATGTATGTATAGCAAGGGCGAGACACATATATACATCTATTTATGCCCAGCCCTATGATAGGATCCATAATAATAATAATAATAATAATAATAATAATAATTAATAATAAAAAACACGGAAATAATAATAATAATAATAATAACAATAATAATAATAATAATAATTGATAGTAAAAAACACGGAAATAACAATAATAATATAAATAATAATAATAATAATAATAATAATGATATATATTGACATATATGAAATCACACTGCCTCAATTATATATATTCCGTATTCAGTATCCAGTTTCTACATATCAAACACCCCAAATCCTACCGCCAGCATCGCCCAATCAAATTCTGCCGCCTCGACGACTCGCAATCAACGCGATAATTCCACAAAATGCGCGATTTAGCTAAATTTGCACGTAGTTGACAAAAGTATTCGAATACCGAAGCGTCGCGAGTCCGCTGACGCGAGCCAGTTTTTGCACCGAGCCCCACCCGCGGCAAACGGTTCGCGCCCTCTCCACGCACATACGCACTTCGAGGCTCCCGGAAAAAAATTTTAATTCCGGCATGCGATGAAGTTGACTCGAAGATAAAAACTGCTAAACCGTATATATAGATTTGGACGATAGTTTTAATACTATAGAATATACTATAGATATATTATATATATATAATAACTAATAGAAAGATTTCGATCTTTCGGAACATTAACGGTCGGACCCGTAGCGATTCCGAACATTTATTTCCGGAGTATTTTAATTCGATTCATTAATCCGTCGAAACGTTGAATATTCGGAACTTCGATCCGCAACCGGTATAAATTGCGGAGAAAATCGTGAGACGATGGAAGCGCATGGGTCAGTTTCACGATAAACCGCGAATATCGAACGGAGGGAACGTGGAGCGAATCACCGTGCAGCCGTTGCAAGCGGCGCATGTGTAGGACCCCGGGCGAGGGCGGAAGCGGGGGCGGTTTGTGTTACAGGCTACGTCTCATGCCTCGGGGCCTTATGGCTTATATGGGATCATGACTCGCGATGGAAATACGACACCTTGCCGGCGGCAACGACTACGGAGAGCCAGCAACCGCCACCACCACCAGCAACAGCAGCAGAAGCAGAAGCAGAAGCAGGAGAAGCACGAAACACGGATCGAGAAGTTTCGCAGCCTTCGTAGAACGAGAGCTGTGGTCCAGTTGTTGCTCCGATACAGAATTCTCGGTCTCATCGTCGTTTCGCAATCTCGTTGTTGCAGAAACTTTTAATTCTCACTCAGCTTCTTCTAGGTTCTTCGGATACATTAGATTATCCACTCTCTGTTCTCTTATAATTGTGATTAATTAATATTTGAAAAATAGGACTGGGATTTTTTGACTGCATATTTATTTATTTTCTATTCCGTTATCATTGTAATTGATTACTATTTTTGAACTAGGAATAGGACTTGGATTTTTTGACTATGTATTATATTATTTATCCTCTATTTCCTTATAATTGTGATTAATTACTGTTCGCAAACTAGGACTAGGATTAGAATTTTTTTATTAGAACTATGTGTTATTATAACTATGTATTATTAATTTTCTATTCCCATTATAATTGTTGAAAATAATTACTACTTCAAAACTAGAACTTTCGTTACAATTTTCCTGTAAACTTCAAGTCAGACGTTATATCCCCTGATTTTTTGAAAACCCTGCGTTAAGCAGTTTCGAAAATAAGGAGAGGGGAGGGGAGAATTGTATATTTTCGAATATTTTTCAGGATACCTTTTTAAATATGCTCTGTATAATAATGAAAATAAATATCTTCGTACTCCACATAACGCGCCCTTTTGAATCGTATCCCACTTGACATCATTACTCCATCATTAAATAATCGATGCATGTATGTACATCGACACATTCGTAATATTACAATTTCGCCTCATCATTGCTATCATTCGCTTCGGGGTCGCAAATCAATGAAACGAAAAATAACAATCATATTTGTTTATTTTTTATCAAAATGTTTTTTTCCATCCATCCTTCTCTCTCCCCCCCTCTCCCGCCCCCAGACAGCCGTTATTGTGACAGTTACGATGGTATCACGAAGGAAATGATATGGGAAAGAAGAAAGCGAAAAAAAAAAAAAAAATGATTTGTCTACACCCGCGGTACGAATTTAATATACGCGGACGATGATCGGCACGCCGGGCGATAATTATTGCGATTTTCGTTGAAAGGCGCGCTCAGACGTTCGGATGTTCTCGTACGTCGGGGGCCGAGGGGTCATCTACGAAGCCCGCGATAGCTCGCGCGGAGCTGGCTGATTATCGTCCGACGGAGTCCGATCGAGTCATGGCGTCTGCTCGACCTCACCGACGTCGCGATGACGTATCGGGAAAATTGTGGAAAATTTAAAAATTGAAAAAAATAAAATAAAAATGGAATTAAATGGTGAGCACGTCATTCTCGTCGCCATTTGATAATTTTGGTAATGTCGCGATTGAGATAAAACGATTTCCAGTATCTTGGTAAGAAGATGAAAAACTTTGGTGTGGCTGCTTTCGATCAGGCCGAGCCAGGTCGATTAGGTGCCATCATTTTTTTTTCTATTCGACAGTTTTCGAGGGAATTATTTTCTTTGCTATCATATTTTTCGGGTCTGTCTATTCTGTGCAGCTAATGTGAGTTGAAAACATTGTAAGGGAGCCGTGGCAATGATTTTTGTAATTTTTCTGGTGGCATTCGAAGCGTTTCAAATTAATGAGCCCTCGTAAATTTATTCATAGGTTAATAAAGATATTTGTCATTTTTTAATTTGCCTTTTGCGATCTCAAATTTTCGTAAAGCTCCTTCTTTCCGATTCAATCAATCAAATGTTGACAGTACTAGTATTAGCATTTTTGTTATTTTACTTTATTTGATTTTTTGGTAATAACTTTTTGAATGTTCATTTCTGTGAAAAAATATTTCAATCTTGTAAAGAATCCTTCCATATCAAGTAAATAATATACATTGTATGTATATATGAATGTATAACATTTGTACGTTCGTACCAAAACAATACTGTTGTACGCAACACAAAATATATTTATTTATACACACATATTTACTTATTTATATCCATAACAAAAAATTTGGCTATATATAGCGATATTGCTATTCCCACGAAGCTATTGCTATTAGAAACACGTAATGCGCATAAGCGATAACGAGCTTCTCATCCCGTTTGTCTCTTATCGGTTCGCGTATGTAGCATTGCCTGCTCCCAAACCGTGCCCTTGTTTATTACTCATTTATTAATACAAATGTGTATACACAATATCGACCGATACACTTGCGAACACGTGCGTGTGTAAATCACAAGATTACGAACTAACTTCGCGACCCCGTTTGATAAAAAAAAAATTATAATAATAAAAAATAAACAAGGTCATGGTTTCCATCGAGTTCACGAATGTAGTTCGAATCTTGTGCGTCTTCGGAACACCGTCGCGGTCCATTCGAACTGCGTTGCTGCAATTTTCTTTGAGCAGTATCAAATGTAACATATTGACATTTTTTTTCGTATACGAAAAATAATTGGGCGAATACCAAATCGGTAGACGCAAGATCACGTGGTATGGACCGGTTGATACATTTTTTTTTAAATTCTGGATGCTTTCGTGAGAAATTTTTTTTCACGCTTATATTGCAGTTTCTACTTTTTCCGTTGGAATACATTGTAGCGATATTTGAATTGATTTGACTTTGAATTTATTCGTATCGAAGTTGCTCATATATGAATGTATATGTTACGGGTAAAGTTAGATAAACAGGTAAACCGCGTTTGTCTTGTTTGAACAAATAGATTATAGTATCCTTTACTTTAGCAGGATACAATGTACGTACTTTTATTTGTAAAACGTGTTTTTTTTAATTAAATATGTTTTTCAAACACTAATAGCCTCGGACTCTGTCTTCGGACTTGGGATTTCGGACTTTACCAAAGCGGATAGAACGCACTTTACCCGGATCAACCTAGATTTACCCGTTTATCTAACTTTACCCGTAACATATATATTTTAAAATTTTTTAATTGTCCTTCAAAGCTCTTGAAATCTCCTCATATATTCACATTTCCATCAAACCTTTAAAAAAAAGCGTAACTCACCCAAAATATAAATCAAATCCCCCCAAAAATTTAATGTCAATTCAACGAAAATACATTTTCTCTTCTTTAAATTTCGAATTTTTCCCATATGAATTTTTAATATCAAGTTACAAACTTTTAATAATTCTGTTGTTCCAAGACCATTAATCAACGAATATTCTACGATAATTTACCAATGCAGCATCAACGCAAATTTAAAAAATCTATCCGATTTTTTCTCTTCTCACAAATGGCACCCGCGTGAGGCAGCGAATAGATGAATTTACCGAAGCTCGGAGTCGTTGTGTCGCATCGATCGAGCCAACCGTGAGTGCGAGTGAGACAGCGTCATAGGCGCTCGCGTTGGAGCGAGAGAAAAGCTACGGTAACGTGTAGCACATTCGCTCGAGTTGAATTCAAAAATAGTGAAAACACCGCCGAGTCGAACCATAATCGTGGCAGTTGTTCTCGCGAGTTATCTCGAATAATTTTCCGCTGTTTCACGCCGTCGGATAAACACCCAGAGACGAGTTTTGCGTAAGATTTGCCACACGAGAGCCAGGATAGAGACGACCGAATAATCTTTGGAACCTATGGGACGAAAATCCGAAAATCCTCGAATATCCCGAAGACGTCCAAAGTCTCGTCGCATTCGTATAAATCAATTTCAACGTAAATCCACGCTCCAAGATTAGCGACCGTAATTCCAACTGACTTTGGCGCCAAGTCCATCGGCTTTTTTTTTTTTTTTTTTTTTTTTTTTTTAATTTTTGTTTTGTTTCTCAATTTGCTCTGTCTCGCTCGAGCTTTGACTAAACGTTCGAAAAAATGTTATCCCTGAAGTCCGTATAACTAGGTACTCGTTCGTCCGAACGATTGTTTATTTATTTCACCTTCGCCGCTTTTGAATTTACGGACTTGAAAATTTTATCGTTTATTTATTTATTTTTGTCTGCGATGTGAGAAGAAAATCCAATTTTTTGTAAACCAGCGAAGATATATCGTCGGGAAAACTGCATTCCTCGAAGAGGATTTATTCACTTAAATATGGGGATAAATTGAACTGTCAGTGACCGATGTTTGGTTGACTCGGATAATTGGATTGAATAGTCAAGTGGAGTCACACCAGCAAATACTGATATATAAGTATATCTACTTATATGTGGGAAATGAATAAAATAAACAGAATAAATTAAATTTAAAAAAATATGATCAATAGTTCAATAGTTTCCCTACATGATTCAACACTACGGTTACCACATTAATCATATATCCGAGTATAATTATATATAGAAATATAATTATGTATATATCATCCTGTACGACCCAAATATAAACCTAAATATCAATAATCCAAATCTAATCTATATTGATTATATCCGTCTCTAATCAACATAATATTTATATTGTCGATATTTTGATATATAAATATCGTTGTGAAACCAACATTGCATACATACATACGACATTCTACATACAATGTTGCTTGAATCTCTGATTAATCAGATAACCGTAGTACCAAGTCGACAATCGAAACAAAACTATCCATGTGCATCAAATAAATTAAAAAGAAACACAACTCGCAACCCTTCCACCAGCTGCGTATCTTCGCTCAAGCCCTGTCAATGAAGAATGTTGACTCCCGTCACCTGACTCGAGCTACTTAACCCCAAGCTAAATCCAAACTTCGGGCAAGGAACGTCCAACGATCACTTCTGGCTGAACCCCATAGTGACCCCGAAACACACACACCAAAGAGCACGCGCTTCAACGAGCCTGAAAAAACATTCAAACCCTACGTGCATGTATAGATGAGACGGTCCACCAAATCTCGATGACGTTTTGGACAACTGAATTGCGGAAATATTTTTTCTTCTGCAGGATATTGGAAGTATGTGGAGACATTGTATTACTTTGTAAAATACAAAAAAAAACGTAAATGATTGAGCTCATGAAGATTTCAGAATAATTTACCATTTTTAATTTTTAAATAAACGAAACGAAAATTTGATTCGTCAAGTAATATAATAAACGTAATATTTATTTTGCGATAACATACTAAAAAACTGAATTTCCAAAAAATAAAAGAAACCGCCTCGGAATAGCCTATATATATTTTGGCCTCATAGCCAAAATAATGAAGTAACCAATCTGATAGAAAGCAAGGACAGAATGCCGAAATAATTACAAAAATTCCCGTAAATGTTTTATCCAAAACGTCGTCTTCATTTGCCGGAACGCCTCATACGCACGCCTTCCGAATTTCGCTCGTTCGAAACCTCGGCGTTCAAAACATTGCATCTTCAGCTGCATTTTATCTTGACCCGTCGGAAGTTTGAACGTTCAAAACTTCGATCCGCACCCCCGAATCCCACTCACCGACATTCTGGTCCAGATTTTCTCAAGAATCCACCATTCGGGTCGATGCTTCTCGCGCCCAGGCTCCACAGCCCGGTCCAGCATCGAAACAAAGATCACTGCTTTCCCTCTCTCTCTCTCTTTCTCACACACACACCCACACACACGTACACAACACTCGATCTGGATCCAAGCCCATGACCGAGGAATTCGTATACAACAAGCACGCGAAGCCGATTAAATTCTCTCGTTCTTATATCGAGCGATAAGAAAATAATAATACTACAGTCGCGATTGCGAAAATAAATAAAAAAAATTAAAAGAAAGAGAGAAAGAAGAAAAAAAAGTATCGATACTCTCCGGACACGCGTCTCGAGTTACCCGCGTATGACCGTTAGGGCTCTTATTATCTCGCGCCCGCCGTTCCCGTCGCCGTCGTCCGGGTCTCGTGCTTGTACGAACCCTCCGGGCGTATATCTGTGATACCTTCGGTCCTCGGCGCGTTCTTCGCCGTATCCACGTGGTATTCGTGTACGTGCGATTACCGAATAATATAATACGACGGATAATATACACATATAAGTGCGTAACGCGATATACGACACGTCGCGGCGCTCACTCGTCACGTCGTACATTTCCATCTCGCTTTCTCTTATCTATGTGACGAATTCGTTCTCGCGAACACTCCTTCAACCCTCGCGAAGCTGATTTACGAATCTCGGGTGCGCGAGATATGACGGAACGACGTATTCGAAGTCACGAATACTTTGTGACCGGGGGAGAGAAGAAAAAAAAATATTTGTCGCTCGCGAATGAAAATTTTGATAATCATTTGATTCACGGAGTTAGAGAAAATTTGTTTAATTTTTTGTGAATGACTAATTTACGTGAGGTTAATGGAATATTTTTGTTAATAAAAATAATTGCTTAGTATTTGCATATGATTAATAATTATTGTGATGGTTATTGTGATTATTGTAATAATTCCGTATTATTTAATTAATAATTGTTTTGATTTTTCTCAATTTATTGAACAATGCAGACAAATGCTTTTTAGATGTTGTTATGATTAATATTATTATGAGGAGTATTATTGTTATTATTATTATTATTATTATTATTATTATTATTATTATTATTATTATGAGGAGTATTATTATTATTATTGTGATTATTATTATTATATTATTATTATTATTATTATTCTTTCTATTATTATTATATATTTAATTTCATTTTCTTTTATGGTTAGTCGATAAATCGTCGAGTCGCAAGCTTGTGCGATAGATCACCGAAGATCACTCCGCGCGTGAGTTTCTAGAACTGGAAAAGCGACGAAAGAATTTTCATCGCGTTTGAAGCTGCCGAGGATCGTGGATAGACCGTAGAGTGATGGAACAAAGTGCTTCGCATTATTCCAACCCCGCTGTTAGTGGATATGCTCCGTCGACGACTTCCGGACCCCATCAATATTATTAGAACACGAGCTTCGCGTCATTTAATGGACGCACATTTTCCATTTTCTTCAGTCATTTTTTAGTATCTTAATGGAAGCACATTAAAAAAATTGTCGAAGAGATAAAAATAACTAAATGAATTACATTTGAGTTAAAATGTCTTACCTTGATGAAGCGACGACAGCGGTGATGCCGGCGATAGCTGATAAAAGGGCTCATGTTTGATCTTCAAACCGTGACAAGAATTTTGAACACCCACGACCGCACTTGCGCAACCAAGGCCTCCATTTCCCTGCTGCAACTCCTGCAATCAAATTGAGGCGAAAAAAAATCAATAATAATCGATACAATAATCTCAAAGAAAATTAAAAAGCGCTCATTATATAATGGTTTTCCAAAAAACTGATCCATTGCTCAATTGCTGATCTCAATGAAAAAAAAGAAAAGTATCATAGTTTAAAAAAATAAAGAAAAAAAGCATCGATTGCATACTCGTAAAGAAAAAAACGCAGTCATCGTAAAAATGTGTTCGTGTGTGTTTTTTTTTCCCCCAAAAAGTTGTGGACAGTTCGGTATGGGAATTGATGCACTAATTACGTGCGAAGTGAACCCAACAGATTGAAGAGTTCGTCAACGGCTGGGCGCGGCGGCTCGTTATATATATATATATATATAACCACGACGACTTTTGGCTTGGGGCTTCGCAATGTTTGAAGTCTCGTCGTGGCCGGCTTACAAACACCGCTCCCGTGTTGTGACATAGCATTATACCGAGGTAAACTTACGATCCCCGCAGAATCGTTAATTTGCGATCGCGCCACGGAAAACGAGATACACACGCTGGGTTACGGCTACACAGTGTTTTCGCTGTTTTAACAATGTTCCGGACGTACGCAAAATTTTGGACCTCCAAGAATTCTTTGAAAACCAACTGGAATAGCTTCTCGAATTGCTTCTGAATGGAAAAATTACTTATACAAATAATTCTCGCCTTGCAATTATTATTCGCGTGTAACTCTCGACTCAAGCATCGTCGAGCGTAAGAATCTTCGATTAAAAAATAAATAAAATAAAAATAACATTGAAAAAAATGTTAATAAAAAGACCGAAGCAGCTATCAGCAACGTGATTCTTATGTATCGATCGATTCTGCCCGTAGCCCGAGACGATTCTCGCAACGCTAAACGCGATCGGAGCCTCGAGGAAGATCTATGACCTTGGAAATGGCCGGAGATCGATATTCCGCGGTGTCGTACCGATAACCCATATTCCGTCTGTCCACGGCTTCATTGAATCGGCTATTGCAATCGACTGCAATTATTGTGCAACTCTTCGACGACGTCGTCAGTGCAAAATTCTACCACGAATCGTTTCAATGAATTAATTTCAACGATTCGTTATCACGAACGTGCTAACGTGACGTCCTCGTGATCAATATTATTTCTCAAGATCTGTGTCCGCAATCGTTTTAACATCCTCCCTTCACCCGAGCACACGCGACGCAGACGTTTTTACACCTTTTGTAACTGATAGATTTAAAATTGTCGGTTCAATTTCCGAACCGAGCTATGAAAATTATTTCACCACCTTTGCAGGAATACGAGAGGCCAAATGAATTGAATATTTCTCCATTAATAGAGAAAATTTTTAAATTTTAATCATAAATGACGTTAATATAATTTCAATTGCTATTCAAATTAATATAATTTAAATTGTTATTGAAATTAATATAATTTAAATTGTTATTCAAATTAATGTAATTTAAATTGTTATTCAAATTAATATAATTTAAATTGTTATTCAAATTAATATAATTTAAATTGTTATTCAAATTAATAGAATTAAAATTGTTATTCAAATTAATATAATTTAAATTGTTATTAAAATTAATATAATTTAAATTGTTATTCAAATTAATATAATTTAAATTGTTATTCAAATTAATATGATTCAAATTGTTATTCAAATTAGTACAATTTAAATTGTTGTTCAAATTAATATAATTTGAATTGTTATTCAATATAATTTAATTGTTAATTAATATAATTTAGTTGAACAAAATAATTTACAAGCTGCTACGTCGCGTAAAACATTGAGGACTCGCAAATTTTCTCGGCGTATGTTTTTTACATTGTAGAATGTATTCAGAAACGATGATAAATTACGAAAAATGGAAACCGTTGAAATTTTATCGTTGATTGTAATTTTTCAGTTATTTTTTCACTCACCCCGGAATTTGGAATAACGTGAGTGACCATTCTTCCTCGATCGGCGGCCGAATAATTCATAAATAGCGACGCTGCAGCAGCTGCATTTACGCGACGCTGCTCGACGAGGTCCTCCCAAAAGACGGCAAGGCCCTCCACAGTAATCGATTGTTTATAAACTCGTTTCACGAAAAAAAAATCCCTCGACACCCCGAGATGGCAAATTACAATCGGACGTCTCCTCACCGAAAATTCCGAAAATTGTCCGTCGATGTTCAACGACAAACAATTGCACTATTATCGTCACACACGAAGGTTCCGCGTTTCTCAAACACACAATTTAACGTTTTAATTATTAAATTTCGCGCTTTATTCGCTTATTAATTCACGTACAAATGTTGTGATCGCGAAAAATATACATGTATATAACATTTCTTCACTGATTCACAAAATCACGTAGCTGAAATCGCCGAAAATTCTGCAAATCACAGCTCGCGAATTTTCAATACACCGACGTAGAATAAAATTGAGAAAATTTTATCAAAAATTTGTTAGAAAAATTCTTTCGAAATTTTTCTTCACCATCATTTCGGGAACATGTCCGACCGACGTCTTATGTCACGGTTGAATCTGCAACACAAACAATTTTCATCATTCAATCGGAACAAATACATACAAATGATCATATATATTATTCTAAAAAAATCACGGCAAAAAATTTTTCCATCCACGACGACGAAAAATAAATACAAAAAAATAATCGAGATTTCGAACGCCGCGGCGTGAGGAGGTGGGGTGGCACGAGGATATATGTTTCGAGCGACGACGATGACGCGACGGCGGCCGAAGAAGAAGCCCCGGAGCACGATCGCGCGACGAGTCAGCGACAGCTGAGCACTTTAAAATCCTCGTCGGTCGCTTTTGCTCGTTTCGTGGGTATGAGAGCGACACAGAAAAACCCGAGAAACGTTGATTTCGAGATTCAACGTTTTCCCGGAGGGACCCAAACGCCGTTTCCGTCAGCGTTTATGCGACGCACCGCTGCTGCGGAGGATTCTTCGTTGCTGATGCCCACCGCAGCCAATATACACACACGCACACACGTGCACACGCGGATAAACGCGTGAGATACGACGTTTTCGCTTTTGCGTCTGATATATCGGTTAACGAGACGAAGCATCCTCCCAAATTTGACTGGAGACCTTCGACGGACATAAATCGAAACCGACTCGAAGACATCCAATGATGCACCGGCGGATGCATTCACGAGATTTCGGTGTTCTTTGGAATGGGACACGTCAATCGCTTTCAATCGACCTGATTTTGGGTTTTTTGGGATCAAAGAATTGCAACGCCAGGGCTGGATTTGAAACGAAATTATTGTTGTTATGATATTTTTTTAATATTTATTGGCAACGTAATTATATGGATTTGATGAGTTTTTTATAGCGACGGTAGGGCTTGTTTTTGTCATTTACATACACCCCTTGCTCTACTATTATTATGTTTCTAATTTTTGTCTGTTTTGTTATTGTTATCAATGTTATTATATATTTTTATTGTATTAATTATCTGATGTACAATGAATCTGTTCTTCTTTTTGGCTTTTTTGGGTTCTTCGATTGTGACGCCAGGGCTTGCCTCTTTTTTCGGTATATTGGTGTGATAATTTTTTATCTTGATTATCAACGTAATTATGTGGATCGGATTGATTTTTTATGGTGACGGTAGGTAGCTTGCCTTTTTCCGTCATTTATATATCCTTTTTCTCTTTTACTATCATATTTTTCCTCTTCTCTCTTTCTTCTATTTTTATCACGATAATTGTCGATGTCATATTCGCTCGATTATTTTTCATAGAAATGGTAGGGTTTTGCTTCTTTTCCGTCATGTACGTTAGGGTGGATCGAAAAAAAAAATTTACGATTTCAAATGGTAAGCATTCATTACAAAGTATCTTGCATTCGTAGAATTCCGCCCACAGATGAACCCGATCGGACCATTTTTAGGAGTCGCCCACAATCTTTTAAGTCTTCCCATTCGATTAATATGGAAAGAACATTAAGTTGTATGTATGTAAAGAACATTAATTTGTATTGTATGTTATGTTGTTGGCATTAACATTAAGCAAGATACTTTGTAATGAATGTTTACCATTTGGATCCAAAAATATTTTTTTTCGAGCCACTTCAATGTACAGACATCTCTTTTTCCACTCTCAGTATATTTCACAATTTCCTCTGCTTTTCTATCATTATCTACGTCGTTATATATTCAATTATATTAATTATCAATGTAATTATATTGATTCGGCATTTTTTTCGTAACGACGATAGAGTTTGCCTTCATTCCATCATTTAGATACAGTATATCATTATTCCATCATTATTGTATTATCCTTTTCATATTTCTATTCCATTTCTCTATTCTTCCCTCTGTTGTATCGTTATTCTATTTTTATCATATCAATTATCAATGTAATTGTATTTATTCGGTGATCATCGGATAAATTTATTTATAACAACGGCAGGCTTTGGCTATTTTTTCGTCACTTGCATCCCCGCTGGCCCGGCGGCTTTCCGTGCATTCTGGATGAATCTCAATGCAATCACGTGCACATACGGTTACGCTCGGTAAAAACTAATCCACCGGGACAGAGCGAGAATTATCGGCGCACACCCCGGTCGATTACCGTCGGGCTTCGTTTCTACGTCGTGTCACGTTACGAACACCGATACGGATTAAATCCTTCCGACGCATTTGTAAATGAGCAACGATCAATTTGACCATTATTGCACATTCGCTGACTCGACTGTCGCGAATCTTACGAGATTTCATTTTTTTTCTTCTTCTTTTCAATAAAATTCCACGAATGGCGTAATTTTATTCAACGCTGAAGAATTTGTCGAAGAATAATTTGGAATATATTTTTTGCGGATTGTTTTTATTTTACAGAACCGTGATTATTTAAATATTTATGTTCGATTTTTCTTAATGGCTAAATATTATTTGTTTATTCATCTGATTACTTGTTTGTTGATTTATTTATGGAAAATTAGACCAAAAATAATTTCAATGATATTTCGTTAGATTCTGCTTATTTTACAGAATTGCTGGTAATATTTTGAATTTTAATTATTTATAATTTTGATGAAAATCGAAGTATTGATCATTGATTTATTTATTGACTTCATTTTTTTGTACATCAATAATGAATAAATCTAGATCTTAGAACCAATTCGCAATCTGACTACAAAAGATTTAAGAATAAAAAAAAATAAATTCAAATTAAAAAAATTTTTAATTCCAAAATATTGGAAACTTTAATCGAAGCAAGCAATGAATTAAATCATTACAGCCACCATTCAGTGATGAACTTGACTTTAGTCCGACGGATCAACGTACTTTTTACTACGAATGTTATGGCGTACGTCGTACGCAGCCTCTCGACGGATAAACGCAGCTTAATTTATCGTATTATTCATTATCATACGGTATGCAAGATGCGGTTATTTATTTATTTACCTAACCAAATTGTACAACAAATTACCGCAATCTGCGAAGTTTGTAAAGCTTCGTCGAAGATAACGAGATGTTTACGAGTTGTGCCTCCCGCGTTATCGCAACGCCCCCCCCCCTCCTCGCGAATGAGACGCTGATTTAATTTTATTCCTTATTTTCTTTTCTCCTCCGTTTCTTCATTCGCCCTGTTTATCGAGGCCCGGCAAGCTAATTTTGATTAATCTCGCAAGCATTGAACGCAACGAACGTTTGTCAATTTTTTCGAAATTTCGCTTCTCCAAAAGTTTGACAATTATTATTTCCTTCTCCCATAATCGCCAGAAATATTAAATGTTTTCATTTGTCTTTTCCCATCGATTGTTTTCAAAACTTGATGATGAATTAAATTTTTATCGCAATAATTGACTCCCAGATCAGGGCAGAATTTTATATTTTTGAAATTTTATTGATCAAATAAATATAGAAATGTTTTTTACCTGTCGGCGTTGAAATCACTTTCGATACATTCATTATTCCAGTGATTACGGTTGAAATCGAGGGCAACAAATCACTTCACAATATTTTCCAAGCAAGTTTCAAAAAAAAAAAAATAAAGAAATACCGTCGTCGATCACTCGTTTTATTTATTTAATTATTTCGTTATTATTTAATTTCATTTTTATTTGTTTATTTATTTTTTGATTGTTTATTATTATTATATTGTTCTTTCTTATTGAATTTTTTTTTATTTACGATAACGCGCGAACCCGACGACAATCGTGCGTACGTGACAATAGCGTTTCGCGAATTCGTGAGGAAACGTTCGGTCACCGACGGCGAATGAGGCAGCCGTCGAGAAAGGAAACCGAAGAGAGATTGAGGCAGCGCATAATCGTCGACGACGATTCTGCGACGAGGGCTGGAGAGGCCGCGGAGAAATCCGGAGGCGGAGCCAAACTTTCCCGCTCGACAACGGCGGGCTTTTATGCCCCCCTTAATTCCGTTCTCCCTCGCACTCGATTGTCAAACGTCTACCGCACTTTGCAAATTATAATTTCGGAAAATTTTTATACAAAATCTTCGTATCGCTCGTACGATCGCGAATTATTATACAAAGAAACAAAAGTTTTCAAAAAAACGAGCTAAACATTGAAATATTGAAATTTCAATTTACAAATTATAATTTTTAACATTGCATACAAAATCGTTGTACTTCTGTTCGATCGGTGATTTTTATTTACAAAACTTCAGGAGAATCTGGACTGAACGATAAAATATGGGAATCTTAATTTATGATTTATAATAATTTCCGAATGTTTATTTAAAAAATCACAATCTCAAAATATTGTGGAAAGGAAATTTTCGAATAACAGACGAAAGGATCAAATATGAGAATCTAAATTTATAAATTATAATGATTTTAGTATTTTCATTTAGAATCATCTCTCTTTCGATCATAAAATATTATATAAAAAAATGTTTAACTAACACAACCGAAAGGATAAATTTGGAAATCTCAATTTTTCATTAAGAATGTCAACATTTGTATAAGTCGTTGAAAATTATTATATAAAAAAAATTTTCTATTAAAAACCAGAAGAAGCGATGCAGTATCAAAATCAAATTCCACAAATTATAGGATTAAAAAATTATAAAAATTGAAAAACCAGAGAAAACAATACAATATAAATATCCATCTTAAATTATCGTTTTCCAGGTCATCAAGATGCCCCGTGTCTGCAAATTGGGTCGCCCGCAGACACGTGAAATCGACAATTATGCAATTCGATCGTCGCTTACGTTGCATTCCAGGTATCAAAAAAAGAAACGTGGTTGACCAATCAACGTTCCTTACATTAAAATTACGTAGGTCGATTGTTCTTCGGCCACTGCAGGCTAGAGTCAGAGCCGAAGGAGGACGCACGAGCGAGTCACCAAAATGGCTGACGCTGCAAATGATGTCACAGCTAAAATAAATCGACAAAAAAAAAAAGACCGCGTAGACAGCAAGTCCTACTTGCTGTCGTACTGCAATGAAGGTCACGATAAGTCGGTAATGTAGGTCGCAAGGTTTTTACAAATGACGCATTCGAAATTCGGCCATGAAGACTGAATCGGAGCCTCGCAAAATTCCTGCTAAATCCAATATGGCGTCGGAGTTGTCCATATCGCTGTGACATCACCTCCCCCCAGTCCTCAACGACGATCCAACGATTTATTTGCATCGATAATTGATCAGAATTCCCGTCGTAAATCCTTCAACAGCCATTTTTCATAGATGCTACCACGTCCGCCATTTTGGTGCACGCTATGCGTATCAACAGCTTCGCGCAACTTCCGCAATGCGTTTATTCTCACGTCCATGTTGCTTCCCGCGTGGACTAAATGGGTTTGGTGGAATTGAAAAGAAAAAAAAATGGAGGAATTGAGGACGCAGTTGGTTCGTGATCGGCTTAAGGTGTCGGGCTATTGTTGAATTTTGAAAGCGAGTGTAACGTCGAATTGGGAGTTTGGTGCATGGGGCTGTTTCGTTGGTGGGTAGGGAACGGAAACGTGGTCGCCATAATGGGGCGTCGTTCAACGTTCGTTCCTCGCAATCCCATTGGACGACAACGCGTCTCGGAATATTGGCCACATGCACGTTCCGCGCCAACCCAACGAGAGTTTCTCAACTCGATGCGCGAGTCTGCGGCTTGACGTCGTGGCAAGGGATGCGCACGAAATGAGTTTTTACAATTTTATTAATGTGTTTTTATTATTGTTGTAATATTGATTTTTTTCGGGAGCAGAGAAAAGTGCGCTCGAAAATTAGTTTTTCCATTTTTTGAATATTTTTAGGGCGATTGTATCGATTTTCTTTTTCAGGGAAAAAAACATGCGTACAAATTTGTCTTTTTATATTTTATTTAATTAACATTGACTGATTGACTGATTGATTGATTTGATTGCATTGATTTTGTTTTTTTTTAAAGAGGACGGGAAAATGCGCGAGAAATTGGTTTTTGCATTTTTTTAATTATTGATTGTGCAATCACATTAATTTTTCAAGGGAAGCAAGGGACAAATGAATTTTTCTATTGGTAGGAAAATTATTATAGATTTTGGTCCATTAATTTTGTTTTGAGGCAGCAATTGATGCGTGCTAAATCAATTAAGCCATTTTTTAAAACTATTATCAGTGTGATTCTATTGATTTCGTTTTTGTTTTCAAATAAGCTCCGTCGCGTATGTAATTTCTGGTCGCAATTCGATTAATCAACATACATTCAATGAAATTGTTACATCGTCGATAGTATCTTATTTAATTTTAATTAATTTCAATTACTACCGAAATTTGAAATGAGAACCAATATATTTCGTTTTTTTTCGCTAAATTCCATTGAATTTAATTTTTTTTTTATCTATCATAATTGTTATATTTTCATTACATCATTTTGGATATCATATTTCAAATGCAACCGTCATAAATATCTCAAAAATAATTCACGGTCGAAGCTTCATAAATCCCCGCAAAACTCCAAATTCTCCCAAAATCTCCTACAAAATAAATTTTCCACTTTTCCATGCAATCGAGTACAAACCCAAATTCGCCACGATCATTATTATAATCATCATCTCTCCTTCCGGCACACCTTCAACGATCGAACGTACAAACGTGCATCGTGAAATTCTCGTTAATAAGAATAATCGACCGTCGAATGTGGGTTAAAAGCGATTGCGCAATCGTCAGAAAAATGCCAACAAATGCAAATTCGACGAGCGAACGAAACGAATATCGCAACACCTCCCGGCCGGTTCACATCGCTCGCTAAGTCTGCCCCTTAACCGTTTCTCGTTCGATTTCGCGACACAAAAAAAAATCAAAAATAACAACAACAAAAAAAGCCGAGAACGTTTCTCCGTGAAGTCTCTTCTGTCATCGTCGAAACACGAATTTTTTTCCATTAATTCGCACGGACTCGGGAAAACCGGAAGTCCATCGACATCTCCGGAAGTTATTCTTTCGTTTGATTGTGTACACAAACCCGTTTGGTGCGCAAAATCTCGCACGTCATATTCGCATGAGTGCATCATCGGATTGATGTATTCGCGCGGTGCACAAATATGGCGTCGTGCGGGGGCGGAAAGGGCGGCGAGGGGGATGGGGAGGGGAGGGGGAGGATGGTGAACGATTGAAGCAGTCGACGGCTCGAGTTGATATTTTTCAACAATCGGGTGGATGCCCGAGTGTGCTCGGAATGTTGACAAAGACCGAGTTATGGGCGATTACTTATGTTGGTTTATACCAACCGAACCATTGTGGAACCAAGCACAATGAGTTTTGTTTGGCAACATTGAACGAACGATTGTTCAATTGTTTCCAACTCGATCGTTTAGCGTTATATTGGTGATACCAATAGCCTATGCGATTACTTTGATATCCGGCGATCGAGGTTCAGCGAAAAAGTTTGAACGAACGGAAATTAAATTGAAAATTGAATTGAAAAATCTGTCACGTTGAATCGACGATTGCGTCGACATAATCCAATTGGAGATTCAATTGAAAATTGAATTTAAAAGTGAATTGGAGATTAAATTGAAAATTGAATTGAAAAGTAGATTGAAAATAGGATGAGAAAGTGAATTCGAAATTAAATTGGAAGTTAAGTTGAAAATTGAATCAACGGATGAATTAGAAATTGAGTTGAAAATTCAATTGAAAATTGATTCAAGAATATAATTTGTTAATTAAATTTTACATTTGTTTTGGTTATTAAAGTTAAACATTTAATTCAAATTGAAGTCGAAAAATTGTTCCGAAAATTCAATTCAGATCTAAATTGAATATTCGATTGAATATTGAATGTTTAATTCTTTTTCTGAGGTGTAAAAAAAAATTCACGTCGCAGAGAAATATGCACTAATTGGAGATAAAAAAATTCATGAAGGCCTGTCTATTTTTTTACTGCAGCGTATTGCCGAATTATTAAGCCAGATTTTGACGAATTTAAACCCAATAAAATGCGGTATAGAAATATCACGTAAAACGATTGTTTTGCGAAGAAGTGATTGACGCGTCAAGAGGCTAGATTGTTTTGATACCGTCATGTCAAATCAACCTCTCGGAAGCAAGTTCTCGGACTCGCGCTTTCCCGGTCGCGCTTTAATTTCTCCGTGGGTTTTATATTGCTTTTTTACGACGGTATTTGCCCAGCCGGGTGAGGGAGGGGGGGGGGCAGGAGCGATTGCCACGGAGGGACCTACCGAGGTCTCGTTTGTTGTCGCGAGGCCACCGTTGAAACTTTTAAAAACTCAATATACGGCACGAACGTGCCGCGGACCCCGCGAAGGGCCCTCGTAAATTAGGCAGCGCGCTGGCATTTAAACGAAGCGTTGGGGCGGAGGGCGGGAAGGGCGAGACTAGCTGATACAATACCAGAATGGGAACTAATTCACGCGAGAAATATTCGAACAATGGATTTATGCTTGGCTACGAAAGAAATTTTAAATATTTATTCGGTTCAATCACCCGTCGAACAATATTACCCTTTATGGACCCTTCTTGAAACTTTTTTCAGAACACGCGATGGCTTCTCGCAGGGGACGAGAAAGAGATATATAACCCGATATGGGGTCGTGTTTTAGTTTGTGCGACTTTTTGGGTGGGTTTCAATTTGTAAGTATATTTTAGTTACTTTTTTTCTCTTATCTCGGTAAGTAGGGCACAATAAAAACGATAAAAACCTTTCAAAGGCGAATGGTAGCATTGGTCACGTGACTTTATTCGCACAATTGACATATTTCCAAGATGGTGCGTTGGGTTACGTATTGTTGATGAAAAAATTGATGATCAAGACCGAACATCCGAGTAGATGGCGGAAAAAAATAGGAGAGTTTCAGGAATTATTATTTAAGAAACTATTTGTTCGATTTTCTCCGATTTTTTTCGGAATTGTTTTATTGTGTCGAACTACTGTGAGCTTCAAAACAAAGTGTACATCTCGATTTTTTACATTCCCAATTCGATTACTCTTTTTATTATGTTTTTTTTTTTTTTTTTTTTGAAGGAATAAAAACACACAATTTATCAGTCGATTGTTAAGCGAGTAGTGTACTTAACAAAAAAATACCGAAAACTCCATCACAAAATAACGAAATATACGGTATTTTGTGATAGAGTATTTGGTATTTTTTTGTTAACTACGTGCAGTACTACTTGTTGAACAATGAATTGATAATTGATGAATATATATTTTTCTTCAAAACAGTGGTATAATAAATAGAGTAATTGCATTGAAAAAAGAAACTAACTTCGATCCGACTCTTGGCGTGAATTTCTCTTGTCTTATCCTTTTGATTTAGTTCCAGTCGGAAGCTCGTGAAATAATTTCGCAGCCCCGTCGGTATGGCAGGACGCTGCATTGACCGCCGAATCCGTTTCAATGAGACGCACCGAGCGACCTCTGTCGAGGTTTTCCGTGACTCTCGCAATGCGGAGTAGCCGGTTAGCCGAATATTTCGTAACCTAACACAAGATAACCAAAAGATCCGATAAGAAAAAGAAAAAAAAAACGGGACGACAGAATCTACGTTACTCTCGAGTAAATTTCGTCGAACAAGCCGATAAATATTACAAAGTTTTCGAAATGGACGACGATAAAGATCAGGATAACGTAATCGAAGAGGATTATTACACGTTTCTCAATCTTCCGAAAAATGTGAGTTTCTAAATAATCATCGATTTTTGCATTTTACTGCAATATTTTCGGGGAATGTCGAGTGATGAAAAGCACCGTGTCTAGAATGCAACCCTCCACGTGATTCTTGGTTTCGCAAATTTTTCGTCAAAGGAATTATTTGTCGATGTTTCGTCGAATTAACATTACCAATTTATTGGGAGTTTTTCGAATGACAATTTCGAAAATACGTCGATCGAAGAGTATTCGAGATCGAAGAAATTAGACTCGTGGACCGAATATCGTTGCGCAGCGAGCGAACAATGTTTATACGCGAGGCTGACTTAAAATTTTTCAGGCAACTCCGGAAGAAATCACAAATGCTTATCGAAGACAAAGCAGACTATACCATCCCGACAAACACGTCGATGCCGTGCTCAAAAAAAAAGCCGAGACGCTTTTCAATCGCACCAGCAGAGCTTACGAAGGTACGAGCTAAATAAAAATAGATAAAGAAATTTGTTTCGCGATTTGAATCGTGTTTCGCTTCCGCTACTATTTATTTTTCATTTCAGTTCTCAGCGATCCTCATCAGAGAGCCATCTACGACTCGTTGGGTATTCGCGGACTCCAGACGAAGGGTTGGGAAATCGTTCAGAGAACCAAAACTCCTCAGGAAATTAGGGAAGAGTACGAGAGAATAGCGCGGGAAAGGGACGAGAGCAGACTTCAACAGAGAACAAATCCTACCGGAAACATCACCGTTAATATCAACGCCACGGATATGTTCAGTAAATACGACGAAGATTACGATCAACGGTAAGTTACGCAAAAACAATTTTTTTTTTGTTTTCTTTTTCTGCCTCTTAACATAATCGCTAGCAATTTTTTCTAGCAACGGTGATTATTTTCATTCATAAAACTTTATTTTATCGTTAACTCATCGTTTGTTTGTTTTTTTCTACAGAGACGGTATATTTTCATCGATCGAAATCAGCGGAATGTCATTTTCCCAATCCATCGAAGCTCCTCTGACGTTGCGTGACACATTGACCATGTACGGACAGTTGGACACCCAAAATGGGACGGGAGTAGGTACGGTGAACGTGGCCGCAAGACGAACATTGTCCGCAAAAAGTTGGTTGGAATTAGACGTAGGAGCTGGCGACGGTCCTCGAATATCCATAAGCGGTCATCGAGCTTTGACCGAAAGATTGTTTTGCAACGGCGCTGTGCTGCTCAAATTTGGTCCTCACGAAGCTCGACCGAGTTTTGTTGGAAGTGAGTATACCCACGCAGAACCAACGTCTTGTCGAGGCGTAAACCCTCAATCGTTGGGGAAATAAACTTCAACGTTTATCGAGCGCGCCAATTATTTTTATGAATATCTGATGAAAAAATTCTAAAAATATCATTTTCATTGACAACGAAAAAAGTCGTTGATCAATTGGACATTAATTCACGTTAATGTGAAAATTGCGTTATAAATTTTTACTTGACGCTCGCAGGAATGGGAATGCAACTGGACAAGGACACCGTCGGTTACCTCACGTACAAAGCCGGCGTTCAAGACGCGATGAGCACAATGATCGTGAGAGACACATCTCGATCGCGCACGACGGTTTCCATTCAATTCGGTATTATGACTTCGCACATCAGTCTCAACTATACGTACAAGATGGAAGACAAACGGTTGAAGCTTCAAGGAAGTTTGAGGTTCGTATTTGTTTTAACGTCGCAACGAATTTATCGAAAAATCTTCATTTTTACTGTTTTATTATGGATTTTTACGATTACATTATCTTCATCGTCATTTATGGGATATATGTCTCATGTCTGTGTTATATGTCTTTATGTTGTTATATGTCTTCATCGTGTATTATATTGATTATAAATATATAATAATATATACAATACTATTTCATAAAGGCATCGTGTTCCCAATATTTTTTTTTCTTTTTAAAATTTTGAAAAATCTCGAGTTTTTCAAAAATTTCAATATATGATAATGGTTTTTCTATCTAAAAAACAGTAAAGAAAAATAAAATCTATTTTGCAAGAAAATAATTCTTTTTTATGTCATATTATTTTTTATGAGAAAAAAAATGATGACAAAATCGATTTTCTATCGAAAATAATCGAAATATCGATTATTTTGCCAGATGGATTATTTCTTTATTATTATTTTACAAAATACCCAGTCTTACAAGTACTTTTATTATTGATTTTGACAATTTTATTATCCATATCAATTATTATATAATAATATAATTTATTATTATATATTTACATAATAATATAATTTGTATATTTATTAATAAATAAATATTAAATATTTTTAAAATTTTATTTATATTTATTTATATATTTATATAATAATATAATTTATATATTTATTAATAAATAAATATTAAATATTGTTTTAATTTTATTTATATTTATTCATTTATTTATATATTTATATAATAATATAATTAATTATTATATATTTACATAATAATATAATTTATGATAATATATTTATGTAATAATATAATTGATTATTATATATTTATATAATATTATTTTATTACAGATGATGAATATTTTACATTGATTTTTTTTTTTTTCAAATCTTTATTACCGCTGTACTCATATCTGTCTCAACAATTTTTTCAGAGTCGGTACTTCGGGAGCCTACGTCGAATACGGAGCGGAGAAAAAAGTATCGAAACACAGCGCGTTATCGGCCGCGGTTCGAATCGCCGTGCCGGCGGGTGTCAGTTTAAGAATAAAACTCATTCGCGCGTCACAGACGTACATATTTCCGATACATCTGTGCGAGGAAATCGTCCCGGCCCCGATATTTTACGCGACCGTGGCTCCTCTCATAACGTGGACGATCGTTAAAAAATTGATCGTCGATCCGGTGATGAGGGAACAACAGGAACGCGAGAAGAAGAAACAGAAAGAATTGAACAGATCGAGAATGTTGGAAAAACAACGAGAAGCGAAAGGTGCAATCGAATTGATGATGGTGACTTTTAGCAGAATTCGCGCGGAGGAGGAAGCGAGAAAAGGATTGGTGATAACAAAAGCTCTGTACGGAAGATTCGTTTATCCGAACGGAAGATCCGGCGGTGTGGATGCTGCCGAGGGTCAATCGGACGAAGTCATTGACGTTACCGTGCCTCTGCAATGCTTGGTCATCAATTCTAAATTAGTTTTACACAATGCTCCAAAGGTGCGATTTGATTTATCGATGAAAAATAAATAATAAACTACCGGCGTAAATTATCAGGCCAGTAACGAGGCGTGCCCGCAAAAATTACTTGTCTTTGAACGTCGATAACTTGTGGGACGCAGAAGGCTATAAACTTCTTTTTTTTTTTTTTTTTTTTTTAATTTTACACGTAGATATACGAACTAAGAATAGATTTATATGAATAATATTTTTTTTCAATGCTTTAGAAGCACTACCAAAAAATAATGACTGAATTAGTCTGAAAATCCCATGTTATTCAAATGGGAAAACAAAACGAGCTTACGGGCACGTCTTCGCATTGGACCACAGTGCTGGGGTTTTGCACATATTTTTTTTTTATTTATTTCGAACCTTTCTGGGGGTGGCACTTGTCGAAATTCGACAACACCCCGAATAAGGTCCATCCTACTGAGCACTGAGATCAACGGTCTCGCTCGCTTTTGTTTTCTCGTGAAGGCAGGGTCGCGGTGGGTTATGCTTGGAGCCAGAGCTCACATTAATTTTCTTCGCTTCGTGGATGATCCACTGGCGGCCCTGCGTTCGCGAAAAAACCACCAAGCAAGACCGTGTTGGCACGTGGAATCGATGACTCGCGCTCGATTCGTGCACGGATGCATAATTTTCATGATAACTTGAAAACCCGTGAAGATTTTTTATAGTTTTTAGGCTCGAATTACAGATCAAGTTACAGAGATTAAGCATAAATTATTTCAGATTTAAAAAAAAAATTTCCTAACTTTGACTTTAAGTTGATGTTAATATAGAAAATTTCGAAATAATTCGATTTTTTTTTCAATCTATTTTACGAGATATCTCAGTGCTTGGCAATGAAAAAATTATTTGAAAATTTTTAATAGATTTTTAATAGATTTTTAATAGATTTTTAATAGATTTAAATATTTATAAGCTTCCCAATGGTTCTTGAAAAAAGTTTATAGCTTTCTCTGTACCGAAGTTTATCGAGGCTCAAAGACAAAAGTGATTTTTTCGAGCACGTCTCGTTAGTAGCCCGATAATTTCCGTCGTTAGTGTGAATTCGAAATGTTTCCCTCTTCACGGAGAAATAACCGTACGATAATCCGTTGATGAAAATGCGTTTGGTTTCAGAGCGAACTGCCGGGATTTTACGATCCGTGCTTCGGAGAGGTGAAACAGTTGTTGCTACAATATTTGTTTCACACGCAGACCCACGAGTGTATCATCAAAGACGACGAACCTCTGAGGATACCACGACAATGTGAGTATTTTTCAGGGACCGATGGTCTGTCGGAATAATTTTTGGAAAGTGTATTTTTAATTGTACTATATTTGGGGTTCCGTAGAAATCTAGGAATCCTTATGGTGTCGGTCGGTCAGTCTGATTAAGATGAAATTTGGTACACAAACGTAGATCGACGATCCAAAAACATAAACGATAACATAAAAAAATAATAAATAAAAATTTGACCTCCCAAAAACCAAAAATTAAAAAGTTAACTCGAAATTTTTTTCTTCTTACCCCGTCGAGTGGCGTGTCTTTCGATAGGTCTTCTGAGATGCAATTAAAAACGTTCCGAGACTTTTTCATTTCAACCCTTCAGTCACGAGATATTCGCTTTCAAAGTCGTCATCGAAGTTTCCCCCCTCCCCTCCTCCAATTTCTAAACTATCGATTCGAAAAATCGGAAAAAATTACAGAACGTAGCTTTTAATTAATACATTCATCAAAATTATAACGAACACCGTAGCAAAAATAGTTAACGAAAAAATTGAGAAACAACTGTTTTTTTTTTTTTTTTTTTGGGATTATCGAAAATGACTACGGAACCCCATCAAACGCGTACCCAAAACGCTCTTGACCGGTTATTCATTTTTGTTTCAAGCACACAGAGTAAACGTCACATGACGACGCCGACGGGCTCACAGGGTCAAGCAAACGATCTGAGTTCCTCGCTCGAACTTCTTCCCGTACTATCCGTTCATTAATTTGAAATTGGACTCGCCCAACATATTTTCGTTTTGTTATTTTTTTTTTTTTTTTTTTTTTAATTTTTTATTTCTCGATCGACAACATTCGGACACATTTTTGTCAATCATGCTCTGTAATTTATTTTCGTATCGCGAAAGATTAAAAAAAAAAAACGCTGGTGTTTTTTTTTTCTTGTTCGTTCGTTGTTGTTTCATTTTGTTTTTTTATCATTGATTTCGATCGTGTACTTCGCGAGTTGAAGTATTTTGTAGAGAAAAAAATCATCGAGTTGGCAGAGAGAAGAAAATCGAGCTGAGTGGCTTAAAAATTTCGATGTTTCTGACCCAATTTGATCGCGAAGATTAGAAAACACTGCGGTGTCCAGAAAATAGCGAGAATTATCCCACAATGTAAGCAGCAACGTCGAATCGTTATTCTTCCTTCGCTCGTAGTCGACGTCGACCTTCGTTCGTTGCTTCGAAACATTTTTTATTTAAAAAAATTTTTTTTTTTTTTACTTTCTTCGTCCATTCGGTGTGAAAAAAATCCGTTTGGACGAATATTGAACGAAATGATTTTTCGTTCGGACTGGAAGTATCGTATTCGGAGTGTTTCAACGTCGCACTCGCGACTTTACCATCGATGGTAATTATCGCGCCAACGTTAACCGAATGAATCGGCGAATGATCGGAAATAAATTTTATTTCACGTTTCGCAAATGCAGAATTAAATTGCTCGAAAGATTTCGCGTTTTTGGAACAACGATCAATGTTCCGAATGATCATCGACAATTGTTTTAGAACGTAGTTCGTAGTATGTTGTACAAAAGCTGCATCGAGTGCAAAAATAAAATGTTATTCCGTTAACCGCTAAATTCTCATTTATTATTTATTTATCTTCCCGCTCTACCAATTTTACTTCGACGATTTTTAGATTCGGAGAGTTTAAAATACATTTATATGTATCGAAAATTAAAAAAATTTATCTATATCTTTATATATTAAATATATATTGGAATATATATTATTTTAAAAATATTTTATTTTATCTTATAAGCTTAAACGAATAATACAACGTCATGCTTAAGTCAATCGACGTTCATGCTACTGTGCTGTAAATCTATCGTGAGAGTTTCATTGGAGTCCAAAAGTTTATTTATCATTGTCAGCTCGTTGTCTCTAGTCTCGATCTGGGATATCGGCGTCCACGAAAAATCGTTCTCGAGTCTGAAAGAACCGCTGTAATCTTGCGAAGGTCCCGCGCTTCCCCATTCCTGCGGAAACAAAAAAAAAACAACGTATTCGACATAAAAAAATAACATTTACTCATTGCTTTTATTACTCGTTGATTCGTTTTATTCGCGTGTTTGTATTTTCTCACCTCGGGACTGAGCATGGAGAAGTAACACATGCCCGACGATTTCTTGTACAAATGGTAGATATTTCCAGAATGTTTGACAAAGTTGCAAGCCGCGTGATGCAACGATCCCTGCTCTTTGGCCTCCAACAAAACTTTCTCGGCCTGTTTCTGAAGAAATCGCATTTGTTCCGCTATAATGTGCAACTTGTTCTGCGCATTAGCTCTGATAAAATTGTCGGCCTTTAAAAAAAAAAAAAAAAAAAACCCCCAATTAGAATCGTTAAGCGCGAATGTTGAGAGTTTCGATAGTGCGAGATACAAACTTTTTGAATCTCTGTTGCCAATTGAACCAGATCGTTAGGTGATTTTTTGCCAACCGCGTAGGAGTTTAACAGCGGCAGGCCTTGAGGCACTGCGTTGCGCTCTACCAGAGCGACTGAAAGAAAATTTTTTTTTTTTTCAAAACAACAAAAATAAACCACTTTAATCACGGGAAAATAAATAATCGTTCAATTTTGGATTGCAGAATAAAATTACCTTTGTTCGGAGTGCAAGCTCCGTTGTCCATTCCCAAGTGAACGCGTTTCATTGTTGTTTTTTTAAGTTAAATGATCATAACCTGATTTATCGTTAACCTCAAACCCTCGACTATCCACAAGGAAGATATATCTACATGTAAGACCAGATCTCATTCATCAACACAGAGATATGGACCAATGTGGATTACTGAAGCCGTACAAGAAACGAAAATCGAAAAGCATAAAGTGCGACGCAAACGATAGGCGGTAGGCACCTAACCTAACTGCACCTAACCGCTTTCTAGTTGAAACCGATTGGTTGAAAATATCTATTGGGAATTTTCCTCTCACCGATGTACCGGCGCCAAATGATTTTCGTGCCAAATTCTAACATGAAACATGTTCTTCCATGTAAATGATTTTTCTTCAAGCTCCTGTATCACGTAATGGGCTTCAGAGAGTCTCGGAAATCTGAAATTATTCAACCAAGAATATACGATTCGAAATGATGAAATTATAGCAATAAATGTTTCGTCGCAATTGTGAAAATGAAGATGAAAAATTGTGTCTCGACATCTTATTTAGTTTTCGAGATGTCGATTTTTTTATATACAAAATTTGAATAAAACGAACTTTTTTTCAAGAAAAAAAAATTAATCTCATGTATTTCTTCATTATAATCTCGCAAAACAAACCTAAAAACGAAGAAATAAAATATTTCGAGGAATGAATCAAGTTTTCGAAATGTCTAGGACGCATTAATGTTAATGAATAAATATATTCTGAAAATTCCAAGATGGCGAACTTTCATAGTTCGTAAGAAAAAATTCGGTACGTCCCCCTCAAAGCAAAGAATTTTTTTCAAATTTATCAATCGTTCGACGAGAACGATGATCTAATTCAGAATTTTGTAAAACTATTAATTTCTTTGGCGAAGGCATGAAGCCATCAATAATGTACTTTTTTATTGGTCTTGTACCGTTTAAAGCACGAATCATTTTCGACAGGACGATAGGTGGATAGGCGAATACACAAATCAAACAGTTTCGAGCAACCAATTTTATTACCATAATCGATACCATAACACTCATTTCGTACACCGACAAATAAAAATCTCGGCAACAGACGAAGAGATAAAAAAAAAATACAGAGTCATGGACATATATCTATCAATAACTATATGTCATATCAGCATAGCCGAATTGTTTAAGGGTGCGTAATATTTTCTGTATCAAGTCTGTTGTGAGTTTCGAAGAGCGAACGCAGTCGCTCGAACAATGGGAAATTCGTCTGGCGTACAAATATGGTGAAAATCGTCAGTCGACAAATCAAAAATGGCGACACCGCCTAGACCCATCTTTCTCGCGTAAGCGGCTTTGCTCGCAGCTGTCTCAGGATCCTCGTATCCTATCCAAATGCCATCGGTTCCGGTTTTCGGATTGTAAGGTAAAAACGCGTAAGTTCCGAGCCTCTTCGACGGATCGGCGACTCTTCGAACGCGATCAACGGATTTTTTGGCGAGGCGCGAGCAAACCTCGGCGTATGAGAGTATTCCGGGGGTTTTGGTCAAAGGGCCCGCGGCGCCTGGACCATCGGCTATCAAGGGCGGTAGTCCAGTTGTACCACTTTCGTCTGTAAGCTTCCAGGTGCGGGCAAACGTTGGAATTCCGAGGACGATCTTGTGACGCGGAGTTCCATGCGTGAGCCAGTAACTAAAAATTTGTCGATTATATTAATTTCGACAACTCATAAAATCGAAAAATATGTTTACATTCGAAATTAAATCTTTGCGATAAACTTTGCTTGATTCTCGTGTTTAATTTTTATTGATTATTCGTTAAGTGTTCGTTGAATTATCGATTGATATAATTATGTCCATGCATTGAGCTATTATAACGCAATCCGAAGCTTGGGTGAATTATTTTTTTCTCTGGTATAGCACAATTCAGTGATAATATAAATATTCACTCATTGTCGTAGCCCAGGACATTTTTCAGAAAAATTTCGTTTCGTTTGACGTGTAAAATTTTCACCAATTTTCAATATAATATCCAGTGGATTATCGATTAATCTAATTCGCTCCGTATTCAGTGACTCAAAATACGAAAATAATCGATACGGGTTTCGATTATTAAAATTATAAAAAAAAATATTTCTTACAATTTGGTTAAAATAAAACTGTTTCGCTCTTCAATTTTCATTAATTTCAATAATAATAGATGTATTTTCTCTATTGATCCGATTCTATCGCTATGCACGATGCTTTCGTTGCGTGACTCAAAAATTATTAGAATTTCAGCGTATCTTACACGATAGTTGAATTAACGTCAATTCGAATGGGGCGACCGTTTCGTTGAATCTTGTACATCGGTGCTGGATAGTCGGCTTCCTTCGGATCGCGTGCCGGTGTCCTCTGATTGAAAGCCGTCAAGTGGATGGCGTCGACATTCTCAGCCAAAAGTCGAGGCTCGTAATAAGCTTGTTGAAACAATAAAGATTTCTCGATAATACTTTTCAACATACCTAATGCATTCATAGACCTACCACTGGTGTGAAGATGAGGAAGGACGGTCACGGTTACATCCAGGTTATGCGATTTGAACTTGTTCTTCAAACCGATCACGAGGGCGGTAAAACCTCGACGACGAATGGTTTCCTTGCTGGATACGTCGGGGTCAAGTTTTTTCGTGCTTTTTGACCGCGTAGAGTCGAAAGATTCGGAATTTTCCCGTTCCTCATCGATGGGAAACTGCCAGGCAAGGTCGATACCGTCGAAGCCGTAACGCGTTATCATATCAAACGCACGTTCGACAAATATCGATCTCGCTTTAGCAGTTTCGACCTGTCGTCGTTGAAAGAAAACGAATAATTTGATTCAGAAAAAAATCACAATAGAAGTAAACGTTAAATTTTGAAATAATAAAGAGAATACGATTGATGATTATCATTACAACACATTATCATTATTATTATAATTATTACGAGGATCAATATCGGATTATTTGATACATTAAATATTTGTTGATTTTTATTCCTTCATTTTTTAATAAAAATATCTCGACGGACCGAAGAAATCGATTGGAGGAAAAAATAACATATGGCGCCTGATGCGGTAATACGATTGACTTACCACCCGAAAATATTTGTTCTTGTGGGTTCCATCGAAACTATCGGCATTACCGCCGACGCATAAATACACTTTTAGACCGGGATGAGAATGTTTGAGACCCTTCGTCACGTCCCACAATGATTTGCCGCCCGATGGAAGATCGAGATACCGCTGCAGTTGCATCGGAGTGTTCTTGGTTGGGTGAACACTGGAGTAACCGTAGATCAGATGAGTGCAATATCCCAAGGCTCGTGACAGGTGGTATAACCCAAACGTTCCGAACTCTGCATAAATAAAATATATTCAAATAATAAATGAGAAAAGTTGAATGAATCAAATTCGTCTTTGCGATTATGACGTCATGATTTATCGAAAGTCTAGGAAATTCAGTATGGATCGCTAGATTATTAATTGAATTTATTTTAATATTACCAAGAACGGAGAATCGTTAAACGAGTAGACATTTTCTCAGAAAATTCAAATTTCTTTTTTGCAAAAAATCAACAAGACCAATTTGTTTCAGTTACAGAATTTCCCCTCGTTATATGCTTCGAATAAACATAATGGTGACACAATCGAATCCAAAGAGTGATAACGGTCAAACTTGTTAATCAAATTCAATGATTATACGTCCGCAAATCGACCCGTGGTTGATGAAAAATTCGCATAAATATCGCAACGATAGAAAAAGAGAATCTGAACGCACCTGGATCCATGTAAGTCGTAGAATTGTAATAGCAAATAACCTTGCTGTGCTCGTCAGGATTGTCAGCGATAACCAAGCTCGCGCATAGCACGGCTAAGCCAACAAATATTAATAATCTCATTTTTCAAGCCTGTGGAATAAAAATGAACAATTCCTCGATTATCTTCACACTCGATACAAGAAAAACTCGGTTTATCTTCCGGTTCAATTATTATTATAATTATTATGACTTTTCATTCGAATCGACTTTGGATAATTCATGTTCCGCTCGGTAAATTCGAATTAGTGGGAATAATTTTGCCACGTAAGCATTACAAAATTCGACTCACCTCGTTATCAATCGGGGGCTGCGACCACAGTGAGATCATCGAATAGTCCGGGGACTTTAATATCTTGGTAGCGATTAAATTCGTCGTAACGCCATTAATTTCTGCGCATTTACGCCAATAACCGTTTTATTTTCGAAAAAATAGATAACGTAACGGTTCCGAGTGGCTCAGCAGGTGTTGAGGAAGACATTAAATACGCCATATACGTGGTCACCAACAAACTCTGACTGGTAGTAAAGCTCCACGTAGTTCAAAGTACGTCAGCACGTCGCCGTCCACGTGGCAAAAAAAAAGCAATTGGTCTTTCACGATCGACAACACTCGACCGATCATAAAAAATGTAATATATTCGATCGATCGGAAAATATTGGAATGAAAATATGTAACTGTCAATATAACTCAATTAACTATATGATTATGAAAATAAATTTATCCTCATATTCTACAAATGTTGTCCCTTCGACCAATCCCCATTGAATTTTATACACAGTATGGCTTGGACGAACCCCAACGTACTCCTCGACGAACGCAGCACAAATTTCATACCAAATATCCTCAAGCATCATTTTATTCGTGAAGGATTATCTAATCCGATAAAAAGGATGTGAACGAGGAATAAAAAAATATATGTGTGTGGATCGGGGTCGTTCTTATTTGATAATATAATTCGTTTTCGAATTTTTATTGCGCCGGGGTTTCAATCGATTCTAAATAATGTAAAAATTAATTGTAAGGTTATAGGTTAACCTTTCTGGAATAATTTCTACGACGCGCTGATGTGAATTTTCTCCGTTTAGATAATATGTAATTTTTCAACTTTTCGGTAATTCTGTCGACGGAGCGACTAATTATTGCTGGCTAAATTCAGTACTGTATGAGATTGACGCGTATGAACCCTACTTTAGCAAAAAAAAATTTTTTTCAGTAACAAGAATCATCTTCAACAGGATAACAGGCAGATAGGCGAATACAAAAATCAAACACTTTCAAGCAACCAATTTTATTACCGTAATCAATATTATAACACTCAATTCGTATACCGACAACTAAAAATCTCTGTAACATACGAAAAAACAAAAAAAAAAATACAGAGTCAAGAAGCGATGAGTTATTTCACCGTGTCTTTTTTAAGTCGCGATAACAATATTTCATATCATCACAGCCGAATTGTTTAAGCGTGCGTAATATTTTCTCTATCAAGGCTGTGAGTTTCGGAGCTTGAACTGGACCGTCCGAACAATGGGAAAGATGTCTTTGCTACAAGTAGCGTGAAAGTCATCGGTCGACAAATCAAAAATCGCGACACCACCGAGACCCATATTTTTTGCGTAAACGGCTTTGCTTCCGGCTGTGTCGGGATCTTCGTATCCTATCCAAATGCCATCGGTTCCGGTTTTCGGATTGTAAGGTAAAAACGCGTAAGTTCCGTGCATCTTCGACGGATCGCCGACTCTTCGGACGCGATTAACGGATTTTCTGGCGAGGCGCGAGCAAACCTCGGCGTATGAGAGTATTCCGGGGGTTTTGGTCAAAGGACCCGCGGCACCTGGACCATCGGCTATTAAGGGCGGTCGTCCGGTTGTACCACTTTCGTCTGTAAGCTTCCATGTGCGGGCGAAAGTTGAAATTCCAAGGACGATCTTGTGACGCGGAGTGCCTCGTTCGAGCCAATAGCTAAGAATTTTTAAATCAAATTAATTTTGGGCAATTCATGATATCGAAAAATATGTTTGCGTTTGAAATTAAATTTTTTTTATATACTTTGGTTGAATCTACTATTTTATTTTCATCGTTTTTTAATGAAGTAGGCGTTGGATTTTCGGGTGATGTCAATATCTTTTTATTGCTTGGCTCAAAAATTCGATGACGATAACAATAACAACGTAATTCAGTGCCTTAGTCAATTTATCGGACGAAAGTTCGTTTTGTTGGTTAAATTTAATTTTCATTAATTCCAATATAATATTGGTCGCACTATCGATTGATTAAATTCTGTCTGTACCTTAAAATTCAAAAACAATTGTTACCGATTTCCGTAACTCTAACGATTGGGAAAATATTTAACAAAATTTTCCTTAAAAAAAACTTTACTTCGTTCTTTAATCTTTATTAATTTCTATATCAATAGTCGTATTTTTAATTGATCGGATTCTATTTTTATGCACGATGTTTCTTTGAAGTAGTTCAAAGCTTTTACTAATCAGATTTTCTTTATCGTATATTACCTGAGGGCTGATTCCGGGTCGACGGGAGCGACGCTACCGTTTCGACCTTCCATCGGTGCTGGATAGTCGGCTTCCGTTGGATATCGTTCCGGAGTTCTCTGATCGAAACCCATCAAGTGGACGGCGTCGATGTTTTCAACCAAAAGTTTTGGGTCGTAAAAAACTGGTTGGAACGATAAATCTTATTAATGAAAATTTTTTAATCTCTTGACTCAACCAAACGTCGTGATGGCCATGTATGGACCATTGATGAACCTGAAAACGCCACCATTTATATGCCTACCATTGTCATGAGCACGGACGGTCACGGTGACATCCATTTTCCCATCGTTTTTCAAATCGCGCACAAGGTCGGCGAAATATTTCCGACGTTCGGTCTCCTCTTCGCTCGCCACCATGCCATATCTTTCCTTGATCGTTGCCCAAATGAATCCCAGATATTCGCGACTCTTTCCCTCCGACAACGGCCAGGCGAGGTCGACACCGTCAAAGCCGTAGGCCGAAATTAATTCGACCACACCTTTGACGAAATTCGATCTCACTTCTGGAGACTCGATCTAGCGTCGTTGAAATAAGACGAATAATTTGATTTGAAAGAAATCAAAATACGGTAAGGGTAAATAAAAAATAGGCACCTTGATTTTCAAGCGATACATCGCCGTCGATAAGTAGATTTACCGAGAATTACGTGTAAATCGGCAAACATGTGCTGTGTTACTTCAAGCCTGAACGGCTGATACGGAATTTGATAAAATTTTGCAAACCCACGTAGAATCGATCAAGGATCAACCTATATCTCATGTTTTTCCCAAAAAAAATTTAAAATGTGAAATTTTGTTTGCAAAGAAAACCGCAATTTTTTTTAAAGATTTTGGGAAAAAACATGAGACATAGATTGGTCCTCGATCGATTCTAGGAACATCGGAGAAATTTCATCGAATTCCGTTCAGCCGTTTAGGCGTGAACCACTGCAGAATATTTGCCAATTTACACGTAACTCGGTAAATCTACTTACCGTCGACGATGGATCATTTCACTTTAAGACGATCATGCGGCGATCATTGCGATAATACAATCTACTTACAACGGTGAAATAATTTCTGGCTTCCCAGCGCAGATTAGCGTTGACGCCGAAGCTCAAGTAAGTTTTTAAGCCGGGAAAAGACTTTTTGAGCTCGGCCGGCAATGAGTGCAGCGATTGGTCGGTTGGGAAAAGCGGATGCAACAACCGCACCTTGTTTCCCGTGAGGTTTATACCGAGGTCACTGTAGATCAGATGGGTGCAATACGGCAAGACTAGTCTCAGATCGTCGAGCGAAACGTGGCGGGGATCTGCGTGCATAAATAATATTCGATTAATAAATAAGTTAAAATGATCCAATCCAATTTTTTTTCGTCATTTTCATGTCACGATTGATTGAAATCGTGAGAAAATGTATAGATCGATTCCGCACAAATAAAGACTCTTCTTAAATATTACCGACAACAAAAAAAATCTTGTAAATAAACATTTTGTCGAAATATTAGTATCGTTATTATTATTATTATTTTTATTATCATTATTATTAATATTTTTATTATTTTTATTATTATTATTATTATTATGATTATTATTATTATTTTCATTATCATTATTATTAATATTTTTATTATTTTTATTATTATTATTATTATGATTATTTTTATTATTATTATTATGATTATTATTATTATTATTTATATTATTATTTTTATTATGATTATTTCAAATTAACAAGGTCGACTTGTTATAGTTACAGTTTTTTCTCTCCTTATACGCTTGAAATAAACATAATGGTCGAATAATAAAATTAGACACGTAATAAGAGTCAATATTACTGAGCAAATTTAATCGTTCCATGTCCGCGAGTCCACTCGTGAAATGATAAAAAATACAGCAGAGAAAAAATTGCAACTACAGGAAAGAAAAATTTAAATGCACCTGGATTCAAGGAGGACGTATAATTCCAGTAGCAAACAACCTTGTTGCCTTCGTGAGGATCGAAAGCGACGGCCGAGTGCGCCCATAGCCCGGCTAAGCCCACGAATAATGATAATTTCATTCTTAAAACCTGTGAAATAAATATCAACGATTCGTAAATTATCGTCATAATCGATAAGAAAAACTCCCTACTTATTTAAGCTCCATCATGGAGAAAGCTTAGTGGAGGTCCAAAAAAATGTCATCGGAGTTTCGATGTTAACGCGTTCGAAATAATCCGAACATCCGGAAATTACATTTTCAGAGAAATAGAAATAATTCCTTATAGAGAACGATTTGTGGAATATCTTAAATTTTGAAAGAACGATTGTCAAAAACCAGATTGCAGTTTGTTTATTTGAATTATTATTATTATTGTTATTTCTATTATAAAAAGTTCTTATTAAAGTCGACTTGGAATAATTCGTGCGATACTGGGTGAAATGTAATTTATGGAAACAATATTTTTCTTCATAAGCGTTACAAATTTCGGCTTACCTTGTAACAACAATCGGAATATGCAAACGCACTGAGGCCACCGGATTATCCGCGGAACTTTAATACCTCGGAAAAATTAATCCATCGAGGAAATAGTCCTTCATTTGCAAATATGTATGCGAAATAATAGAGCAGTCACGTAATGCATAAAAATAAAATAAAAGCCTTCGTGACACGTGTAACGAGATAGCAAAAAAAAAACTGCGACGGTAGAAAAAAACAATCTAAAAAAAGCTCACGTTTTGACAGTAAATTCTCATGGATGGTAACACGCACGACGCATATTAATTATACGTGTCGTTATGGCTCTGATAAGACCGATAAGACTCTTGGTTTCGGTGGCAGAAAGTCACGACGGTTAGAGGATCTGGTAAAATAACCCAAACGTGACGATAATCTTCATAGACAGTTTTTATACTGGTGGCTCTTTTCAAAAAATAAAGCAGGACAAATTATATTCAACGATTGTAGGTGCGAAACATTCAGCAGCTTTGATTTCTTATAGAGACATTTTTTTGACAAATGTTTTCTAATTCGAGAAAACTTCCTCAACCAATTTCGATCGTTTTAGTTCTTTCTGGACACTATAAAGTATCTAAATAAGGACGTTTCATCGAAATATCAATTCTACATTCGTATTCGATATCTTGCCCGAAGAACGCTCGAAGATGCTGCGAAGTTTCGTCGAAACGACGCCAGGGACGGCATTTTTTAATGCTGGAAAATCAATTCTCCAAAGAGATAGTCCTCCATTTGCAAATATTTATGTGAAAATTATAGCATTCGCGTGATGCAAAAAAAAATAATAAAATAAGAGCCTTCGCGGATTAGATAGCACTACTGCGTCAGTAAACAAAACAATGAAAAATACGCTCACGTTTCGCCATAAAATTCTTATGGATAATAAATTCCAGCAAGACCTGTATCGTTCCCGATAAGACTCTCGGCGTCTCGAGCAAAAAGTCTTGGGTTTGAAAAAAACAACGGCTTACGAAAAATTTCTCCGGTGCGCAAATGTGATGAGCCGCGCAATGTTAGTTCGTGGTCTATAATCAAAATCGTATATAAATTCAATCGCCGCTTGATTTTCGACGTACGGTTAATCGGAGCCGGAGATGACGTCGTAAACGTTTTCCGTGGCTTGATGGATTTACGTCAAAGCGCTGGTAAATCTGCGTACTTGGTGCGCTCTTAGAATATTCGCGCAGAAGCATCTGCCGTTCATGGATCCGTTTTGTTACTTCCTGTTGCCCGGAAAAAAATAATTCAATCGAGAAACCGGAAAGCCAGAAAACGAATTTACAACTTCCAGCGCCGGCACATGGAAAAAGTGCGAATTAACATCTTTATTCGGTGCTTCCACGTTGATTAGCCGATATTCAAATGAAGTTGTAGATTCATGAACATTGCGCGATTTTGTCAAGTGCATGTAATTTGTGAAAAAGCGAAGAAGATAGTGATCCAATCGGTTACGAAAAATGGCAGGCCTCGAAATGACATTGAGACGACTGCAATATCAACCACAACGGCAGGACTGCAATATCAACCACAACGGCAGCCGTGACAAAATGGAGGTCGATGCCAATGAAAAAATGTTTCTGCGACTCATAGCTAAAACTTTCCTCGCAATTTTAAAGTCTGATCCATACGGAAAAGACCATCCGATTATGGAGAAAAAATATGTTCAGTACGTGGACGAAATGATGGTAACGGGACTGCAAGATGTGGAGGAGAATCCGGCGAAATAACCGATAAACTAATTGGTAAGCTTACACCATTTTATGGATGAGCAATACTCAAGCACGCAGGTTCAATAAAACGTGTGAAAAACGAGATTCAGACGAAATATTTTATTACAATCGTATAATGTGTGTTTACAGATAATAATCCGGAGCACGAAAACTGTCCAGCAGGCGAAAACGGTTGTTTCAAGGGGATGATTTTAGTCTGCCTCGCCACAGTTTGACTCGGCACAGTTTGACTATTTGATTTTGACAGAGAGAGAATGACCTTTTGTCTGTATCGGAGCCAACCAGTTACAAGAAAATGAAGATTTTTTCTCTGCCAAACTCGCGGAGTCAAACTGTACCGGGTCAAACCGAAACCATCCGATCCCGAACGCGACGATTTCGGTTTGACTCGGCATAGTTTGACTCGTCACAGTTCGACCGTTTGAGTTTGACAGAGAAAGAATGACTTTTTTTCTGTATCGGAGCCAACCAGAAACAAGAAAAATAAGACTTTTTCTCTGCCAAACTCGCGGGGTCAAACTGTGCCGGGTCAAACCGTGCCAAGTCAAACTGTAACAAGGCAAACTGAAACCATGCCTCCCGTTCTAAGTATCTCAAGGCAGAACGTGAGGGACGTCTCGATGCTTCACTTCGACCGAACGCTACTTTGACAGAATAATTGTGGAAAGTTATCAGCCTCATCCACAAAGATTCGTCAAAAGAAGATCCGTCGACGTGATGCTTCGGAGCGGAAACTCGAAACAACACCGAGTCAACAAATTCGATCGTCTGGACTTTTCCACCGAAACATCTTCATCGTGGCCCAAGGATTATTAAAAAAATGTCTATAACGGACAAAAAAAAAAAAGTGTCATAGATCGATAGTTTAATTTACTAAGACTTATTTGAACGATAACAAAATTTTGTATAGCCGAATTATTGAAGTGTACGTAATCTTCTCGGTATTGATTCTATAAATTTTGAAGGCCGAAATTGACGGCTCGGACGATGGAAAACGCGCCATGGGTGCGAGTAACGCAAAAATCGTCGGTTGACAGGTCAAAGATCGCGAGACCGTTGGCTTTTGCGGAGGTGGCTTTGTTTGCAGCTGTATCAGGATCTTCGTAACCGATCCAGATGCCATCAGCTTCGGTCTCCGGATTGCAAGCCAAATATGCGTAATTTCCGTACTTCTTCGTCGGATCGCCGAACCTTCGGACTTGGCCAACGGATCTTTTTGGTAAGACGCGAGCAAACCTCGCCGTAGGAAATTCCCGGGGTCTTGGCGGAAGAATCCTCGGCAACTGGACCATTGGCTGTCACGGGCGGCACTCCGGCTATGATACTCGCGTGAGTGAGCTTCCACGTGCGGCCAAAAGTTGAAATTCCAACGACGATCTTGCGACCCATCTTACTCGCCCGAGCCCAGTAACTAGGGAAATAAATTATGTATTGATTTCCGAAGATTCGCAGAATTGAAGAATATATTTGTATTTGAAATTTGTATTTGTAAATTACATTGATTTCGGGAGATTCGTTGAATTAGAAAATATATGTTTGTATTTGAAATTTTTTTTTCGTATAATAAACTTTGGTCTATGAACGTATTTAACTGTTTATTGATTGATTGATGAAGGATTCGGTGGAAAATCGATTGATGTAATGCTGTTGATATATTGGGGTGATACGGGGTAATTTAAAGCGTAAATTACTTCGTTTCTGCGTAAACCGGTTCGTCACAGATTAATAATAAGTAAAATAAAATCATCTATCTCGATATCTTAGTTACTGTTCGAGAATAAATTTTAGTTTCGTTTTTCGTAATTAATTTTCGGCCGTTTCAATACAATATCCATTAGATTATCGATTAATCCGATTCTCTTTGTGTTCATTACCTTGCATACCGAAAATAATCAACACCGATTTCGGTATTTCACATAATACAATATTTATAAAAATTTCGCCAAGAAAAAAATTGGCTCCGTTATTTAATTTTCTTTAATTCCGATATAGTTCGTATTTTTGATTAATATAATTCTCTCTGAATATATAATGCTTCTATGATCCAATTCGAAGCTTGCACGAATCGGTTTTTTATTATAGTATCTTACCTTATAGCTGACTTTACATTGGCCCGAACAATGCGACCCTGTCCGTGAATTTCATATACCGATGCTGAATAGTCGGCTCCATTTTGATCGCGTTCGGGCGTCCTCTAGTCGAATGCCATTGAGTGGAAGCCATCGATATTTTCAGGCAAATTTCGAGGTTCTTAATAAACTCATCGAGACGATAATTCGTAATAAATAATTTTTAGATTTCCGAGCGCGAATAATCAGTTCGCTAATTCGAAAAAGTTTTCCGAACCGATTTTCTTCGGTTAGATTCGTTCCCGTCAATATTAAATTTGTCTGAGCGTGTTTTATCAAAATACCGAATAAGCATTCTGATTTGATCACTCGCCCAACCGCTCGAAACCGTTTAAAAATATTTTCAAAACCGTGGAAGAATTGGAAATTTTTTAAATTGCAAAATTAATTCATTTGGGAGACCCACTTGCGATCGGTTCTCCATTCGCCAATATTCGTATAAAAGGTAGAGCACTCGCGCAACGGAGAAAAATAAAATAAGAAGCTTCGTAAAACGTGGGAATAGATAGCACGACTGCGACAGTAAAAAAAAAAAACAATAAAAAATTAGCTCGGGTTGTGCCGTAAAATTTTTTATGGACAGCAATTTCCAGCACGACTTTTTATCATTCTCGATAAGACTCTTCGTTCCCGAAGCAGAAAGTCACGACTGTTCGGGTTTCTCAAACAATTTAAAAACCGTAAAATGTTCATGGATACAAAAACGATTTATTGATTTTTTTTATTTCAAACGAACGAAGCCACCGTAAACGTGTTAACCTGCTTATTTTTCAAACGCTCGTCTATCGAACGCTGTTCGTCGATAACAATGTATATCTTCGGTATAAAAAAATTCGTGCGACACCACGATTGTTACCAAACATATTGCAAAAAATTCCAAGATGTTTGGATTTCATGTTTAATTAGAAAAAAAATTTACAAAAATAAAAGCGAAAAAACACGAAGCCGTAACACGGTACGATCCCCTTAACTCCGAGGCTAACTCGAGCCTATAGCTTATTTGTAAAAATCCATTAAAAAAAAAAAACAAAAATGGAATAATCGCTGACAGGACATTGAACAAGCGTACGTTTCGATAATTATTTTTTAAGATCCAACGAGAAGAAAGCTTCGTACGTCGACGAGCGATTTTTATCTTTTCAAAATCGCGAAAAATCCTTCCTCTTCGACGAATATTTTTTAAGATCCAATACGGAGCGAGGTTCGATCGCGGACGCTTCAGGATCATCTCTGGCAAGGCGTAAATCGTGTCTCCTCTTTTTCGAATTATTTCCACCGTCGAATCCGGAAGTAGAACGGTGGGATGAAGTTTCAGCAACGTCGACCGTGGATTGCGAATTCAACGTCCGATCCGTTGAATAATTTTCCGGACTTGTATCGGACCGAAATTCGTCCGTGAAAGGTCGAAGAACGACGTTAACGGGTAGTGCATGACTCGTCGGGTGCGTAGCGTGAATTCCCTTATCATACGGATCGCTGTTTCGAGAAAGAAAAGAAAAAATAAGCGAGTGACTGGTCAAGAGCGTATTGTTCTAAATTTTAAAACGGTTGTTTCTAAATTTTTCATGAATTATTTTCGTTATAATTTTCGTTTGTTATAATTTTTTTATCGAATGTGCCGATTGAAAGCTTCATTCTGGCATTTTTTCCGATTTTTTAAATCGATGGTTTAGAAATTAGAGGGGAGGGGGGAATTTCGATGACGACTTTGAAAGCGAATATCTCGTGACCGAAAGGTTGAAACGAAAAGGTCTCGGAATGTTTTGAATTGCATTTCAAGAGATCTATTGAAAGATACCTCACTCGGTGGGACGAGGAAAAAAAATTTCGAGTTGACTTTTTGATATGTGGGGGCCAATTTTTTATTTTTTATTTTTTTAACGATAATGCGCCATCTCCTTTATGTCGTCCTAACTCCGAATAATTATGGTGCAGTGGCACATCTTCTCGGGGAAAATATTATAGATTTATCGAGCGAAGGAAAGAATGGCGTTGGAATATTGTAGAGAGAAATGTAATCGTACTTAGAAGGATCGACGACGATACCAACGAGGAGAGGCACTCGGGATTCGGTCATGATTGCAACGGCAAAAGGACGATCCACAACGAATTCATGTCCAAAATGTGTTCTCACGTCCGGAGCTCCCGATCCACTCCGGAAGACCTCTGAAAGAAGAGAAAGAAAGAAAAAAAACCGTTTGAACGACGCTGGATGAAGTATCGTCGCTCGTGTGAGGAAGAAAATGTCGTGGGGGTGCATCGAAAACTCACGGAGATCATCTTTTTGGACCCCTTCGTTAACGTCCAGCACGGCGAAGTGCCGGATATCGGCAACCATCGGTAGACGACGATCGTCGATGCCTCGGAAGTCCGCAAACGTTTCGAAGATTCTTCTGAGATTTACCTGGATTTGAAAAAAATAATAAAATTATGAGTCGCCTATGAGCAAATAATTTTGTAGCAGCGTTATTTAACGACGAAATAATAAATTCAAAATAACTGTGGGGTGAAAATGTTTGGCAAAAAAAATAAACAATAATAATAATAATAATATTAATATGAATATTAATATTATTATTATTGTTATTAATTAACTATTATAATAATAGTGATAATAATTAATTATAATTATAATAATTAATTATTATTATTATGATAATTAATTATTAATAATAATAATAATAATAATAATGATAATTATTATTATTATTTTTTTTATTATATAATAATTAATCAATAATAATAATAATAATAATAATATAATAATTAATCAATAATAATAATAATAATAATATAATAATTAATCAATAATAATAATAATAATAATAATATAATAATTAATCAATAATAATAATAATAATAATATAATAATTAATCAATAATAATAATAATAATAATATAATATAGAAATTTCGGTCGAGGACAAATGTCATGGATGACAATTATCATAAATCGATCACGTTTCTCTACAGACAAACGATTAATAATTTTTATCTATTAATTCATGAACGGATAAAATAATATCTATGAATATTCAATAAATGAGTTACAGACGATGCAAATGATATTAAATTAATACAAAAATAGTAGAATTCAATTGGATGAATAATTATCAATCAGACCAATAGAAAAAGCTCACGTCTTTCATCGCATTGACGAGATAGGTGCTGCTCTCGAGTTTGAATTTCGGTAGATAAACGTGTACCGGATGTTGGCTCGACAGAAAACTTTTTTCGCTGGTTATCGCCCTACGGATATTTGCTTTCAAATAACCGAGACTTCTTCCTCCGTTCGGAACAATTATGAGCATACGCGTCTCATCGCCATAAAGTGGTTTCTGAAATAACGAAAAATATTGCTGGGTGAAGAAAGGTTGCATGTTAAAACTTGCAATTTGCTTCCTCCGAATCGTAGGTAGAAACCAGTGGATGCAGGCTCATACCAGTGCATAACATAGCTTCCTCCATGAGGAAGCAAAATTGGATATTATATTTTTTTTTAAAAGTTGATCGGAAAATCGTCGGTACCTTGAAGGGAATTTCAATGAATTTCGCATCGATGTCATCAAACGATCCGTGATTGTAATAATCGTATCCGTGCATAGTCGGCACGTTTTTGTATGTTTCGGCATTCAAATGAAATTTACGGGATTCGGTCCAGCGAGCGTCAAAACTGTTGAGCCAATTGCTTTCGAAGGACACGCTGTTAAGCAGTATCAAAGACGAGCTTCCGTCCAGTAAACTCCCTTCAGAAATAAATAAATAAATAAATAGATAAATGAATAAATAAATAAATAAATAAATAAATAAATAAATAAATAAATAAATAAATAAATAAATAAATAAATAAATAAATAAATAAATAAATAAATAAATAAATAAATAAATAAATAAATAAATGAATAAATAAATAAATAAATAAATGAATAAATAAATAAATAAATAAATAAATAAATAAATAAATAAATAAATAAATAAATAAATAAATAAATAAATAAATAAATAAATAAATAAATAAATAAATAAATAAATAAATAAATAAATAAATAAATAAATAAATAAATAAATAAATAAATAAATAAATAAATAAATAAATAAATAAATAAATAAATAAATAAATAAATAAATAAATAAATAAATAAATAAATAAATAAATAAATAAATAAATAAATAAATAATTGAAATAAATTACAAAGCCAATTTACTGGGTTTAATAGGATTTTTATCGATCCTGTTGCTGTGATAATTGATCCAACTGTTCATTAGCTTGGTCGTATTTTCGTAGCTCGCCAAATCTACGGGCACCGCTGTTGAATCGATGATATTGCGATCGTCATGTTCATTGACCATATTCATGAACCGTTCCTTCGGTACGATAAGATAATGATAGAAAAAACCATTCGCCGATTGAAATTTTACGCCGATTGCGTTCTGCGGTCGAAGCAAACAAAATTTGTCAATAAATCGCTTACGTCGTGAGCTTGCTTCTTCACTTATATTTATTTTTTCTCGATAATCTCGTAAATCGCGAAAATTTCGTACTTACGCGTAAATAATCTACGAGACTCCGACGTTCTTCGATCAGTCCGGATTCGTTGGATGGGGAGAATCCTAGAGCCGGATAGACTTCGTCCCTCGTGCAGCCTCGAGTGCCGAAAATTAGTTGGGACAGAAGCAGAGTTATTCCAGTCGGAGAGTAGAAGAAATTCTCCGATATACGTGCGATGAGGGGCTGTCAAACGTCGACCATTATTGAATCCTATTTGTTCTCTCGTTTATTACAATTATTCGATCATTGATTCTATAATAAATATAGAAGAAGACATCCGTAATTACGGGATTGACCACGTTCTGATCTCCGATGTGGTAAATGATTTTTTTTTAATTTTCTTTAGATCCTACGACCTCACTAATTTTTAAAAAGATTTTTTAGACCCCCTCCCTCGTTTTTATCACGAGGCAACTGATATTTCGACCATTGTGAATTGGATTAAATTTTTTTCCCAAATATTTTATCGGAAGTGAGCAACTTTCCTGATAAAATTAGGATGGATATCGTGTTCTTAATATATGTATTTTCAATTTCGAAATAAATAATCAAATAATAACAAAGAATAATAATAATATTTTTTTATTTAAAAAAAAAAATGTTTTTTCTGATTTTTTAAATTTTGAAAATAATTCAAGTTTTTACGAAATTTTGACGTATGATAATTCTCACCTAGAAAGATTAATTACCTAGAAAAGAAAATAAAATGGAATCTATCGTGAAAAACGATCGATATTTCGATTACTTTCGATAGAAAATTGTTTTTCTTTGGGTTATTTTCTAGTATT
>OZ020166.1:12690660-12745444 GCA_963971145.1 Sussaba pulchella
CCAAATAAGGACCACCCTAATATGTATATTAGGGTGGCTTAACAGAGAAAATTTTCTCTGATTTTCGCGGCCGTCGGCTATTGGCGCCATTTTTTTTTAATTTCACGGTTGAAACTTCGAAAAATCATGCTTACGCCCAATTCTACCGAAGCAAGATAGTTTAAAATGGCCGACGGCCTCGAAAATCGCATTTGTTTCCCGATTTTTTTCGATAAAAAATACAAAAATAAAAAAATAAAAGGAAAGAGATTGATATATAAATTTTCCGAATGCACGAATAAAAGAAAAAATCTGAAAAAAATGCGATTTTCGTGACCGATGGGTATTTTGAAGTATCTTGCTTCCGCAGAATTAAAGTCTTAGATCAAAATAATAAAAATCATTAGAATTTATTTTTTTGGGCTTTTTATTAGAGATACTGAATTGATAAACAATATATGATAACAGTAATGGTAACAATAATAATAATTTAATACTAATATTAGGTACCGACACCAATAGGTGTGCGGTCGGAGTGCGACTCCGGCGGTCCCACGAGTTAAGCAGCAAATTTGCCGGCCAGTACTTGGATGGGTGACCGCCTAGTCGTTCACCGGCTGGCGCATCAATTGTGGAGCGGGAGACCAGTGCCTTTGGGGCCCCGGTGGTGCATTCGAGGTGGAGTACTATGTGCTCCTACATGCATCACCGGAGAACCATAGAAACATAGGGTCGACTGTACCGGCACGGGTTTTCTGCAGTTTCCCCGTGTCCACGGCAAATGCGGTACAGCGGTACGTCAAGTCGTCTGCAGACGCACGGGAGATAGCGGAGAACACGTAAAAGGGGGAAAGTCGGAGAATACATTGTAAAAACCTAAATAAAGGTGTGCAAGTAAAACTCTCACTTCTTTACTAATATTAGGTTATTTAGGTTAAGATTCCGATAGATGGGCGATCATTTTTACCTTATCCACCACGAACGGAATATTGTTGAAATCTTCCGGGGTTACTTCGGTCGTTCGATACGATTTAGGTACCGCAGTCGATGTCTCTGGTATTGAATAAAAATTCACTACCGACATCACGACCGTTCCGAGCAACAAAACTGCAACATATATAAACAAATAAGTCAATATCATAATGACACAGCCGATATATCTTGCTTACATGAATTCATTCTTATTGATGCGATCACATTTTATCAATTATAATACAAATTTTGGCGGGGCTCGAAGTTCCGACGAATTAAAATCCCGTCAACGTATGTATATAGATATTGCTGCGTAGTTCCAGTAGATGGCTATAGCTATCTCCACGCGGTCGAACGAACTACGCCATCATACCTATATATACGTTTTCTGGATTTCAATCCGTCGGAAATTCCAGCTGGATTCCAAATTTTTATTTATAATAACATAAAGATATAAATCTTTCTGTTATTATATCAACCTCTCCCTTTCTCTCTCTCTCTCTTTTATTATATCAATGTAATATTATACTAACGTAAACCCATTTTGATTGGAGCCGAGATCGATGAATCATGCACGAAAAAAACTGTCACCCGTGCAATAACACTCGTCGAATGCGACTGTTTATGTGTCCCCGAGTTACAACGACGCTCGCCCAAAATTTGTGGTTCCTATTCCAATACAGAGTTGCCAGATTTTCAGGAATTTCGGAGATACGAATGTTTTCCTGAGACCCCGCCATCGACCATCCCCCCTTCCGGCGGCTCGACCTTCGTATCATCATACAGCAGCTGCAATTGGTCGCAGCCAATACCGTCACTCGGATTGTCGGAGCACTAACCACGTGAGTTTTTCCCCTCACACGCCATTGCACTAATAACTGCGTGGTGGGAATGGTCTCAGGGTTCTCCGTTGCTCTTATCTGGCAACGCTGCTCGCGGACTCCGTGGAGAATAGACCGGTGAGACAGCCGTGCACAACGGGTTGCCTATCTATGGGCGCTGTAAGCCGTATGGAGAAAACACGTGCCGTCGCGTCGACGGGGGTGAGTATGGGACGTGGTAGATTTCTATTGCTAGAATCGTAATTATTGAATGTTTTGCTTTCTTTTTTTTGTAACCTTTCCCCTAAAAATGGGTATTTTTCAATGATTCTTGTTCAAAGTTACTCGAGGATAACTACAGAAAGATATCCGTATGATACAGAGCCAAAAAAAAAATGTATTTATTAGTTCGTCCCATACTTATCCCTTCTGGGGAGTAAGTATGGGACAAGTTTCAAGTCGATGTAACTGCGCCAAATAAATTTTTTTTTTTTTTATAAAACTTATCACACACCTTTGTAAGGATGTTTGCAAGATGTCTGCATAGAAAAAAAAATTTAGTGCGAAAACTGATTTTAGACGAAGCGCGAAAGAAAAAAAGGGCGGATTTTGTCCCAAACTCACCCCCGTTGACGGTAGGTGTATGGAACCTGAGGTCTTATGGTAGCCATTGTCAGGCAACAAAAACGGGTTGGGCTATAAATTCATAATTTTTTTATCTATTTAATTATTCAATTATTATTTATTGAAATTGCTATTGGATAATTGTGTAATATTCAATTATGTATATGTCGATGATTTCCAGCAAGCCGGGGTTTTTGTTGATTTAATCCCAAAATGTTATTTATAATAATGGAAAGATATAAATCTTTCTGTTATTATATGAACGTCTTCCTTTCTCTCTCTCTTATTATATCAATATAATATTATGCTAACGTCTACTTATCTCGATTGGAACCGAGATCGATGAATCATCGATCGAGGGTTTTTGTTGATTTATAATTTTTTATCTACTCAATTAGTTAATTATTATTCACTTAAATTGCTATTGGATCATTGTGTAATATTTAATTATGTATATGTCGACGATTTTCAGAATTGACTGCGAGCGAGAGAGGTTGAGAACCACCCTAATCTTCTCTCGCGTCCATATCTATACGGTGATAGTTTCTAGCACCTTTCTAGCACCATAATTACACCCAAACCACACAATTTCCACACTTTTGAGCTGGGCAAAATCGACATTTTGGATATTGCGCAGCCATTGAATCAACCAAAAAAATGACATTCCCGGAGCTGCGACGTCCAGAGAAAACGTTGATAAATTCAATTAAAAAATGATATGCATACGTAATGAAAGGTTTTATTTTTTCGGAATATAATATTACAGACAATAAAATAGTTAAACATGAAGGTGTTAACACCGATAACGAAGCGACAGTAGTTCAGTTATGTTCGATTTACGTATAATCTTGCGATCGATAATCAAACCACGGTGGTATTAGTGACGTCATTTAACCCTCAATCGTCACACTCGTCAACCGCCGACCGGCGTTTTTTCTTTTCGTTTTCATCTCTTTACAAATTTTTTTAAACACGTTGCTATTAAATTTCTCACAAATAAACTCTTCGTCCATCTTCCAGAACGTTCAAAGAACATTCCGTAATTTTTTCAACTACTTCGGACCGATAGTTCGCTCACAATCGTCATTCGAAAACTGACTGGGTTAAATCCACCCAGTGTGACTCCCACGATATTATTCGGTAGTGCAACGATGAAGGGTCGAATATGACGTCAATCGATCAAAAACGATCACCAAACGGCAGACTTGCCGACCTCTCTATTGTTTCTTCGACAAAAATGGGCTGACGATGATTTTACCGTAGCTTCTGGGATACCCCGATTTCGACGAATAATCAACAAAATGGCGCGTGCCGTCCTTCCTCTTCGACGAATATTGTTTAGGATCCAATTCGGAATAAGCTTCGTACGCGGAAATCTGCTCATCGTCTCTTCCAGAGCGCGAATCGTATTCTCTGCCCTTCAAACGATTTTCAACGTTCGATCTGGAACGATGTTGGTACGCGGAAGTTCGACGAATGTCGTTGGCAAGTTGAGAATCCGACGTTTGACGCATCAAGTAATATTCGAGATCCGTTTGAGAAGGAAGTTTCGTCGCGTAACGCGGAAGATCGTCATCGCCGTATGGAATTACACGCTTTAATTCGTCGCGATTAAATTCGTCGGAATCTTCCGGTACGTCGTCGGTCTCCGTCGAGTTGTTCTCGTAATCCGGCGAATCCCTGTTTGGAAGGAGAAGAACAGGAAAAGGACAATTATAATGGTGATAGTACTGATAGCAGAGAACGAAGCGTAGAGTCCTTGGATTTCTCTTTAAGATATTCCTCTTTATTTGATTTTTTTTTTTTTCGTTTTTAATTAGAGTTCGTCCTTTGAAGCTTTTTGAAAGTGATTATAATTTTTTTTTAATTAATTGGAACGGTTAGAGACCGATTAGAGAGGCGAATCGCTGTTTAGAAGAAAAAAAACAGGGAAAGGACAATTATAATGGTGATAGTACTGATAGCAGAGAACGAAGCGTAGAATTCTTAGATTTCTCTTTAAGATATTCCTCTTTTCTTGAATTTTTTTTCGTTTTTAATTAGAGTTCGTCCTTTGAAGCTTTTTGAAAGTGATTATTATTTTTTCGAATTAAATGGAACGATTAGAGTGGAAGAATAATAATAATCAGATGGAAGAAGAGCGGAAAGGAATCTAGGGTTAATATCGCAACGATGTGTTGCATCGTTTCTGTCGTTTTCGCTTCGGAAAAATTAATTTATCGAATGAGAAAAATAATTGTGTCGATATAATGTGGAGAAAAATGTATCTGTATGAGCTAGATGTAACTCACCGGCTTGTAGGATCGGTAACGATGCCGACAAAAAGAGGTATTCCAGATTCGGAGATAATTGCAACAACGAAAGGACGATCCACGATGAATTCATGTCCCGGTCGTCTCCTCATTCCCGCCTGTCGTAAAGCATCGTCCTCTGAAAAAGAAAAAAAGGATAAAAAATAAAACAATCACGTAGGTACAATAAAAACTATTTGAATAACGCTGTATAAAAAGTCCAGAGCTGGGTTTTTTTCAGAAAAAAAAAGGACGAGCCTTGCGTTCCGAAAACTTACTGGGAAGATTTTTTTGAGGCCCTTCGTTTACGTCGATCGAAGCGATTTGAATGATTTTGTCAATCTTTACCGAAGATCGATCTGCGATGTTTCTGAAGTCTGCAGACTCGTCGAAGATTCTCCCGAGGTTCAACTGCGAACATAAATTCAACGATAATGAATCACGGATCTGCGAATAACTTTTGTGACAACTTTATCAACTGGCGAAACAATTTACTAGCAGAATAAGAGTGAAAAAATTATTTTTGAATTTAAATTCGAAAGAATTAGAATTTAAAAAAAGGCGAATCAAAGAAATAATAATGAAGATTAATTCTGATCCAATGATTAATTAACTTGGATTAATTGAATCGACATTCAAGAATAAATCGAAATATTGTGAACCATATCTCTATCGAATAATGTAGTAGCAAAATTCACTTTCGGCACGAATCGCATAGACGAATATTATCGAAGCGTATCAAGATATCAACAGGGAACAATTAGGTAAAGATGTATAATTTTTCTCAATCGGACCAATATTGAAAGCTCACTTTTTTCAACGGCTTTTCCACATCGATGACGGTCTCAAGCTTGAATTTTGGCAGGTGAACGTGTATCGGATGTTGGCTATTCAGACTGCTTCTTTCGCTGGTGATCGCCCGAAGAAGATTCTTTTTCAAATGAGCAAAACCGGTTTTCTTGTTCGGTACAACAATGAGCATACGTGTCTCTTCGTTACCATATGATTTCTAACATAAATAAATAAATAAATAAATAAATAAATAAATAAATGAATAAATAAATAAATAAATAAATAAATAAATAAATAAATAAATAAATAAATAAATAAATAAATAAATAAATAAATAAATAAATATATGAATAAATAAATAAATATATATATGAATAAATAAATAAATAAATATATGAATAAATAAATAAATATATATATGAATAAATAAATAAATAAATGAATGAACAAATAAATAAATACATAAACGAATCAATAAATCAAAAACCTTGTATGGAAGCTCGAGGAATTTTGCATCGAGATCAACGAATGAGCCATGATTATAATGGCCGTATCTGTGCATGGTCGGCACGTTCGTGTATCTTTCGTCGTCCAAATAGAATCTACGTGACTCGGTCGATTCGGGGTTGAAACTGTTGAGCCAATTGCTCTTGAAGGCCACGGTGTTGACCAGCACGAGATCCATGCTCGGGGATAAATCGGCTTTGAAAATTAAAGATCCATTGAAAAACGAAAAAAATATCGCTCAATCCATCTATATATAACCATACACTACACAATATGTCTACATATAGAATCGAATTAAATAAAATAATAAAACGACTAATTACAGATCGATTCAATCCATCGAAACAAAACAAAAACAAAGAAAAACGAACGAAAAACATCAAAGTGCAAGGAATGAGATATAATAAGGATGGCAATAAAGTACGAATATTGGGGGGGGGGGGGGGGTAACTCCAGCCATGACGAAGCCGACTTACCGGGTCTGATTGGATTTTTAACGCTGCTATGCTCGTCGACCCAATCGTTTATCAGACGGCTGGCGTCATTACGTCTTTTAAAGTCAACAGCTCTGGTTTTCGAACGGACAACATTTTGTTTGTCACATTCGGTCATCATATACGTGAATTCCTCTTTCGGCTTTATGGTCTTGTCGTAGAAGATGCCATTCGATAATTGAAAATCCAGGCCGATTGCGCTCTGCGATTGACGCAACGTTAATTAAGATTAAACTTCTTTTCTCTCTCGTCTCTCGACGAGATTTTTCCAGATAGTTCGATGGGACTTACGCGCAAATAATACACGAATCTCTGACGTTTATCGACAAATGCGGAGTCGCGGGATCCAGCCGATCCCAGAGCCGAGTAAATCACATCCTTGGTGCGGCCTCGAGCTCCGGAAGCTATCTGGGATAGAAGCAACGAGATTGCGGTCGGCGAGCAGACAAAATTTGCCGATTTTTCCGCAACGATGGGCTGTCAAACGTCGACGGTTATTAAATCTCGTTATTACATCTATTCATTTCGCCATTCCATCAATTATTATTTATTATTATTAATTTATTTTATTTATTCTTATACCAACAAAAAAATGTTGGTTTTTTATTATAAACCAACAAAAAATAATAAATTTGAATGATTCTTAAAAATTGTGGTTTTAAAAATAATAAATAATTATAATGATATTTCTTCAAATTTGTTCAAATTATTATATATATAAAGAAGCAAATAAATTCAAAGACAAATTATTATCATTGGATTATTATTATTTATTTTTTTAAATCATATAAATTTATTACTTTTTCTTGGATTATTCACAAAAGAGGTAAATTGATAAATAATGATTTATAGAATCATTAAACGATAATAATGGTAATAATTTTAAGATAATATTGCGATCGATATTAGGACAACAACTTTTAAGAGATGATCGATTATTGTTACCTGAATCAACTTGTAGGAGAAATAGTTGAACATCGGATCGCTTCGCAAACTTGCAGACACGATTTCCTTTTCGGAGGACGTAGGTGATGCATTCGCTATTGAAACGAAATTTACCGCGCATAACGCGACCGTCCCAAGTAACAAAACTGGGGAAAAAATAAATAAATAAATCAATTGTGTAATGTCGAAACCAATAAACACTTTTCTATTAATATAAATTTCACTTTCTATTAATATGAATCTAATCTCGTATTTATATCTGCATATATATGACGATATGTTAATAATAATACAGCGAAAAAACTGATAAATCAATTGTATGATGACACAGTCAATACACGGATTTATATTTGCATAAATTAAATTTTTATAAATATGATCATATTTTATTTACATCAATACAAATTATTATGTATTATTATTATGTATGATATGTAAATGATAAAAAATTAATAAATCAATTGTATGATGACACAGTCGCTATCTTCTTCTCTATATTTATAAAAATTTAATTTCTATCAATATTATATCATAATAATATACTTTATCAACAATAGGTATGTATTTAATATAAATCTATAATCATATTCATATTTTACTCACGTAAACGCATTTTGATTGATTTCGACAACGATCTATCACGTAGAAAAAAATTAAACTCTCGTCCTCACGATCGCTCTCGTCGAAGATCCCAACGTTCTATGTGACCCCACGTTTCCAACGCGAGCCTTTTTAAATCGCTCGTTCGAAAATCGCGACTTCTATTCGCCAAACCAAAGCAATTGCCAAACCAAAACAATATACGGAGAACCTCGGAAGAAATAAAAAAAAGAAAACGCTGATGCACACAAAACCAAGCGTTCGTTCGACTCGACAAAGACAAATACGTGCGGTTTCGGATAAACAATCATCGCTCGAATTATTAATTGTTCGAATTAATAAATATCGTCGTAACGTTTCGACGTCACTCGGCAATTTCTCATTGTTTGAAATTTTATCGAGCGAAAAACGATTGCACATCAAGATCAGTATTTTTCATTTTATTTCATTTCTTCATTTATTTTATTTTCTTTTTGTGTTTTCTTTTTTTTGCCGATAGTCACGAGACGGGCGAGCACGCCGGAAGTTCTGAAAAATCAGCGAGAAACGTGCTATGGCTTCATCGAGGTAACGAACGAAGCAGATGGGCTGCAGAACAAATGCAAAATATAAACACCTGCGATGCTAAAACGGACTTTCGGTCTCGACGCGGTGCATCCTGACACGATGCATCGTGAAACACAGTGTAAACAACGTTCGAAAGGATATTCACTTTTGAAAATTGTGTATACGATATTACATCGGCCTATATATTACACCAGATTACACGAAAGATTTTTTTTTACAGAGTACTTATAATGTTTGATCGAATACAACCGCATGGAAAAGATTACACGCAATGAGTGACAGATTCAACACGATTTCTCAAAGATTTCATGTATCCATGATCGAATACATGACATTTTTGAAAGATTACGAAGAGCAGTTGGAATAGGCCCTAAAGTGAAATTTATATGAGATTATAAGAGAACACATGAACTCAGGAATAAACGAGGATCGACAATCAAATACATAGAGAACGCATGAAGAATAATCGAACTTTTTTGTAATCTTTCGAGATGACATAATATTACATTGAAAAATTTGAGATTATATACCCATAATTACAGCATGGAAGGAATACAAAGATTACACAAAGAACACAAAAATGATTGCTGAAGATTACTTCTCTCATGTACACCAGATTATGCAAGGGTTTATGGAGTTTATCAATACCCATTCGGTTTAAATTATTGTATTTCGTGATATTTTCATGTGTTCATGCGAAGAAATAATCATGACCGCTCGAAATAAATCTAATCTCCATAGCTTATGGCTTCGTCCTTCAGCAAAGCCTGCAAAATTCTATTTGAGCCATTTTTTTCTCGGTGCTTGGCTCAAAAAATTTCTCGGTCGTACGATTTTCACCCACCTCAAAGGTTTCCATATTTTACCATTCATAATTCGCGGAAGGCACGAATTATTCTCCATTGCTCGTTTCCGATAACTCGAGACTTCGATGCACGACGGAGGTGCATGAGCCAAGGTCACGTGAAAATTCTAATTACTCCGCGACAATTAATGCTGCAACAGCGTTCGCGTTGGTCAACGTCATTCTGTAATATTAATAGACGTGTTTTGAGTTCATGCATACGATTATGTTTATTGCAGCATCGTTTGTACGAATATTGAGACATCACCGTCGTCTCTCCGTACGGACTTGAACAATCCGAGCTGTTGGCATACATATATCAGCAAAATAATAATGATAATAATAATAATAATAATAATTAATTATTATATAATTATATTAATAATAATAATAATAATAATAATAATAATAATAATAATAATAATAATAATAATAATAATAATAATAATAATAATAATAATAATAATAATAATAATAATAATAATTATTATTATTATTATTATTATTATTATTATTATTATTATTAGTATTATTATTAATTATAATATAATTATATTAATAATAATAATGATAATTACTATTATTATTATTTTTATTTGAATTAAAGTAACACAAGGCTACCAAACTAGTCAAAGCCGATTGAATAACATTTTATTAATAAAAAATTGCTCTAATTTCTCACGAACCATTTTAGAGAAATTTTTCCATAAATTATATTACAATATTTAATATATTAAATATATATAATTATTATTATACAGGAATGTAATTGATAGTATAATCAATCTATATAGTATAGTCGATAGTATAATTTATTATTATAAAACATTATATTACATTATATAAACATTATATTTTATTCATATTTTTTAGTTTTTTTAATTTGTCGTTCCGTGTATTTCTCCTTTTTCGAAAAAAGGAGGAATAACAACGATAAACCGAAAGGATAAAAGATTACATCGATAGTTCTATAGCGTTCATAAATAATATACGGAGCAACAGGTCACGTGACCGAGCAGAACGACCCACCTAGAGCACGCCACCCCCCTGCGACAATGGCCGACTGCTGAATCGCCATCCAATGAAAACCCAATGCATCGCTGGATCGGAAATCAACCTATTTGACGTTTCTGTCACATAATCAAAACAATAAAAATGTCAACAGCACCGCCTGTCAAGCCTCCTCGAGGCGTGAAACCTACCAAAGAAATCGTGAGTTCACGAATTTAACCTAACCTCAAAAAAAAACTAAAACGTTCGATCTAATATTACATAAAATATTTGCAAATATAAATTTTGCCGATAGGTTATGTGTCTGTGTGTTTTTGAAATTCTTTTTTTTATCGTTTCCGTGGTCTAATTTCTATGCAATTCGGTTTTGCAGAGTGGATTGCTCATATCCGTGATACGCGCGTTATCCGCGAGCGAAACGAACGAACAGCGAGAGGTTGAGAAGGCGAAGCTCGAAAAAGAGTACAAGAGAAGCGATCAGCGTCTGGACGAATTGGTTTCGTTGCACGAACAAGATCTCACCGAAGTCATGAAGGTAATCGTACGCGTAAATGGCGGAGACGCTACGACTGCGGCCAGGGGAACGATTGCGGAGGAGTGGATTTTGCGTTATTTCCAATTTGCAGATCTTCAGCACGTTGTCGGAGAGAGTAACAGCTTCCAGGGAAAAGATTCACGCGGTGAAGGAAAATCTGAACGCCTGCAAGCAGCTGCTCAGATGCAGAAGAGAAGAGCTCATGAAGCTTTGGCTCGAGGGCATCGAGCACAAACACGTTTTGCAACTGTTGAACGACATGTGAGATTCGAACTCTTCTCCGGCTATTTATCTAGTTTCGTACCTCTGAAAACAAAAGCCTCGGTTTTTTCAGAGATCAACTTCGGGACGTTCCTTCTCGTTTGAGTCACTATTTGAACAAGAAGCTCTATCTCCACGCGACACAATTACTCGTGTCGTCGTTGGCGATGGGAGACGGCAGTTTGGAAGGCGTCGAAGCTTTGCGAGAAGTCAGAACGGAGCTGGAAACAAAGAAGCAGCAGTTGCACATGAAACTGCTGGAAGAACTCAGCAAGCATTTGTACGTAGAAACAACGAGGGAGGTTTTTCTCAAACGACAAGGTTCGGGTAGAGATTTTCAGCGAGGAAACGAATCTCGCAGCTCGAGAGGCAACAAAGTCAAACGCGCCCTGCTCGACGTTATGCCTGCTTATCCCTCGGGACAGGCTTCTAGGTTGGTGGGAAGAAAAAAAATAAGATAATTAGCAATCCATTTTCTAGTGAAATAACGTTTCTCAAAATGTCTACTTCTTATTTATTTGATTAATATTATACATTTTTTTTATATTATATATTCTATAATTTTTTATATATAACTTATATATAAGAAAAAAAAAAACTTGAGTAACAAAAATTAATTCTTGAATAAATATATATTTTCCTATTTTATATGTTTCTATATTTATTATATATATATATATATATATAATATTATAATAAAATATAATAGTATATAGTATTTTATTTATATATAAATATTTGATATATTATATATTTATTCAAGAATCTATTTTTTTTTCTTATTTATTTATCTATTTATTATTATTTAATATTATAATTTTTTTTTTTTCAGACGTAATTCAAATATAAATTTGGAAGATTTGAGTAACATCGTCGAGGATGAAAATTCGTCGAATCCCGAAGAAAATTCGGAACATTTCATCGCTATTCTAATAGAGTGCCTTGCCTTGCTCAACAAAATACCCGAAACCGTGGAGGTAAGACTCGTCATGCCATTTCAATACCTCGCAATAATTGTGCAAACTTTCTCAACGAAATAATGAACATTTCGCAGACGATAAAAGTTCAAATGCAGACGGAACTGTTGAACATAATAGCTCGTACGTCGGATCAGATAAAAAGAAATCCGGAAAAATTATCAGCGATGAACAAACAAATGTCCTCGCAAAATATGGAAATCAGAGTGACCGGTGGCAATAATCCGACGAAGAGCCAGGAAATGCTTCTGGAATTACTCAACACAGTGTTCGATCAGATGAGACTCGTGGCCGGAGCGCATTCGATGGCACTCCGCAGTTTATCTCACGTTATTAAAAAATATAATTTGGAAGTGCGATTGTACGAAATGCCAGACGTTTGGAGTAGAATCCAAGCTGTCGTGAGTCGAACTTATTCGACCCATATAAATTATTCCCTTGTGTAATAAATTCCCCCATTTGTGTCTTATTATTTTTTCAAACGAAGGAATTTATTAGACAACCTAATACATTTAATAATTTTTTTATTTTGTCGATAACAAATCCAGCGAATATTTCTGAACTCCAATGTAAGGTGAAATAAAAAATTTATCGTTTTTTCGTTGACTGTTGCAGCTACAATTATTGTTAACGGAATATTTGGATATACAAAATATGGTCGAAGGTCCTTTTCACGCTTCAACGACTCTCAACGAACCGACGAGCGATATAAATACGTATTTTGCCCGAAGAAAACCTCAGAGACAAAAGACTGGCCCATTGTTCAAGTTCGATTCGTCTTCGCATCCGAAAAAATTGAACAGTTATCTCAAGGAGCATCGTTACAGTAATTTCAGTCTGGTTGTGAGTCATTTCAACGTCGATCATTCGCCAGTGTCGCGTGATTTCGTTCGATCCTCATTGAAAACGTTATTATTTTACGATTTACAGGAGAATGGACGAACGATCGGCGACAAAAAACTCGTTTGCGAGCCGAATTCGAAGAACATAACGTTAATTTTTCGACCTATGATGCAATTTATCGAAGAAATCGAGAGAGCCCTCGACTGCAAACCAGGGTAAGAAAATTATCGTACAAACATTTTGACTTTGGGATAATTAATTTTCGTCGAAATTGATTATTGAAACAATAAGTAGGGTTTCTTTTTTCTGTTCTTTGGGATAATTAATTTTTGTCGAAATTTATTATTGAAACAATAAGTACGTCTTTGTGTTATTTTTTTCTGTCAGGAATCCTTGCACGTTGAACAGTTTTATCGCTGATTACGTCAAGGAAGTATTTTTGGGCAAACATCACGTGATTGTGGCAACGACGATCGATACCGCGACGAAAGGCTCGGAAGCCTGGCGAGCGATAACTCCGCCGGAAATCATGAAAGATTTCGGCTTGACCCGACCGCTTTTACAAGTAATTTCTTCGTCTTTTGAATTTTTGCACAAAAAATTCAAAAGACTTTTATTTTCACACTTTGCACAAAAGATGAAAATAGAAAGAGGGATGGGAATTCATTGAAGAAAAATGTATGAGGTTGTGCGGAGAAATTTTAAATGAATTTTTGTGCCTCCTGAAACTTTCATTTTAAAGCCTGAAGATTGATTAAAATTCATTAATCCGAAATATTGAAGCGGATAAGTTTGTAGAAGAAGTAAAGAACTTTCGAACGCGTATATATATTACCTAACAAATCACAAAATTGCGGGAAAATATAAAATACAAAAAAACGCGGGAATTTATAACACAACCTAATATTTATCATACTTTTATTACTAAATTATCATCGATTATAATTCCTATTAAATATTTAAATCAATTTTAAAACAATAGTTCATCTAATTAATTCATTATTATCGCAGAAACGAATGAATTTTAATAAATGCATTTTTCAATCTATTAATTTAATTAATTTAATTATTCGATTGAGAGTTCTTTGATTAGAAATAATTATTTTTTGTTTCATTTGAATTTCAGAGCACGGTCAAAGTAGAACAATGCGTGGCTGAATTGCGTTCCTTGATGATAGCCCTGCCGTTGCAAGGCGAACATTTTTGTACGTTGGCGTTAAACGTTTTGCACAATTATCGCGAGACTTGTCACGGCGCTTATCGGGGAATAATACAGCCGGACAGCGAGGACAAGCGAATATGTTCAGCCGCGTGGTTAAAGGACGACGATATCAGTAGGTTTATCAAGTACGTAATCCAGCGTCGTGCCCTCAGATGATGATATCTTTCTGCTGGGTCGTCGATAAAAACTGCAAAGCATTTTTCTCGCTCGTGATTAATTTTTCGGCTCAAATACGAGAACCATTGATTCCGTCTGAAAATTCCGCAGTGAATCGTTCTCGTTTTTATCCCGAAAAGTCAACGATGACGTAGAAAAATACTTTCGAAAAATTAATTAATTTCCTTTAAAAAAAAATCACCACCGTAAAATTTACACCGACTAAAACTGCAAACCATTTTTCTCGCCCATGATTGATTCTTCGGCTAAAACACGAGAACCATCGACTGCGCCGCAAAATTCCGCAGTCAACCGTTCTCGTATTTTATCGGAAAAATGAACGATCGCCGAGAAAAATACTTTCGGAAAATCCAACTATTTCCCAAAAATCCTCGCCTTCGTAAATTAACGTGAAATTATTACAACTCGCGAAAAATGTATTTAAAAAAAAAACCTCTTCCAGATCTCTGCCCAATTGGGACAATTTGAAGAGCGAAACTTACAAAAAACCGGGCAAGCAAGGACGTTGGCAGATGCGTCGTCAAGAAACGCAGGACGAGGAAAGTCCGGAAGAAGTTCGTCAGCGTAATCTTCGCGAGGCCGAAATATTGGCGAGCAATTTGGGCGAAGGTGGAATAAACGCTCACGAGATTCTCTCGGACGTCGGACAATTGAAAAGCTTGGCTTTGTTGCAAGAAAGCATGGAATGGTTCGCTCTTTCGACGAGATCGTTGATTGCCGAGCTACGTCAAGCCCGAACCGACGTCGATGGAAAAACATTTTTACCACCGATGCCCGAACCTCTCGTCGAATCGTTGCAACAAGTCGCCGAAGAGTTCGAAGAGCTCGGCGATACTTGTATACTCGTGTTGCATCTCGAGGTAATTGTTTTTTTTTTTTTTTTTTTCCCCGAATTATTTCCGTCTCGTAGGCGATAGAATTTAGCCGAATTTCGCCAAATTTTTTTGCCAAACCACCAGATATAACCCCTTAAGGAGGCATACACGCTTGGACGGCATGAAAATTGAAAATTCGGAAAGAATTTTTGGCGAAATCGATGTAGATATCGATAAGTTTTTTTTCATTGATTTAATTATCTCGTCAACTTTTTCCCGTATTAAAAAAAATTATGATAAGAAATTACTGAAAAAAAAAGATTCTACGTCGTTTTTTCTGAACGAGTTTCTTAGCACGGTTTCTCAATTATTTACAAACATTTTAGAGACGGAAAAACGAATTCTAGGTGTATTTGCTCCTCTCGAAAAAATAGATAAATAAATAAAGAATCGTTGGCATTCAGGTTAGAGTGCAGTGCTTTCATTATCTACTGCCAAAGGGAGAATACAGTCATTTATGCGGCGGCGTGAAAGATCCGCAAGACGCGGATCCGCGAGTCGAAGAACTGAGCCGAGTTCTTCAAAATATCGACGAGGCACTGCAATCGACTTTACATCCGAAGAAAACTAAGGTAAAGATTTATTTATGAACCAACGAAAATTTTTCTGATTCTTCGAAATTAGGGTAACGAATTTTGGACATGAAATAAAATATCAACAAATTTTACAAATGAAATAAAATATCAACGAATTTTACACATGAAATAAAATATCAACGATTTTTACAAATGAAATAAAATATCAACGAATTTTACAAATGAAATAAAATATCAACGAATTTTACAAATGAAATAAAATATCAACGCATTTTACACATGAAATAAAATATCAACGCATTTTACACATGAAATAAAATATCAACGAATTTTACAAATTAAATAAAATATCAACGAATTTTACAAATGAAATAAAATATCAACGATTTTTACAAATGAAATAAAATATCAACAAATTTTACAAATGAAATAAAATATCAACGAATTTTACAAATGAAATAAAATATTAACGAATTTTACAAATGAAATAAAATATCAACGAATTTTACAAATGAAATAAAATATCAACGCATTTTACACATGAAATAAAATATCAACGCATTTTACACATGAAATAAAATATCAACGAATTTTACAAATTAAATAAAATATCAACGAATTTTACAAATGAAATAAAATATCAACGATTTTTACAAATGAAATAAAATATCAACAAATTTTACAAATGAAATAAAATATCAACGAATTTTACAAATGAAATAAAATATTAACGAATTTTACAAATGAAATAAAATATCAACGAATTTTACACATGAAATAAAATATCAACGAATTTTACAAATGAAATAAAATATCAACGAATTTTACAAATGAAATAAAATATCAACGAATAAAAATATCATATCATCGATTTAATACGAATCAGATTATATTTTTGTGTTAAAAAAAAAATTCTTTCCAGTATATTTTCGAGGGTTTGGGACATTTGATCGCAAAGATTCTGATAACTTCGGCGCAGTACATCGGCAAAATCGACGAGAGCGGAATACAACGAATGTGCCGAAACGTATTCACTCTTCAACAGACCCTAACCAATATCACGATGGCCCGAGAATTGGCTCTAGATTACGCTCGTCAATACTTCGAACTTTTTTACGAAACTCCCGAAGGAATTCTCAACAACGTGTTGGAAAACGGAGCGCAATTTTCCGAACTCGAGTACATGAACGCGTTTCAATTGATCGCGAGGAGTCAACAGCAATACGCATCGATAAACAAGCATTTGGAAAAATTGTCGGAAATTTTGGGAGAAGTAGGTGTTACCGTTTGATGAAATTTTAATGAATTTCCGTGTTTGATTCTTCGTTTACGGACGTGATTTTATTTTTCTGCGAAGGAAAAATGATCCTCGTTTTTATCGTGATAACAAAGCGAACGTTTGATGACTACATTTTTTGTTTTTAATCGAAACAATAGATTTTGGAAGTATTTCGAAGGATTTATGGATTTGTTCGATCGTCTTTCGTGAAAATTTTGGGGAAATTCTTGTGATTCGTTGGGCCGAAAAATTTTGTTAACGTTCGTGAATGGAAGACGAGTACGAGAGGAGAAATAATTCAATTTGATGAGAATAACGGCATTGATCGCGACGTTGAAACAAATAAAGCGAAAAACAACGCAACGGATTTATGAAATAGCCGAATAATAAGTGAGGAAAATTTAGCTGAACGATGAAGAAATTAATTATAAGAAGAGAGGAAAAAAATATCTTGTAGATCAAAAATGTATGATATAGAGTAGGATTGATGAGAAAGAAGAGCCTAATTGTTATTACGCCTTTACGACGCTCACAATGGCTACATTGACCGAGTAATGGGGTTTTAATGGTGAGTCAAGGGCGATCGTCGTGAATTTTTGCAGATAATAAACAAGTTTAAAAGTTCTCGTGTGATTTTATTTGATATCGTCGTCCTTTGATTCATGAATGAATTTATTCAATTTGCTTTGAGTTGTAGCCTATTTCCCGGTCTTTTGTCTCGTATAGCTTAACTGTTTTTTTTTTATAATGTTCGAAAAGTTCGATTTTTTAGTTTTAAAAAATTAGGTTTTTGACCAAGAAATTATTTTAAATCCTTGAATAATACCGAACAGTACTTTTTAATAAAATAATGTTAACGTGGCTGAAAAATCATGAAAAAGCCTTAATTTCCACGCTAACATCTACAAGTAAGCCTTTAAGGTTTTTAAATTTATCTCCAAATATAAAAATTCCAAAAATAAATAAAAATTCTGATCCCAATTTCAACAAATTTGATAATTTCTAATTTTTAACATTTTTTCAATTTCCTTCGGCGCAATGCGAAATTTGCAATCATTCTTAAAAAAATTATTTTGCCTATCTTTAGCTCAATTCAAAATAAAAATATCCACCACCATTTTTTTTTTAATTTTATTTTTTATACGTAAAATCATGATTCATCGACAAACGCAGAAATCGAGATGCAAATGAAGCTGGTAAGTAACTTTGCGTGATCGCGAATGAAAAATGAATCTTCAAACGATGAACGAAATCGTCGGCGAAGTTAAATATTAAATCAGTCAGTGGTTGAGCCACGATTGCAAGTCAATGAAGCTCGCGTGTTGGCTTTCGCTCGAGCTTCAGTGAACATAGTTCAATCCCAGACAGAGAGAAAGAGAGAGAGTTTATACAAGCGCACACTTCTGCGATTATCAATTCGCGATATGATTAGGATTGCTACGATTTCTTCCCACGCGATCTAAAAGTGGTCATTTAGGTTTATTTTTAGGATATATTAGGTTATATCAGGAAATTATTTTTTTAAATGTTTGTAAAAGAAAATCTGAAAAACTTAGATCAAATAAATTACGAATAATTGAAAAAACGAAATAAAGAAGTACCTCAAATTCGATTTAAATGAATTACAAATTATTTAAAGAATCACGAAGAATAATTTACTTTTAATTAATTAATTTATTAAACATTAAAAAAGCATCAAAAAAATCGATTTAAATAAGCTGCGAAAGATGAAAAAAAAGAAACAGCGAATATTCAAATTAAATAAATTCCTTATCATCCCAAAAAAAAAAGGTAATCCAAAAATTCAAATCCATTCAATCACAAATCACTCCAAAAAAAACAAAATAAATCTCATTCCTCCCAATTAAATCAACCAACTTACGAATCATTAAATAAAACACGAAAAATAAAATCCCCAATAATCCAATATCAACAATTCTCACGACAATAAACAAATTCCCACCGAAATTCCTCTCCCAATCCGAATCATATCACTTACGTCATTGTCAATAAACTGTCCACGTACGAAAACGCTATTAACATTTCTTCGTGGGCGCAAAACTTCGCATAGACTATGTAAGAAAAAAAAAACAAAACAAAAAAAAAAGAAACCAATCTTCGTTTCCTTCTATTCCTCGGCGAATGCCGATCGTCTTCGCGAAACTTGATAACACACGAGCGTAATAATATTCCGACTGCGAAGAGCTTATCGAAAACAGAAATATGTACGACCCACCCACGCTTTACGCATCGCAGCTCGCCGCGAACGTATCGAGAAAGAAATAATGAAAAAGTACGCGATTTCGCCCTATTTTCTTCGCAACGAGAAGCCAATCCATAAAATAATCCATTACACTTATCTCGATGGTAATTGATAAATCGATTATCAAGAAGCAGCCCGACGTTACGACCCCTAACGCGATTATAATCGGAGTCACGATTACGCAGAAGGCAGTCAATTGTCATGCGTGTGCCCATTTATTGGTTTTTTTTTTAGTGATTTATTGGGAATTAATTTTAGAAAAACGGTCGAATGTACGGTGTTGGTATTTTACAGTTACATTTATACAAGTTTGAAGCAACGCGTCAAATTTTTTTGAACCATTTCATTCGAAACTTTACGAGATATTCGATGTTGCGCGGGTCAGGGCTCGAAAAATTCTTCATCGACGGGCGACGACATTGCGGTCGTTCTGATCGTCCGAAATGAAATTTTTTTTTTTCATTCTACTCTTCTCGAATGTGGTTATCGTTTCTCACTCGGATAAAAGATGGTTGGAAAGAATTTATGAAATTCCGGCGCTTTGAAAACAGTACTCTGATTTTTGAAATCGAACGTTCACTTCTCGTGGCCCGGAAAAATAGTAATTGCTGGGCAATAAAAAAAATAGAGGGTCGAACTGTAGCATGACGTGTACCCGACATGTGTGCAAAATTGGAAGTCGATCGGCCCAGTAGTTTCTGAGAAAAATGCCCGACCGATCTTAATTATGTCATTTCGAGAAAAACGCGTTAAAAGGGGGGATAAGGTTAATTTGATATAAAAAAAGCATATTTTCGATAATTTTTTTTGACGACACAGTTAATATACATTTATTTCTATAATAACAACTCAATAAAGTAACATTTGAAGAACATTCTATAAAATTTTCATTAACTTTTATGAACAAATGAGCCATTGACGGAGAATCTCCGCGGACGTGTCAAAAAAAACTTTTATTGCGGCGCCCCCTCATAACTCATCACTGGATTATCCGAGATCAAAAGACCAAAATGATTTAATCAGGTGATAGGTTTCTGCAAGTAATGACGTCGAGCATTTTTTTTTAAATTGATTTTTCAATTTTTTACAACACTTAGAAGTCAAAATACTGATTTTTCATCAGAAAAATTGAAAATGTTGCCATTTTAAAATACGTTAAAATTAGAAAAAAAAAAAAACGGAGATTCTCCGTCAATAGCTCATTTGTCCATAAAAAATAATGAAAATTTCATAGAACATTCTTCAAATGTTACTTTATTAAATAGTTATTACATAAAAAAATGTATATTAACCGTGTCGTCAAAAAAAATTATCGAAAATATGATTTTCTTGCATCGAATCAACCTCACCCCCTCCGCCCTTAAATCTTTCCCGCCGGTCGACGCGCTCCATAGAGTCGCATCCCCCAAATCTTCACTACTCCTACGAGAATCACCTCGAAACTTTTAATACACATTCTTAAGACCCCAAACTATAGAACTACGAAAAAAAAAATGTTTTTTTTTCAGCCAAACACACGAGAAGACTTTCATAATAACAAATAAAAAAAGAAAAGAAAAAAAATATAAAGAAAGAAAAGTAAAAGAAAAAAAGAAAACAATGTAAGAAAGTTGCGGAGATCTCGAAGATGCGGATATTAAAAGAACGCCTTGAATCAATTTTTGGAATATCGCGGATATATATTCGTAATCCGACATTGGCAAGCTTCTCAGGGGGTTAATCTTCCACCGGGAAATATTGGTTTGGGGGAGGCTGTGGCGAGAAGGGGTTTTCTCTCTCCCGTTCGAAATGCGTGGTCGAACCACGCATACACGGGTTTCGGTATATAAACCCCGAGAATCTCCGCGATATCATCAGAATCCACTCGCAACTGTTCAACGTTTCGTGTCTTCGACGAATTTCATCCTTTGAAATTTTATCTCGATCTTGACGCGATTAAATCCGTTCGGTAACGATGGAACGAACGATCATACGCGCACTCGCCATTACCGGAATTTTCGTGTGTCTCATCGGCTTCGTAACTTCTCAGGTATTTAGTTTTTTTCTTCATCCTCGATTGTTTTTTTTATTATTATTATTTTAAATTTGGATTAATTAATTGGATTAGTGTTTATTAAATTAAATTTGGATTAGTACGTTTTTTTTTTACAAAACCTAACGCGTGGAATCAACTGGATTCTGAATACGGGATTTTTTTCGGTTATTCGTTCCATGATTTATCTTCTCATTGAATTATATACTTATTGTATTCTATTAATTATCAATTGATGAATGTACGTGTGTAAACGTATTATTCGACAAGTTCACCATTATTTACGCGGAAAAATAATAGATACGAAATAAAATGTGGATCAATGGATCAAGAAAAAAAGATTTATTTCAAAATCTAACTAACTGATTTAATGTCTATCTAATCTATTGATGCATCTTATATTTTTCGACCTCCTAAATTTATTCATCTATTTTAGTGTCGATCTAATCTATTTTTTTATCATAAATTTTTCGCCTAAATCTATCGATTTTACCGTCTACCTAATTTATTGATATGTGATAGATTTTCTGCCTAAATCTACCGATCTATTTTACAATCTGTATAATATATTTATGTATCAAATATTTTTCCTCTAAATCTATCAATCTTTTTGCTGTCCATCTAATTTATTTATCTACCATAAATATTTCTCTTAAATCGTTCCATCTATTTACAATTTGTCCATCGATTCAATTTTTTTTTTTCTTACTTGTGACGCAACCATCGATCGTAATTATTCTAAAAATCGAGTTTAACGTTACAGGTCACGCTCTCGAAAGGATGGGGACCGGGCAAGAGATCGATTTACGACGACACTTGTAAAGTCATGAAAAAAAATGCAATATCCATTTGTTACGCGTTGGTTGTAAGTATTTCATCACAAATCCATATTTTTCTCGCTTTTTTTCTTACTTTTCAATCCTAATATCGGTATAATTTTTTTTTTTTTTTTCAGTCCGAATTGAAACGACTCACAGCCTGCGAGACTCGGAAGCTGTCGGCTTCCGGTCAAGGTATGGACGAGATGTTATCCTCGTGGCCGTCCATGCCCTTCACGGACGGACGATAATGCACGATTCACAACGAAACCGCTTTTTTCTCTTCTTGTGTAAATTGAAGGAAAAACAAAACAAAACAAAATCAACGAAGAAAAATGACAAAAAAATAATAATAAAGAGTTGTGTGTCTTATTCCATGTATTCCATCACAGCCTGATGTAACGACCGAAAGATTTCTCCCATGTCGAGCTTATAAATTTGCGTCGTAGTAAACGTGTCAGAATAAACGAAGAATGAAAATTGCAAGAATTGTTGTAAGAATTATTCATCCTCAATGATTATATTTGACCCATTAAAAATTTTATAATAGACAAAATGTATTTTATTTTATTTTATTTTATTTTATTTTATTTTATTTTATTTTATTTTATTTTATTTTATTTTATTTTATTTTATTTTATTTTATTTTATTTTATTTTATTTTATTTTATTTTATTTTATTTTATTCTATTTTATTTTATTTTATTTTATTTTATTTTATTTTATTTTATTTTATTTTATTTTATTTTATTTTATTTTATTTTATTTTATTTTATTTTATTTTATTTTATTTTATTTTATTTTATTTTATTTTATTTTATTTTACTTTATTTTATTTTATTTTATTTTATTTTATTTTATTTTATCTTATCTTATTTTATTCTATTTTATTTTATTTTATTTTATTTTATCTCATCGATCAACGATTTTATGTAAAAAAAGATCGTACAACAAAAAAATAGACCTTCTGAATATATTTAAACAACATTGATTGCTCATTTTACCATGTTTCGCGTGTCTTCGGTTTCAATCCGAGTCGGTGTCGAAGCCTTGCCTTGATTTCGTTGGGGATTTCCGGCGGACCGAGGAAAAAGCGAATAGATTTGTCGATGATGGCGGTGAAACCTGAAATGTGAATTAACATGGACCGCTCAAAATCTAAGTTTGATATCTCGAAAACTATCATCAATTCAATCCCGAAAATTCTGTCAGTAAAATCTTCGAAACTTCGAAAAAAAGTCATAGAAAAAAAAAAAGAAAGAATGAGAAAAGAATTTTCGGGAAAACTTTTTTTCCGTTCGAACCCTTTCGTAAATAATATATCGATTTTTACCCTAAGAGTGGAATTGGATTTCGGCCGGAACGTGAAAATACTGCCGTCGAGGCCGCCTTTCGCAGCGGTCGCCCTTCCTTTGCCCCGTGCGCTTCCTCTGGCCGTTTTCGCGGCTCCCCGAGAGCCTCTGCCTCTGGCTCGCGTGGCTTTTCCTCGACCCCGAGCTTCCATCCTGTCCCCGTCGTCGTCGTCGTCGTCGTCGCTCATCTCCACGTCCGAATACGACCGCGAAACTGTCGAAGATTTTTTGCCGCGGCCTCTTTCAGCTTTTCCAGCTGAATTATTCTTCGCCTATCGGGGACAAGATGGATAAACGAATTTGTCCATGTTACGTAATAATGGAGATAGTACGTGGAGAAAGGAGAAACGCGAGAGAAAAAATACAAGACGAGGCTGAAATTTTGAAACAATGTGAAAAATAGAAATAATTAAATTATTATCTTTTATTATTTTACGATTTGAGTTGTTTTTGTAAAGATCGAAATTGCTGTGCTGATAGAATTCTATCTATTACCGCTAATTCTTCGCTTATTTGGTTTGACGGGTGATTGAAAAAATAGCTCGATAGCGAGATCGATGATTGATATTTTTTTTAAATTCAACAATAATAGCAGAAAATATATAATAGATAAAATAATATTATAATATAATATAATATAATAATAATTATAATTATTATATCATTATTGTGATATTAAAAAATAATATACTATAATATAATAAAATAAATATAACAATAATTATAATTATTATATCATTATTGTGATATTAAAAAATAATATACTATAATATAATAAAAATTATAATTATTATATTATTATTGTTATATTAGAAAATAATATGGTAATATAATATAAATTATTATAATATAATAAAATAAATATAATAATAATTATAATTATTATATTATTATTGTTACATCAAAAAATAATATGGTAATATAATATAAATTATTCTAATATAATAAAATAAATATAACTATCATTATAATTATTATATTAAAAAATAATATTATAATATAATATAATACAATAAAATGAATAAAATAATTATTATAATTATTATATTATTATGATTATGTAATAAAATACGCGTACTTCTTTTTCTTTCCAACCCCGAGCTCCGATTCTGTCGTCGTCATCGTCGTCGCTTATCTCAATATCGGAATCGTCCCGCGCTGCTGAAACTTTCGATTTCGCGGATTTTTTGCTGCTGTCCCTTCCACCTTCTCCAGCTAGATACTCCTTCGTCTATTTCGTTCAACAGGGGATTTAAAAAGAAAAGGCTCGCTATAGAAAACAATGATTATTCATTAAATGCTCGTACTTCTGTTTCCTCGTCGCCATTTTTCTCGTTCTCCATCCTCTCGTTTCTGTAGACTTCCAATTGCGCGATTATATCCGCTTCGTCCTCAACGTCGAATCCTTTCAAATAATGCACCATTTTCTGCGACTGATGTCTACGAAAAAAAAAAATTTATCGAAATAAATATCAAGATGCTCGTAGAAATTGAAAATAAGGGATTTTTTAAAACAAAAAATTAGATTTATGAGGGTCGAACGGCTTGAATTCTTCCTGAATTAATTCTTGGCAAGGGATAAAATAAATTTCGTTCCTTTCTCCTTCTAAGCTTGTTTGAACTTAATCGATTTTTCTCTTTGATTCACTCTTAATTTTAAGCGAAATAAATAAATAAATGAATAGATAAGTAAATAAAAAAATAAATAAATAAACAAAAACGTTGTTTCCAAGGTTGTTAAAGCTTTATCGATTTTTCTTTTTGATTCACCTTCAATTTTGAGCGAAATAAATAAATAAACGAATCAATAATTAAATAAACAAATAAATAAATAAATAAATAAATAAATAAATAAATAAATAAATAAATAAATAAATAAATAAATAAATAAATAAATAAATAAATAAATACACAAACAAGAACGTACTTTACGACGTTTGTAAAAGCATCATCGTTGCCCGTTGCCACGAAGCTTCTGAGAGCTTCGTTCAAACCCGCCACGGAAAGACCCTTTAATTTGTATTTACTGTCTGCGCGAGCGAAGCAATTGCGAATTTCACCTTGAATGTTCCGAGTCCAATCGACATCTCCCTACAAAAACATTATTTTTCATGAGTACAAAAATCGTTTTTCTTCGTCGCGTCGATCATCCTCGAAACTAAAAAAATTTTGATTACAGTAGTGCGAAAACATTCGCTGATATCTTCATCGTCGTCGTTGTCCCGGTGTGAAATATTCTTCTTATTTTCCCCCTTTACGTTTTCCTTTCGAAAAACTATTATGTCGCGAGGATTGGCGACTCTTTCGGCGTATTTTCGCGATAGTCTGCAAATATTTCGCAATAGTTCGAATTTTAAAACGGAGAAAAAAAAATCTCTCGTTCGATTTTAAATTCATAGGAATTTTTTTTTTTTTGCCAATTGGGATAAATAATATTTAACGAAAGAAAAAATATTGGAATATATAAAGTACACAGTACAGCACAGTGTTGGATATTACAGTGGTTGGTTTTTGAATATTCAATAAAACTGATTCATTTGAAAAAATTCGCGAGATATTCGCTTTCCAAGTCGTCACCGGAGTGTCCTCGATCCTCTCTAATTTCTAAACTATCCACTAAAAAATTCGGAAAAAATTCCAGAATTCAGCTTTTAATTGATACATTAAATAAAAATTATAACGAACACTGTGGTAAAAATAGTTTATGGAAAATTTAGTAATAACTGTTTTTTTAAATGAGTGAAAATGGCTACGGTTTCATAAAAAAATGTTGAAATTAGGTCGTGTAGGTATTTAAAGTATAATTCTTACACAGCAAGATCGAAAATGTCTTCCTTCTGTGTGTAAAATACCCTCAGACGAATCAACGGTAATTTCGGTTGATTCGGATTACCTAGAAACAATGTTTAAAAAAAATTATGTAGATAAATCGCAACGTCGTAGGTAAGCGAATTAACACAAAGAAATACGTTCGAATGAACCTGTTAATTGTTCTTTCGCTTTTGACAGGAGTATGTGCTCGATGTAATCGTCCACGTGGTCGCGAACGATGTCCGAATGAACCTTCGCCAAATCCGATTGAAAATCGACGGTTCGAAGATGCAAATCCTCCATAACGAACGGTCGTACGGTTTCGAGTTTTATTGGTTTGAGTTGAAATTGTCCTTTGTTCACTTTCAAAAGCCCGATCATTTTTTCTTGAGCCTCACCTTGGCACAACGACGTCGCCACGGAACTGCCTGAAATTTTTTTGTTTCAACGTCGTTTGTCGAATTACCGTAAATTTCCATTAGTATTTAATGATTTTTAAAATTTGTTCTTATTTTATCTTTTCTTTCTGTAATAAAGACATAAACAAAAATACGATTTAAATAAATTAAAACTTATTCGAAAAATAAAGAAATACCAAATATTGGAATGAAATTGGTTGAGAATCATCGACAAAGAAAAATAGAGAAAATCGGAAAAAAATGTTTCACGTTTTTATTTATTATTATTATTATTTTTATCATTGTTATTGCTATTATTATTATTATTTTTTTATTACTGTTACTATTATTATTATTATGACTATTTTTATTTCTGTTATTATTATTGTTATTATTATTATTATTAGAGGAAAAAAAAATCTAAAAAAATGTTTGACGTTTCCATTTATTTATTTATTATTATTATTTATATCACCTGGCTGGGTGATGTAATATCTTTCCGGTGGATCGACGGAAATATTTTCGATTAATTCCGGATGTACTCGACACTCGTGCTCGTGACCCCAAAAAACCAAATCGAGACAATCCGGTAATTTATTTTCCGGCACAAAACCGTTCGCCGTGTGTTTCGAACGATTCTGATGCAGCACCAGGATTTTAAAAGGATCCGGTATTCCGTGTGCTCGCATGAGCTTGAGCTGAAACGATGTAAATTTTTTTTTTCGAATTGACCGAAACGTCGTTTATCGATCTTGCCACTTGCGCGAAACAATTTCAACCCTTGGTGTGCTACGGGAGTCACATTTACATTTTTTTAATATGATTATATTGTTTAAACAAACGACACTCCTTCAGCGATAAAACGATTGATCCTCATACGAGGATAGTTGATAAGATTTTAGGAATTTTTTGGAGTACTTTGGAGTACTTTTCATTAATTATAATTAATGCCTTCATAAACAATCAAATGAAAATTTTCATTCCTCGGAAAATAAAGGTACGTCATGAACCAGAGAAAAAACGAAACGTTTATAAAATTTCCAGTTATAGAATAAATCCAAATAGTTGGAATTAAAAATTTTGGATTGTCGATTATTTGTAAGATTATTCTTTGTAGACATGAATAATTTTTTTTTTTTCAACGAAGCATTCGAGGGGGTGTTTTCTCGTGTAATCTGGTGTACATGAGGGAAGTAATCTTCAGTAATCATTTTTGTGTTCTTCGTGTAATCTTCGTATTCCTCCTATGCTGTAATTATGGGTAATCTCAAATTTTTTTATGTTATCTTGTGTAATCGTGAAAGATTACAAACGTTTTCTCGTAATCTCATATGAATTTTACTTTAGGACGTATTTAAACTGTTCTTCGTAATCTTTCAAAAATTTTATTTATTCCGTCACGGAGGCATGAAATCTTTGAAAAATCGTAATTCGATCGTACTCGATCAAGGATTACGAGTAGTCTGTTGAAAAAAATTCTTTCGTCCAATCCTGTATAATATTTAGGCCGAAGTAACCTCGTGTACACAATTTTTTCAGAACGAATACCCCCTCGGTAACATCTCAGAAATTAATTTCCAACCTGTCCGTCCGCTAATAATCTGGAGAGTCGCTGATCGTTTATGTAACTCAGACCATAAATGGAAACGTAAGTCTCGCCCTTTCTGAACATCAGAGGCGGAATGGTGATACTGGTCACGTCCGGCCATTTGCCAAAGTAATTTATAAGCCCGGAAGCGCCCAGAACGTCCATGGATCCGGTCGTTTCGAAGCCTGAATACAAAAATCAACCAAAATTGCAACTCAAAAGAAAAACTACGTCGCCACCGTGAAGAAAAAAAATGTTATGTTGTAAAAAAATCAACAGCCTACTCGGATTGTCGTGATTTCCGTGGATGGAAAAAATTGGCATGGCGATGTTCAAGTTTGGATCTTCGAAGTTGACAGATTTCTCGGCGCAGTGCGGAAATATGATTTCGGGATTGTTCAGCATGCTTACTTTAATACTCCTGTTCCAGAGAAAATTCAGTGAACGGATGAAAAATTAAAAAAAAAATGTAGGCAAAGACCGAAGAGGTTCTTCTATGAAAAGTACGCACCGTGCTCCTAGCACGTACTTCCTAAGAAGTTCCATGCATCGCAAAATAACTTTTTGAGTGGGTTTGCTATCGTGAAACAAATCTCCGCCCAGAAGTATGAAATCGACGTCTTCCTTAAGCGCGATTTGCAATATTTCTTCGAACGCAATAAAACTGTCCGCCTCCTGAACTGTAAATTCAAATTCAAATTTTGAAACATATTCTCTTTCTTCGTGAAGAAAGGTCTTATGGTGAAATAATTTTTTTTTCAAGATCTATCTAGTTCTTTCCGGATAGGTCCAAATCCATTGCTCTCCATCCAAAAATAATTCTTACAAACAAATGCAACAAACAACGATGCATTATCGAATCTATTGTTCGAAAAAAAAAAAAAAAAATACTTACGTCTCTTCGTGCTTTGTTCATAACCCAGATGAATATCGGTGGCAAGAAGAATTTTCATCGTATGATCGTCACGAGTACCTTCTTCAACGGGACCCTCGTCGCTAGACATATTTCTCGTAATATCGTAAAAACTTTGTTTCGTCGCAATATAATGAAATGTTTAGTCGTTGCGTTACAATGGGACGGTGACCACGCTGGTTGATGACAGTGTGGACAAATACGCCGGTACAAAACAGTCGAATATTTCAAATTCCACGATACGCGTGGAGATCGGTAAAACAGAGCGGAATTTTAGTTAATGTGGCGTATGGATATATATATATATATATATTTATATATATGTTGTTGCTATTATGCGCTACGGTTCAGTTGATAACGAAGACGGTAGCTGTTGTTATCTAAAGCTTTAATTGTCTTTTTTGCACTGATGACAATCTGAGAGATACAGATTAGAAACCGCGGCGCCGTACAGCGCTCAGTCGGTAACAAAACCCTGCAAATAATTAATTTCAACCTTGTCAAATATTCGTATATAAGAACAAACAGTTTCGAATCATGCAAAAACCAGGAGACGAATTATTTCCGCTCTTTTTCCCATGTTTCTCATTCGGTATTTCCCATAATCTCAATGTTCTCGAGATAACCTGCTCGGTCAGTAATAAAAACTGTAAAACGCTATTCCCGGCCACGATTGCTATGCCGGCTAAACAACGAGAACGATTGACTCCCCTCTGAAATTCCAAAGACAACCGTTCTCGTATTTTACCCTAAAAATCAACGACGACGAAGAAAGATACTTCGGGAACATACGGTTATCTCCCTCGCGCTCGAATCTATCCGATAAATACATACGACATACACAGCCCATAACCTACAATAATTATCTCGAAACTTTGCAAAAAACATTATCATCGACCGACGCTCTCCCATCCGTCTAACAATAATAATAATCCTGCATTTAGATTAAACCGCTAAATTGCAACCGAAAAAAAAAACTTCCTGCAACTCCAAACAAAGATTCCGACGCCTACCGGCAACATCAATGCAGCAACAAAGCCGACTCATGAAAAAACCCTGAATCTAATGTTCAAGAACAATCGCACATACGAAAATTCGTAAGACAATCGATAACCCACGATTTTCCCCGATTCCCCGGCTCGGCTACGCAAAAATAAATCGCCAGCTTCCCCGAATCGCTCCGAATCACGAGAGAAGCCCCCATGCCGCCGTCGGCAACGACGCAAAGGGGCTAAAAAAAAAAGAAGAAAGGGGAAGTCTCGCCATTGATCATATCTCGAAATTCAAACGTATGCGTATTACACGCACACCCTCGTGTTAAAATCATTGACCTTGTTGGCCTTGATTCGTAGATAAGCGTCGTAACATCGAAACCAGCTTACAACATTCGTCGTTTAACGCGCAGGTGTACTCTCCATCGTACCTCCACCGAATGCGTGGAAAATTTTTTTTACAACGTTAATAACACATCGTTCCCTAACGAAGTACGACAATTTAATTAATCGAGGTAAAAAATTTATAACGAATTACGTAATATCGATAAACATTTGCTCGATGAAATCTCTTGAATTTATATTTTTTCTTTCGATCATTAAAATTTTTAATTCGTATCGTGAAATCGTGAAATCGGTTCGAGGTAAAACGTTGATTCGGACAATGCAATTTATAGCCAGAAACGGTTGGAGCGTCGTAACGGCCGAAAACAAGAACGTTCGCGCTAACTCCGACGCTGCGCGGCGGGGCGGGGGAGGGAAAGACGCCGAATGAAGGAGTGGGGGTAGAGGAATGGTAGAGTTATCGCAAATACGGCAAAGCACGGATGAAGATCACGCACCGGGCAATGGACGACGCAACGTAGTCCTTACCGCGTAGATTTTACCCGCGCAAAAGATTGGAAAAAACAAATAAATAAAAATACATATATACGTTGCTCCGAAACGCTTGGAATAGTAATCGTTGCACGGAAATACATCGTCGTTACGACTGTTTCGGGGTGAGTATCGCAGTTAACGTGGGATTGTGGATGATAACGCGCGGAGAATAATTGAAACGGTTTTGCGAAATTTTCGGCTTGAGTGACGCGTACGGGATTAGAAAAAAAAATACCGCGTTTGTGTGATCGAGAAATGCAAGAAGCGGTTATTATCCGTTCTTGCGGGCTTTTATCGGAAATTTCGGCTTTGAGTCGGGGGGGGGGGGCGGGGTTTTTTTTTTTTTTTAAATTACGCGAATCCCGTTTAGCCCCGGTAACCTCACTTTCCGCATCGTTATCGGTTTTTTCTTGGTTTTTTATGGTGGAATTTGGATTTTGTTTTTTTTTGCGGCCTTTGATAGGGGTTGATTTTATTGAATCGTTGTTGATGGTCGATGGCAATTGCCCGCATCGCGCGCGTTTGATGAGGATTCGCGATTTTGAGGATGATATCGGGAGTTAGATAGGTTCATCGGCGTATATCGTTGTACATAGTTGCATCGTAAGAACATCGTGATCGTTGAATTTCTGTAATGGAGCGTCAGGTGGAACCGGCGCGATAGGTTTTCGCGTTGAATGTGGAATATCTTTGTTATCAATTGCAATGCGAACAAACGATACGGCTGAGGTTGTGTTTTAACGCCTTTTTTATTTTATTTGTATTATTTTTTTGGACTGGAGTGAATGTGATTAAATTCGTTTTGAGGTTAGGCGGTTTTGGGGAATTTGTGACGGAGATTTGTTGACCGATTCTTTTACGAATTGCATATATACAATTGCATACATAGGTTGCGCAATTGTTGTTGGAAGATTATTGTGCGGGTGATGTTGGCAACGAGAGTAGATAAGAGAGAGATAACGCGATGAGACATCAATTGCAATTGATGAACAAATTTTTACTCGTTTTGCATTTTTTTTAAATTTCATTTGATCGATAATCGCATGTATACAGAATTGTTATTCTCGATCGATTTGACTACGGAACTATCCGGGATCGAAAAATCTAAAGAATTTCAATGACGTCGCTGATTTGCGTTATCGTCTGATAGCGTAGAACATTGTTAGAATTGTGATACCGGAACCATCTTTGTACATCGAATCGCAGCGGCGAATACTCGAAACTTGATAAATCGCGGCACAAAAATAATTTCTCTTTACGTCGCAGATTTATCATCCAGAAATTCAAATCTTGCGACAATGGTGGAATCCGATCACGACGAAGCTTCCGAGGAAGTCAAGACTCCGTTGAAATCCATGGAAGTCGACGGCGATGCCAAGAAGAATGACATTGTTGGCAAAAGATCGAGAGAGGATTCTTCGGAGGACGAAAAGTGCGAGCTGCCTAACAAAAGGCCGCGCAGCGAGGTCAACGATCTCTCCGAAGATTCGGCAAAAGAATCGGAGGAACCCGTACGCAAGGCGAACGGCAGCGCGGCTATGAAAGACAACGACACCATGGAGGTCGAAGACGCTGTTGATTCCGAAGACAAATCCAAAACGCCGACAGCCGACGAGAAAACTGATGAAACCGACGTTGCGGCGGATGAGGATAAATCGTCGGAGAAAAATCCGGAGGAGGATGAGTCGGAGGAGGAAGAGGAGGAGGAGAAGGAGGAGGAGAAATCCAAATCCAAATCCAAACCCAAACCCAAACCCAAACCTAAATCCAAATCCAAATCCAAGAAGAAGGACGTAGAAGATGAGGACGAAGAGAAAGACGTAGAAGACGAGGACGAAGAGAAGGACGTAGAAGACGAGGACGAAGACAAGGAAGATACCGAAAAGGTAAATTTTGTTCTCTGCGTTGGCACAAAAATATTCCGTAGCAAAAACATTAGAGTAGAAAAATTCATTTTAATCGGATCAATCGATTAATTAATTATAATTGTTTTTTTTTTTTATTACAAAGGTTGAGAAATATATTATGGTTTTTGTTTGTAATTTTTAGAACGACGCAAGCTCGGAGGAAAAAGCAAGCACGGAGGACGACGCCGAAGAATCTTCGAAGAAAAAAATTGTTGAGAAGAAAAAATCAAAGTCAATCGTGAGTAAATCGCAAACGAAAGAACCTGAAGTCGTGGACGGTCTCGAGATGTCGGTTGAATGCGCGAGCGACAAGGAAGCATCGGATTCGGAGGACGAGAAAGAAGACGAGAAGAAGAAGAAGCCGCGACCGAAGACGATAATGGTCAAGGCGAAACCCAACGATTCGGAATTGGACGTCAGCTCGTCCGAAAAATCGGATAAATCCGAGAAATCGGACAAATCCGACAACGAAGAGGCCGAAGAGGAGAACGAAGACGACGACGACGACGAAGATAAGAAAAAAGACAAGAAAAAAAAAGCATCTAAAGTTGCTTCAAAAACGGAAAAATCATCGACGAGCGAGGAAAAAGGAAAGAAAGATGGTAAAAAAAAGATTTTTACAAAAGCCGATAGTTCGGAATCAAAATCCGAAGAATCTTCGTGCGACGAGGATTACAGTCCGCAAACGAAGAAAAAAATGAAGAAAACCGCGACGGTGAAAAAAACCCCGGCGAAGACTCCGGCGAGCGGCAAAAAACGTGGAAAACCGGCGAAGAAAGTCGTTGAAAAATCCGAGGACGAGGAACAATCGGACGGTGAGGAGGACGACGATGTGAATTTGGCGTCAAGATCGAAGAAAGATAAAGAAGATAAGAAGAACGACAAGGAGACTTCGGGGAGCGACGATGAGGATAAGAGCGAGTCGGAACAGAGCGATCCCCCCCCGAAAAAAGGAAGAAAGAGCAAAGTCGTGAGTCATCGATTTTTTTATTAATTCCGAGAAATAACAAATATATATTTGTAAAACAATGAAAAATAACTCAAAGTCTTTTTTTAATTAATGTGAAATGATTCCTTTTAATGGGATAAAAATACGTATCGGTTGAATTTAAGGGTCCAATGGCGTGTCTTTGAGATTGTATCGAGAGAGAGAGAGGGATAAATCTTCGCAGAGTATTTTTCTTTGGCATCGTTGAACTCTCGTTCAAAAAAATGAGAACGGTTGATTGCGAAATTTTAAGACTCGGTCGATCGTTCTCGTATTTTATCCGAGAGATCAATCGTGACCGAGAAAAATGCTTTACAGTTTTTAATTACACGATTCAGCACTGGCTCATTTTCTAAATAATAATAATATAATATATATAATATCTAAATAATATATAATGATAATAATAATTATTATTATTATTTTTATTATTATATGATATAAAATTAAATAATAATATAATATAAATATATAAAATATATAATATAATAAATAATAATAATATTATTCTTATTATTATTGTTATAACAATAATAATAATAATATTATTATTAGTATTTTATATTATATTATATATTTTATATATTTATATTATATTATAATAATAATAATAATAGTGATAATAATAAAAATAAAAAAATAAAGCACAATAAACATGAAAATAATGAAAAATTTCGTTGTCTAACAGCGTCCGGAAGACGACAAGAGGATACAATCGCTGAAGAAGTACATCAACGCCGCTGGCATCGTGATAACAAATTACGACAAATTTTGGTCGGGTTGTAAAACAAACGTCAAGCGAATAGCGCGTTTGAAAGAAGCTCTCGAGAAACACGGAGTCCACGGCCGACCGTCTTTGGAGAAATGCAAGAAAGCAAAAGCGAGAATGGCTCTGCGCAAGGATGCCGAATCGTTGGACACGAGCGCAATTATTACGGATATTCCCGAAGGTACGTGAAAAATAAATAAATAAATAAATTTAATTTAACCCTCAGTGGGTCAAACTTCAAAGGAATTACGTGGGCCAATTTGATCCAGTGGAACTTTGAAGCATTACTGAGTGATAATAAAACATTGCATCAAGGGGAGAAAAATTCAGAGACATGATTTGAACATTCAGAAATGTACTACGATTGTTACTCCCTTGAAATTTTTCATTCTCATTATTAATAAAAATTTACGGAGAAAAAAATATTTGAAAAAATATTTTTTCACAAAAATTAGTAACTGTCAATTAAAAAATTTTTTTAAATGAGAATTTATCGAATAATTAACGAGATATGGCCTTTTGAGAAAATGAATAACTTGGTATTTGGTCTTTTTCGAAAATTGTATTTATTCTGAACATAGAACTTGAGAATTCGTGATCTGAAACGACGAAATCAATGCAGATAGGAGCCAGATTGTTTATCCCTTAGAAATCTTCCTTCGGTGGGCAATATGGCATACCCCAGCAGGCTCGAACGAACCAATCCCCATTTCGACTTAAAAAAATCACCGAGTACTCTTCAAAACTATCCAATTAAGGTCCAAAACGTGCCGATAATTTATTCCAATTTCAGTCAAATCGAAGAAAAAATAATAATTTTCAAGCCTAAATTTAACGAGAAAATTAACAAAAATTGAATAAACAGTGTTTGAACTTTTCAAAAAGTTAAAAGAAAATTTTTTATATGGATTTACGATCAACAAAATTAAATTATCATCCCAAAATTCGTAAAAATTAATGAAACCTTTCTTATTTTTTCGTTAAAAAAAAAAAAAAGGCCGCGTGACCCGAGCCAGAAGAGGCGCGACGAAGACGTCCCAGACGCAAGAGGATTCGCCGACGCGACGAGAATCACGCAAAAGGGTTCAAAGCATCGTCGACAGCGATTCGGAGTGACCGCTTTGAACTTTCGCGATCAACGGGAATTCGGTAATTCGTGAAACGAAAATACACGATCAAGTATATTTTCGCTCTGCAAGTACCTAAGTATAGAACCTATAACTATATATAGATATATGCGACGAAACGAACGCAAAATAATGAGGAAAGGAAAGAAAAAAAAAATAAAAAAATAACAAAGCAGAACAAAAAATAAATTTTAAACGAGAACGTAAAATCCAATTGGCCGCAAATCTTTCGAGCCTCGTGTCCGGAAACATGATTGGCATCACGATTATTCGCAGAATAAAACGAGCAAACGGCGTGGAGAGAAATCGAGCCCTGAATAAAATTTGTAAAAAAAAAAAAAGAAAAAAAAAAAGAAAACGAAATTAAAATTAAATGAAAAATTACTGGAAAAATAATAAAAAAATTTGTGAAATGCTCGATAATTTTTAGCGATCGTTCGAAATTAAGTTTAACAAATTTTAACTAGAGAACGTTGGCTCGTTCCCCTTCCCTCTCCACCCCTTTCTCGTACCACGTGCGTGTCAAAGTATGAATGACGTGTGTGTGTGTGTGTTTTATTTGCGTGTATGAACGAAGCATGGCGCAAATGTTCGTGTGTGCGTACTCACGATTGTTCCTCCGTTTCCAATTGTGGTTTCATAAATATCACGGCCGACCCCCGGCGGGGGTATCGCGCCTCAATCGCCGAATAAAATCGCCCTTATTTCGTCATCGAGTGACTTTAAAAAAAAAATTATAACAATAAAATTCAAAAAAAAAAAAAAAAAAAAAATTTGTTTTTCAAAATATTTTGGTACACAATTCCGACCGATTTTTTGTACTAGCTTCGCTACGATATCAAAGAAATAAAAATTATGAATTACAATGAAATAAACAAAATTATGGTGAATAAAATAAACGCGTGTGTTTCGAATCGACGAATGAATAATTCAACGGTTTGAGAATAAAAACCGGACGACGTAGAATGAAAATAAAAGTGGAAAAAAAGAAGAAAAAACAACATGGATCGAATTTTCGGCTTCGCTTGCAGAGAAACAAAAATTGGAATGATTAAAAATGCGTTTATGTTCGGTTTCGACGTTTATTTAACAAAATAAAGTTTTTTAACGCCAGATCACGTTTTTTCGCGTGTCCGGCGCGTCTCTCCTCGAAGACGTGGAATTGTTTTGCCCGGAGATGGGCATTTCGGTGCGATCAAAGTAAAACCAATTAGGTTTTTTATTTTATTTAAAAAAAAAAAAATTTTTATTTTTTTTAAAATTTTTATATATAAATATTTTTTTCTTTTCGTAATTTTAGTCCGCAATTGAGACTATTTTCTACGAATCAATGACTAATTTATATGCAACGATGAACCGCAGGGGATCATCGATTCGACGATTATTCATCGTTTTTCAACGATTTATTCCTTCTTAATGGAACAAATATTCAAATAAAATATCGCCCATCTCCGGAGCGGGAAGCTTTTCATTTCTTCATCACTTCGGTATTCACGTACAAGTCGGTACGTTCAAAACTGAACTCTTCTCTGCAATTACAATTGCAATAATAGTAAACAAAAAAAAATAATAATAATAACGGAAGAATAATTGTAATATCGCAAAGGATAATAATTTGCGTTTTAGATGGATCGTTCGTTCAGGAATTTCGTGATGCATTCCTTGCTGCAAAATGGTCGATCTTCCTTGATGGCCATTTGTCCATTGAGCAAACTTTTTTTGCACGTAGCGCAGCAGAAACAACGATCGTTAGCGTGAAAATTTAAATTTTTCACCGCAACTCCTTGCTGATCGGCAGCTATAACGCCGTTGCAAGTTCGACAAGTTTGGGCGTAAGTTTTTTGATAACACGGGAGACACAAAGGTCGATCGTTCTCGGAGATGTACTGTTGACCGGCCAAAGGAACGTCGCAGTCCCAGCAACAAAAATGTTTCACGTGATAATTGTGTCCTTCCGCAACTGTGTATTCCCGCACGAATATCAACTGAAACAATTTTTTTTTTAAATTTTTACAAACATTTTAAGATGCGTTTTCGAGCTATGGATAATAATTAATATCCAATATAATGTCGTAATAAATATATATTCATTTGATCGATTAGAATTTAGTTTATGGCGCAAAATTTCCCAATTCACCGAACTGAAACCCTCCTATCCGACGATGTGGACGATGATTTTTTTTTTTTTTTAGTATCCTTTGGATCCTACTACCTCAATTATTTTTTTTTCAGATTTTTTAGACACCTCTTTGCCCTCCTCTCTTCCCACCGTATTACTTTCATCAAGAGGTAACTGCTATTTGTCCACTTTTTATTTGGATGACATTTTTTTCCCGGATACTCTGGTGAAAGTGAAGAACTTTTTTCATTAAATTGGAGTGGGCAGAGGGTTGCTAATATTTTTATTTATTTATTTTTTTAACTTTGCAAAAATTCGAGTTTTTCCGAAATTTGAATGTATGATAATGGTTTTCCATCTAAAAAAAGAAAAGAAACATGAAATTTATCTTGCAAAAAAATCGATGTTCCGATTATTTCGATAGAAAATCGATAGGACATAGGAGTTACCTCCTGATGACAGCAACAATTAATTCATACTCAAAAATCGATTTTCTATCGAAATAATCGTAGTATCGATTTTTTTGCAAGACAGATTCCATCTTTCTTTTCTTTTTTTGGATGGGCAACCATTATCATATATTCAAATTTCGGAAAAATCGAATTTTTGCAAATTACAAAAAAAAATAAATAAAAATATTAGGAACTCGCTGCCCACTCCAATTTTATGAAAAAAGTTCTTCAATTTCAATAGAGTATCCAGAAAAAAAAATTTATCCGAATAAAAAGAGGATAAATAGCAGTTACCTCTTGATAAAAATAATATGTTAGGGGAGGGGAGGGAAAGGAGGGGTCTGAAAATCTTTAAAAAAAACTAAGTGAGGTAGTAGGATCCAAAGGATACTTAAAAAAAATCATCGGGGGATAGAAGGTTTGCAGTTCGGTGGATTGGGAAATTTTGCCCCTTATATATATTTTTTTAAATTTGATATAATATTATCTATAATATATAAATAATCATGTATATGTGATATAATTTTTTAAAATGCGAGATAATAATAATTAGGGCCCATTATTATTAATTATACCCTATTTAATACCTATACATATATACCGGGTGTTTCACCTAACTTGATCACCTTAAATATCTCGGTAATTATTGACGTCACGAAAAAATGTTCCAGACAAAAGTTGTACGGTGCGAAGGGGGTCATCGAATGCGACCAATTTTTTTTATTTCGGTGGAGGCGCTGACGCACAGTCAAGGTCACCTTCACTTTTTTGAATGGTACGGTACATTTTTTTTTCAACCATCTCGTAGAGCATCGCAAACTGCATAGAAAACATTCGGGGGTCAGAGTCGTTCAAGGTCATTCGAGATCAGTATCGATGAAAATCGAATCGATCCAAAAATATTTTTCAATCCAAAAAACCTGGTTCTGGCTCCAAATGTATCTAGATTAACGGTGCACATGTTGAACGGCTTCTGAAATTAAAAATTTAACTTAAGACTGTTCTAATGAAAGTCAAATTCCTTCATTTACTGTCCCTGGACGAGCACTGAAGTTGGTGACAAACATTTTTGGTACCGATTCGATTTTCATCGATACTGATCTTGAATGACCTTGAACGACTCTGAACCCCGAATGTTTTTTATGCAGTTCGCGATGCTCTACAAGATAGTTGAAAAAAAAATGTACCGTACCATTCAAAAAAGTGAAGGTGACCTTGACTGTGCGTCAGCGCCTCCACCGAAATAAAAAAAATTGGTCGCATTTGATGAACCCCTTCGCACCGTACAACTTTTGTCTGGAAAATTTTTTTGTGACGTCGATAATTACCGAGATATTTAAGATGATCAAGTTAGGCGAAACACCCGGTATATATGATGATATTAAAAAGAGAATAATTAATAATAATGGGCGGTAATTATTATCATTGTTATTAGTATTATCTCGCATTAAAAAAAATTATATCATATATATATTTATTACGATATTATAGGCGCTAATTATTGTATCATTATTATTATTATAATTATCTCGCATTTCAAAAAATGATATTTTATAAATTCTTCGTTCCGGATAATTCAAATATTATAAAATATATAGATAATACATAATAATAAGATATTAATATATAATATTATCATACATTATATATATAATAATATATATAATTATTATAATAATATATATAACATATACATATTATCCATACTATATTCACATATTTCATAATATTTTACTTATACATAAATAAAAATTTCTATAATATTATCATATATTTATATTTTTGAACATTCAATATTATATCAGACTTACCTAGATAGTATAATAATAATTATAATAATAATTATAATAATCATTAATAATAATTATTATAATTATTATTAATAATTATTATAATTATTATTAATAATAATAATAATTATTATTATTATTAATAACAATAATAATAATAATAATAATTTATATTATTAAAAATATATATTTTTCCAAAATTCATTACCTCATCGCAAGCGAAGCATCTCGGAATTTCCAAAAGCGTCGCCAAATCACGTCCGCAATAAAGTTTTCCTTTGTAATAAAAATAAACCAAATCTGCGAGCAATTCGTCGCAAACGGAACAAACGAAACATCCGGGATGCCAAACAGCTTCGTTAGCTTTTTCCGCGGTAACAACGACATCACCCGGACGAACGTTGTCGCGACAATGATGACAATTTTGCATCTTCGTCCGACCAACCGTCAATTCTTCCATCGCTCCTCTCAATCTGTCGACACCTATCGAATTTTCCACGATTCCCGATGAAAAAATGGCTTCTTCCGGAAACGCAGGATTGTTCAAACTTTCCGAACGTATCAAATTCGAATTATTCGGACCGTAACTCATCAATCGAGCCGGACTTGATTCGTTCAACATTTTAGCATCGATCGGTATCGAATTATTTCTCGTCGATCCAACGTTTTCATTATTTTCAGGTTTTGTCAAATAATTGTCGCAAATTCCGCGAATTATTCGTCTACAAGGTTCGTCGGACGTTTCGTCGTTGTCGATCGTCGTTGAATCAATCTTCGAATTCGTCGATTCGTTGTCGCGATCGTTCGGCAAATTTGCATCGTCTCGATGAATTTTTTCACCGACGTTGTCGCGAATTTCGCGATTATATTCCATCTGCGAAGACGATGGAATCGCTTCGCGTTGATTATCATTCGACAATGCAGAGTTTAAAATCATCTCCGACGAATTTTTCGTCCCATTGACGGAATTTTCCATTTTTTCCGGATCTCTGTCAAAAGCTTTTTGTCGACGAAAACGATCGTTTCTTCGTGATTTCGTTTCTTCCGCGTCGTTGATCGTCAAATCGCGCGATAGCGAAGCGTTTTGAAGCTTCGAAAAATCTTCTTTCGTGCTATATTTCGACGTTAATTTTTCTCGTATGAACGACAAACCTTCACGGTCCAATGTACTGCCGACGATGTCACCAAAATTAACCGAACTCGGCGGACGAAGAGCTTCGTCCAACATTTTTTCCGCCAGCAAAGAATTTTCTATCTCCCAATTTTTCTTCGTCTCGTCTTCGACGGTTTTTTCCAATTCCAATCGTCGACGATCGTTCGTCAGTGGAACGGAAAATGATGGATTTCCGGTTGACGAAATGGAATTGTAAATTGCGAGATTTTCTTTTGGCACGGAATATCCACGATCGCACGTGAAATTTTCATCAGAACGATCAAATTGACGATCGTTCGATCGTTGATTCGGGATTTCTTTGGGATTTTTCGTGGAAATTATTGATTTTCCAACGGTAAGATTTTTATTCGCTGCGGTGAATTGCGAAGCTGGATTGTAAATGCCGGAAACGACGTCGGAATTGACGAGGTTTGTATTTTGATTGTCGGATAGGGTTTGATAGCGCGAAACGATCGGTTTGTTGGCGTCGTTCGTCGAGGATAAAACGAAGTTCGAGATTTTCTCGGTTTTTCCGAGATTCGCCGGAGGATTTAACGAAACACCGATGATGGGTTTGGACGACGAAGTTTCGCCGTTTTTGCGTACGTTCGCGAGAACGTGATGATATCTTCCTTGGGAACGATTTTCGTGGGATGCATTTGCGGAAGCCGGTGACGAGACTCGTTCCAATCTCGATGACGAATTCGGGCTTTGATCTTGAGACTGACAAGCCGTTGCCCGATCGATCGGGCCGTTTGTGAGTTCCCCGGATTTTTGAGGCGTGGAAAATGGTATTTTTTGTACGAAACTGCTTGGAGTACGAAGATTTAACGCGTGGGCGGGAGTTTCCGTGGAATTTGGTTTGTGATTTGGACTGAAACGATTCATGTCCGTTGCGTTTGCTGGGGTCATCAATGAAATGTCGAACGGACGAGCTCCCATCGCCTGGAAAAAATGGGGAAAGCAATTTTAATGATGATGATAATAATAATAAAAGTAATAATAACAATGAAGGTAATAATAATAATGATAATGACTATAATAATTATTATAATAATAATGTTAATAATAATGATAATGATGATAATAATAATAATAATATTAATAATAATAATAATAATAATAATGATGATGATGATAATAATAATATTAATAATAATAATAATAATAATAATGATGATGATGATGATGATGATGATGATGATGATGATGATAATAATAATAATAATATTAATAATAATAATAATGATAATGATGATGATGATGATGATGATGATGATGATGATAATAATAATAATTATTATTATAATAATGATGATGATGATGATAATAATAATAATAATAACAATAATAATATTAATAATATTAATAATAATAATAAAAGTAATAATAATAATGAAATCAACGGGGCTCGCAATTGATTTGCAGTATAATTGAATTTTTTCCATCTGAATTTTATGATTTTTGTTTGAAACAAATATTCGACTCGCTGGGAAGAATAAATATATAAATGAGCTGCTGCACATTTTTTTTCTTCTATCAAAAAAATATTCTTGAAAAAAAAATATGCACTAAAAACATTGTTATAGATTTTATGAAAGCACTGATATTCTGCCCGATTTGTAATTAATCGAGTCATTTTTTAGATAGCTGAGCAACGATTTCAGGATATTATTAATATTATTATATATATAGTTATTACATGTTACATGATAATGTAGCACATATCAATAATAATAATATCAATAATAATAAATAATTAAATTAATAAAAATTTCAAACGATTTGATGTAAAGAAAAATAAATGCGAGTCCTATCAAAATTGAAATTGATAGAGAAATCAAAAGACCTCCAATCAGTGAACATAACTACCTTGATAACTTTGCCCTGACCGACGTATTTCTTCAAATTTTCCAAATACTTTTCGAACTGTTTTCTCTCGGATTCGGTGAGTTCGTCGCAAACTTTGTGATCGATATCGTGAATCGGCAATTGTCGTTGCAATTGTTGTTTTCTGAGTAGAGCACCGGCCGTTCCTTTGATGGGTAATTTGTCCTCGGGCAGAGCCTTCATGTAATCAGCGGCGAGTTCCTTCGTCGTGTCCGGTGGTGCCCATTCGAAAGTAATTTCGGCCTCCGCCTGCTTCTTATTCACTTTCAGAACTGCCGACAAAATTAATGGAGAATTAAGGCGATCATTCGTGAAGTAGCTCAACGTATTTTCTTTATTTTCACGACGAATGCGATTTTTATTTATCCTCGAAATACAAATCGTGGTTGATTTGAAAAGAAAAAATCCTTTAGGTTTGAAAAACCCAAAAAAAAAAAAAAAAATTATTAATGCAAGATGATAATAATTTGCGATTGAAAAAACGAAATTGTGTTTTTGAATCAATTTTTATTCTATTGGAATATTTTGATGTAATTCCTTATTAAGATTTCAATAATTCTATTTTATTAATTAAATTATGATCGTTTATTTTTGCTCGTGATGATTTTGATCCTCTCAACTTTGTCAAGTATGATTGGAAGTAGTTGGGCCGTCCAATATTACACGGAAAAATGAAAGTAATTGAGAGATTCGATATTTCGATTCGTAGCTTACCGATGGACTTCCGGTTGGGTTTTCCGGTTGGTCCGAACAACAGATCGAATTGCGGAAATTCGTCGTTGGGCACGTCGTGATCGTCTCTGCTGCATTTGCAATTTTTGCAAATTTTACGCCAAAAGTGAAGATCGAGACCGGGACATGCCTCGTTGCAAGTCATGCAAGCCGAGCCTGCACCTACCTCGTGTGCCAATCGCGGCTAAACAAATAAATTAAATAAATTAAATGAATAAAATAAATTTAATAAATTGAATGAATTAAATAAATTAAATAAATTAAATGAATAAAATAATTTGAATAAATTAAATGAATGAAATAAATTAAATAAATTAAATGAATAAAATAAATTAAATAAATTAAATGAATAAAATAAATTGAATAAATTAAATGAATTAAATAAATTAAGTGAATGAAATAAACGAAATAAATTAAATCAATTGAATAAACTAAATAAATTGAACAAATTAAATAAATTAAACAAATTAAATAAATTAAATAAATTAAATGAATTAAATAAATTAAATAAATCAAATAAAATAGAATATTTCATTACGAAAATTTGCGACAATTTATCTCACGTAAGGCCGTCGTTGCGTTTGTCAACAGGTGAGAGCGCGAGCGCGCTATATAACAACCGGGAAGAAATTAATCGGTCAATCGGCTTATCTGTGTAACTCGCGACACGCGAGACAACGTTACGTGTGTAAGTGTCGTACATAGCTCGATGGTTCGACAATATGTTCACGAAATATTGTCAGGATCGCCGAACCCAATCATAATGAAACATTTTCAGCGAATTTGCTACATATACACAATATACGGATATAAATTAATTATAATCGATCGATCCATTTTTTTTTCCATACAATGCTTCAAAATGTTTATCAGTCACTGACTTGCTACCTGTAGCCAGTTAAGAGCATAGATCGGTCGTATAATAATAATAATAATGATAATAATAATAATAATATTAAAATACATGTAGCCAATATATGCAATTTATATATGTCTGAATAAATTTATAATTTCATTAATTATAAGCTAGGTTATAAATTTTATAATTTCTAATTAATGAAATTATAAATTTATTATTATTATTATTATTATTATTACAGCTAATATATTCAACACATCTATATATAGCGATATATATATTGAATATATCAACAGTAATAATAACAATGATAATAATTGGTTATAATAATAATGATAAAATATATATTGTCGATCCAGCTCCAAATGTCGGAGTAAATTTATAATTTCATCAATTATTAGCTGGGTATATGTGTATGCATATAGAAAATCAATTTGATGGTACAATAATAATAAGAATAATAATAAATGAAATATATACATAGCCGATACATGCTGATACATACAAATTAATGTCATATTTTTGATTAATCATCAGTTCGCCACAACAGCGCGTGGCGAATTCTTCGAAGAAAAAAAAATATCCATATCCACCGACGAATTTTAACAACGAATAAAATCATAATTTCCCACGAAATACCTTGCGTTTGCGATTTTCCAATTCCAACAGCCACTTCGGACGATTATCCTCCTGTTCCATTTTCTCGCTTTGTCCCATTCTCCCTAGATTCTTATCACCGTGTACGCGATAAACTTTATCGAAACTGCCTTCCGCGAATTATCCGTTGTCAATCGTCTCAATTGACAAAAGCTCCGACAGTTCTATATATCGAAATATATATATAAATCTATATGTTCAACACACGCGTTTAATTCGATTCCAATGAAAAAAAGCTCGCAAGAAATTTTTTTTATCGCGCAATTAAAAAAAATATTTTTCACAAATTAATAAATATTTAAATACAGGACGTAACAGAAACAATTTGACAATTTTTTCGTTATATTTCAAAGATAAGAGGAAGATCATGCGGGGAACTTGTGCGCGCGTAGTCACGACCGAACTGTGGCTTCGATAGTGGTTCTCGGTCTTGCTTCGTTCTCTTCTCGGGCCTTCGGGCTTGGCTCCTGTGACTCATCGCACGCTCGTATCTCGCTTTTCTCGTTGTTGCTCTCCCCACCTCGGCTCGATCGCCAGCACGAGTTGTCGGACTCGCAACCAGCTGCTGCCGAATGCTGCTTAACGTTGCTGCCGAATAGCCGAAGGGGCCGCATGGGATTCGACAAAGACTCGGTTTCAAGGGCTTTTCACCGTGGTCTTGCACTTTGTGCAACCCACATGCATTTGCGGCGAGCGGATGCGAACTTCGGCGAAAGATCGAACCGCTCGTTGCGCGTGAAATGTATTTATTCAAATTTTTCTCAGATTCAAGATCATTGCAAAGAGGATTGATTGAGCGATCGATCGATAAATTGGGTTTTAGTAATTTGCGAAATACGGAACGTATGACCAGGGATGGGTAATTGGGTTCGATAGAAATGGAGTTTACATAGTTTTTTCGAACCAATAACTATGAGCAATTATCCAGTAATCATCGAAATTGTTACCTTTCAGCAATTCTAGTAAATAGAATTTTTTTTCTTAAATATTTTTTTTTAGAGAAATAATCTAAATTCATTATGATATTGAATAGTTATAATGATGATGATGATGATGATGATGATGATAATAATAATAATAATAATAATAATGATGATGATCATGATAATAATAAGAAATAATAATAATAATAATAATAATAATAATAATAATAATAATAATAATAATAATAATAATAATAATAATAATAATAATACTAACAACAACAATAACAGTTGTCGTTATTATTATTATTCTTATCAATATTATTATGATTATTATTGAATATTAGAATGAATGTGGAATAAAAAATGCATCCAAAATCTATTTATTAGAATTACCGAAAAGTAAATAATAATTATTATTATAATCAAAAATTAATTATATCAATAGAAATATTAATAAAATTCATAATAATTTTATAATGAAAGAATTTTTTATAAATTTTCATTGAGTAAGAATAGCCCCCGTCCCTGCGTATGACGGACCACGTGGGGCTGGGGGAGTTTGGAAAACCCGCGTGGTACGCACGTTTCGTGGAATTTCGAAAGAATTTCATTCATGCAATGTTTGCGGGTTTGTCTGGATTTGCAACGGCTCGACGGAAATTGTCGATTGTGCGCCGGCACGTTTCTGGGAAAGGATGAGTCACGCATCGACGAACGGGAAGGAATTTCGTGATGAGATTTTATTCGGGTACTTTATGTATTGGATACGAACACATTGCCGAGCTTATTCATCGGCGTATATTGAGGGGGGGGGGGGGGGGGGGGGGATTTATATCGATTCGTATTAATTTCAACATCAATTATCGTTATTTTGGATTGATAATTTATATTAATTTCAATTTCAATCGTCAATATCTTTATATCGATTAATCAATTATTTATTCATTAGGCTTAATCTTGATTCCTTGAAAAATATTCATATTTCAGGTTAAAATAGCGATTTCTATTTCGATCTAAGAAATGAATTATTTTCCGGGAATTAAGACGAAGACTGATAAATGAATAATAATTGTATGATAAATTTAAATAAATTGATAATTCACGAATTGATTGATTTTAATTGATAATTGATTATTTCCGTGGTTATAATATATAAATTATGTTTTTTTCTCTGTTTCGTTTAGACGAATTGTTATTAGATGAATTGTTTTGGAAGAATTGTTTTAGACAAATTGCTTTAGATGAGTTGTTATTAGACGAATTGTTACTAGACGAACTGCTTTAGACGAATTGTTATTAAACGAATTGTTATTAGATTAATTGTTTTAGACGAATTGTTACTAGACGAACTGCTTTAGACGAATTGTTTCGAGACGAATCTTCCGCAATTCGTGTTATTGCCCCGAGGGAGGGAGAGAGGAATCGAGGGGGAGGTACAGGGTGTGTACTGCCTATATAAACAATCTTCATCTGATTGCACGAAGGACGGCTCGAAAGTTTCCGCAGATGTGTGAGCAAGGTTGGGCATTCCTTCAATGAACATGAATTAAAAATCCTCACATTACTGAATCATCATGGATTAAAATATCTATTCCAAATTGGAATTTATTGCGAAACGATAATGCCTCAAAATTATTTGTCATCATTACAGAAATGTGGAAATTTTAATTGCTGCATAATAAAGGAGATAATTAATCATAGTCGGTTCTTTAAAAAATTATTTTAAATACATTGTAGAAATTTTAACATTTTAATTGTCGCTCGATTATTGAAATCGATTGGAGTAATTTGATTGGAATATCGTATCTTAAATAGATTTTAATTCAATTAAGGCTCATTCTTGCTCGAGATTGCACAAATTTCGACAAAGTCGGTGAAAATGATTGTTTCCGTTTTCCACAATGTCCGGCGAACGATTCGGAAATAGAACCGCACGCGGTCCGAGAACAAACCACAAAGGCTCGTCATCCAAGTCGACGATTACTCCGACAAACCTCACAATCTTTTATCGTCTTATCAATTCACGATAAAAAAATTAAAAACATGTCTCTATCAAACATATGAACAAATCTTTATTACAAAACTTTGCCAACAATCAAACAACAAAGTATTTACGTGATTCCAAAAGCTTCGTCGAATTCTTCTCGCGATATCTGCAAAAAAAAAAAACGAGTCGATGATTTTTTAACCAAAATTCAAGTAAAACTTCATTAAAAAATATACATATGTATTAAGGGTAAAAAAAAGCTTTTTTTTTCAACTTTGAACCATACAAATCTTTTAATATACATTGAAACATGAATTTTGGTACAAAAATCAGCTCTTCGTGTTTATTTTTGAAGCCTCTCGTTGCCTTTGAATATTTCGCATTTAAAATAAACAGGAAAAATTATTTTTTGTCTTAAAATTACTTCCATTCAGTAGTATTCAGCTCATTTTCATCAATACCAAGCTTTTTCGATGAGGAAGTGACACTTTTTGGAAAGTACCTACTTCCAAAATGTTTTCCTTCTTTCATTTAATAGTTGAAATTGATTTTTTTTCGAAAAATCACGTTTTCAAGTGAAAAATCACGTTTTCTGGCTGAAGAATGAACTTTTGAAGAAAAGTACAAGGGTACTCTTTCGTAGAAAATTTGATTTTCTGGTGAAAAACTTTCCGCCAATTTTTTCAAAAATTGATTATTTTACGAGTTTTTCCGAAAAAACCAATCGAGGTTGATGAATATCGCGCTGCTGAAATCCCAAAAAGATATCCCGAAAGACTAATTTAAAGACAAAAAAGTAATTTTTCTTGTGTATTTTCAATAGGAAATCTTCAAAGGCGATGAGAGGCTACAAAAAAAAATATGAAGAGCTGAATCCTGTACCAAAATCCATGCTTCAATGTCCATTAAAATATTTTCACGGTTGCAATTTAAAAAAAAAGCTTTTTTCTTAAACACCCAAATATATATATTTTTCAACCAAACGTAAATAAAACAATATAGATAATAAAAACATCAAATAACTTTTTTTTACAAAGAAAAAAGTTCAAAAAAGGGCTATAAAGCAAACACATAAAAATAAAACAATGTAAATAATAAAAGAAAATTGAATTAAATTTTCCACAAAGACAGAAGTAAAAAAAAAAAAAAAAAAGAGGATTGCTGCATATTTTTACCTTCTTCTTTTTAAATTTTTTCATCAACGCTATATCCGCGGCCAATTCCGCAATGTCCTCCTGACTAACCACTCGTTTTTTCTTCGGTTTCTTAATCAATCCTTCCTCGATCTTTTTGCTTATTTTTTCCTTCTTTCTCGTGCGTTTTTCCTGTTTCTCGGTCTTACGTTTCTTGGCCTCGGACCACGGTTCCGTCTGTTTTGTCCGACGTTTTCCTTTTCCCGGCCAAATTCCGGTGTCCCGATAAGCGCTCAATTTCGCCAATCTGTTTTGTTCCCGCTGTTTGTCGCGATAATTTATCGCGTTCACATCAACCCTCGCTTCACGAAAATTCGTGACGTTCCTCGACTTCGTTTCCGGCATTCTCGGCATTTTTAACAAACCAAAACCCATCGCTATCTCGCCTAAATCGAGATCTTTCAATCGTAAAATGAGATTGCACTCGTGTTTGTTGTAAGATTGAATGTAAGAAACGAAAGCACGATTGGCTTTGTCGAACATAAATCTGTCCTTCAATTGCAAATTTCTCATGGTTTCCAAACATTTTGACGAAGTTTCGGACGATGATTTCAATTCGAGCTCGTGCAATTCGACTTTTTGATTTCTTTTTATGAATTCGATGTAAGCTTCTTCGGTTTCTAGGAGAAAAAGCAATGCGTTTCCTTCGTTTCCTATTCGTGCTGTTCTTCCACATCTGAGGACGAAGCGTGGATGACGAATTTTAATCGATGTAGATTTTATTTGATCTTTATTATTTTTTTTTTTATTAGGTTGTTTGATAAATTCCGGCGTTTTTTGTATTTTATTTCTTTTTTCCCCGCAATTTTGGGGTTTGTTAGGTAAAGAATATCAATGCATTCGTGAGCAATTAGTCGAATTAATTTACATTAATTTATTTTTGGGCTTTTGAAATGGAATTTAAGGGAGGCAAAAAAATTCATTTTCGACATCTGCTCAATTTCGTGCTTTCGTAGTGGTAAAAAAAGCTACGGAAGCGATTTACGGGATATTTTACATGTATAGAGTAGATTCTATGGCTCCGAGAATTTATCAAGATCGGTTTTGCCAAAATCAAATTTAAAATGAATTTTTTTGCCTGCTGGAACTTTCATTTAAAAAGCCTGGAGATTGATTAAAATTAATCAATTCGCAAAACTACAGCAAATACGTTGGTAGAGCAAGAAAAGAACTTGCTAATTTATTCTTTACCCCCCAAATTACAAAATTGCGGAATGAAAATAAAATAAAAAAATTCGGGAAAATTTATTAAACAACCTACGTAGAGAAAAATCATTTCAGATTGGAATATTTATTCTATAAGTCGTTCGTTTATCGTCCAAAAAATTACCTGTGAACGAAACTGCTCGCGGTGGACGGCGGATCGTATTGCAAAACCCAATCTACCTCGGGTATGTCGATTCCACGAGCCATCACGTCCGTGCAAACGAGCAAACCGCTGGGTATGCTTCGAAATTCTTCGAAAATTTTATGCCTCTTGTTCTTCATTTTTCCGTGCAACGCCAGTACTTTCGTCGTAGACAGCATTCTACAAAATTTTCGATAAGAAAACGAACTCCGATAAATTTCCACAGCAGTCGAACACACGAAAAAAAAATCAAATTAATTATTCATTCCCAAAATAAAAAAAAATCCTCTCAAATTCTCTCGCTTTTTTTATTTGAAAATAAAAATCAAGCTCATTATTTCGAATAGTCTGAGCCAATAAATTCTCGAATGATTATCAATCGTGCGAAAGAAATGATAAAAAACGATCGAGGGAATTAATTTCGATGAAAATACTCACGAGTCAATAACGTGACTGAAATAATCGACGCAAGCGCAAGTAGAGAAAAAAACCATGTATTTCAAGTGATCGCCCTTGAGCTTGATAAAGTCAATCATCGTCGCGAGTTTGTTCTCGGCGTTGACGATCACGTGATTGTTGCTCAGAGACAGAGGCGTCGAGATCATGGATTTTTCTTTGACGGATACGAGAGCGGGATTTCTCAAACCGGCTCTTATGAGCTGTTGCAATTCTTTCGTTTGCGTGGCTGAGAAAAGTCCGGTTCTTCGCAAACGCGGCAAAAAGCTCAGAATTGTGTTCAAAGTCGCGTAAAATCCGAGATCCAGGAGTCTGTCGGCTTCGTCCAAGACCAATAATTCCTTAAAATTCAATAAAACGGAAATATGAATTTAAAGATCCTTCTTCATAGTAATATTATAGTGAGAATTATGTTAATGATTCCAATATAATAATAATTATAATAATTGATATTATTTATTAATTATATAAATAATTAATAATAATATAATGAGAATTATATTATTGTTATCATTAACTATAATTATATTACAATAATAATAATATAATGGGAATTATATTAATAATTCTAATATAATTATTATTATAATAAATTATGTTAATTATTAATCGTATTAATAGTTAATAATAATATAATTATTAATATTAATAATAATATAATATAATATGATAATAATAATAATATTATAATTATTATACAATTTATTATTATTAGTTATTATAATATTATAATTAGATTGATAATTAATAATAATAATATAATACTCAGTATACTATTATTATCATGAACTATAATTAGCTATATTATTATAATAATTACAATATCATTATTATTAATATGTAACTATTATTGTAATTATATAATAATAAATATAATTATATTATCGTTTTATTTATAATTAAATTATTATTGTTGTCATTAACCAATTATTCCAATTTTTTCTTTCATGGTCTTTAAAATGTAGCGAATACAGCGAATGTAGAGCAAAATACCAATGATTTGACGCTCGCAGCCAGATTGACGCTTTTGCAATTGGACAATAAATCCTCCAATCTTCCTGGCGTTGCAATTATAATATTGGCGCCTTCCTTCAGCCTGACGACATCCTCTTTCACCGTAGTCCCACCGACCAAAAGAATCTGTTTAAAATCTGGCAATCTTTTCAGAAAGTGCGACAGTACCTCGCTTATCTGAGAAGCCAATTCTCTGGTCGGCGAAACTACTATACCGCCGATTTCCATGGTTTTCCATTTTTCCTCGCGTTTCTAGAAATTCAAACGACGTCCAATGATCGTTTCACGACATTCGTGGGGTTGAAAGCGTTTGAAAAAAAAATTGAACAATTTTTTATACCTGCATCAATTCCAGCATCGGAATTATAAACGCAAGAGTTTTTCCGCTACCGGTGACTGCTTCTGCGGCAACATCTTTTCCGGACAGCAATAGAGGAATGCAGGCAGCCTGGAATGTTGTTTTGATCAAAAGCTTTGCGCATTCGACGATCGTCGCATCTTAGAAAGATTAACTATCTAGTCGGGAGCTTGCAGGACACACTCATGATAGAGTTCCGTAGTCATTCTTACTCGTTCCAAAAAAGAGTTATTTCTAAAGTTTTCATAAATTAGTTTTGCTACTGTGTTCGTTATAATTTTGACTAAATGTACCAATGAAAAGCTACATTCTAGAATTTTCCCTGATTTTTTAAATAAATCGTTTAGAAATTAGAGAGGAATGGAAACTTTGATGACGGCTTTGAAATTGAATATTTTGTGACTGAAGGGTTGAAATAGAAAGGTCTTGGAACATTTTCCATTGCATTTGAGAAGACCCATTAGAGGACACCTCACTCGATGGGGCCAGGCAAAAAAAAATGTTGCGTTTACTTTTTAGACTGCAAAAAGGGGGTCAAAATTTTCTTATTTTATTTTTTTGTTATTATTTCTGTTTTTGGATCGACGATGTACGTCTGTGTGCCAAATTTCATCATAATCGATACACAAATGAGAGAACGAGAGGACTGTGACATACTGACGGACAGACTGACAGGCCAATGAACTGACTGACACCATAAGGGTTCCTAGATTTCTACGAAACCCTAAAAAGAAGACAAAAACCTGTAATCCCTTACCTGTACAGATGTGGCGGTGAGAAATTTTAATTCCTTCAAAGTTTCTATAATCGGAGTACTCAACGGTACGTTCAAACCTGTCCATTTTTTATTCTTCAGACTCTTCTTCGATGGTGGACACGACATTGTTACAATTTTTTATTATGTACAATCAGATACATATCAGGGAAATATATTCTAACCCTACAATAAATCCCGTAGTTTGTTAAAAACAAACTACCACGAACATTGGAGCGGATTTGAGGTTATGTCACACAATAACACGTGTGCAAACATCGATAGTCAATTTTCCACCGTGTTTTATTAGCGGGGGCGTACTTAGGAAAAATAATGACTTTCTTTCGACACACAGCTTTTATTAAACAGCCGAAGTGACAATTCGTAATGATAAAAAAATCGAATAGAGAATTTGCAAAGAAGAAAGATTACATGGAACCGCACTTCTTATGGGAGAATTTGGTAGGCCTCGGAGCCGCCGAGATTAGTTCGCGCCGCCGAAAGCAGGAAGTAGAGGCGCTGCTCCGCTCGTCCGTGTGCACGCATACAATGGAATCGGACTTTGCTCCGCCCCATTTTGCTCTCGCTTTGACTCACGCTTGGCGGCAATTAACCAGCTCACTCTTCACGACCGCGCGTCACTGCTACGCTCACACTGTCTCTCTCGTACTCGCGCTGGAAGTGCATCTGCTAACCCGCTCTTTCTCGCGCGACTCCGCGATTGCTTCGCTCCGCCCAACTTTGCTCTCGCTTCTACTCACGCGCGGCGGCGATTAACCAGCTCACTCTTTGCTTTCCTCCGCCGCTACGCTCTTGCTGTTTCTGTTCTACTTGCGCTGTGGGATAAGGATTCGACGCGAGCCAATGACGGATGCCGTGCCCGTTGTCGGTCTCGCTTCTACTCACGCTCGGCGGCAATTAACCATCTCACTCATTCATGTTGCGTCATCGCTACGGTCTCCCTTTTTCTTCCCTACTCGTATTGGAAGCATCGACATATATATATATATATACGTTGATGGTTGAAATTCAGCGGCAGCGCACTCTTCCCCGTACGACTCCGTTATGGCTGTGTTACTTCGAGTCGCACACAGAAGCTATCAGCTA
>OZ020166.1:12745644-12787745 GCA_963971145.1 Sussaba pulchella
AGTGAGATGGTTAATTGCCGCCGAGCGTGAGCAAAAGCGAGCATGACGTCGGGCGAATCGTCCGTCGTTGGCTCGCGTCGAATCCGTATTACGCAGCGCAAGTAGAACAGAAACAGCAAGAGCGTAGCCGTGGAGGGAAGCAAAGAGAGCTGGTTAATTGCCGCCGAGCGTGAGTAGAAGCGAGACCGACAACGGGCGTGGCATCAGTCGTTGACTTGCGTCAGATTCCTATCCCGGAGCGTGAGTTGGAGAGTGCGAGCACAATGAGCGAAGGGAGTAGGACGTCTCGCGGTGGGATAGCTGCCGAATTAGTGGGAGAGAGCAAACGTTACAGGACGATAGCATGAGCGCAAGAAAGATGCCGTTGGAGGCGGGGCTTATATGTCTTCCATGTGTTTGTCACACCGATAGGACAGTTATGCCATCTAACAGAAAAAAGCGACACTAATCGCATCGTCCAAAATCTAACATGGGAAGTGCGGTTCCATGTAATCTTTCTTCTTTGGAATTTGTGTTGAACTTTTCAAAACACAGCCAATCGTAGCCCTCGTTTTATTGTTATGCATATTCACGCACGGAAAAATGGCGGATAGCAATCTTCAACCGGCTGTACAAAAAAAAGATGGAAACACCTGTATTAGCTAGCTCTCTCTCTCTCTCTCTCTGGACGTATAAAATGCCTCCAGCACGGCAATGCCCCAAAAATACGGACCTTGTACGACTTTCCAGAAGAATCAACGAAGTTTTTCCAGTAAATTTGCATTTTTTAGGCTATATCGAATATCTGACGCATTAAAGCGGCTTGAAAAATCGTAATTTATCGAATTTTCGGTCCGCCATTTTGAATCTTGACGTTGCGATTTTTAACACGAAGATTTTATTTTGTATTAATTTTGAACAAATAAAACTTCTGGCTCGGAGAATTTAGTTATTTCGCTACTCAATAATTTCCCGAAATTGATAATTTGCCGGATAATTTAGAAAAGGATGAATCAAATCGAAATCGAAACTAGCAGCGGATCTGAAAAATCATTGTCACCAGCCATCAATAATCATGTCATTGTTTTAATCAATTTATCGTTGAAGAAAACAAACGCGAAAACGAATTATCGAAGTAATAAAATAATGTCATTTATTGTTTTTCGTTGACCGTGCAGTCCAAATGTACACACGAGTAATTAAAATTCCCTCATGGCCCGCAAGGTGATTCAATACCGTATAATACTGAGCACGGCGATAATAATTATGACGATTATGATTATAGTACAATGGTTCCATTCTTTTTACAAGGTAATTACGAAAACTAACGAGATAATTGTGACGGTTATCGGGATGATGAACTAAGTGATAAAATGACAGCGACAGTACGATGAATTTTCTTCTTTTTTCGTTTTTTTTTTTACAATATAATTACAATTGAAAGCGTTCGCTATCGTGGGCGAAATTACTTTCTTCGGGTTCTTAAGCTTCGAGTGGACGTCGAAGGCGACGGCGTCGGTGGCACGGACTGAAAATAAAATAAATAAAGTGAATAAAATGAATAAATAAAATTAATAAAATAGAATAAAATAAAATAAAATAAAATAAAATAAAATAAAATAAAATAAAATAAAATAAAATAAAATAGAATAAAATAGAATAAAATAAAATAAAATAAAATAAAATAAAATAAAATAAAATAAAATAAAATAAGATGAATTTTTCTTTATGTATCGAAATATTTTTTATACTCACTTCGGAAGATTCCAAATCGATACACGAATCGTCCACGGGCCGGAACAAACGTTTTTTCCGTGTGCTTTTCTTCACTTCCGCCGACGGGCAAGTCGGGGGAGGAGCCAATGGCGCTCGCCTTGTCGTTCTTCTACAAAATAAATAAAATAAAATAATTTTAATAAATAATATTCAAGCGACACGTGTCGATTGAATAATAACGATAATGATGATAAATAAAATACTAGCTCACTTGGTCTCACTGTCCGACAATTCTACGACTGGAATCTGAGGCCGGAGCGAGTCTTCCGTTCCCTTTGCACGATCTTCTCGCGGCGTACCGGGCAATCTGTGCAGCAGTTCTTGCAACCTCGATATCTTTAAACAAAAAATAAATGAAATCGAATAAATCATGATTTATTGAAATTTAGTAAAATTAAATAATTTAAATTAAATAAATCAATAAATGATAAATTAATTTAAATTAATGATAAATTAAATTTTAATAAATCAATAAATGATAAATTAATTTGAATTAATGATTAAATTTATTAAATAAATTAATAAATGATAAATTAATTTGAATTAATGATAAATTAAATTTATTAAATAAATTAGTAAATGACCAATTGAATTAATTAAATTAATCAATAAATGATAAATTAAATTCATCAAATTAATTTTATTTAATTTAGTAAAATTAATTGTCGAAAAATTCCGCAGCTAGAAAAGAAAAAAAACACCATGATTTCCACACCTCTCGCGTTCCACGTTCCAATTCGTCCTGTTGGGTTTTAACCCAAGTTTCGTACTTTGCAATCATTTCGTCGCGATTCTTCACGAACGACTCCATCTCGCGTTCTTTGTCGTCAATCGCGGCCCTAAGCTCATCGTTTTCCGATCTCAGCCTGTCGATCTCGTCCTTGTCCCGAATTTCCAAAGATTTCACGGTTTTCTCGAACTCGACGATCTTTCTCTCGAGATTCTGAATTTCCGCGGTCGAACTGGACTTCAATCTCTCGAAAGCTTCATGGCCACGAGCCACAGCTTCTTTCGTTTCGTTCAATTCCTTCAACGTTTTTTTCATCTCCTTCTCCATCTTCTTGTCGTTAACGTCCGCCGCCAAATTTTGTTTCAACGCTGTAAAACCAGGTAATAAGATTGAAAAAAACGATACAACGTCGAAGACGTTAAATATAATTAAGTATGTCGACGAAAAAAAAAATGAGAAAAAAAAATCGCGAAAGAAACGAGAAAAAAAAAAGCAAAACCGACCTTTTTGCATTTGTTTTATTTCATCGTCCAAATTTTGTTTCAACGCTGCGAAGCGGAAAAGATAAAAAAGACAACACAATGGCGGGAGGGGAAACAGAATTATGTCAACAAAAAAATATCGCTAAAGGAAAAACACGGAAAAAAAAACAAATTTGTTCAAATACCGACCTTTTTGCAATTGTTTTATTTCATCGTCCTTTTCTTGATCCTTCTTACGCGCGGATTCGATTTTTTTTTCCAGATTCGCAATTTCCGCGAGATTCTGAGCCAATCTCTCTTCGGATGATTTTTTGTCGAGCTCGCAACGCTCAATGGATTTCGTCATTTCGTCAATTTTGTCCTTGAGCTCTTTCGTCCGATTCTCCAAGGAACTTTCGATTTCCGCCAGCTTGTTCGTATGTGCTTTGATACACTGAACAAAAGAAAAAGATGAGGTGAAAAAAATGGTCAAATATAGATTTATACCAAGATCGCGAATAAATTAATAACGCGATTTTCGGTAGCGTTTTGAGAAAATAAAATGTCGTACCTCTGACTGTGATTCTTCTCGAATTTTCGCCGCCATCAATTCTTTTTCCAAATCAATTATTTTTGTTTCGTGCTCGTCGCGACACTGAAATAAAAAATAATTGTGATATAATGATGGCTTTGAGAAACATTATAATAACAAAAAATGAGAGAGAGGGAGAGGACATAAATAATAACAATAATGATAATAAAATTAACAACAACAATGATAATAATAATAATAATAATAATAATAATAATAATAATAATAGTAATAATAGTAATAATAATATTGACAATAATAATAATGATGATGATAATAATAATGATAATAACAAATAATTGTACCAAAAAATATAATTATTCACCTTTCCCATTCGACGCTGTAGCAGTTGCAGAACCTCATTGGTTTCCGTCAATTCTCTCGAAATCATTTCTTTCTCCGCGATCATCGATTGGAGTTCCTTCTGCAAGGATTCACTCGTGTCCACAATTTTTCCGATCATCTCGCGATCCTCGTTTGACTTTTCGCGCCAAACGTTGCTGCTCTCCCGACGTTTCGTCAACTCTTCGTTGAGCCTCTCCACTATCTGTGAAAATAATGAGAATACAATGACGAAAAATCAAGAATTGGCAACAAAAAAAATTGAGACATTTTTTTCTTACCGTTTCTTTTTCTTTAAACTCGGATTCAAGCTCATCGTATTTCATCCGAAGACTTTTCAGCTCACACTCGTTGTCGACGACTTTCTCCAAGCTCTCCATCGACTGTTAAAATAATAATAATAATAATAATATTAATAATAATAAATAATTATAATAATAATAATATTAATAATAATAAATAATTATAATAATAATCACTATTATTAGGGAAATAATAATAATTAATCATTATTATTATTAATAATTTAAAAAGATGATAATATTCCTCCCCCTTCCTTCTTAATTTTTCTCGTTTGAAATTCAATTCATTTTTCTATTTTCATTATTATTATCAATAAGAGCAATTTATATACATTATTAATAATAATGATAATGATAATAATGATGATGATGATAATAATAACAATAACAATAATAATAATAATAATTATTATTATTATTAATAATAATAATAATAATTATTATTATTATTATTATTATTATTGTTATTATTAATATAATAATAATAATCATTATTATTATTAGATAATAATAATAATTGTAATAATAATAATCATTATTAATAAAATGGAAATATTCATAAATATAAACACTGAAATAATTCACGTCAATTATCATTCTTGATAATAATACGTAAGATCAAAAATCCCAAGATTGTGAATATCGCGTGACATTTTTTCACGTACCTCGATCGTCGTTTGAACGGATTTTTCATCAGAGCTAGGTCCGACGAAACTCGTCTGCATAGCTTGATCCCGATCCGAAATCGTCGCGGTTTGACAACCATTCTCGATCGTTTCGATCCCAAGAATTTTCTCGTTGTCCGTCTGATTGGTCGAGATTTCGAGTTCATCAATTCCCGTCGACGTCGAATTGTGTTTGAACGTGGTTATTTGATTCTCCATAGCTATCGAGATTTTGTGATCGTTGAGCTGTTTGGAAACCTGTTTGAATCGTTTCTTCACCACTTCGAAATCTTCCCGCAACGAAACGATTTCTCGTCGGCTCTGATCGTATTTTTCTTTCAACGAACGATTTTCCATCTCCAAATTACGTAGCTCGACTTCCGTCGACGGTGGATTCACATTTACTTTGGAATTTTCATCGACGGTTATTTCTTGCAATTGGAAAAACATTTCGCTGTTTCTATCGTCTTCGCAAGTGATTCCGGGAATTTCGTTGTCGGTTTTAATGATTATTCCTTCGGGCAAAAGATTTTTCGGATTTTCGAACGAGATTTCGGGTTCCGATTCCGTTTGAATCTCTTCTTTGACGACGACGTCGGAATGCGTCGATACGGAATTCGGACTTTCCAAATTTTCCGAAATTTTTTCCAAGTAATCAATTTTTTCTTTTAGACCGCGAATTGTTTCCTCGCATTCGAGTAATTTTTCTTGCGTTTTTTGTTCTCGCGAGTTGGCTTCGAGCAATAATTCCGTTTGACGTGACAATTGCTTGTCGAGAGTTTCGCTGGTTTGAGTTTTTTCGGCGAGACAAATTTTCACCTGTTCCAATAATTCTTCGAGATCGGCCACGCGCTCGTACGATTCTCCCAATTCTTCGGCTTGTTTCTTCAATTGGTCTTCCATCGATTGAGCATCAGCGGTTATCGCTATGTACTCTTCTTTGGCTTCGTTCAAAAATTCCTTCAGTCTCTGTAACGTTGTAACGATGATTGTCAATGCTTTTTTTTCTTTTTGCAATTTGTAATTTGATATAATTATATAGAGCGACTTAAATATCTATCGAAACCAATGAATTCTCAAGACTTATAAAATCTTCCAACTAAATAATATAATTCTCATGATATATAATAATGTGATGAATGAAATTTATCATCGTGTGAATTATAAATTTATCTATCGTACATTAATTCGAAAGATTTTCTAACTTTTGAGAATTTATTGACTCTGATATATATATTTAACCATAAAAATAAATAAATTAATGATAATAATAATAATAATAGTTATTATTATTATTATTATTAGGAACATTATCATTATTATTTATCTATTTTATTTAGAAAATAATATTATTGTTAATTATTAATAACATTATTACCCTAAATTAATAATAATAATAATAATAATAATAATAATAATAATAATAATAATAATAATAATAATAATAATAATAATAACAATAATAATAATAATAATAATAATAATAATAATAATAATAATAATAATAATAATAATAATAATAATAATAATAATAATAATAATAATAATAATAATAATAATAATAATAATAATAATAATAATAATAATAATAATAATAATAAATTATTCATTAATATTTCATTTATACTTTCATTAAAATCTACAAATCACCAAAATTCATCAAATCCCTCAAATCCGTTAAATAAGAAATTTTTTTGGAACAAAAGATAAATATTGCTCCTCTAAATCAACAAAGACCCAAAAATTTACCTTCACATGTGCCTGTTTTTCGTCAACCACGGTTTTCAATCTCTCGACGTACGTACGACATTCCCCGTCCCGCGAGAGATCCTCCTGAGCCGCCGCCAACAACGACCTGACACTTTTCAATTCCTCATTAACCAGACTCAATTGAAACGACGTTTTGTTCTTTTCCGCCACAGCATTATCGTTGGTTTCCCGCAAATTTTTGACCGTTTTCTTCAACGAGTGAATCTTCGAGGTCAATCGTGAATTTTCAATCTCCAATTCACCAATTTCTCGTGATTCATCGTCGCTGTCGTCATCGCGCTCCCGTCGACGTTTTTTCGACGTAAGCTCGCTTATCTTGTCTTTGTAAAAAGTTTCAACCCTGTTCACGCTCCACTCGAGTTGATCTTCCTGTTGCATTTCCACGTCTCTTATACGATTTTTCCAATCGGTTTCCAATTTTTTCATCATAGTCGTGTACGTGTCGGCCAATTCTTGTCGCGTTTGAAGATCTCGATTGAGCACGGATGCTTTAAGAGCCGCCAGTTCTTTCTTCAAAATTTTATTTTCATTCACAATCTCGTCGTAATCGTCCTGATCAATAACCTCGCTCTCTTCTATTTCGTATCCATTCGTCGATTCCGAAATTTGCGAAAGTTCGGTGTCGTCCCAATCCGTCGATGATTTCACGCTTTGAGCGACCAATTGCGTGAATCTTGAATTCGAAACTCGACGTTTCAATTGTTTCTGTTCGACGACAATTTTTTTTGCTATCGCCGAAAAATTTAGAACGTTTTGCGTTTCGATGTACAAATTTGGAATTGGATTGACATTGACTATGAGAGAAATTTGTTCCTTGCCGGACAAAGCACGTTGAAACAATCTTGTTAATTTTGATTCGCGAAAAGGTCCGACGTGTTCGTGTTTTTGTTTGACAGCTTGACCCTCGTAAATGGATTTCAAGCAACGTCCGAGAACCAACAAACTCGTATTTATGTTCTGAGCTTCTTTCAGTCTCTCACCGACGTTCAAAGTTTTTTTCAAACGTTCGGAACCAGCGAGATCGCAAAACGAAAATGTACTGACCTCGACTTGTTCCGGTGAATTTTCCAAATAATATTTTACCAATTTTATGGTAAATATGCAATGAGAACGCGAACTACGTGCGTTCAACGCCGTAGCTGCGACTTTGAGATTGTATTGACCAGCCATGAGAACTTGATAAGCTTCCGATCCGGAATTCACGCAAATTGTTTTCAAACCTTTGATGAAAGCACGTCCACGACTGTCGGTGCCGAGTTTGAGCAACGGACGACGTTTTTGACAATCGTTGGACAACAAATCGTAAATATTTTCGTTGTAAATTTCGGCGAAGGAAACCCAAACGTTGTATTGAGCGTCGCAAGCTTGACTGGGACGAATAGGTGATTCTTCTTGCAATAATTTTTGCATTTGTCTGTAAGCGTTTATGTATTGATGTTTTTCCATCGAGACGAATGACAATAGTTTGTTTTTCGATTCGAGTTCTTGGGCGCGATCGACGGCGTTTAGACAAACGACGTCGCTGTGATAAGCCGGTTTGTAAGGTGGTGTTGGTCTTGTGTCTAAGTGGGAAAAAACGAATTCCAAACCTCGTGGAATTATTCCCGGTGATGTCGAGGTGCCTTGAAGGGTGTAAGACTTGCCGGAATTCGTCGTTCCTGCGAGAACGGTATTGAAACGTGTTTGTCAAGATTTTTTTGTGATTTTATTATTGCTTGATCATAGAGGAAGCTTTGTTTTCGTGAAAGAAAAATGGTTTTTTTTTCTTTTAGATTTTCATGGAGACGTGTTTGGAATGTGTTGAATCGTCGAGAAATCACATTTGGAAAAAATGTCCGGATGTATGTATGTATGTGTGTAACATTCGTTTAACGTTCACAACTTGAGAACGGTTTGAGATATCAAGCTGAAATTTATCACACGTGTGAAGGGTTCAGGGCACATTGGTTGATCCATTTTTTCGAAAAATCCATGCAGTTATTTTGTTTTTACGCGATTTTGAAATTCTTCAAAAATCTATTTGCGCTCTCTAGCTCGCACAATTTTCGAGATATCGAATCAAAATTTGGTACAAAGTCGCACTATCATCGAAAGATTTTTCGTATTGAATTTGGGCAAAATCCATCTAGGCGTTTAAATTTGATGCGACTTTTAATTTTTTTAAATTTGACATGGAATTCACCATACATTTATTCCGGACTAGATAGATTTACGAACGGAATTTATGTGAAAACAAGGGTGCAAAGTCGAACCTTGCACATTGATTCCTCATAATTTTTTACATTTGCCAAAGCTTCCTCTATGAGGAAGCCAAAATTGATCGACACAATTTTTTATTCGTTATTTCTGTTTTTTATTGTTTACTTTGTGATTTGTTTGAAATTTTTTGTTTATTGCTTTCTTACGGAGAAAGGTGTGTTGTAGTGGATATTTTTTTTTAATCGAGATTTTCATGTCATTATTTTCAGAATGTGTCAAAACGTCGAGAAAACACATTTGGAGAAAATGGTTGGATGTATTCGAGTGTGTGTGATGGCCTCCTAAAATTCAAACGCGTATAACTCGAGAACGGTTTTAGCTACAGCCCTCAAATTTTGCAGACTTTCGCAGAATTTCTTGTTGCATTTGAGCCGGATCCATCGAAAAGTTCAGATTTTATAGGATTTAGAATTTTTCGAAAAAATTACCCTTCGCTTTCAATTATTTAAAAATAAAATAGAAGCAACAAAAAAAATATTTGCAATTTTATCGTAATTGTAAAAACGTTTTCCAAGATATTCAATCGTTCTTACCGTAAGTCATGACCGTCGAATTTTGTCCAGCCAAAAAGTCCGTCATCTTTTGTTGGACGACTTGTTCGAACAATTGCGATTGCGTAGTTTCCGGACCGAATGTTCTGGTGAATGTGAAATTCCGACAGATTATCGACGCGACTTTGTTGCCCTTCAGAGCGCTGGTGTTCGCGTCCAAGCTTGGCAGTTTGGTGACGAGGGTGGTGGAATTCGTGATCGCGTAAGCCTCCGACTCTTCTTTGGATAGTTTGAGTTTGCGAGGCAACGGCTTTAGACGCAGATAAACTCTGATGGTTTGCAAGTCGATCATTTCCGAAGCGTTGTCTTCGTTACATTCGCTCTCTTCGTCCTCGTAGAGTGAAATGAGATTTTGTTGCGTCGACGGAATCGGTCTTTCGGCGTAGGCGAGAATGCTGGGATCTCTGCCGTAAACGTAAGACATGTTGTCTCTGGATCTCCCAGCATCCGACGGTCGAATGGAATCGAGCGTTCTGTCCATCTGAAACACGTTCAGGGGCCGGATGATTAATTGCACGAATCGACTTGTGAAAAAAGTCAATAACTCGGTAAATAAATTGGTGCTAACGTAAGAATCAAATTTATAAGCTACGATCCAATAAATGCAGCCGAACGAATAACCGAAGAAAGTAAATAACTGAATTATACATTATAGCTGATGATTAAACAAATTAATAAAATGAAACTCAAGAATTATCGAACTGAGTAACTATAACAAGAACACTCCGTAAATAAATAGTTCAAATCCAGCGATTATGGAAATAAATCGACTGAAAGTAACGAACAACTAAATAAATAAATAGCAAGCAGCTAGATGGAGCAATATCGTGTCTCAAAGTCTCAACAAAGAATCTACGATGCGTCTTCCCAGTTATAAAGCTCCTTCCATCCATTAATCGTTAATTGAAAAGTGACACAACACCAAACACAATTTCATTGGCTTCTACGGAAGCTTGGAATTTGCTCCACAATCAGCACAAAAAAAATAAAAATAAATGAAATAAATACAAAATATATAGCCACAGTGGGGAAAAAAAAAAGGTGTATATAAAAGAAGATAAAGAAGAAAAAGTGTAGAAACTTTCATTTGCACAAAAAAATACCCGACAATCATCAATATAATAAAATCATGATCATTCTCAAAACACCGGCGTGTCCCGAAAGAAAAAAAAATCGAATTAAATTTAAAAAACGAAAGACGCTTAGGTTACCTGTTGCACAAAAACGGAGCGTCGTGCTCCCGATTACTTTTTTTCTTTACCTTGCTCAACTCCGTAAATTCTTCACCAACCAACAATCAGCACAGCTTGCATAAAAAATGTTTAAGCTTTCAAATTATCGTAACGTTAACGAAAACTCTTTGATTCAATTAATTCCGTTTATTTTGTTTCCGAGGCAAAAATTCGTAGTGTGACGCTTCGCGCTATCACGAAGCCGGTATCAGCCGGTACGATAAACGGTTACGACAGAAACTTATTCGAATATGCGAAAAGTTCGGTCTAAACACGTTATTCGTTTCGGCGATTGGTCCAAATTCACGCTTCCGGCGTGGTCGACCAATCGCGCGTCGAGCGCTGATAATAATTTTGCAATTTTCTCCCTTATAGTTGAAAAAGAATAAAATAGCATTTCAATTGGGTCTAATTAACGAGGAATTAAAAAGTGTTGAATCGTTCTTGTCGCCTCTCGACATTACCGACATTTCCAAACGACTTCTTTGTGACATTCTCAACTTTCCATCGTTTTCAGTGTTTATATTAAAATAAATAACTAAAAAACAAGAGAACGAACACATAAAAAATAATTAAAAAAAAAAAAAAAAAAACGACACAACATCGCGCCAAACTTTGTTTTCCAAAACATTGCCGCAACAAAGATTGTTCCAAAAATATTTACGATCTTATCGATCAAGGCACGATAATTTTGTTTAATCAACAAAATTCACACATTATCCACAGCCTACCTTGTTTTCTTATGCGCGTCCAGGATTAACGGATAAACAAAACTTCTTTGCGATGGCCACGCTGATGAAACGCGGTAAAAAACGTGCGATGCCGCTCGCCGGCCGAAACGGTTATGACAATTCTTCGTTTCGTTTCGAACTTGGCAAGAGCCTGCACGATCTTGTCGAGCCACCAAACGATTGGTCGAAATTTCCTCTTCCGGCTTAGTCGACCGCCAATCGATTTACTCTCTCTTGCATTGCTTTGTTTTCTTTTTTTTTTGTGTAGCTCAACGGTTTGCGGAATCCCGCGCTTCGACGATGAAATGGCGCCATCTGTAATTTTTTTCGTTTTCGGTTCTTCGTACGTGAGATAATGATATTGCGAAAGTATTTTTCTCAGTCATGATGGATTTATCGCATGGAATATGAGAACGGTTGACTGCGGAATTTTAGAGCGCAGTTAACCGTTCTCATTTATTGTCCGAGAAATTTATGGCAATTGCAAATAATGCCTTACAGGTTTGGTTAATGACTGAGGAATACGCTCAGTATTTTCATGGTTATGTGTCAAATGTCGTCTGTCCTTCTCCGAGTCTTTTGAGCGCGAGGAAGATAACAGAATCTTTCCAAAGTGTTTTTCTCACTCACTATCAATATTTCGGCTGAAATTCAAAAACGGTTGAATGCAGAATTGTCAGACGCAGTCAACCGTTCTCGTCTGTCATCCGAAAAATCAATCGTGGCGGTGAAAAATGCTTCGCAGTTTTTTTTTGTTACGGATCGAGTACTAGGACATCATCTTAAGACGATGGACTACACTATCTAGTTCTCTCTCGCTCTGCAGCAGGCGCCGATAGCGCTCTCTCGCACTCAAAGATGTAGTCCATCACCTTAAGGTGCTTTCTAAATGTTACACATGTTTTCATGCATATTTTTTATGTACGTGCTCTGAGCGAAGCCATATGTTCTGTCCTTCTGTCGCGCAAGGTCGCTAATGAGGGCAAGGCCTCATTGGACCGAGATTCACCCATCGACATATAGATATGGACCGATAATACTGTGAGAAAAGGTGAAATCGTAATAGAAGAGAGGAGACTAGGTGGGTTTACTTCTGTCTCTCTCTTTTACGTGAGAGAGAGAGAGAGTGAGACTGTGATAAACCCACCTAGTCTTGTCTCTTTCTATTGCGATTTTACGTTTTCTGGCAGCATTATCGGTCCATATCGTCCATATCTATATGTTGATGGATTCACCGTCGCACATTGGCTCTCTCGATTGTCGCGCTTCGACAATTCGTGGACGAACCGAAAAACCATCGGCCTCACTTGTAACACGCGCGGAATTTGTATATATTTATGCAAATAGCTCGGAGCAGACCATAACCTCAACGATACATAATTTTAAAGATATAATTATTATTATATCAATATTGACAGTAAATTTGATCGAATCAGTTCATGGAGTTCTTGATTCCACAGCAAAAGGGACCATAGGACGTGCGAAAAATTACGTGGCTGGATTAATTATAATAATTATGTAAATTATTGGATAAATTACTGTATAAATATAATTGTTCGGAATGTCTCTCATACAATTTGAGAGCTCCAGGGCGAAAGAGGCGGAGAGACAGGCTCTGAGAGAAGCACGAGAAAAGATTTTGATCGATGTAAGTCATATGTCGATGAACAATCGTACGCCAAACTTGTTCCGTTCTTTGAACACTTTAAATATCAAAGTTTTTGGCACGTTCGACAAAAATAATGATGCTTTAATCGTTGAGAGTTGTTTGATTATCGTACAAAAATTGTCAGCGGCCGGTAGAGATTAGCACGAAAGAGAATCGAATTTCTCAATCAATGTTGATGTCGCAGGGTAAATCAATTTTTCACGATTATTCCAGGCTGAAGCGGCTTATCACCGGAAGAAAGCTCAAGAAGAAAGAGCCAGAGAGCGGGGAGACGACAAGTGGATGCTGCCATCCGTGGAGGCTAAATTGTCGTCGAGCGATGCGGGAAAGAAGAAGAAAAAGAAGGAAAAAAAAGCCAAGAAATCTAAGAAAAAACGAAAAAAACGTAGCAAATCTACTTCCGACAGTGTACGTGACGCGATTCTTAATTTTTTCCTTACGGAGGAAGCTATTTTATGGGGATCATTTTGTTTTGCAAGGTGGAACCTGCAAATTGCTTTCTGGGAATTTAAGATATCGTAGGAATCTTTCTCTTCGAGGAAACCAGAGTTAATAAAAAATACTTCATCATAAAGAAAGATTCGTACAATATCTTAAATTCTAAGGAAGAAATTTGCAAGTTTCCACTTGTTTCAAGTAGTTTCATCCAAAATAATGCATTAATCAACTTCAATTCATGCAAATAGGATTCCTCCGAAGACGAGATCGACGAATGGGTTGAAAAAGGTGCTCCGTCAAAATCCCATTCTCCCAAATTAAAAACACCCGAACCAGAGAAGCCTCTGGTTCGAGACGATTGGATGAATCTCCCCGGATCATTTTTGTGCTCCGCTCAGGAGAAGAAGCAGAAGATAGACGCCGAGAAGAAAGCGCGAGACACGTGCATCCTCAGTCAGCCGGGCCAGAGCAAAAACGAATTGAATCCTTATTGGAAGGATGGGGGAACTGGTCTGCCCGAAGCGGAAGAGAAAAAACCAAAGCTCATGGATGCGGCCTGGCTGAAGAAGAGCCTTCAGAGGGCCAAGGAACAAGCAAAGGAAGAGGGAAAGAGCTTGGAAGAGATTGCTGCTGAAAGATGGGGTGTAAATACAATTTTTTGATTCACTCGATCATTCAATGAAATTTATTATTATTATTGTAATTATTATTATTATTGTTCAATGATTAGGAAAAGATTTAATAATAATGATTATTATTATTATTGTTCAATAATTAGGAAATGATTGAATAATAATAATAATTATTATGATTATTATTATTATTATTATTATTATTATTATTATTATTATTATTATTATTATTATTATTATTATTATTCAATATTATTATTATTATTATTATTATTATTATTATTATTATTCAATATTATTTCCCAGTTATAATAATAATAATATTATTGAACAATAATAATATTATAATAATTACCATTAATTATTAATAATAATATATAATATACAATAATTGTTATTATTATATAATAATTGGGAAATAATAATAATAATAATAATTAGTATTATTTAGTTATTTCCCAATTATTGAATAATGATAATGATTATTATTAATGGTAATTATTATAATATTATTAATAATAATATTATTATTATTATTATTATTTAATATATAATATTACATATAATAATTAATATTATTATCATTAAAACAATAATAATTAATATTATTATCATTAAAACAATAATAACGATAATTATTATTATTATTCAATAATTGAATTGAAGCGTTTAAGTTATATAGGTTATTTATTTAATTTCTGTTCTATTCTCCAGTCCCTGGATGCCATAAATTCGATGATAGAGGAAGCCGAGAAAAATTCAAAACGAACTTATGGTTCGGGAAACAATTCGACCCACAGAAGAGACAAAAGTCGGTCATCGCAAAGAGATTACGATTACGACAGATCGCGAAGAAGAGACGACGACAAACATCGTGAAACTCGCGAAACGACTCACGCGGAACGTTACGACCGTTCGAATCGTCGAAATCGCGACCGGTCGAGATCAAGATCAAGATCGAGATCGAGAAGCTCGGAAAGAAAACAAAGACGAAGTCGCGATCGCGAATACGACAAAAACTTCCCGGACAAGCGAAAAAAACCGACATTTCGCAAACCCGACGAAAACGAGCCTTCGTCGTCGTCCGTTTCAACTGTCAAATCCGTTTCCTCCGTCAAAAAATGGCAAAAACCCGAAGCAAAGCAAAGAATCATCGAACAACGAACGAACGACGCGAAAAAAGCGAAATCTTCGGAAAAACGATCGAAAAAATCGAACAGCGATTGCGATAATTCGGAAAGCGATGGTGCGAACGATAAAACGGATGTCGATCACGAGGAAACGAAGGAAGATCGAATATTGACGGAATCGGAGTTGAATCAGTTGGGAGCGAAGATAATAAAAGCGGAAATAATGGGCGATGACGAATTGGCGAAGAATTTGAGAGAAAAGATGGAAATAGCCAGAAAATTGCGCGAAAATCGGCCGAAAAAATTGCAAAATTCCGTTGGTGCGGATGAGAACGATGTGATTTTGACGATGACCAATGCTAAGGGTATGACGAGTCTGGTGGAACCGAGAAACGCTTATAGAGAACCTACGGGAGGCAGACGAAAGGCGAAAAAAATCAGCACTCACGAATCCGGCGAGCGCGTTCGTTATTTCGCCGACGACGATAAATTTACCTTGCAAGAGATGGTAAGGCCACGATTGTTGATCGATCATTGATTTACATACCGGAAATTCAAGGAAATCTAACGCAGGGTTGATCAATTTATTCGATGAGTCCGTATTTGAGATATGTTTGTTGCTAAATTATTTTGAATCGCAATTTTTGTTGAATATCAAAAGCCATTGTAGAAAAATTTCATTGATTCTACGATGATTATTTGACTGAAAAAGTATTTTTAATATTTCTATTGCTGAATTATCAGGAATTATAAATTCTAGAAAATATGAAAATTCATTCCAAGGCAATAATACCACTATATAAAATAATATAGAATAATATTATATATATAGATTGTAATATGGACTATATAGAATAATTTCAATCACTCATAATTTCACCACAAATATCCACAATTCAAATTATTCCACGATAATTAATAACAATTATTCGATTGACAAACATATTTCAAATAATTTCAGAATCAGAAAAATCGTCTATGCTTCTTAATTTTTTTCTCCAAGCGATCCAAAAGAGATAATTAAATTCTCCAATTTTTTAATCGTCGATTCAAACATTTTATTCGAAACAATTCGCAGTACCAACGGGAAAAGGGCGAAACTTCGACCGAAAACGATGCGGCTTTCGTCAAGATAGCTTCAAAGGTAACAATCTTACGTCGTTCGGGAGAAAACAATTTCAAATATTTTTTCTCACGAGCTTGTTAAATTTTACAGACCATGGATATGGACGAATTGTTCGAGGAACGAATAACCCGAAGGGAATCCGATGCGAAACAGGACGAGAGGGATCGTTCAAGAGCGATCGTCGATCATCAGAAGCGAGCCGGCATTATGGCGAGATGCAATTGGTGTTTCGATTCCAAAAATTTGTTGAAACACATGATCGTCGCGATGGGTGGAAAATGTTACGTCAGTCTTCCTCCGCACGTGTCTTTGACCATAGGACACTGCATATTGACACCCATCCAGCACGTTTCCTGTCAGACACAACTGGACGAAGATGTTTGGGAAGAGCTGCAGGTCGAAAAAAAAAATTTTTTTTTTTTTTGGTGAAGAAAAATGTTTTGGGTCAAAATTAAAAGGCACGAAGCGCTACATTTACAAACTTGTGCATTTTTGTGCATCGGTGCAGTTTCAAGGTACAATTGCAATTTCTTTTAAAGGTCAACTTTGATTTTTAATACATTAATCTATGCAGTTTTTCATCCTCTACAAAAAATAATAATGTTATCCACAAAAATGGTTAATTTCAGTAATATTTCAATTTTAAATTAGCCGAATTTGGCGGCTTAGTGCGGAACGCGTGAAAGATTATGTCCAATAATAAGTGTATCGAAACATTGAAAATTATTTCAAGCTAATTTGAAATTAAAATATTACTGAAATTAAACATTTTTGGGCGTAACATTATTAATATTTTTTGTAGAGGGCGAAAAACTGCATCGATTAATGTATTAAAAATCAGAGTTTACCTCTAAAAAAAAGTGCAATTGCACCTTGAAACTGCACCGATGCACAAAAGTGGCAAAAAAGTTTCATAGGAATATGTAGCGTTTTATGCCTTTTAATTTTCACCGAAGACATTTTTCTCCATCTCCAATATTTTCAGCGCTACAGCTCGGCCCAGATCCCTGGGACACATTGTATATGGTTTCAAATTCGACGTCAACTCAGACAGCTTTGACCCTTGGGTCAAAATTTTTGCCTCCTAATTTTTTACATGAATATATGTTAAAAATGAAGAGACTCGAATTTCCGGGTTTTTCATTTTGAGGCCCCGCTTTTGAGGTACAGTTGAATGAAGTTTTTCTACTACTGACCGTATTTGGTCATTCGAATCGATATATCTCAGCAATGGTCAGTGATAAAGGGAAAAGCCACAAGTGTTTCTTTTTTTTTTCGCACGCTCCGTTCGATAAAGATATTTATGATTATGTTTTAACAATTATTTATTAACAATTGAAAATTGAAAGTTGAATAAAACAAAAAATGTTCATTTTATTTTTTTTAAATTCTTTTTTGCCTGAATTCGTTGATTAAAAACGAAAATTTTGAGACATCACACGAATTCTGGGGGAGCATCTTGCAAATTTGAAATTCCAGCTTTCTTGAATTCCGAGGAAGCAATTTAAAAATTTCAATTTGCAGCTTCCCACATAAAATTCGATCCTTTCTTCGTACGTTTCACGGTTAAGTGATATTTTATACATGTAGCGTGTTCGGGTTCGATCGGTCAAAGCTACTGTGAGTTGTAATGAACCATTATAAAAATTTTATAACAGTAATTGTTAAAAGAAACATTTTTTTAAATTCGCAGTTAACACAATCGAGCCAAGTATTAAACCAGTCTGTCTTGAATTTCATCGATTCAATAGAAAATCCCATCGCAATGTTTCTAAATTTTTAATTATAATTTTCTTTTTTCTTCTAGGACTTTAAAAAAGCGATAACAAAAATGTTTATGGAGAAAAACGAGTTTCCGGTTTTCTTCGAGGTATTTCCGGGTCAACATCGATATCCTCACATGCAATTGGAGTGCGTTCCTCTGCCCGACGAGGTCGGAAGCATGGCGCCGATTTATTTCAAAGCAAGTACCAAAAAAAAAGAAAAATAAGCCAAAAGTTTCCAGATTCCGAAATTTAGTTTAGAAGCATTCACGAAGTTTAAATTGCGATATTTACTATTTGTTATTATTAAAAATAATAATAATAATTAATTATTATAATAATTAGTAACTATAATAATAATGAATAACCATAATAATAACTATTATTATTATTAAAAATAATAATAATAATAAATTATTATAATAATTAGTAACTATAATAATAATGAATAACCATAATAATAATTATTATTATTATTAAAAATAATAATAATAATAAATTATTATAATAATTAATAACTATAATAATAATCAATAACCATAATGATAATAATTAATTATCATAATAATTAGTAACTATAATAATAATTAATAACCATAATAATAATAATAATTAATAACCATAATAATAATAATAATTAATAACCATAATAATAATAATTAATAACTACAATAATAATCAATAACCATAATAATGATTATTATTATAATAATCAATAACTATAATAATAATTAATAACCATTATAATAATAATTATCATTATTATGGATTATTATAATAATTAATAACTATAATAATAATAATTATTGATTATTATAATAATTATTAACTATAATAATAATAATTATTGATTATTATAATAATTAATAACTATAATAATAATAATTATTGATTATAATAATTAATAACTATAATAATAATAATTAATAACTATAATAATAGTTATTATTGGTTATTATAATAATTAATACCTATAATAATAGTTATTATTGGTTATTATAATAATTAATAACTATAATAATTATTATTATTGATTATTATAATAATTAATAACTGTAATAATTATTATTACACTGTGATTATTGTTATTTGTTTTATTGCAGAAAGCTTTATCGGAGTGCGAGATGGAATGGTCGACGAACAAGAAGGTGATAGATCTGAGCAAGAAAAACGTGCGAGAGTCCATACCGAAGGGTCTGCCGTACTTCGCCGTGAGTTTCGGCAATCACGGAGGTTTCGCCCACGTCATAGAGGACGAAAAATTGTTTCCGCGAAATTTCGCTCAAGAAATAATCGGTGGAATTCTCGATCTCGATCACAGCCTATGGCGCAAACCTCGACGCGAAAATTTCGATCAACAACGCAAAAAAGTTTTGGAATTCGCTGCCAGATGGAAACCGTACGATTTTACGATGGACGACGACTCGAGTTAGATTCGGTCAGTCTTCGTTGTTTAAAAAAAAAAAAACAAGAAACGAGAATAAATAAATTGGTCAATAAAATTTGGAAAGTCTTATAAAATCCGATCCCTCTGACCGATCCTCACCAAATTTTATACGCGGTACAGTCGAATTATGTTTCATACCTGTGGCGAGTTCGGGTTCGATCGGTCAAAGCTGTCGTGAGTTAGAACGAAACGTAAATTTTTCGAAAAAATTCAAAATCCTATAAAATCTGAACTTCTCGATGGATTCGGTCCCAAATGCGATAACAACCAACCTTGGGTACAAACCTATTCGCGAAGAACTATTTAGACGAATATCTCAAAATTTGCGATCGCTATAGTGCAAACCTTCTTTTTTTTTGTAATTTAAAAACGACATAAAATCGGAGCCGCAGCTTCAATCGTGACGAAAATTATAGTCAATGAAGAGGTTGGAGAGTTTCACATGTCTGCAAAATTTGGGGGCTGTAGCTTAAATCGTTGTCGAGTTATACGCGTTTGAATTTTAGGATGTCATCAGACACACACAAATACATCCAACCATTTTCTTCAAATGTGTTTTCTCGACGTTTTACCACATGCTGAAAATATTCACACGAATATCTCGATCAAAGAAATATTCACAATAACACCCCTTCCTCCACGAGCAAGCAAAAAATTTTAAGGCCTTATATACGCGATTAAATTAAATTTTTTTACTCAAATTTCTGTCGGTATTTTATTTTTTATATTTTTTTTGTGTCATTCAAATTTTTGTTTCTGTGGTTCACACGATAGATGATGACACTAAGAATATGTTGTAAAATTTTTTAAACAATCTGAACCTTCGTTCAAAAGTTAGAATTTTCACAAGGTTAAAAAAAATACATTGCTTCATTATGTAATATCTCCACCATTTGTTAATATTTCTGATTTTTTTTTGACATATAATTAACCATGTGCATGAATGATCTGTAAAAAAATGTTGCCAACATCCGCCTCATTTTTTAATCGCGTATATAAGGCCTTAATTCTCAAAAGGATTCGGCAAGGAAACAATTATAGATAAAATAAAAAAATTTTGTTTAACTTATTCACTTTATTTTGATGTTTTCTTTTATTCTCTTGTTTCTTATTGTTTCGTTTTCTTTTTCATGTTTTTGTTTTGTTTTAATCTTCTTTTAATCTCTTCGATATAAAATTTGTGTCTAACGATGCCACGCAGCGAACAATCTCATCCAGAGAAAAAAAAATCGTTAACCATCGAGTTCGTTTCGTCGTTCTATTTACACGACTAGGTCTAAGGCCGTAGACGTCGAACTCATTTTTTTCTCCCTTCTTCTTTTCTCACTCTCAATTATTCTTCTCTTCTTTTCTCTCATTATCATCGTCTTCGTCGTCGTCTTCGTCTCTTATCTCTTCAATGATTTCCGGAACCGAACTAGCCGGATTCGAACGAATTCGCTTCAAAACCGCAAAAGTCGTTACGTCTTACGGTGTCACGCGTAAATTACAAAAAAAAAAAAAAAAACGCGTGTAGTCCGAATATCTTGACCCCAGCTCTCGTGGATAACAATAAAAAAAAAAGAAAAAAGAGAGAAATGCAGGACGTCGGAAAACAATTCAGCATTTCTGTCTTTTCCTTTTCTTTTTTTTTCTTTTTAATGCTTCGCAATTGTTTCGTTTGTGGCACGGAGCGACATTGGTGGGTAATCAGAGCAAACAACGATACTTTTCTTCATTCATCGACACAAAAAAATTAAATAAAAATATCGATAATATTCGGAAATTTCTTCGCGCGATATAATCGTTCGAGCTTTATTTTTATTTATTTAGTTTTTAATTTTTTTCTCAACGAGCCAGCGTGGACCCAAACGAGAAGAAAAATGTCTTCGTCGTCCTCGATAATGTCGACTGGCTCGACGATATTTCGTTGCAAAACCATCTCGTGACAAATAAAATAAAAATAAAATAATAATATCAATAATAATTCAACGAACATCAGAACCACGCGCGTTTTTAAGCGCTTCGATTATAAGCGCCATTTTACGTTTTTCGCAACGCATCTTGCAGGTTTTCTTTTCAACCGTTACTTTTTTTTCTCATCGTTTTTCTCTTTCGTTACAAATTTTTTTTTCATTATTTCCTTCTTGCCATTATTTTTTTTTTTTTTTTTCGTTCTCATCAAAGTTCAGACTCTCGGGATTCTTCTTCACTCCATTTTTCTTCTTCGTTCTCTACTCGTTCTTCTCGCAGGATCATCGGAAAAAAAAAAAAATAAAAATAAAAATAAAAAATTAGGAAAACGCGTTTTGTACAAAGATTTGTAAGTTATTCAAATGCGTTATGGTTTTTCATGATGTCCGAACGAGTATTTTTTGTTTTTGTTTTTTTTTTTAAATCTCGTATTTGTGATTTTTACGAGATTCTTGGGAATAATTGTCTCATCGTTTATCATCGTCGGAATAAATTACTCCCGGATTTTTATATTTCGTCGTCCCGACGAAGAAAAAAAAAAAAAAAACCTACCGCGACGACTCATCGACTATCAAAAACGACTATTTTAACTCCTTGGTGCTTTTCTCCGTCGCGACAATTTTTTCCCCGAGAATGCGTTGTTTATTGCGATTGCACTCGACGATAATAAACGCTCGTTGTTGTATCAATGAATAAGTTAAAGGATCGTGGGACCTGCGGGCCGAAGGAAGGAAGGGGGGAGGGCTTTAAGGGGCATCGCAAGCACGAGAGCCATGCATTTTTTTTCCAAGCAATCCTCCTCCTACGCGAGCGGAATTTTTTTTTCTAACGTCGGTATCGAAATTTTTTTTTTTTTAAATGAAACAATATCTGCCCAACGCGATGTGATTCTAAATTTTTCTCAGTGCGAATAATCGCTTTTTCCCCGACGCAAAAATCAATGGCGTCAATGATTTTTGCTGGAATAGTAAAAAAAAAAAATTCCTAAAAAAAAAAAAATAATTAGAAAATGAAATTTAGAAAAAAATTGCATAATTGTTGTTCGATGCATGCAGCCAGATGAAATATGTGACATACACGTCGTATTGCAATGGAATCTGAAGACAGTGCGATATGGACGAAGATTTGCAATCAGTTGGGATTCAGACTGAATGGGAGAAAAATTGAGAAAATAGAGAAAAAAGAGAATTAAAGAGGTAGAAAATTTTCATAAACATTGCTTTCGTGGGAAAAGGATGAAGATTGCCTCCAGCCACGTGGATCCCAGAATCGAGAGGTTTTCTCATTTTCTTGTATATATAAAGATCTTCCGTGAATCGACGATATTTTTTTTTAACGTTTCGCGAGCGATCGAATTATCCCGTGATAATTCGCGATGCAAAGAAATCCCTAAACGATCGTCGCAACAGCTTCCCCGTTTCGGACGTTCCTACGCGAGAGTCGTTTGCCAAAGAAAACAAAAATATAATAGAAAAAGCAAAAAAAAAAAAAAAAGATCGTCAATCGTCTTACTAAAAAATTTCTCAACGTCGACGATCTTTTTTCCCCCATTCCTTCTCTTTCTCGTCCTCACGTTTTTCGTATCTTTTCCACGCGAGACCGCGAGAGCGATAAAAAAAATTCCTTCAATCGCGTATTTCTCGAGAATTGGATTAAATTAAACCCGATCGCGATCCAAAAACGTCATCCGAAACGCTCTCAACCTCGTAAAAAACATATAACATACGATAAAGTTATCGAGCGTCTTCCGGACGACCCCGAAAAAGGATTCAACATCTTCACTTTTCGACTCTTCACGTTCTCCGTGTGGTAGAAAAACAAAATCCCCTAAATTCAACGGTCTCGCGATGCAACGTAAAAATTTTCTTCTCGGCGCTGATTCTCGAACGACAAATCGTTCGGAATCCCTAAAATCGTGCGGATAATCTCGCCGACCTCCCCCAACCGTCTTCCAAATCCCCGTCCTTCCCCTTTCTCGCTTCGCAGTCCCACAAAAAAAAAAAAAAAAAAAAGAAAAAAAAGATGGATAAAAAAAACAGAAAAAAAAAAATCTCCATCCTCAAACGTCAGAGAAAATTAATTCATTCAATTTTCTTCCACCACGTTGCGACTTTCCGTCCCTCCCTGCCCTCCTTCCTACCCCCTTCACGCCCTCACACGTCATCCGCCTCTCGCTCAAAAAAAAATAATCAAATCCAATCCAATAAAAAAAAAAAAAAAATAATAAAAAAAAAAATAAAAAAAAAATATACATTGGACGATCAAAACGAAACTAACGTTCCTCTCTTCTCGTGCGTCGCCTCGGCTACTGATTGTGAGGAAGTAAGATGGTCTGTTGTGTACCGGGTGGCGGTTGAGGCGGCAAATATTGCATGTGTTGCGGTGGAATCGGCAAATGCGGCGGTATTATCGGGCACATTATCGGATAACTCGGAGCGTGTCCTTGGGGCGGTGGTTGCGGATAAGATTGTTGAGGAGTTCCGGGTTGATTGTAAGCCCCGGGTGTGTGTTGTTGATTTTGATTGGCCGGCGATTGTGCCTGACTCGGTTGTTGCTGACCAACGTGAGCGTGAGGATGACCGTGGGGTCCCATGTATTGTATTCCGGGATTTTGGGGTCCCGGAGATTCGTGATGATGATGATACGGCGAAGCCATGTGAGGCGGTGGCGGTGGTGCTTGAACCATACGGACCATTTGTTGATAAGCCGGTTGGCCCGGATAAGGCACCTGAAAAGGCGGATGAAGAGGCGCCGGGGCGAGAAGGGGTTGTCCGGTGGCCGCGGCGACTTGCATCTGCGAAGCTATGTCGGGTCCGCGATGTTGCATCATCGGTACTGGAAAAACGTAAGAAGAACGATCCCGGGAGATTCTGAATGCCGACGTTCGCGGAGAAGAACGATGGAGTTTTGTGTTCGAGCGTTTGTTTTCGGGGTGTGGAAGGGGTTGAGCGATGTTTCGGGGGTTTTGGGATTGAGGGATGAAGGTTGAAGATCGATCGGGGGCGGAAGGAGGAGGGAGGAATGACGATTGCATCATCGGCACTGGAGGAAAGGAAGAAGAACAAGATCGATGGAATTCCGTGTTCGAGCGTTTGTTTTCGGGGTGTGGAAGGGATTGAGCGATGTTTCGGGGGTTTTGGGATTGAGGGATGAAGGTTGAAGATCGATCGGGGGCGGAAGGAGGGGGGAGGAACGATGATTGCATCATCGGCACTGGAGAAAAGGAAGAAGAACAAGATCGATGGAATTTTGTGTTCGAGCGTTTGTTTTCGGGGTGTGGAAGGGGTTGAGCGATGTTTCGGGGGTTTTGGGATTGAGGGATGAAGGTTGAAGGTCGATCGGGGGCGGAAGGAGGGGGGAGGAATGACGATTGCATCATCGGCACTGGAGAAAAGGAAGAAGAACAAGATCGATGGAATTTTGTGTTCGAGCGTTTGTTTTCGGGGTGTGGAAGGGGTTGAGCGATGTTTCGGGGGTTTTGGGATTGAGGGATGAAGGTTGAAGATCGATCGGGGGCGGAAGGAGGGGGGAGGAATGACGATTGCATCATCGGCACTGGAGGAAAGGAAGAAGAACAAGATCGATGGAATTCCGTGTTCGAGCGTTTGTTTTCGGGGTGTGAAAGGGTTTGAACGATGTTTCGGGGGTTTTGGGATTGAGGGATGAAGGTTGAAGATCGATCGGGGGCGGAAGGAGGGGGGAGGAATGACGATTGCATCATCGGCACTGGAGAAAAGGAAGAACAAGATCGATGGAATTTTGTGTTCGAGCGTTTGTTTTCGGGGTGTGGAAGGGGTTGAGCGATGTTTCGGGGGTTTTGGGATTGAGGGATGAAGGTTGAAGATCGATCGGGGGCGGAAGGAGGGGGGAGGAACGATGATTGCATCATCGGCAGTGGAGAAAAGGAAGAAGAATAAGATCGATGGAATTTTGTGTTCGAGCGTTTGTTTTCGGGGTGTGGAAGGGGTTGAGCGATGTTTCGGGGGTTTTGGGATTGAGGGATGAAGGTTGAAGGTCGATCGGGGGCGGAAGGAGGGGGGAGGAATGACGATTGCATCATCGGCACTGGAGAAAAGGAAGAAGAACAAGATCGATGGAATTCCGTGTTCGAGCGTTTGTTTTCGGGGTGTGAAAGGGTTTGAACGATGTTTTGGGGGTTTTAGGATTGAGGGATGAAGGTTGAAGGTCGTTTGGGGGCTGAAGGAGGAAGGAGGAATGATGATTGCGAGCTCTGTGTTGTTGATTGATGTAAAATACGTAATAATGGAGGAATTTTTACGATACCTAGATGATACTGACCCTTCCGGAACCTGGTCACGTTTTGGGCCTGAGGTTGCGAGTAAGCCCCCGGCGGTTGGCTCGTCATCACGTAAGTCGGCATTACGAGCGTCGTCGGCATCGCCGCGCTCGAATACTGCGGGGTCTGGGGCGTGTGAGGCCTGCTCGGTGTCGGAGTGCTCGGCGAACGCTGGAAAAATAATTTGATGAAAATTTGTCGAGTCGAATCGAAATGATTTGTCGGTCCTGATAAGCGCAATTCAATTTTCTGCTTAACTCGATTACAAACGATAAATAAATAAACGAATGATGAAATAAACACATAGATTAATGAATAACTAAATATAGTTGGACGCTAGAAAAAAGATTTATGAAAATTGATTGAGTCAAATCGAAATAATAAACAGATAATGAAATAAATATATACATAAATAAATAATTAGACATAAATAAATGAATAATCGAATGAATACACGAATGAATAAATAAATAGACGTAAATAAATAAATAACCATAAATAAATACATAAATGAAAAAATACATAGGCATGAGTAAATAAATAAATATAGTTTGCCCAATCGTAGCCAAACTCTATGAGAAAAAATCTCGGCCTGGATGGAATTCCGGCTCGCCGATTTTATACACAAGAAGTTCAAACTACGACAGGTTCAACTGTTACAATGAAACATCGATAAAATAATAATAATTAGAAATAAGAAAAATTGAAAAAAATTTCAAGTCATGAAAAAAAAAAAAAAAAAGAAAAATAGTAATTAGAAATAAAACAATTAAAAAAAATTTCGTCATAGAAAAAAAAACAAATTAATAATCAGAAATCAATTTTTTTTTAAATTTCAAATAAAAGTAAAAAAGCAAAATAATAATTACAAATAAATATATATATTCTTTCAAGTCAGAAAAAAAAAGACAAATAATAATTAGAAATACAAATTAAAAAAAAAAAAAATTCCAACTCATAGAAAGAAAAAAAAAATAAATAAAACTAATAATTACAAATTTTAAAAAAAAAATGCAAAAACGTTTAAACAGTAGCAAACAAGATGAACAATGATCAATAATCACCGGTGTGAAAGGTTTGGCGTTCGGATTGAATTCCTTGGCGTTTGGATTGAGAGTCGATTTCTTAAACGCCGTAGTGATCTTCTCGACGGTCGGTTCGACCGTCGTCTGTTGCATCGTCGGGCTCGTCTGTTGTTGCTGCAATTGTTGGGGCGGCGTCGAGGTTCTCAGAGGCACGGGCCCCGTCGGTGGTTTACTCGTCACCGTGGCATCCTCCTGAACCGTTTGATGCTGCTGTTGTTGCTGTTGTTGCTGCGGTTGCGTTTGTTGATGAGACGTTTGATGTTGCTGTTGTTGCGAAGTTTGTTGTTGCGTCGACGAATGTTGATGAATCGATTGATGATGAGGCTGTTGCATCTGCGTGGTCGATTGAGCATCCGAATGATGCTGCTGCGACGTTTGTTGAGGCTGTTGCTGTTGTTGCTGCTGTTGTTGTTGAATTTGTTGTTGCAATTCTCGTTGTTGATGCTGTTGTTGATGTTGTTGTTGCTTACGCGAATGTATCAACGATTCTTGGGTCGTCGTTGTCTCGGCCAATTTAAAATCCGACGAGAATTGACGAAGTTCCGAATGTTGTTCGTCCCTTCCACGAGGGGTTGAGATTTTTCTGTGATCGTTCTTCGACGTTAAAACTTCGCAACGTTGAGAGTCGATGGAATTTTGCGATTGCAAAGGAACGTGCGGAACGTGGGGAGATTGTTGTTGTTGTTGTTGTTGTTGTTGGTGCGACACGGCGACGTTTGCTTGGGGAAACGGAGCGGGTGGAGCTTTGTCGGATTGATAAACTTGTTGCCTTCCCGAACGTTCGCGTTTGTCCAAATTTAATTTGCTCGGCGGTGGTGGTTGTTGCTGCTGCTGCTGGGGTGGCTGTTGAGGCTGTTGAGGCGGAAATGACACCTGGGGAATCGTTCCCACGATCGGTTGGACTTGAGGCTGCACTTGTGGCATTACTGAAAAAATTTTTTTTTTTTGGGGTATTTTGCATGAATTGTTTTGTTTTTTTTTTTTTTTTTGGTTTTATTTCGGTGATTGGAGATTGAGTTTTATTTATTCTTTGGGTTGAGGGAGTGGATTTGTTTATTTTTCGTCTCTATTTTTGATTTGTTTCGATTGATTGAGAAGGAAAAAAGTTTTAATGTCGAGTGTATCGTTGCCGGATTTTGATGCAGGCCAAAATTTGTCTTTTCTCTTTTTGTTGTGATTTTTTTTTTACGAGGAATGAATTCCGAAAATTTTGGATTTCAAGATTTCCTCGTCGAGTTGGAAGCCTCGACTTCGTTCGTGAATTTTTCGAGGCGACTCCGGAGATTCAATGTCACACGTTTGATTTTCAATATTTTGGAATGAAAATTTAGGAAAATATTGTTTAAATGTTGTGTTGTTATATGGAAATTGATTGAATAAATTTACGATATTTTTATCGTCAGAAAAAAATCTTTAAAACATGCTTCTTTTTCGCCGAATTAACCTTACCCCCCCCCCCCCCCCCCTTAAGTGGTCTGATACTGCGTGGCGGTAGTGTAAACCGATGATAAAAAAAAAATGTTTACCAGGTATAGTCGTCCCCGGTGGAGGTTGAGCCGTTGATGGCGGTACAAAAGGCGGCGGCGTGTTGTAAGCAACGACGACACCGCTCGGTGGCATGGCCATGCCGAGCCCGACAGGATGCTGAGACGGCGGATGAACGGGCGGAATTCCCACTGGAATGTTGCTCGTTTGTGGATTCGAATTGACCGGCGGTGGCGGTTGAATGAAAACATTTTTTCCGGTTGCCGGACCCGGTGACGGCGGCGGCGGCGTCGAACGCGTCAACTTGCCGACGTTCGTGTCTTTTCTTTTGGCCGGTGGCAAATATTTTCCCTCGTGAGGTCTCACCTGGAAAAAAATGAGGACGGTAGCGTATTTGTGATAATTAAATACTGGAAATTTTATGGGACTTTGGGTATAATTTTGTTTTGAAATTTGAGTGAGACGTTGGAAGGTCTGATTTTTTTTTTTTTTTTTGACATTTTAGATACGGTAGTTTCGGAAATTAGGGGGAGGGAAGATGTTGTATTTTTTGGGATATTATTTTTGTAATATATTTGTTAATGTGCTATTTGGAATTATGGAAAAAATTGTTTTGTTTTTTTTATAACGAGATCTTTTTAATGATACCCCCACGTGATATGTAAAATTTGAAAAAATAACATTTGAATGACCGATTTGTCCTGTTTTGCTTCCTCATGGAGGAAGCTTTGTTTTCGTGAAAAAAAACATGCGAAACCCCGAAAAATCACATTTAGAAAAAAATTTCGGGATGTATGTGTGTATGTAACATTCGTTTAACGTTCACAACTTAAGAACGGCTTGAGATATCGAGCTGAAATTTATCACGCTTGTGAAGGGTTCAAGGCGCCTTGCTTGATCGAATTTTTGGAAAAATCCATGCATTTCTTTTGTTTTTACGCGATTTTGAAATTTTTCAAAAATCGATTTTCGCTCTCTAGCTCGCACAATTTTCGAGACATCGAGCTCAAATTCAGTAGAACGTTGCAGTATTACAGAAAGATACTTCGTATTGGAATTTAAAAAAAATTCATGTAGTGCTTTTGTTTTTAGAGAATTTTGAAATTTTTCAAAATGTGTCGTGCGCTGTTTAACTCGAGCAATTTTCAAGGTATAGTACTAAAATTTGGTACAAAGTTGCACCATTATCGAAAGATGTTTCGTATTGAATTTTGGCAAAATCCATCCAGACGTTCAGATTTAATGCGATTTTTTATTCTTACATTTGACATGGAATTCGCCATATATTTATTCCGGACTAGATAGATTTACGAGCGGATTTTGTATGAAAACAAGGGTGCAAAGTTCCTCACAGAGGAAGATCTGGAAAATGTGTAAAATTATGAAAAAGCAATGTTCAAGCTTCGACTTTGCATCCTTTTAATTCTGGGATAAATATTTTTAAACGTCAACTAATGAAAAATATAAGAAGATATATTTATATGCCAAAGTAATATGCACGAATGATTTTACAAGAGTTCCGTTTTCACTGCTGAGGTTATTTCTCCGATTCCGGGACGCTTAAAAACAATAAATAAAAATTTTCGATTTTTTTCGTTGTAAAATCTAAGTTTGTTGATTATCATAGGGAAAAATGAACCGACCACTGCCGCAAAACGTTCCTCCTCGTCGCCGTTCTCGAGTTCCAGTCGGGCTTTGTGATTCGGCTGGGCCTCAATTTCGCTAGCAATTTCCGCCGCTTTTTGCTCCTGATCCTTGTAATCCTTCGTGTCTTTGCGCTGCAGCGGCAGCGTGTAGTCGCACAATTGAGGATCGAACGACGACGTAACGCCGAAAGTTTGCTCGTTCGTTCGAAACATGTCGATCGCGTCCCAACCATTCTAATTTTAAAAAAAATCACGTCACGAATATTAATAATTAAATAAATATCGAAACAATTCAAATAAAATAATATTTTTTTTAATCACAAATTGGTTTTTTCTTTTCCAATTAATTTTTTATTTCAATAAATTTATCGAATAATTTTTCAGTTACATTGAGTCCTTCAAGATAGGAACGAATTTTTTTTTTTTTTTTTTAATTTTATTTTTTACATTAGTAAAATTTGGATTTTGGATTTTTTTGAATTTTTTTTTTGTGACTTACCGAGCTACCCTCGAGGGTGTATTCGTCGCCGTTGACGGCGACGGGTGAAACCCAAGGTTCCAATTCTTTTTCGGCGACCAAACCGTTGAATTTGCTTATCGCGATGTCGGTCTGGAAAGTGTCCTTTGTGGCGTAATCTAGATCAACGTCCTTCGCCGACATCGTTATTATGTCTTGGGGCTTGAATATGAGTTTTTCGACCACGCTTTCGACGCTTATTTTTCCACTGCCGTCGACCCGATGTGCCATTTCCAAAACAACGTCGAATTGGCTGGAAAACGTTCTGAATATTCCTTCGTACAATGATCCATTTTGAGTTTGAATCTGTGGACGGAGTGAAAATTACAGTTTTTTCCAGACGCAGACATTTTTGGCCAAAATTATTTTTTGTTTTTGGTGTTTTAGTTACCTGAACTATGTTGCCAACGTGGCTGGTGATGGCGTGCATGAAATGAGCATTGTTGTACACTCCTTCGGCCACTACGCTTCTTTCTTGCGGTCCCCGAGCCCGCGGGGATCTGGAATTGCGAGGGAAAAATCTGTTAAACATGGTCGTACGTGTTTTCAATTACATTTCAGTCTTCGATCTTGATGTGGAAAGTGCGTAGCGATGAGAAGCGTCATAATTGCTAGATGAATCAATAATTTTACAAATAAATTCGCATGGAAATGTCGCATTCGAAAATTATTGAAATTCCAATTTTGTTCTCAAATAATTTTAATTTATTTTGTTTATTCTGAATTTATCCATTTGTTTTATTGTAAATTTTTTTACGAAAATGCTGCGATGATAAAAGTTTTAAATAATAATAATTCTTCGATGTTGCTAACAATTGAATAAATAAATTTGGATCAATTGAATTATTTTCGAGAGCATTGTTGGAAGATTAATTGTTTTCTTTCGTTTGTCAACAAAATACAAGTAACAAAATTGATACGTTGAGACTTTGCGACAATCGAATTTCAAACTCCCGCCGTTTGTTTCCGTTAGCCACTCAGTCATGATTCACCGATCGGCGACTGAGATAAGCTGAGACGTTCCAATCAATCGTCAATAGAACCCGTTGTGCCTCCCAAGCAAATACATCGCTACGAAAGTTTTGGAATTCGCAAAGCGTTGCATCAATAATCCTTGTACATCCGAATGAAAATTTACAAACAAGATATCGCAAATATTTTGCTTCGATCAGCGACAAGGCTACGATTACAAGAATTTTAGATGCAAATGTTTCAGTCGATATTCATTTGAAAAAGGGATAAAAAAAATGCAGCATAACCAGCGTCGTAGCTGAACAGAAGCAAATACGAATAAGAGTTCATAAATTATACGGCCGATCTTTACGATAAGCCGAGAAATTGGTCTCCGCCCATTTTCCCATCTTCGCAGTTACGACGCCAGGCCAAGTTCGATCGAATCTTCATCTCCGAGCCTTCCGCTACGACAAACTCAAAACCGAAACTCCTCCGTTCGTCCAAAAAGCTAACAACAAACTGAAAAATAAATAAAAAAAACCAGGCGTATCCAAAGATGACCGCGAATCTCACCTAGTAGGGTTAGGACGATTCTTCCTTTTGGAATTCATCCTGTTGTTCGACGTCTCGTCGCCGGTTCGCAGATGCTTGTCGGCTTGTCGCTGGCCGCCTTCTCGTTTCTTCGTGGGGACCGGAATTTTGACTAATATACCGGTTACTCAACGACGCCAAAAAAAACCAACCGAACAAACAAAAAAAAAAAACAAAAAAAAGAAGAAAAGAACAAACTTTGTTTATCCGAATCCAAAGAATTTAGCAATCGTTCGAAGTTTCGAAGACGCGATTGCAAAACAACAACGTGAAATCTCGCCTCAGAAAGAAACAGCTCGCCAAAAAAAATGTCTCAAAAAATTCTCGTCGAACTTCCTTATCGCGATTTTGTAAAATCGTTGTACCAAACGATCGTCAACGGGCCGTGATCCAAAACGGCGAGACACGGAAACATCAACGGCAACCTCTTTACCTTCTCGTTTACCTTCGATTTGAGGTTATGTTCGCGACTACCAGAGATTCGGGCGCACACACATATACACACACACGCGCGCAACTCGCAAACATACACTTCAACGAGGTTTCGTTCGAAACGTTTGTTAAAACGCGCAAAGATCAATGATCACGGATCGAACCTTACGATCTTCGATCACCGTACGATTATCAAGGAAAAAATGCAACTTAGAAAAAAAAACAACACTCAAAGTCTCTTCTTCTCTCTCTCTATATATATATATATCTATCTCGGTCTAGCCGAGATTGGACGCAGCGCGAGAGGTTTATCCAAGGACTCTCTCTCTCGCGGTTTCACGTACACAAGGAATAATTCGGTTTGGCAACGCGCGCGCACACGTGTGTTTTATGCGTGTGTTCGTGTTCGCGTGTACGTGAATGTCTCTCCGTTGTGTGACGTAACTCCTCTCGGCGCGCCTCGGTCAACCTCACAATTCCGAAGCTCGCTATCTTCGGGTGTTCTTTCTTGATTTCGAAACGTTTACGTTTCAACGGCCAGCGCCGTGTAATCGAGATCCAGGGTATCGTGATAAACGTTTAAGCGCGGATTACCGCCGACGGTTGACGGATTATTAAACGTTTGATCGATCAACATGTGGCGAACGATGGGAGGGGGAGAAATAAAGTCAACGAACAAGTCGCCCGATCGGCCCGATCCCGGTGACTGTGAGCGTTCCGATCCGTTCGCCACCTGGTTGACGACCAATGGGGAGAACGAACCAACGGACGAACGGACAATTTTGCTAGATCCACGGGTTTTGCGAGAGGACGCGAACGTTGATGATCAGTGGTTGTCAATCGACGTTGAGGGGGAGGCATAAGAAAGACGTTGAGAGCAGAGCTCTCGCTGTGTGTATAGTTCTCTCTCTTTCTCGGGAAGGAGAGAGAGAGAGAGAGAGATTTTGGTATAGATTGGGTTTTGGGTTTGAGTTTTATTTTGGTAGTTATTGTTCTGGAATTATATTCTTTGGTTGTTTTTTTATTTTTGGAACGATGCTTGTCTGTCAGACGTTTTTCTTAGGGGGAAATGGAATAATAAACAAAAACTCTCTTTCTCTGTCTCGCTTTCTTTCTCTCTCTCTCTCTCTCTTTTGAGTGCTACAACTATTTTATTTAACTAGAATTAGAACTGCGTTGTACACATTGTTAACCAAATTGCCTAAAGTAATACTGTGACATAAAAATAAACACTCAATCAATCTCCCCTCTCTCTCTCTCTCTCTTTCCTTCGTTACCTTCCTCTCTCTTTCCAGCTTTTAGTTTTAGCTTGGTTTCAGTCTTCCAGATTAATTACAGAACTCATTTTTCTGTAATTTTATTTTCTTATTCTATTATTTTACATTTTTGTATCGTATTGCTACATTAATTATACATATATCCCTCCTTCTCGACTTTTACGAACAGCTGGGAAGAATAACAAATACTTTCATCCTCATTTTCTTCAATTTTTACCGACCAAAAGTTCTCATGTTATAATCTTCGAAAGGACGAAATTTACGATTCCCCACCCATACTCTGTAATCAGTGTTCGAGCTCGAGCTCTCGCATTCCTACGATTATTGTTGATAATTGAACTGATTGAACGATAAAAGCAGAGGTCGACGGTTGGCTCGAGCCGACGTCGCCGCCAGTCGACGCGTAATCGACGGACGCCCGCGAGATCGAGCCACCGTCGCTCGTGGCGATTATCTACACCAACGGAAATTTCACCCAATGGAAACCCCTGAAATGAAGGAAACGCATACTACGAGCTTCGCGCTAACGGAAATTGCGGGAAAATACGTGCGAATTGAAATTTCAGGGAGGATGGACACAAGAAGACCAAACTAACGTTATTGCATATGAGCACTTAGCTGTCGGAAGTACAGTAGTACAAGTACTTCCCGAGTAAAGCGCTCGTGTGAAAAACGAATGAGGAGTCGTTAACGAATGTCGATTCATCGAATTATCAAGTTGTCGATAACTAAACTTTGTCAATATGTTTCGGTTATTCCCTCAAGCTCCAATGGCTGAGGTTTCCGCTTCTCCGGCCATTTTGTTTTCCTTCCGAAAAATTGTAAGCGCAATGACGCAATGCCATTCATGCCGTCAGTTCATCACAAAGCGAGGTTTTATTAGCTACTATCTGTGCAAAACAAACGACTGGAGAACAGGAGACCGAATAATCTGATCGTTTCCTGTTCGCCGGTCTTCGATTTTTCGCGTACTTCCGACGACAAATCTGCTCACTTTCGGGTGAAGTATGTACTTCCATGACAGTTTGGTCTTCTCGTGTCTGTCCTCCATGCGAAATTTCGTCGATGAGAACCACTGAATGCGACGAATCACCGTTCGTGTTTTCGCACAATTTTCACGTTTTCCAGAGACGTTTCCTTGTCTGTCAAAAGATTTGATATAATTATGAGGAACGTTGGGTGTACTCATTTTCAATTTACCTTGAAGATTATTCAATAACCTAATTTAGCGCATGCGATGGGACGGTTTCGATGTATTTAACGAGACTTTGGACGGGAATTACAATCGCCATTAGGTCGCCATGTGCTACATTCTCGGACGCGCTGCGAGTGCGAGTGAGACGGCGCCATTGACGATTAAGGTCGAGCGAGAGAGACGGAGATAAATATGTAGCGCATTATCTCTTGAGGCCGTAATATACCGGGCTCACTTGTACAATGGAGAGCCATAATCGAGCAACCGAGTTGCACGTTGAATGAATTATAGTGTAAAAACGTTGCAACGTCATTATCTCAACTGTAATTTCGTTCGGATAATTGAAATATGGATTACCACAATTATCCACACGAGAAATGATTCATTGCCGATAATTGAGTGCTTTATCGCAATTACTTTGGCAATGTGGGTTGAACTCTTGGGGAAATTATTGGTTATTGAGGTGGTGCTGTTAATTTTTTATTATTTTTATAGATCATGATTTTAAGGGAAATTTGTTTTTGAAGGATAATAATTATTTAGGAATTGGATTTTTTTTCCGAAATAGTGGGGTTAGAATTTTTGTAATAATTTGGAAAATTCATCTTCATTATCGTTGGCATTTTAAAAGAAAAAAAAAATCGTTTCCGTCATTGTTTATTTAATTTCAACGAGTATTTGATTAATTGTGAAATTTTTATGATTAAGCTTTGTACAAAAGTAATAATAATTCAATCGACTGTCGATCGACGGAGTTTTGACCCACAAAAAGTACATACATATAGATATGAGTCGTTGGACATTAGAATGATATTTCTTATCTGCACGATGAGCTCATCCTTTTTTTTTTAACATCTATTTCAACGTCTAATAGAATATTCAAAATCGTGAGTGACTTCGTCGCAATTTATCAGCCTCGTCGACGTCGAATATGGCGTGCAATTTTTTCACGAAATTTTTCGTTCGGTCGGTGATGAAGCTATCGATTTGTCCCAAGATGTTGACGAATTGTATCATTTTCTCGATTTTTTTATTAACTCTTTCGGTTTTTTCCAGCGGCGTTTCGATCGTCATCGGCTTTATTGTCTTTGATTGTTTTATCGGTACGGTCGACAACAAGTGCGAAATCTTTTGCAGAATTTGTCCGTCCTCATTTGTAAATTCTTCCGTTGATACCGGAGTTGTTACCTGGTGCAATTCAAATCAAACAAAATTTCATTATAAAACAGAGAAAAAGAACTAGAATAGTAAAAAAAAAAAATTAAATTCCATTGATTTTTGACGATGAAACGGAACAGAGATGCCGAACAACATTACTCGATTAATTTATTTAGAAGCTAATAATAATAATAATAACAATAATAAATATAATAATAATAAGAACAATAATAATAATAATAACAATAATAATAATAATTGAAAATTTCTTAATTAATTTTTTAAAATTAATCTTTTTAATTCAAAAATTCATTTTTTGTTAAATAAATTCACAATTTGATAATAGTCATAAGAATAATAATAAATATAATAACAATAATAATAATAAAAATAACAATAATAATAATAATAATTGAAAATTTTTTAATTATTTTTTTTAAACACATTTTTTTTATTTGAAAACTTATTTTTTGTTAAATAAATTCACAATTTGATGGTCGATAATTCTTTACGAAACTTCGTAATAAGTACATTTCTCCATACATACCATGAGAATAAATCCGGCGAGGAAAAAAATGAAGATTCGGAACGAAGCAGTCATCTTAACATATAATTATCGAATTTTCAAATCTCAAAACTGCATCAACGAAGCAGAAATTTTTGTGCAAACAAAACTCCGACGCAATGACAAATCGAACGAGAATTTCCGAATTTCAAACGATGACGAATGAAGGAAAACAAAAATACGGAAATGTTTTGAGAATGTAAAATGTGCGACCGATTGTGAAGCATCAAAAGCGAACTGACGTCTCTATACGTACCTAGTTGGTTCGTTTCGCGTTCGATGAGCCGCGATGAAAAAAAATTCCGCGACGACGAAATTTTGATGCAACAAAACGAAATTTGCTGACCCCGTAATTTCGTTAGCGAAGAAAATTCGCGTCCTCGACGTTGCTCGCGATTCCACGCTCGTGATGGGCAAACCTTCGTTGGCTCGATGTGTTTTTCATGGTTTTCGAAATCTTTTCGAACCCATTTCGATGCGAAACTTTTTCACTCGAGCCAATAAACATTTTACGTGATTTCTCACGATTTTCCGATCGTCCGAATATTTACCGGTTAGCTTTGAGTTTTTTCGCGCCATTCGGATCATCGGCGAAAATCGTTTTTTCGGCTGAAAAAATCCATATCTCAATGATTTCGTCATGCAGGATGACGAGCCTGCGAATGATAATTTTTTTTTCCGAAATTTTCATTGATTTTGATTTCGAAACTAAATTAAAAACATCTTTAAAAATTGATAATTCATAGTTATGGTAGACATTTTAATTTTTTTTGAAATAAATTATTAATGTGAATTATTTATATTTGTATCGATTGAATATTAATTGCATAGATTAAATTGATCTAAAAAAATGAATTTAAAAAACAGATTTAAATACATCGGAATAATCTGAAGAATAATTTTTCAAAGATTAAGGTGATTAATGACGAAAAAAAGAAGTCTGACCTGGCCAACCGGTGGATGATATCTGAGGATCTCGGTATTGATGGGACGCGCATAAACCATAATAAAATTAATCAAAAGCAATATATATAAAAGCCGACTATCAAAACCAAAATTTTTCATCCAACGCATCTGGCAAAAAAAAGAAACAAAAAAATATATGAAGAGATAAAGGAGTTTAGAAACGAACATTAAGTCTTCGCTTCGTTCTTTTACCATAACTCCGTATCTCGTCCCCAGCCGAATGATTCAATCAATTTATATATGGAAGTAAAGTTCGAAAAAACGTAATATTATTATTTTTTCCAATGTATTACAAAACACATTGACCAATCCGGGTTTCCGGTTGCTTCCGGATGCAGCTAAATCGAGATTCACAAGAACGACAGAACCGCAGTCGACCCAGAGTAACTTCGGACTTCGCATTGTAATAAAAAAATAACAAAGAAATCGTTAATGGTGTTTATTTGAAACAAATTGCGAAAATGCGGTTTACGAAATTTTTTCTGATTTCCATGGTCTTTGTCGTGTTGAATTATGGGGTAAGTCACGGTTAAATATTTGTGAAAATTATTATAATTAATAAATAATATTTCGATTTATCGATTTTAATATCAAGTTTATCAATTTTTTATTATTATTGTTGGAAATTTTTTTTTTTTTTCAGTATGCAACAGCAGCTCCGATTTCAGGATTGTTTTGCTCGTCGAGTAGGAATCACGAAGATTCGGGCGGCTTGTTGGATTGCATTGCATCGAAAGCCATGGAATTCGTTGTAAAATGTGCGTCTTACGTATGTCGATTGTTTCCCATTTCGGAGTGTCTACAATCAACGAAGTCGACCATGAAAATTGCAAAACCGTCGAATACGTTCACGTAATAGTAATGAGTTCGTCCCGCGGAGATTTTAATCGATAGTTCGGCGCCATAATTTTATTGTACTCTCGGTGAATGAATATACATGTTAATATAGATATATTCTGCTCATCTTGATATAAATATTTATATGAAATAAATATAATTTAATAGTAAATATTTTATTATTATAGAAAATTATCCAGCAAATTTAAATCATCATTTTAGAATTGATTGAAAAATAATCATAATAGTATAGGAATTAATGTATTTGTATACAATTAAATAATAATAATTTTTGTTACCCGATTGATCTCTATATTGTTATGTTTCAATTATAAATGTGTAAAAAAATATAAAAATATTAAAGTCATCAAAATGAGTGTTGTTTCGTTGATAAAATCGTTTTGATTAATCAATGAATTATCATTCAATCCCAATCATTAAATAATAATACGAAAACCAAAGTTTCGAATGAATTGGATTAATTTCGACCCAATGACATAAATGCTATATAATCCAACAATAAAAAAATATGATCAATTAAATAAGAACTTCATTTCCGTGCGTTATGATAAATCTGCAAGACTCACAAATTCAACCCTGAGTAATTACTTTTCTTCCCTCAACGTCCACGAAATTTTCCGCAATTATTCATCATTAAATTTTAATTCAAAACAGCGAACAAAATTACGTAAATCACAAAATACGCGATCGAGTCTCGATTTTTGGTCGATCCTGCAACCTCTTCCTGCGATTCTCTTCCCGAACCGATAGCAATATCTCAAATTATTAATCGTAACTAATAAAAATCGAAAAAATAATTAACGCGAACGTTTTCAATTTTTTTTATTAATTAATTACATTTTTTTTTCGTAGTCTGCGAAATTCATCGTGACGATAAAAATTGTTGGCGATGATTTTTTTTTACGTATTAAGGTGGTTTGGGAGGACGTGATTTAGGCAGCTTTGGGGGCAGCAGCTTGCTGCAATTGGTTGTTAAGATTCTGGGTAGCTTGAACGGCAATCTCGACGGCTTGTCTGGTGAATTTGGCGATGTCTTCCTGGGCCTTTTCGGAATTCGTGTTGATGGATTTCGCGACTTTGTCGGATTCCTGAACGAGCACGCCCACGCCTTCGGTGAATTTGGCCTGAAGCTGGGCCGCCTGTTCCTGGGCGTTCGGAATCTGGGCGTTTATGTCCTCGACAACCTTGTTCAGTTTTCCCTTGATGTCTCCCCAAAGCTTTTCCAATTCGGGGCTCTTGGACTTGATCTTCAATCGAATTATCACAATTATTTTATTACCGTCAGAATTCAATAAAAAAGAAAAAAGAAAGGAAGAAATATTCAAACACAAGGAGGATAAAATCTAGATCGTTTAAAATTTGGATATCGATTTTACGAAATGATTCATTGCGGTTTAATGAAAATAGATAAAACGGGAATTGAATTATTAGAATCATTAGAAAAAAGAGGGAACTTTAATGAAGGGAGGAACAGGTTATGAATTTATTTATATTAGAGGATTTTTATTCGAGCGAAAATTGAGATAAAAATGTAGATAGAAAATTGCATTCAAAACAATTATTTCCAACGAAAATAGAGTCAAAAATTTAAGAAATATCCATACTAAAAAATTATTCGACAGAGAATTGAGTAACAAATTTAGGTTAAATAATAAAGTAAGAAACAAAAAAATATATGTAATGCAACAAAATACAGGATCAAAAGTTTCATCGAGTAAAAAATAAAAATGAAAATACGTTCTTCCAAAAAATCACAATAAAATAAAATTCAAGTTTCGATCAATGAACAATCAAATTCAAATGCCTCAATCAAAAAAATCGTCCGTAATACTCCTCGATCAACGCCAATTAAACGCTTATTCAATATATATTTGATCATTCTATTATTTTTTAATATACAATAAATCAATTATCGATTATAAATCGCGGAGATTCTTTCTCAACTCACGTCTTCGGAAACTTGATTGATGTAAGACTGAACATTGTTGACAAGACTGGTGCTCTGTTCCTTGATCGTGTTGACGACGGCTTGTTGATCCGGAAGATTGAGCTGTTCCTGAATCTGTTTGCCGAGATTGGTAATGTCGGTTTGAGCGTTGGTTATCAAAACATCGAGTTGGGTCGGTTGATTGGGTTCCTGAGCCAATTGATTCGCTTGAACTTGTTTCTCAGCGCGAACCCTCGGCAAGGCCGAGGCAACGGCCATCGTCGCGAACAACGCAATTGCGATAATTCCCTTCATTGTATCGAACAACGTGCGACACTCGACAAAAACGTTTTTCGATGGATTATACGCGACGATCGCGAGAGAAACGACTGATGAAACTTCGCAACGAATCACTTCCTTTTATAGGCAAACGTTATCGCGGATGCTGAGGGCAAAGTGTACCACTTAATCTCGTATCTTCCTCGCTCGGTCACGAATCGCGTTCGGAGATGATTTTTTTTTTTTTTTTACATAGAAAATTCAGTTGAGTAATGGAAAAAAGGACGAAATAAAATATTATTCGGTTCGTGGTTTTGGGAGAATCTTCGAAGGAAGGGAATGATGGTTAGTAGTTGGGTTTTGCGATGGGTTGAAGGACCCGTGTGGTAAATCATCGTTCGATAAACCCCAGCGATCAATCGAAATGAGAAAAAAAGTGGTGGGATATATTTCCAGTACGTAGAACGTGATCTATAAATAAACGTAGCCTGTACGTGTATATTTGTTGCGAGATTGGGGTTGAGGAATCTTCTCGACTGAGGGGGCGGCAGAAAAAGGGGGCATGACGAACTACTTCCGATAATTCGTTTCTTTAAATTGGAATTTTTTTATTCGATTCTTGTATACGTATGATGCGTTTAAATACTTATATTATTGGCAGCAATTGGCAGTGGGTTCGCACAGAACGAGGATTTTTCAGATTCAACGTTGAGATGGTTTTAAACCATCAATTCAACGGTTTCTGTGTATTGACCATTTTTTTATGATTACGAATATATTCGTTTCCTTCGGTTCGGTGAAAAGGATATTTGTAGATATTTAGATATATATCTATATATTTTTATATTGTCCGTTAAAATTGACATTCGAATTATTTCATCCTGTTGAAAAGGTGACATTGAATTTATTTAAAATAATGAATTTTTTTTTCGTAATTTTTTTTTTTTCAATTAATTGTCGCTACGAGGTTGAAGTTATTTAATTCCAAAGTTCAGATAGCTGAGAGAAAGAGAGAGAGAGAGAGCGAGGACGTAATCGACAGTCCCGAGAATCGTTCGCGTGAGCGGACAATCTTGCACGGGGGTCGGGTCAAGCCAGAAGTCGAATTTATCGATCGAGTGACTTGTCATCAAAGACGTAACTCTTAACTCGGTATTACATTCTAATATACCTGTAGATGTTCATCTTCATGTTCACTGTTGATTGTTCTTCTTCTCGGATTATCCGAATTTTCAACCTCCCCAATTAAGACATTCCTGAATCAATGATGACTTAGTAATTAATAGTAATTCAATTATTAATCAACAACTTTCTTATTCTC
>OZ020166.1:12787945-12809715 GCA_963971145.1 Sussaba pulchella
GTGATAAAACCATTTGGCTCGCTCATTTCTTGGAGACGATTGAAAAAAAAAAAATAAGGACAATTTGGAAAAACAATAATTATAACAATAAAAAATATTATATCGACGAACTTTTTATTTGTGCGTTATCATAGAATAGCGAAATACGTGTCACAATCGATAGGATTTTTTTTCTCTCGAACAATATTTGAAGGAACAAAATTGTTTTTATTTGTCGTCAGTTTGTGTCGAAAGAATTTTTTTTTCTTCTTTTTACGTTCATAATCAGTTTGGTTTTGGGCATGATCTGGGCAGCTCCATCCCTGATCGTCGCGGTCAAATTTTCCAACGCCCTCTGTCCATCCCTCACGAGTTGGCTCACTTTCGGATCCTCGCTCAGTCCCTGGAAACCTTTTTGCAGCGATTGCATAACGTCGCTGAGAGCGGATTCGATCTTGCTGGCCACTGTCGGCTGGACCGGAGTCATGATCGTCGGATGAGCCTGCGGGAATTTCAACGTACGATTTGAAATCATTTTTATAAGACAATACAGTTTTTAACGAGTGATATTTAAAAAAATATAATTTTGAAAAATAGTTTGAAAAAAGTAAGGGATGAAAACATAGAAAAAAATGTTGATACATGATATTATATATATGTTTAAGAATATATGAATTAAAAAAATAGTTTTACAAAAAATTAAGGGGTTGAAAGCATCGAAAAAAAATATTGAGCAATTCGTTGGTCGAAAATTTTATTTCGATTTGGTGACATGAAAACGTTCGTGGAGATAAAAAACGTATTGAATTCGAATGCATCTCTTTGTCCAACTATGGACAATTTAATTAATCTCGGAACGATTGAATTTCTCAAAATTTTCTGCGAAATTTTATCAAATTTTTAACTATCCTAATTTCATTATTTTTCAATGGCTAAAATTTCGTCGGTAAAAAATAGTAAAAAAAAAGGAATATCGTTGTAATTAAAAAGTCATATGAAGTCAGGAAAAATTATCGAGACAAAAAAAAATAATTTACCTGCACGACGCAGAGAAGGAGACAAGCCGCCAAAACGCCAACGAGGACAAAACGTGCCATCGCGAAGTTTTCGAAAAGATTTTCTTTCAAAGAGAAAATAACAAAGACGAAGCTTTGACAAAGGTTTTTTTTTTGTTTGTTAGAAAGTTGTGCAAAGGAGTAACCTCGGCTCAACGTCTCCGTGCAAAGTTAACCGACTGAATGAAGATTTCGCTCTGAAGAATTCTTAGCTCTATCGTACAACGGCTGCACGATAAGTCCCGGGGTTCGAGTGTCGGAGGTCGCAACGCCTCATCTTCTTTTATATGTATTTTCACTATGTGCAACGCGATCCATGAACGCACACTAACCTTGTATATTATATTCTTTTTTTTTTTTGCTGCAAGAGTGGGGTCGCGGAATCGTCATGACTAGGTGCTGGGGGCATAACGAACCACCTTCGATAATTATTTTTTTTTTTAAATTTAATATTCCGTATTCATTTTTTATTTCAGGTGATTAGTGTATCTAGGGGTCGATTTGATCGAGGCTGGCATTTCCAAGTTCTCGCAGTTCATTTGTTTATTGTTATTTTTATAATGAATAATGCGGGGAAGTTTGTAATTGAACATCTTATCGTAAAGTAGAAAACCTGAGCTTCATTCATGAATTTTTCCAGATTTTTGGGATGACGTTTTCTATTTCTTTAAACCTTGAGTCGATTTGACCCCTCGATAGACTGATCGGGTTAGAGTCGATGTTGGAATTGGATATTTATTTTTTATTTGACGTTTTGTATTATTGACAGTAATTGGTGGTGAATTTTGTACAGAATAAAGACAAAAAAATCACAAAATATAAAAATATATATTATAATAATATAATATAAATTATATTATTATATTATTATATTTTGTGATATATTCCAAAATATAACAAAATATTCACGCAAATATATTGTCAAGAAAATAACCTAAAATTCAAAGATTATCAAGTTACTTGTAATTATCGACATTATTATTGTTAAATTAATCAATCACAATTGAAATTATTTTCAATCATCATTATTATCATCATCAATAGGTATATAAATAAATTAGCGATCCTTTGGATCATCCTAAATCTTATTTCAGTATATTTCGAGCAAAGATAAAAGATATTGTCACCCCTGACTCCATTTTTTCCCCCCATAATCGATGGTTCTAACCAATTTTGAACTCAAAATCCTCACCATTGATTAAAAACAATTATTATTCCGTCGGTGGTCCATTATGCCCCCTCCCCACTCGACGATTTTCTCTGTAATATGCGTTGTAGTACATGAATTTTGCAGTGCAGTGCGTCGTGGGAGATAGATAATGTGGCAACATGGCTTGTATCAGTCTTCGAATTTGTACGACGAGCTACGAATTGCTCAGCCGTATTAGTTGTACAATTTAAATATTTATATATTATCGAAACGAACCGACGACTTCCGCATTTTTCTTTTTTTTTGCAATTATTGTTATCGAAGCTCGTGAATCATTCATAGACGTCGAACATAATCCTTTGGCTTCGAGAGATTGACCAGCATAATTTGACGCTCTCGCGATTCTCGCAACGTGTATATTTATATATATATGTGCACGGCTGATATGCGATGATGAAATCATGAAGCTCGCACACTCATCGAACACGTGTGCGACGATCGTCATGCTTGGCTATTCAAAAACGTTCGACGTTATTTTTCATTCGATCTCTTATTACCGTACGAATGCTAATTATTCGACCGGACCGAATTGTAAAGGCGTCTTTCTTTTCTTTCACGCTTGAATAATTCAGGAAGTCGCGCATTGAGCGATAGAAAAAGAATTGCAAGGGTGAAGGAGTTTTAATTGGGAACAAAATTTACTGTTTAATTGAATTTTTAAGGATCGCGTGATTTAATTATTTTCGGAGCTTAAACGTTATAATTCGTGCTCGAGTCGAAAAAAAAGTCTCTGCAATTAACTTCTCTAATATTCTTCGACGAGAAAACAAAAAATAAAAAAATGAACAACTTAAAACTAGAGGAGAATTATTCGGTGCAAAAATTATGGTTAAAATAATTTTAAAAAAAATGACTTAATCAACAATCAAATAAACATTCCGTCATATTTATAATAATAAAAAATAATAACAATTTATTCAACACTTCGTCGTGTACAATAATAGAATTAAAAATACATTCAGATCGGCGCGATCATACAGAAAAATTATTAAATTCGCGAATAAATATATAAATAAATAAATAAGATACAAAATAAAAACGTTGATTAAATCGTTTGATCGAATTTTCAATGAACAATCGACGTTGCATCGCGATATTGCGGTTATGGCTGTCCGTCAATGGCGTTGTTCTCGTGTCTGAGCCTCATCCTGTTTAGTTCGGACTTGGTGGACGAGTGAAATGTGTCGAGGATCCCGAGGATGAGTTCCAATATGGGTCGATGCTGATTTCGATACGTCGCAGGAGCTTCGTGGGTCCTCGTGACCGAGGATCTCATCCCGGATCGTCGCCCATGGTCGTTTATTCCTCCCACAGAATTTTCCATCCATTCCTCCGAACTCGAGTCCTCGTCGCCTTTGACTATTCTCGGTGCCAATAATACCGAACATGCCAACAATACGCAGCAAACAATTGAACAACGTACGATCATTATTTTCTCGGAAATTGAAAAAATTTTAATTATAAAATACGATTTATTTTTGTTTGATATCTTATTTATTATCAATGATTTATTATCTATTATTCATGTTTATTATACTATTTATTATTGTCATTAAGATTATTTCTCTGATTATTTCTTTTTTATTTTATATAATTCTCCGATAAAAAATAATTAATTTGAAAAAAAAAAAAAAAAAACAGAAAGTTAATTTTTTTTCTGGCGAGCTCGTTATCGATTGTTCGAGCGAATATGCGAGACGTACAAACGGTCCGCGCGATTGTGCCCGATTGTGCGAGTCTCGCTGATCGATGAGGGAACCTCATCGAGTCAAGGATCGAGCTTTATCAGCGAATTTTTAATTTTTTTTTTCGAATTATATTTTTTTTTGCTTCGTTGCCTCGTGCAATGTCTTCCACTGACCCATATATCCGGTGTCACACGTAAGTACGTGTTCTTGTGTGTTCGTATGCGTGTGCACGCGCACCATCGCGCACATAGCATGCGAATTATTCGTCCACGCTCGGCCGTGATCGATAAATGCGCGAACGTTGAAATTGTTTTGCCTTGGATCGGCTCGTGCGGTCAAATTTTTCGTCACCGCGAATCGTCTCCGACTCGTGTCGACGTTTTTATTCGCGATCCAATGATCAGCAATTATTTTCACGTACATTTTATTGCGCAACCCCGACGGATAATCAGGAAATTATTATACACCCTATTTATTTCTTTCAACCCAAAAAGACAATAATCTGGATTTTTATCGTCTTATTGGTTCTTTTCATTTTCCCGTCTTGTTTAATTCTTCTTTTATCGCGTTTTTATTTAGAGCAGGTTTTTTAATAGTCTCATTTTAAAAATAGATTTTGATAACCTATTTAAAATAATAAAATTAACGACGATACATTTAAATTTACAATGCTTTATTTGTCATTAAATACAATTAAGACCTACGAATATATATATAATTCTTCATTTGAATGGTGAAACGTCGAAATAAATAAATAATAATAATCATAAATAAGTTTGTAATTTTATGTCGGAAATCAATACGAATCGATTCGTTTCTCGGATGAGAGCTATCGATTCCATCGTTTTCCTGCAGCTTCACTCGTGTCGTTTAACGCAATCCAACAATTGTTCATTTGGCGTAATTATAATCCCCCGATTTTCAACAACGATCGTTCATCATTAAGCTTCCTCGGTCTGATCGAGGAAGGCTTTAAGGGGTACACCACGGTTGACGGCTTCAATCGGTCCATAAGCCTTCGAAGCCAATCCTTCAAAGCTACCGATCGCCTCCGTCATACCCGTCAATTGTTCCACCACCAAAGCCGGCAGTTCCTTCAAAATTTCCAACAAACCATCGAAAGATTCCAACTTATCCATGCTCTTGTCAATGGAAATTTCTCCGCGTCCACCCTCCAATTTGCTCGTCAAATCCATCAATTGTCCCATAAAATCTTTATTCACGAATTTCGCACCTTCCGAAGCGGCAAAGAAATTTTTATCCAACGAACCAATGTCGAATTTTGATTTTCCATCGTCGTAAAGACCGATCCAACCTTTGGCCAAATCCATCATTCCCACCATCATACCTTCCAAATCTTTCATCGAAGTCGCGATTTGTTTCGTGGGTTCGCACGTGATCGGTATGTCCGGAACCACGATGGGTTTGCATTTTTCCGATTCGTTGTCGATCAGAACGTTCAAGAATTTTGGTCCGTATTGCAGAAGAGCGAACAATTCGCCGCATACCGTGTCGAAGATCGATTTGCTGGATTCCATGCGTTTCTCGCAAACTTCGTATTCCACGCAAGCCGGTGTGACGTCCTTCTGAACTTTGGCGAACATTCCGTCGAGACTTTTGAGCACGAGTTTGATTTGTCCGAAGAAATTAGTGAAGAATTCAATCGTGAATTGTTTCATTTCGTCGAAATTGTCTTTGCAATTGATCGGAACTGGAACTGGAACGGTTTTCTTTGGCGCGCACGTACATGGTACCGGTCTGCGAACGGTTTTCTTCGTGTATTGCGGCACCAATACGGAACGATAAGTTTTTTCGATGTAATGATGCTCCTTGTAGGGTTGAACGTGAATTTTTGGCTTCACGCAGACAACTTTGGGGGCCGGCGCGGGTGCTTCGCATTTTATTTTGCGGGGTAGGGAGCATAATTTTTTGAATACGAATCCGAGAGCGTCGACACCGGCGGTTACCGATTTTTTGAAAGCGCTCACGCTCATGTCCAGAGATTTTTCGAATTTCCCGTCGGACTCGTCGCATTCGACGTGGACGCGTTTTGTGACGCATTTGGGGGGAGAGGGTTGTCGGTGACAAGTGCACGAGCAAGCACATCCGGGTTGGCAACCGCAGGATCTTGCCGATCTATTGTGCTGTGAAGAGAAATTTGATATATTATTGCAATTATTTTTGATTGATTTGATGATTGTATTGATTGAGTTTTTGACATTTTTATTGACGTTGATGTTATTTTGATGTTGATATCGGTATTTTTTGTAATTGTTATTCGTTGGGATTGATAATAATTTTTCATCGATTGTCGAAATTGTATCGAATTATGTCGATCAGTAACGTTTTATCGATTGATCAACGATCAAAGTCTCGAAGGATGTCAAAAATTAATAATAATAACTTGATAATACCGATTTAAATTGAATTGAATGAAATTATATTAAATTGTAATTGGCAAATAATCAATTGACCAATCGAATAATTAATCGATCAACTAATAATCAATGTCTCAGAGCATATAAAAAAATAATATAATAATAATACCACTCAAAAGTATGTATTAAGATGATATAAAATTGTGTGAAAAATCAACATTAAATTAAATCAAATTTGATTAATTTATAATTGATAAATAATAATTTATTTCTATTAGTATTATCATTATTTATCAATTATTATTTAGCCATACTCTATAATCTGTATCAATTATGAACTAAATATTATGAAATTGAATTTGAAAAAATAAAAATCAAATTAAATGGAGATCACATTAAATTCTATCGAACAATATTCCTATGATTTCGCTATATTTACCGGCACGAGTGCGATCTCCGTTATTTCCGTCGTTCCTTCGATGTCCTTATCCTCATCCCCGGCCAAACTTTCTAAATCTACGACGCCTTCGCCCAACTCCGTCGCGTCTTCTCGAATCTCGGCCGAGGTCCGGTTGAATTCCAATCCGTGTATCAGAGCGTCGGAAGGATGAGGAAAAGCTTCGCAGCAATTATCATCGAGCAACGTTGCGGCCAAAAAAGCCGCAACCAAGAAAACCAATCGACGAATCGTTACACCCATCTTTAATTCTCCGGATCTGGACGTTCTGTGTCGATTCCAGACTCTTCGGTCTCTACATATACCCGTCGTTGCGATTCACGGAAGTCGGATGAGGCACGCAGAAACGTGTCTCCAGATAACAACAATCTCATTGAATCTCTTTCTTTTTTTTATCAGAAAAATATTTCGTCTTCTTACCGAAGAATTGCATCGTCACGAATTGTCTCGCAATTGAAAGAAAATATATAGGTATAAATGTGTTATTTTGAAAAATAATTCGACGTGAAGGATTGTCAAAATAATTTGCCGTGAATTGAAACGTGTAATGAAACGACACGAATCATTGCCGGCTGACTAACCAACGTCCGATGATGGCAGAAGGGCTGAGAAAAAACTGCATCGAGCGATAAACGCGACGGTTTGATTAATAATAAATTGGTCTAAGTAATTATTTATGACGGAATTAAATAAAATTAAATAAATCGATGGCAATGAAACAACGATTTTTTCTTTCGTGTATTGTGTTTCGTGCCTTGTGACCTTGTGATACGGATTAATTTCTGACGTAGATCGGAAAGCGAGGGGAAGTAGGATTAATTCCTTGATTTATTAAAATCGACGTTTTATAATGCATTTATGATTTTTTTCGTCTTCAATACTGGGCGTCGATAAGCTACAGTAGCGCCAGTTCATTCAATTTTACTTAACTTGATACTGAATCGATTTTAATGGTCTTTGATTATTATTATTATTATTATTATTATTATTGTGGTACATTTCTCTCAGACATTTCGTCTGGTAATTGGTAGAAAAATACGCAAACCTTCGTCAACCATGATTTATTATTATTATTATCATTATTATTTGTTGTGCAAAGGTCTGGTAGCGCCGACGCAAATATTTTTTTATATTTCTATTTTTCAATTTTATATTATTATTATTATTATCATTATTTAAGTTTAATAATCGAAACGATTGGCGCGATTCGGTGTATTTTTTGGAAAACACTAACTTCGTGAGTCAGATATTTGAAAAATTAACAAACGTATGATTTATCTGTAGAAACTTGGAAAATCTGATTCGACTTTTTCAAAAAACAAATATCATGAGTGCGGTGGATGCCGCAAGAATTTACGAGACAATATAATTAATTCATGGCCGATTTTGGAAACCGGGGAATTTTGATGGTCACAGTACGTGGCTTCTTTATTTTTTAAACGTTGTAATTCATTCCGATTCTACAGTAGAGTTCTTATCGGATTCTACCAAGGCATTAAAAATCAGCCTGCTCAAACAAATATTTTTTGGACAGAAAAATACCTCCAAATAATTTATATACAAAAGAGTAGGGGTCTAATTAATTAAATTAATCTTTCGACAAGTCGTACATTTTGTTTTTTCAAATCATTTTATTCGTGTGTGTGCCCTGTACGATTTTCGTTGCAGTAACCGTAAATCGTGAAATTTTTTAATTTCTAATCGATTAAATTCGCATGAAAACTCGATTCATAACAATTTTTTAAGATTAAAATATTGTCATCTCGATCGGTGGGTGGATAAATCAATCTCGGGGAAATAAAATACTCGTCGACATATCGTGGATGTGGAAATATTTTTTATTGCAATTTTTGACGAAGGTATCAATTTTATTGCGACGGATCTGAGGAAGGTATCAGCAAGAACAGAAGTCATTTTGCGTCGATGATTCGATTTTCGTGGTTTCAATCGCGCATGGATCGGGTTTCTCGACAATCTCGCAATCGATCGGTACCAAAATTTTGTCGATCCTCGATTTTAATCCTGTGAGAAGCTGCACGGGTCGACGAACCGGGATCGATTTTCTAATTGACGAAATTGGCTTTTCAATCTCAATCGGCAATTCTCCCGAAAGACACGACGGTGTCTCTTTGGTTTCTTCAACCTTCACCACGTAAGGACCCCTAAAATACACAAAATATTACACAACAAAATTTAAAAAAATCAGAAACCAGTTTTAAACAAAATAAAATGGAAAATAAAAAATAAATAAATAAATAAAAATAAATAAAATAATAAAAATAAAAAAACGTTTCATCAAAACATAGGAAGTTTTATCGAAAAATAACAATCGAAAGATAATTGACGGATTATTACGCATTGAAGAGAATAAATTCTTTCAAAAATAATAAATAATAATAATAAGAAATGAATTATTTTCAAAAATTGATTAAAATATTTACAAAATCAATACGAAAAAAGAAGAGATGTGAAGAATAATGTTTGAGATTGATTTTGTAATTTTTAACTTGATGAAGAACGAAGTTTTAGAATGCACTTACAAATATTGAATTGTTTTTTGAGGTCTGGGTTTGGGCCTGGAAACGGAATTTTGTACGCCAAAGTTGTATTGTCTCAATATCGGTTTGGGTTCGGGTTTCAACGCCGTCGTTTCGATTCCAAAACTGTAGGTTTTTCCTCGGAAAGGATCTCGGCGTTCTTTGGGTTCTTCGCACGGAGCGACGATCGGTCTTTGTATGCCAACCGGAAGCTCGAATCCAACCGTTGACGAGACTTGTTGAGATTGCAGCGGGTCCTCGATTTCGTAGCCGTAAGACTTCCTTATCACCGGTTTTTTAACGGGCTCCGGGCAAGCGATTACGGGCGGTGGACGCTGTTTCGAGTAATATTTTTCAAAATATTTAATTGATATTCAATATAATTTTACTATTCATTTTATTACTTATTTATTAATTAATTAATTGATCAATTAATGAAATTTTGTTTTTTATTACTTAATTATCAGGTAATTAATTTAATTTCATATTTTTTCTCTGGCGGGTAATACTTTTAACAATATTACAATAATATTTGATACATTTTTGTTATTTAAACGTTTGATTAAATATTTTTCAAGCATTAAAATGAAAAAAAAAAGAATTTAAAAAAATAAAAAATGTCTATGCAGCGATTAGATTTAAAAGATAATTTGTTTCGAATATTATTATAATGCGAATAATTGAATAATCATAACAATTAATGAATAATATGATCTGCATATGATTATTTATGTTGTTAATATTAATACATATATTAATAACAATTGATATACACGAATAAGATTACGTATTGTTCGATATAATATATACCGACACAACAATTAAATCAAGCAATCGATTATTTGATCGTTCAATTTATTTAATTTATCCATTTTCTTTATTTACGATCACTATCAAATGTTTGTCCAAATTTCTCAAACACCTTCCGTCATTCGCACGAATTTCAATTCGATCCAAATTCATTGTCCGACCAGAATTTCCGTCTAAAATAGGTCTCAAAAAAATGTCTTTCCTCAGTCAAAATATTACTAAAATCCTTCTCCAAAGAAATCTTCGATTTTTATCAGCTTCCGACCAAATTAATCAATGAACAAAATTATCATTCGTCTTCTCAGTATCATCAAACATTTCGCACGATCAAGATTATCTTATCCACGTCGATTACGCGGTACCTGAATTCCATATTGAAGATGCCGGCCAACTCCGTAAGGACACTCGCCGTACGTGATAATTTCCGGTTCGCAATCGACCGATTCGACGATGGATTCGCAATCGTGCGATTTTACGATGGATTCGCAATCGCGCGAATCAACGATGGGTTCGCAATCGCGCGAATCAACGATGGGTTCGCAATCGTGCGAATCGACGATGGTCGTGAAAAAATTCGCGATTGCGATTATCGCCAGCCAAGCGAAAAATCGTTGCGTCGTCATTGCGTATTATTTTACCGAATTCTCGCGTCAAACTGCACGCGTCCAAGTACTACATCAAGATATAAACTCGTCGTCGACTCTCCGACACGTTCCGAGTCTTAATTCTCAAGAATTAAGAAGAAATAAAAATAATTAAATATGAATAAGAATAAGAAGAGAAAAAAAAACATGATTTACATGTCTTCGAGCATTTCCTGTTGATCGACGTTGACAAAAATGTCGCACAACGTACGTAGCGTCGTGATAAACGGAAAATCGAGGTCGTTGTGTGACGTTTCCGCATTTTTCGGTTCATTCGCGAATTTGCCATTTCCAAATGAAAAATTTCTCGGAAATCCTCGAACGTGAATTTTATCGACGATAAATTTAAACTGTACGGTAATATTTTTTTTCTTTTTTTTTTTTCTTGGGCGCCTACGTCCGGCGGACGTGAGTTTATTTCTCTGGAAAACATTTATATATTTCCGACATGCGCGTTCATCGGAGAAATTAATCTTCTGTGAATTACCGGAAAAATAAATAACGCGAGTTTTTTCAATTTCAGACGCCACTATTTTTTTTTGGCGGGACGTGATAAAAATATATTTTTTTAAAAATCTGCACGTATGACTTGAAAATCATTGATTATTATATAATTCTATAAATTATTTAACTACAAAAAACGTCAAAAGCTGCTCCGCAAAAATCTTGCTGGACGAAATGTAGCCAACAATTTTCCACGAAGCAAAAAAAAAACAATCACTGAATAAATAAGAACATTAATAATACTTATAATAATATAAGTAAGTAAGTACTTGTAAGTACTTATATGTGTAGTTACTTATATTATAAGTAAGTCCATACTCATAATAAATAAATGAGAATCGCTAAATAAATTCTCAATAAATAATCACGAATAAAAAAATAATAATCACGAATAAATTGAAAGATTATTCAAAAATGCCAGACTGTAAATAAAGAAGGAATAGCGCAGAGCATGTGAATAATATACACAACATCGCATCGTTCTGTATCTCAAAGATACATCAGCCGGCTATCAGCGATCATCGAGTGGCGACATATGGCCACAGAAGACATTTCGTAGTACTCGTGGAAGTACACAAACCCTCCTTGAGCCATTAATAATCAGCCTCTGCTATGCTCGCTATTCCATACTGTCTACGTTAAGGGAGTGGGAAAGAGGGGGAGGGGGGGTTACGACGAGTGTACGAGAAGGGTAAGAAGTAAGCTGTACAGTTTTGGTTTCTTCCGAGGCCTCTCGGTCTTTACGAGGCGACGACAGCCTCGCTTTGGAGTCGGAAGTGGAGACCGAACGATAAATTTCACAACAGCTACAAATGCACGTTTGCTCTTCGTTTCGACTTTCCGGGCACTTTATATGTATATATGTATAAGTATTAGGGTGGGTTCTCATTTGGGACGTCGTAGAATTTTGATAGAGACTAGGTTTTAATCGATTTGAAAAAAATTTCAATTATTTTCAATGTTTCATTTTTATGATCGATTGTGATCTGGTTCCAATCAAAATTCAAAACTGATCTAAATAAGAACCACCCTGATATAGATATATATGGGGCAGGCCACGCCAACTCAGCCAGCTGACAACCTTCTATCCTCCGATCAGGTCGATAATTTTTTTTTAGTATCCTTAGGGTCCTACGACTTTACTAATTTTTTTTCAGATTTTTTAGACCCCCCTTCCCCTCGCCCCACCCGACATACAGAAATGGGGCAACCCACGCTATTTCAGATGGCTGATTCCCCGATGCGGTCGATGATTTTTTTGAAGTATCTTACGGATCCTACGACCTCACTAATTTTTTTAAAGATTTTTTCGACCCCCCCTTCCCCTCACCCCGACCCCCCCAATTTTTTTTATCAAGAGGGAACGGCTATTCCGCCATTTTTCAATTGAATGAAATTTTTTTCACAGATACCTTCCCGAAATTGAAGAACTTTTTTCATAAAATTAAAGTGGAACTATAGTTTCTAATATTTTATTTTAATTTTTTTTCCATTTTGAAAAAATTCCACTTTTTCCGAAATTTGGATATGATCATGGTTTCCTGTTTAAAAAAAAAAAAGAAATATAAAATCTCTCCTGCGAAAAATCGATATTTTGATTCCGTTAGAAGATATTCCGATTAGAAATCAGAATGACAAGGTTAGCTCGTCTCACGGGGGGGAAAATGGATGTTCTATAGAAAATAATCGGAATATCGATTTCTTGCAAAAGAGATTTTATATTTCTTTTTTTTTTTTAAATAGAAAACCATGATCATATATTAGAATTTCGGAAAAAGTGGAATTTTTCAAAATTAAAAAAAAATTAAAATAAAATATTAGAAACAATAGTTCCACTTCAATTTTATAAAAAAAATTCTTCAATTTCGATAAGGTATCTGGGAAAAAAATTTCATTCAACTGAAAAATGGCGAAATAGCCGTTCCCTCTTGATAAAAAAAATTGGGGGGGTCGGGGTGAGGGGAAGGGGGAGTCGAAAAAATCTTTTAAAAAATTAGTGAGGTCGTAGGATCCGTAAGATACTTAAAAAAAATCATCGACCGCATCGGGGAATCAGTCATCTGAAATAGCGTGGGTTGCCCTATTTCTGTATATCGGGTGGGGTGAGGGGAAGGGGAGGTCTAAAAAATCTGAAAAAAAATTAGTAAAGTCGTAGGACCCTAAAGATACTAAAAAAAAATTATCGACCTGATCGGAGGATAGAAGGTTGTCTGCTGGCTGAGTTGGCGTGGCCTGCCCCATATATATATTTTTTTTTCTCGGACTCGGTGCATATATCGCTGAAGAAAAAGACACGAACCAGCACACACAGCCTGCAGCGCTCTTCGCTGAAGCAGCAAACTTCTCCTCTCGCTCCGTCGACTCGAATTATACGAGTTTCGAATTCGCACCCGAAATCTCCACCGAGGAACATAGAAAAGTTTTACGAGCTTGCACCGTTTACAAAGCACGTGCAAGCTGCGACTTTCTGTACGTTTTCCCAAAGCCTCGACTTTTGAGATATTTAAAATTTGTTTATTTATTTATTTATTTTACGTTGAAACGATTCCATTCGTTCAAAAGTGACTTAATAGTCATTTTTATTTTCACGATGAAAAGTCGTTCGATGTCTTCGGAGCTTCATTCTTGTAGAGCTTTTGAGCAGCGAGCTTTTTTTTCAAAGATTCGTTTGATAAATTGATGAAGCGAGGCGTGAAACATTTGTTTGTGAATATTTGTTGGAAATTGTGGAATGTATGAAATCGAGGATTTTCATTTGTCAGCGATGTTGTGAGTTGGTTTTTGTTGATATTGTCGACGGTCGTTGTGGATTTTGGATGAGAACCAAACGTTGCGGTGAAACGACAAGCGAGGATGATGAATGTGGCACGTGGTGAAATTCTCGAATATCTCGACCAAGACACGATTAGTCAGAATCGTAATTTGGTTTCTTATTTTTTTTTTGGAATTACTGAGCTACAGCATTCGACTTGGCTACGTTAGTTAAAGTAAATTATTCATTATTTTATCATTCTATATTTGCACATAAATTATTATTATTATTATTATTATTAATAATAAACAATAATTATTAATAATAATAAATAATAATAATAATAATAAAAATAATAATGATAATAATATCATGAAATAATAATAATAATAATAATAATAATAATAATAATAATATTATTATTATTTAAAAATAATAATATTATAATATTATAATTATTTCATGATATTATTATCATTATTATTATTATTATTATTATTGTTGGTTCATTTTTTTAAATTTGCTTAATTAAAAAAATATTTTAATTCATTTTTGGTTCATTATTTTATAATATATAGATAAATTTATAATAATAATAATAATAATCGTACAATATTCTCCGGCCAACTTCCAACTTTAGAAGACTTTAGATCGTCTATTTTGATAAACTTTTTTATTTTCAGCAGAACAATTTTAATATAAAAGCCAACATAAGGAAAAGTAGAAGAAAAGTTAGGATAGGACGAAAAAATAAATAATTCAAAAACAAACAATCGATGATTATACGACCAAAAACTTCGTTTATTTTCATTCATTCATTCCACATCACGTCGAAATTCACATCCTCCAACGTCATTTTCGATCGGACTTCATCGTGAAACGATTTGAAAATCTTCAAAAGATTTTGCCACCTCTGCGAACGTAACTTTGAAAAACCGTCGAATCGGTTGACGTTCGTTGATTAAAATTAATCGCAACTGATTCCGCGATAATCGCTCTTTTGTTTCCAAAGTTTACTGAGCAAACCGGTGGTTTTGACGGAACTTCGAGAAACTTCGGTTTCGGAACTCGTGCTATCATCGTCGGACTCGAACGAAACATTGTCCTCGCTTTCCGTCGCTGTCTCATCCTCGCTTCTCGCATTTCCATCGTAAGAATTGACTTCCCGGTCCTGAACGATGACACTTCCGGGACGATATCCGGGTACCGGCCGGCCGAGAGGACCGCAAGGCAAACCGTCTTCCGTATCTTCGGATTTTCGATAACTCGTAGCCGTGTCGCTCTTCGTCGCGCATTCTATCTTCGTTTGACTGTTTATAAACTGGTTCGAGCTTGGCGCTATCGGTTTGAATCCTAAATCGCTAAAGGAAATGTGGAAAAAAAAAAATTATAATTCGTGGAAACGTTAATCAGAATTTTTAATCTCCTTGTGTTCGATTTTTCTGCCGCGTTTGAGGAATCAATGATTGAAATCATTGATTGACTAAATGAAAAACGGGGCTACATAGAATTCCGTGATGAGCTCTATCATACAAATATGTTAATGATAATTCGGATCTTCAAACATTTTTATTGGAAATATTTTCTATTTTTATTGGAGGATGTTGAATCTGAATTTTTTATTGGAAATATTTTTTTTTGTCTGAAATTTATATTGAACGCTTGTTCAATTTTTATTGGTATTTCTATTTGATCTGTTTGTAATATTGATAAATTGAAAAGAGGAGACCCGAATAAAAATTCTATTAGAAATATATCCATGAAAAATAGTCAACAAATTATTCATTAATTTGTTGATTCTTTGATTCATTGATTCACTGATTCACTGATTCATTGATTCATTGATTCATTGATTCATTGATTCATTGATTCATTGATTCATTGATTCATTGATTCATTGATTCATTGATTCATTGATTCATTGATTCATTGATTCATTGATTCATTGATTCATTGATTCATTGATTCATTGATTCATTGATTCATTGATTCATTGATTCATTGATTCATTGATTCATTGATTCATTGATTCATTGATTCATTGATTCATTGATTCATTGATTCATTGATTCATTGATTCATTGATTCATTGATTCATTGATTCATTGATTCATTGATTCATTGATTCATTGATTCATTGATTCATTGATTCATTGATTCATTGATTCATTGATTCATTGATTCATTGATTCATTGATTCATTGATTCATTGATTCATTGATTCATTGATTCATTGATTCATTGATTCATTGATTCATTGATTCATTGATTCATTGATTCATTGATTCATTGATTCATTGATTCATTGATTCATTGATTCATTGATTCATTGATTCATTGATTCATCGATTCATCGCTTCATCGATTCATCGATTCATCGCTTCATCGATTCATCGATTCATCGATTCATCGATTCATCGATTCATCGATTCATCGATTCATCGATTCATCGATTCATCGATTCACTGATTCATTGATTCATCGATTCATTGATTCGTTGCTGAAATAATTGATTGACTAAATTACGATTTCGCGATAGTCCGATTTTGAACTAATTTTGATTAGAATGACGTCGATTGACCGATCCAAGAGTTCGATAATGAGATCGAAACGTTGGATAAAAACTTTATTTATTTACCTGTAAGTGATGTAAGTTCCGGCTGAACCCGCTCCACCCTGAACGGCTTTGGTTTCCTCTTCGAAGACTTCGATCGGAGGGATTTCCTCCTCGGCCGTATCCTCGAATTCGTAAGTTTTGGTTTGTACAACGGGTTCGTCGCATCTCAGTTCGATGATCGGTTTCTCGATTATCTGAAGTTTTTCCTCCGCCACGTTTCGACCCGCTTCTTGCTTCACGCTACCGTCGGCCGGTATCGATGTGTGACCGTAACACAAACGCTCTTCCGGAATAGGAGAGGTTTTCTTCTGGAAATGGTAAATCGGATTCATGGCCTCCAAACGTTTTTTGTAAGCGATTGCCACGGAAACCGGATCAGCGGCGATTGCTGGAGCGCCCTGGACGCCATTATATATCTTCTCTTGCTCCTCGAAAGGCAAAGCGCAATCTGCGAAACCGTTGAGAAAGAAGAAATTAACGAAAAACGATTAAACAACCCTGTGAAATGGAAATTAAATTTAGTGGGGTCCTTTTATTTAATTTATTTTGATTTAAGTGGTAAATTGGGGAAATGTCGAAATGTCCCCCGTTTTTTCGCCATGTGCATAATCTTTTTAATTAATCGGGTACACTTTTTTTCGATTTTTAATAAGAAAAAAAATTATAAAAAATTATGAAAATTATTTATATTCATATGTGCAGAGTATATAGATATATATGTTCTGTATACAGACTGTATAGAATCTGTAGACAATTCGTACAGTTTAAATCAAATGGAATCAAATATGTATCGTTGATACACGATCGATACATCGGAAATGCCGTCGAGGTCCAATTTATATATGAATAATAATAATAATAATTATTATTATCCAGAGAATTATGAATTATGATAAAAGCTCATGAGGCGAGAATGGCTAGTCAATAATAATTTTAAAAAATCAATTAATAACTGATATACGTATATATATTGCCATATTAATTATTATTATTATTAACCATGATAACTATTCAATTATAAATTCATATCAAAATTTATATGCAAATTGTTCGTAGAAGGCATAAAGATTTTCTACATATACATTATACGCAGATGAACGATAAATATTAAATATCGCTCGATTCATTACACACAAAATTGTCTATATATTGTACACAATCTGCATACAGAACAATCATCTCCGATTCCATCTATAAAATTATGTATGTTCTCTATACAATTTATATAATTTTTTTCCACTCAGAGTATATCGCAATTAGTTCCATCAAATCCAAATCAATAAAAAGAAAAATCTTGATCAAGCAAAATAAGTAACGGTAAAGATACAAAGAATCTGGATCAAGGGGGTCATTTGACCCCCCGCCCGGGAGATCCATCGATGGCCGATAAAATTTCAAACAAATCAATGAAAATTCGTCGTAATCGATCGAACGTGTCACGTACCTTCTTCCGCGTATTCGAGATCCCCACCGAAGGAACCGGAAACTCCAGCACTCGCTACTCCGCTGGAACAATCGATATTCGCGGTTGTTCCGGAAACGCTGTACTGTACATTAACGCGACTGTAATCGTTTTCCTTGCTGTAAGAAATTCCTCCGGAAACCGGCAAATTTTTCGACGTGGGTTGAACCACGACGGTTTTTACGGATGGCGCGGATTTTTTCATGCTGCAAGAATGGCACAATTCGCCGGATTGTTTCGAATCGTGGGAATAATGTTGCGACGATTGATACAAAGTCGAGGGAATATTGAGATACGGCGAACAGCCGGATCTCGTGGTTGAAGTTGATTTTATCGCGGAATTTGTCGATGGTTTAACACGTCGGTGAACGTGAACGTTGCATGCGGGACATCTCAGCGGACCGGGGTGAGCTGGCAAAACGGTTGTACGAGCACAAACCTGAGTTTTCGGCTTGACCGGGTGGCACAAGTCGCCGACAGGCTTGAAACTGCGATAAGACGAAATCAAATATTTTTTTATTGTTCATTATTCAATAGTTGTATCGGTGTTTTTTATATAAATTTAATTATTTTAGAAATTATTGTTCTTTTATGTAATAATAATAATAATCGTAGATTTTTTAAATATTACCGATCGACAATAAAACAAAAACCAAATAATATAGAAATATGGAATATACAGACGATGAAAAAATAATAATATAGATGTTATATATATATAGTTTGAATAATTAATTAATTTTTTGGGTATATCCAAATTAATATATGATAATAATAATGATAATAATAATAATAATAATAATAATAATAATAATAATAATAATAATAATAATAATAATAATAATAATAATAATAATAATAATAATAATAATAATAATGATAATAATAATAATAATAATAATAATAATAATAATAATAATAATAATAATAATAATAATAATAATAATAATAATAATAATAATAATAATAATAATAATAATAATAATAATAATAATAATAATAATAATAATAATAATCATCATAATAATAATAATCATAATAATAATAATGATAATGATGATAATAATGATAATAATATGAATGATAATGATATATATTTTTATTAAAAAATATATATCATTATCATATTGAATTGAATATTTCGAAAAAATAAATTAATGACATTTGGATGAAAATATATCTCATTATTATTATTATTATTACATTATTATATATCAATATTAAAATTTCGAATGGATGAATTGATTATCCAAACTACTATCAAAATGGTGAATAATTTTTATTTTTTCACTCTAAATTTTCAATTGGTTTTCAAATTGTTTACGAGTATCCTTGACGATCTTACTAGGGAACGATTTGCACGGAAGAATCCAACGACAGAATATCCTCGGCGGTAGGTAGACCGTTGTCTTCCACCTTCGCCTGCTTCCGATGCGCCTTCGCGCCTCCGCAGCCGCATCGTCGATGCCCGAAGGGAGCTTCCTCGCTTCTAACGGCCACTTGTTTTCTCATTTCCGCGGCTCGGTTGATGATCGGTGCCGAAGTCCGTACGATCGATTTCCCGAAATCCGCGGATTTGACCATCTTCCCGGAAGCTTTGCAATCGCAACTGCACACATCTTTGCCCTCTCCCAAACACCCGCAAAGGGACGACGATCTTCTCGCTTCCACGAGCAAACTGCACGACAAGAAGATGGCCGCCAACAACGCGGTTGATCGCAAAACACCGAATCTCGCCATTTTTCGTTTCTTCCGTGAGCCGTTGATCGATCAATCTGATTTTTTTCGCTAACGACATTCGACTTGTGTCCGTAATCCGTCGTGGCTACTATTTATATGGAAACGCCATTGACCTTGACGAAGATGTCGAGCGCCGTTTCCGTATTTTGCAATTTCGCAATGAGAATCCGGTCGAGAGGATGTTGAACGGTTTTTACGGAAGTTTCGCCGTTCGTTATTTGTTTCTTCTGGTTTTTCGAACGTCGTCCCGAAAGTTTTGAGTAATTGACGCACCGTTCTTTGCTTCCGCATTGATGGATATGAATATTTATACGTGTGTGTATGATGCAGAGGAAGAAAAGATTCCCCCGTGCGAAAAATAGCGAATTTCGCTTGGCTCCGGGTCGATTTCTCGATGTTTTGGATTTTATTTCCGGTACGAACGGTGCGTCGTGTAGTCAATTATGAAATTGCATAACATAAGCATCGCACTCGTGTCGCATTCTCGTTGTTCGACGAGCGAATGTCCGAGCTCGTATTTCGAATCGGAGAATTTATCGACATGATTCAATCCTACGCCGTCGGTTATCAAGAACGATTATAAGCGAACTATCCGTCCGGGGTGGTTAAAAAAAATTGCAGAACATGCTTCGAACATTCTGGATGATGTACGAAAAGTTTATTTGTGAAAAATAAAATGGCGGCGTATTAAAAAAAATTCATAAAGAGATGAAAACGTAAAGAAAATTTTTCAAATCGAGTCAAACGAGAGACTGTGGGAATATTTTGTTTTTGTATGAAAGAAAAAGATCGGAATCGGGTGTACGATATTCGATTTCATTATCAGTTAGTCGTTTTATCACAGATATGAGTTCCATTGTCACAATCGGCTCGCAATTAGTGAATTACTTTGGGTTGCGTTCCGAAGTGTAACTTGAGTCGACTCTAGTCAAATGAAGGCTGTCAAAAATGGCGGCTTGTTCTAATCTGCGGTGTTCAAAAACACGTACGAGTCATCTCTTCGAAATAGTGCTAGAGAGCTCAAGCTGTAGAAAAAGAAGATGGAGGATGGCCATGAAAAGACCAAACTGCTATGGACGTGCGAAAGTGCAATCCAAAAATGCCGAAGAGAAGACGATGGATCGTTCTCGTCTCCATCTCTTGCCAGTTAAAACCGTTTGGTCGAAAGCATTCACGATGGATTTTTTTATTCCATCCCGAATAACGCTTCATTCGCTACAAAACATTCGTGACGTCAGAAATCACGCAGCGAGCCTCAAAAATATAAACTGCAAACGTAAAAAAGTAAAAACGCTTCGCTACGTCGATAAATTCCCAATCTACGATAATCATGCGGGTAAGTTCTCGTAAATGTAACAAAATGACGATAAAACTTCAATAGATCTTATAATAATTTGCGACTATATTAATTTTACTGTACATGTGTCGTAATAATCTACGATCCGCAACTATACCGTAATTTTAAACGCTACAAGTCCTTAAAGCTATCTCGTAAGCATTCAAAGTTTTTCGATAACTTTAAAAATATCCATCTTCGCAGTTAAAAAATATCAACAAAATTATCGGGACAATAACGTGGAAATCTTCGTTGTTTCATTTCTTAAAAAAATCCGCGGCTCTTTGCCTCTGTACGGGCAAGTTCAAAAGATTGTCGGTAAGAACGACCGATCGGGATTTCGGAGCGTCGTTCGAATCCGATAATTCCGGGGAATGTCCAGCTACGGCGTTGATTCTCGGTGTGTGAGGAGTTCTCACGCCGATGGAAGGTGTTCTCGATGACGCTCGTCTAGGGCTGGGAGTACTCGCGATCTTGAGCTTTTGGGTCGCGAGTCTTCGAGCTGCTGGCGCGAGTCTTCGAGCTGCTGGTGACATCGTGCTCAATCGATCCATCGCTGACGAACATCTCGGTGAGGGCCTTAAAAATAGAAGCAACGATC
>OZ020166.1:12809915-12829915 GCA_963971145.1 Sussaba pulchella
GTATCGCCGCCGTCCAGTCGGAACGGTGTACCTTCTATCTGACCCCACGTCATCAGAGGACTCTCGCACTCGCCCGGTCTAGGACTCGGAGTCGTCGCCACGAAACTAAAACCGTTCACCCTCGGCGTGGGATTTCTCACAACTTCTTTGCCGTCCACTCCTATCTTTCCGTCGTTCGCTTTGGATTGCGTCTTTGCCAATTCCGTTATGGTCTCCTTGTTCTGTCTGTCGTTGAACGGATTGGACGTCAGTCTCGTATTGCCGTGAACGACTTCCTGCTTTCTTCTGGCCATGTCTATTCTCTCGTCGGAAGTCAATTCAACTCCGTCCGGAACGTACATTATGAAATTACGATTTTTGTATCCCCAACCGTCAAGAGACAGGGGTCTTTGTTTTTTTCCATTGGCGGTAATCGCCGGAACCTCTTTTCTGCCCTCGATAGCCATTTGCTTGGACTTTTCTTCGGCTTCGTACAGCCAGAGAAATTTTGCTCTTCTACGTTTCTCCGTTTCCACCATCATCTCTTCGAAACTGGCGTTATCCTCGCTAGTGTGACTGCTCAGATACGAATCGAGTCCTGTTCTGTCCTCGTTCGCCTCTTTTGTCGATTCGGCTTTTTGAAATTGTTCCGGGACTTCCGGCGGTTCCGAAACCGAGCTTCCCGGTGTTTCCCTCTGAGGCGTTTCGAAGGTGGCCGGGCTGGCGACTCTTTCGGTCGCCGGACGTCCCGAACTGTACTTCGCGTACAATTCGCGCATTTTTTTTGCGTCGTTCTGTTCCAAAGCGTCCAAATAATCGTTCTGGGCTTTGAGCTTTTCCAAGTGTGGGAAAAAGTCTCGTTGAATTATCTCACCCATCTTTTCGATGTAGGTATCCTCGTCGAGTATAGTCGTCTGACTTGTTTTGCTGCGGAGGGCTACGCCGATTGGTTTTTTGAAAATCGTCAAGTCCTTCATGCTCCGAGCAGTCTCGAGAGCTTGGGAGCCTGGACTGTTCATCGGTGAACACATATTTTTGTGTCTCGCTATTGAAACGATTCAATTATACCCCAACGGAAGTCACATAATTTCGCAACAAATTTTAGGTTATGTTTTTTTTCGAATTATGCATTCTATCGAATTACGAGCCTTCGGTAATGCTCGTAATGCTTAATTTGGTTGAAGCATGCGTTGTTGGACTTCGGATTCAAATTATATTGAAAGTTTCGACGGGGATGATACAAATTTGCTTTTTATTTTTTGTTTACGAGGGTTAGGTGCAAGTTTAAAGTGCGTTGTTTGACGTATGGGAAGCAGTCCAATCATAATTGTGCACCACGAAGATTAGAATAGAAGAAACCGAACGTGAAGTTTCGATTGAGATTCTAAAATCTGACGGCAGTAACGAAACTTTGACCGATAATCGCGATGGCGCCACCATCGCTAAGAACCTAGAGAAAAAAATTGAAGAATTTCTATTGGCCCAAATTGCTTTTGATGGATTCTGTATTTTGTCCCTACATAATTTCATAATTTGCTACCCGAAACTGGCCGAAACGGCTGCGATAGTAACGATAAGAGCGACGCCAATAGGAAAACTGAAAACTTTTACTTGGTGGCAGAGGCGCTACCTCTGAATTATTGCTGTTACTACGTGCTCAGGCACCTCATTGTCGAATATATTTTAGATCTTTCGGGGACAGCTTATCCTTATTTCATACCGTGACCGCATGGTCAAAGCTATCGCGTAGTAGCAACCGGAAGTAGCCAATTTAAACAAAATAATTAACTAACCAACTAGCTAATTACCTAACTTTGTTCTTCATTAGCCTTGGTAACCGACGAGTGCTGCCATCTGCGATATCATCAACGGCCCAATCACCAAGCTCATATAACTCCCGTGAAATCTACCTTACCGACAGCACTCAGGGATAATAAAATTATGTACCTGTTGCTCAGAATTAAGTTTCATAATTTACAGACTGACGATAATGAACAATACCAAAGAGAATAATAACAACTATGCTTCTCCTTCTTCTTAAAAAAAATATAGATATGAAAAAGAAATGTCCGTTTTTAAATGGTAAGCATTCTCGACAAAGTAGAATCCATAGTTGCAACTTCCATCCGTAATTTTGTTTTTCCGTAAAAAATTATCGACGGAAGTTGCAATCGGATACCAAAGGACTGCATGCAATTTTAAGCGGTTTTTAAAGAGCTTCCAAATGGAACTTACGGGATCGACGTAGCTATAAAGTTCGCGGAGCAATGATTTTTTTAATGGAAACTTCATGTTCTTCGTTAATCGAATGGGAAAAGTTAAAAAATCGTGGGCGACCCCCTAAAAATGGTCCGATCGGGTTCATCTTTGGACAGAATTCTACCAATGCAAGATACTTTGTAGTGAATACTTACCATTTGAAATTGGATTTTTTTTTTTCGAGCTACCCTAATATATATTAAAAATAAGCATATCACAGCGTTTGAAAGTTTTACAAATATAAAAAAAATTATTTTTTTTCGTAACAAGACCACAAACCTGTAATAAAATTGTAAAGTAAAAAGTGATAAAGTACAAAACAACCGCGTTATTTCGCAAATTAAAGATTTTTGCGACATTGAAGTATAAGTTTTTGTCGATATTTATCAATGAAATCGTAGAGGAGAACAGATGGCAGCCGATAGTCGGGGCCAATGATTCTCGGCTCGGGAAAATGATATTTCGGTCAAGCCAGACTCGGTACCGTGAAAAAATCGGAGTGTCGAGAGCAAACGCGAACCGGGGTAGTCGCTAAAGCGCAAAATCCGCGAAACGATCGGTTACCTCGAGCTTGAAGATGCGTCGGGGAGTCTTCTCGTTGATAGACATACGAGGATTCCAGCGGCGAGATAGGATATGCGTGCCGACTACACAACGGCCGCGACGCTCGTGTTTCGCGAAAATGCGATTTTCCACGTAATACGTACACGTCGGAGTTTCTCGTTATTCCATGCATCTTCATGCATGCAATATTCGACCAACAGAGTCACGTATATTAAAAAAAAAAAAAATTACATTATTCGCAGTTCATCGATTGTGCCATTCAATATTTTTTTATAGTACGGATTACTTCGGTAGAAATTAGGTTTTTGTAAATAATAATCTATAATAATAATTTGATTCCTAGAATAATAAATTGTGAAAGAAGAACAAAAATAATTCGAAGTCCATCGATTTTACCAGCTTACGGATTTCTTTGGTACGAATTAAATTTTTGCAAATAATAATCTATAATAATAATAATAATTAGATTCTAAGGAAAATAGATATGTATAATTGAATCTGTGTCGATAATAATAATCAATGAAAATAATGATGATTGAATTTGTGGTTCTTAGATTTTCTGGTACGAATTATATTTCAGTTGGTAATTTATCAATGATAATAGAAACAATAATAATGGCATTTTCATACTCATTAATATGTATTAATGTATCATTAAGCTAATAATAGTAATAATAATAATAAATGTATAATTCAATTCCTGTCTTAGATAAGAAACGTAAAATAATAAAATTGAAATATATTGATCCAGAGCTGCGCTGAGCCAAGTGCAGTGCCAGGAATAAAAATGCCCCCAAATCCTCAAGTACTCGAGCCACATACGAGTTACTTGAACAAATATTGACTTCGGTATAAAGACATCAATTCTTTCGCACATTCCTGTATTTTTGCGTTTCCTTCGACTGTCGGCGTTCGTTCTCATTCGTTATGCAATTTTTCATTTATATTATCGTTCGAAATAAAAGTGCATACCGACGCATTCCCACTGCATTGCTACAACGACCGATTAATTTGAATTAATTCTCAATTCAATACAAAAGCACGTAAAAATCATCTTATCCAGAATGCATAAAAAAATTAATTACAGGTCAATTTTGATAAAAAAAATTTCAATGTTCATCGACTTTTATTTTTGTATCTTTCAATCGTTTTAATCGAGAATTTCTCATGCTCGTACGAAGTTCGAGCTGCTTCCCACACTCCGAATATTGAAATTTAAACGAACTTGGAACAATAAAAAAACACAAAAATCAGCAGCTTTATTTTTTAGCACGTGTTCGGGGTTTATATACACACGCACTGTCAACCCCGTTTCGCACGTATGGTCGTACCCTGTACGATTGAATTATAGCAGGTCTGTACAAAACTCCCCCTTATTTACAACGAGTTAAGGTAAACTTTACCCTCTGGACCCGGCGAGGATCCTGGTCAGCATCTGTCGTCGCCTCGCGAGCAAAGTTGATCCCCGACGGATCTGATCAGACTCGTCGATTGACGTCTTCCTTCCTTCTTCATAATATACCCCCCCCCCCCTACCCACCCTCACCGTCAATTCGTTCCAAACACGCGGTCACCATTCTTACGTCACGAAATTCAAGCGATCGATCAAATTTAATTTTTCATCAATCTCATCATCCTAATTCTAAAACACATTTTTTTCTCCTGAAAAAAAATTATCTTCTCAATTTCTGTACGGTAAAAAAATCCTTCTCCATCGCAGAAATCAATCTCTTATCACTTCAAAAGACCGCGTGCAAAGCTATCGCTTAAAAATTGCATGCCGAATTGAAAAAAAATGTAAGAATCCATTTTGTCACGCCCGAAGTTCGTCGTCCTGCGATTAAAAACAAAATGGAAACTCCAATCATCGCCCGAATTAATCCAACCATCCAAATCAGTCCATCACAGTCCAAAAAAAAAAAATGATCGATATCGTTGGAAACCTTTCCAAAAAAATCTCTCATAGTCAACCGCAAAAAGAAAAAAAACCCAAAAACGATAAATAAAAATCCAAAAAAAAAAAGAAAGAAAAAAGATTCGTAGCATCAAAGGGTTCTAAAATCTCGAAGATGCTTCTGCGACTGGCAGTAATCCCAATGAGAGTTCGTAGACACGTTGGCCCGATGGGAAGCACAGCGGAGCGAGGAAAAGATGGTCTCGGTGCGTAAAACATAAACAGCGGAGGTGCGATTTGACGTGAAACGCAGAGGGACCATTTCCCCTTTGCGCTCGCCCTCCCGCCCCTCGAGGATGGTCCACGTTGTAACCGTTTTCTGCCTTTCGTGCTTTCACGTTCACGCGCCATCGTGATATCTTTCTCACGTGCGCGTTTGCGTGTGCCAGGCATACGCTTTGAGAATCTTCATCGGAAAAAAGAAGAAAAAGACGACGGGAAGAAGACGAAGAGCCGAGAGAGTTCGGTGGCTGGAATCTGTAAATCTGTCATTGCGGCCATATTCGTTCGTGAGTACAGGGAGCCCAACACAGTATGTTTCTTTAGCCATCGGGTTCTTCCACGGACGTATCTCGTACATTTCGTACGAGAGATCTATTCTTCTTCTTCATCTTCTTCTTCTTCTTCCCGTACGCGATTCTCATGCGTTGGTTCTTCCCGCAGCGGAACGCGACAAAGACGAAGACGAAGAAGACAACGAAGACGCGTTATGGGTACCAAGCCCCGGTCGCTAGAGGGCGCTGATGGCGCTTGTTCGCGAATCTGCAGAAACGTTCGCCAGTTTCGAAGATACGGAAAAATTCTCGAAACACTCTCAGGGTTTTCAGGGCGCAGCAGCTTGGAAACGAAGGTTTCATGGACCGGAACCATCGCTCTTTGAAACACGAGAATCACGTCTCGGACGACGGGAGGCTTGGGCTCTCAATGTTTTTAGGACCGCCCGTCGAAAACGAGCCGCTGAGATTTTCACGTCGAAGGAAAATATATTTTGTTGTATCTATGGGAGACCGCGTGGAATGAATGAAGGTACGAAAATACGCCTACGTGTGAGTGTAGTTGGTTGGATGGGCTTTTTTTCAACGTTTTTGTTTTATTTTGTGTATTTTACGGGCTCGGGTTATCGACGGAAACGAGGCGGGAAAATGGAAAATCGTATTTTTACTACAATGAGCGTCGGAAGTTCGGTTATTTGGCGCCCAGATGGAATGTGGATCTATGTTTATATGAATAATAATAAGTCAATTAATTATTTGGATATTGATATGATGAATATAAAAATTTATAATTATTTCGATATTTTTGTAAAGATTTAAATTCTCCAACATATTATTGATATTATTATCACTGTGTTTATTATTTTCGTCATTATTATGTTGTTTAGGGGTAATATTTCTTTTTTCTTCTTGTTGACGTTGTCACGATGATTACGGAAGTGATATGAGGCTTCGTAATTGTTGAACTGATCCGAGAGGAATTTTTTATACAAAATTTCGTCCGGAATCAGTCGGTCCTACCCAAAACAATTTCCCGTTCCCATAAAACAAAACAACTCATCTATTTCATCGACTTCAATTATTTCTCACTATTTTTCGAGTTAATCCTCAAATTTTCCATCAAGTCCCCGACTACATTCGAAAAAAAAAAACCACAACAAAAAAACCAAAAATAATTCCCGACGTTCGTCGATGATTAGTCAACAATTCCGTGAAAGTAAAAAAAAATTATCACACGCCGAGTCGCACCGAACGAATGAAAGAAATTCCGGATGACTGTGAAGAATCGTACTCGTAATTTTAAAACGAAAAATTGGCGACGGAAAAAATAAATAAATAGAAATCAAAGTAATTTTAAAAAAAAAAAAACGTCGCAGAACGACATCGATAAATTTCCGTTATTTCCACGTTGATCGTCGAGCGAGATGAACGTAAAGTTCGCCGAGAAGTTTGTCGTTTTCACGCGGAGGGGGATCAAAGGCCGACAAATGAATCGCAAGAATGAAAACGCATCTTCGCGTGGCCGCGGCAGTCGGAGAAATAACGTTTCGGTACACCCGCGAAAACGTTTGGGGGTGGGGGGCGCGTATAATGTTCTACGCTTCCGATGGCTCGCGCGCGCGCTCCGGCTCCCACGGGCCGTTAATCCGTCATCGCTTTTACCGTTCTCGAGAAAATTAAATATCTCCGAGAGCCGGCTACGCGCAAACTAAACTCGTCTCGGGCCGGACTTCTCCCGTTCCTCGATTTTGTCGTCTATGTATATATATAGCTATGGATATGTATATATTTATATCTAATTCTAATATTTACTGAATTCTAAATGTTCCCATTCTTAAATTTATGAAATACATGACGTATTATATATATATATATATATATATATTATATTGGATAAATTTGGAAATATTCAAAAGTGGAGAATTTAGTAAGTATCAAAATCAGAGAAATATGTTTGAATATTTATTTATCTGATTCTAATATTTACTAAATTCCAAATGTTTCTATTCTTAGATTTATGAGATACATGATGTATTATAAATATATATATATATATTATATTGGATAAATTTAGAAATATTTAAAAGTGGAGAATTTAGTAAGCATCAAAATCAGAGAAACATGTTTGTATATTTATTTATCTGATTCTAATATTCTTTGAGTTGACTTTGAAAATGAGATTAGTAGATATGTAATTTATGAATGAATGAATGAATAATATGATAAATAATTATGATAATAATAATATTATTATCATATCATAGTAATATATTATATGTTATAATAATATTATATTACATTCAATAGATTTTTTTTTAAATTAGCTCAATGAATATTAAAATTCAAGAGATAAATTATTTATTCACATTTGTCTCGTTGATTTCCATATTTACAAATTTATTAGTTCAATATATAATATGTTTTATAAATTTGAAAAACAATTTTTTTTACAATCCAACAACTATCAGCATAAGAGAGAAAAATATGTGTATAATAGTTAGTATTAGAAAGAGATATATATGTGCGTACATATGCATGGCAGTGGCATATAAGAGCGACAAAGCGGCTTCTCGGATTTACTTTCGCGGAAACAGGATGGGGAACAAATTTTGCCGGGACATTTAACTCATCGCGACCGCTTAATTAATTATAACGACGGATGACGGACAATAGCGTTCGCAGAGCCGGCGAATTATGCGGTAAAGCGATTCGTCGAATTCTGCATCCTATGGGAAAAGTTCAAACGGATGGAAAATTTAATAGTGGATTCAAACCTTCATGAACATTTGATTAATATCTTCAATCAATCGCTCAATAATCATTCAACAATTAATGATTAAATAACGAGAAAGCTCTTGAAAAATCTGCAAGTAAAATCGGGACAAATAATTTTTATGCACTCTGTACACAGTAACGGAGGACAGATAAATTCTCCAGATGACACTCTGGGTGCCCCCCCCCCCCCTCCTCGGAATTGTTACGTGACCCCGAAACCCAAAGAGAACCGAGTGTGGTCCTTCGGCTTCTCCGTCTCAAAGCGTGTACACCTATACCACACATTGCTTGTAACAGTGTCACGAAAAAAAAATAAATGAAACAAAAAAAATGAACAAAACTACAGCGCAAGGCCCCCCAAGCAGGATCTTTTGTGTCTTGCAGCCCCCGAATACTTTTACGAGCCTCTCGAGTTCGTCCCTTCTTCAATTCTATTTTATTTCGCGAATGAAGACGAATAAATGAAAAATTCGCACGCGTTAACGTTTTTTGAAATCTTTTTTACTTAAATCAAACCGTTGTGATAATCGAAGAAAAATCTTTGTCGAAACAATTGATAGTAAAGAAAATTTGAATGAACCGACCTTTGGACTGGCAAAATATGTTAAGGACTGCCTTAATGAAGGTTGATTCAAATCTGCGACCCTCGAAGTACGCATCGGCTAAATAAAAATTATTTTTCAACGGAAAACGAAATAATGCACAATAATGCAATTTGCTGATTAAATAATAATGATAATTATTATTATATAATAATAACATTATATTATAATTATAATTATTTCCATTCTAATATTATTTATAAAATAATAATTATTATATAATAATAATAAAATAATAATATTATATTATAATTATAAGTATTTCTATTCAAATATTATTTAAAAAATGATAATAATAATAATAATAATAATAATAATAATAATAATAATAATAATAATAATAATAATAATTATTATTATTATTATTATTATTATTATTATTATTATTATTATTATTATTATTATTATTATTATTATTATTATGATTATTATATGTAATTATTATTATTATTATTATTATATGTAATTATTATTCATATAATAATCATAATAATAATAATAATTATTATTAATATAATAATAGTAATAATTGTTATTATTATTATTATTATTATATTAATAATAATAATTATTATTATTATATTTTTACTAACTGCTGAAGCGTTGACAAAGCCCTTAATCCCATTCTGCAAATATTCCACGAGGCCACACACGATTTTACCCACCAATGCGACTGTTTCAAAACGTTTTATCACTCTTTTTCCTTCCCTCAACAGTTGTTGTTGCCGTTTCGTTTTGTTTTTCTCTTCTTGTTTTACGATTCTTCGCTTCTTACTTTGTCACAGATGGCACGAGTCGGTGTCGACTGACCCGGACGGGGGTTTCAAGCCGCACGGTTAGGTGACCGCAAGCACCTACAAAGATGAAAGAATGGCACATGTAAGTGCCGGCCGATAGGTATACGTACTTGGAGTATCCGAAAAGCTTTTTAGTGCCGGCGCCGTCACGCTTGCGTTTGCTCGCTTCTTCTTCGGTTCGCCACGCGGCGCATTACATATATATACGCCTTGTCTATGTATCAGCTGCGAGTTTCGAGTTCGTTTGAAACTACATAATTCCTATATTTAAAAGTAACGGAGCTCGCGAGAAACTCCATTATTTTGTTTCCTCAGAGAAGATCTGCCGATAGTTCTTTGCCTCGGACGATGTACCAAATTCGAACCCCTCAAATGCATTCGAACACCGAGCTTCACACGTGTCCAGTCGCGTCGGGTGTTTGTCGTAAAAACCAGAGATAAATTATTTCTCAATCGAGATACGGAAAATTTATTGATTTTTTTCGTTTCAGCTTTTCAGTTATTTAAATACGATTTAAAGCCTCACAAAATTCTGTTTTCAATGCTGGACGGAGATGGAAAAACGCCAGTATTGCTCAGAGCTTTTATGAGAAAAATTGTTGCTAGAGAGTTTTCAGTAATTTAAAAATGGCGGCGTTACTGAAATTTCGGCAACCTTGGAAATAAATGAATAAATGAATGAATGAATAAATAAATAAATAAATAAATAAATAAATAAATAAATAAATAAATAAATAAATAGTTAAATAAGTAGATGAATAAATAAATAAATAAATGAATGAATGAATGAATGAATGAATGAATGAATGAATGAATGAATGAATGAATGAATGAATGAATGAATGAACGAATGAATGAATGAATGAATGAATAAATGAATGAATGAATGAATGAATGAATGAATGAATAAATAAATAAATAAATAAATAAATAAATAAATAAATAAATAAATAAATAAATAAATAAATAAATAAATAAATAAATAAATAAATAAATAAATAAATAAATAAATAAATAAATAAATAAATAAATAAATAAATAAATAAATAAATAAATAAATAAATAAATAAATAAATAAATAAATAAATAAATAAATAAATAAATAAATAAATAAATAAATAACCTAAAATAAAAATAAAAAATCAACCCTAACGTGCAGCTTAGATCGAATCAAGGGTTACGAAGATCAAAAAAATACTCAGAATCATCAGAGAAGATAATCGGAAGTCACTTTCGTCTGTTCCCGACGATTAGTGACAAGCAGATATATTTATACATACAATATATTTGTCATCTTTCTCAAAATTTCTCTCGGACATCCGCTCTTCGCCTTTACACACATATATATAGACGAGGATGTAAGTGGAAACTCACCAAAAAGAAAAGACAAGGAAAAAAACTAAAAAATGTATCATCCGTGAAAATGACGAGTGTCGCGAGACAAACCGGAATTGTTCGCCGCGGGTGTCTTTCTCACAACGAAATCCCGTGGTTCTGGGAGTTCGGGAAAAAAACGACAGAAGCGATTTGAAGACGAGTGCGAAGAGAAGGATGCTGGAAGCTTCGGTAGCTGCCGGTGTCGTGGCAGTGATTGATGCGAGTGTGAAGAACGACCCAGTGTAAACATATTAGCGTCCATGGGACACTTTGCCGGGCCGTTGGTACGCGCGGGGCCTCGTTTCGATCCGTACGTGGTTGTCCCATGGAGTCCCATCGGTCACCGCCGGGCTTAATGGCTTTACGCACAAATTCGTCTCTCCGCGCTTTTGAAATCGTTTTTTTTTTTTGTAAACACAAGCAAGCATGTAAATTTTAGACGCTGCGAAAAAAAAAATTAGGAATTATTTAGATCGAAAGACGAGCGATTATTGTGGATTTTTGGAGTTTTTAATTACCGTTGAGACGAAAGCGAATACGTGAATGATTTAAGTGTGATTTTGGGTAGCGCAAGTTGTGCGTTGTTTCGGAAAAAAATTTCTGAGGGTTGATGAATTTTTATCTTAATTATTGTATTAAACGATTTTTTCGATAATCAGCTTTTTGGCAAAAAATTTTTGTTGTGCTGCGAGAGATTGAAAATATAAGAGAACGAAGATGGAGAAATAATGGCACGTTGATGTTTCATTTTGCAATCATATTCAGTTGAACGAAATTATGGCGATTTTGTACAGTAACGAAATTAAACCACGATAATAAAATAAAGTTCACACACTGCATTATTGTAATAAAATTAACCAAAACGAAATTCAAATATTCAAATCATCCCAATCAAATCCCAACATCGGCAATTCCATCGAAATTCGTCGTAACGGATCAGGAAATAATTGACAAAAAAAAAAAAACATTTCAGAATAAATTCGATTCGTTTATATTTCATTCGTTATCATATCCTACGTCTTAGATTGTAAATTTCGCATTCGTAAACGCCGAAATCGGCCGTCCGTCGGTCGTAGCACGCAACTATATACACGGTCTCGTTGTTGGCTTCGGTAATGAGCAACGAGACGCCGTTGCGGTTCCAACCCGCGGTCAGTCTCGCGTCCCACGTACGCATATATATAATTTATTAAAGGCACTTAGCGTTGGGCCAAGGAGGGATTTTGTCACGGAACGTTTGCCCTCACCGTCTTGGCGTCTCATCGCGAGGATAGCCCGTTTAGGCTCGTTTGGCATTTGAGACACCCCGTATAAATAGAAAGCGCGTGAGCAACGCCGCGAAACGAGTGAACGACTATAACTCCGCTCGCCACTCATTTGCTTCTACAAAAGGCACTTTGTTTTTCACGCACATTTCTTTTTTTTTTTTTTTTTTTTTATCTGTTCTTACATCTTTTTACACATTCTCGAAATCGTAATTCACGCCATCTGTCGTAATTAAAAATTCCGTCACGAACGATATCACGAAATTACGATGAGTCTCGAGTTTGAGGCAATTCTTTTTTTTTTTTTTTTTTTAGGTCGAAACTTTTTTTGGTATTTTTAATTTATTAGATTTTATTTGGTATAATAGTTGTTAATTTCTGGTGCAACATTTTTGGTGCCACACAGATATTTCTTTCATATCGATTACACGGAATTATAGAGGATGATTTGTTCGGTGGTCCCGTTAGAAACATTTTTTTTTCTTTTTTTTTTCAAAATTGACTGTACAAAAATATTTCGACGTTTCTGTGGGACGGATTTGAAAAAATGGAGGTATTAGATTTTTCCAAAAATATTTGTAGATTTTTAATGCGAGAAAAATAACTCAAAGTTCTGTTCTAAATAAGCACACGAAAATCTCTCTTCCTTTTTTCGTTTGTTTCTTTTTAAACTGACAGATTCGTTATTTGATTGCCATCCTGTGTTTCGATTTTTTATATTTATATTGCAATGAAGTAGAAAGAATATTCGTCGTAGTAATAATTAAGTGAACAATAATACGAGATTACGATAAGCACTTTAGTTTGAATATGACAAAAATCGATCAATAAATAAAATACGTCTTATTTACGTTCCAACAATGCTATACAGTGTAAATAAAGCATTTCGTATGTTTATATAAATTGTACTAGAATTTCAATATTATCTATATATTTATATTCAAATGTATACGCGTCACCGCACGAATGACACATATATGCCGGAGCCCCGAGCTAACAATAAATATTCGACTGTGCAATAGACGCGTTCAAGTAACGCACTACTGAATTAACTTTGGCATCGTTCTCTTGGCAACGTCGATGAACCGGCAAACGTGTTTTCCGTAATACAAATTTTCGGCCATACTGCGAGACGTTTATTTATATTTTTTTTGTTTCTTTGGCCTAAATGTGAATAACGCGAATGTCGCGTTTTTCGCGCCGATTATCACAAATCGATAAGCAAATCTTTCAAATACGCGAAAACTTTGTCCGATTTATTATTGACACTCGTTTGACGTTATTTAAACCTTTTTTTTTGTTTTACTTCAGAGCGGTTTTTTTTTCGGCTCTGGCGGGTCCTACGGGGATCGAATGGACCCCGTGGGATTTATCTGGGCGTAATGTTTTTCATTGATCCGGAAAAGAGTTTTGCTGCGTTGTTGAACATTGAAGAAAATGGTGGATAGTACGATTAATTAAATTGAAGGCAACCCTCAAAGGTTCAGCCTTCGGCAGAATCAAATAACGGTCACAGGGGTCCTTCCGACCCCAAACGCTGAAAGTTGTGCTCCAAATTCAATTTTATCATCACTTTGGCACGCAAAAATGCCAAAATATTCTCAAAGTCTTCAAGAAACAGAAACAAATTAATTCTTTTCAAAAATGATAATTTTAACGTAGAAAAAAAAAATAGACAAAAAAATGTCGAACAATTGACTTTGCGTAACAAAAATATAAATAAATTTTTTTAATTTAAATATGTTTTCAAAATATTTCAGGCACGTACTGTCCAAACGCTATACTTCGAGATAACAACTGCCTTGCCAGTACGCCCTCCAAAATCCATTTTTAAATTACGTACACATAAATCTTAAAAAACCAAAAACAAAAGTCGCCCAAACAATTTAAAAAAAAAATCGAATCATGACAATTATATTTCCAAGTTTGCCAAAAATTCGAACCCAGAAGTATCGTGGGGTCCTCCGTGACCCCATAGTGACCGTCGATCTTCAAAATAATTCCCAAAAAAATCCCTCCGTCCTAACAAAAGCATTTAAAAAAAAGAAATCTAATCCGCCTCGGGCTCCATTCGGGGTCCATTCGACCCCGGACGATGCGTTCAGGATAAAATTCACCGAACAGGACTATCGAGGACCGTACAGTTGTGTTCCCGGATGTCCGTGATGCAAAGTATAATGACCGGGATTAACGTGAGACGTTTGATGATGTCCGGGATAAGACCACGGTCCAGCGTTCGTCTCGTAAAATCGATGATGATGATGATGATTCTCCTGTACGTTCAACGACGGCGAATTCGACGCCGCGATCGACGTTATTCCCACCCCCGTCGTCGACGAACCAATCGGATTCGCGTAATTATTCGCAACCGCGACGTTCGCGTTTCCGGTTGCCGGCCTCTTGGCCGGATTTTGCGACGTCGTCGAGGTCGCGGGTGCGGAATCGCACTCGTCGGGTTCGCAATCGCGAAAACCTTTGGCGAAAGGATTGCTCGCTATTTTTAATTGCGTTATACGATGATTCTGATAAGCCGTTACGGCGGTAAAACGAGTTTCCGGAAATGAAAAAGTTTTGAAGTTCTCGGTACGTGGATCCGGTCCTGAACCCGGTGGCGAAGGGGCCACGACGACGTGACAACGGGGCTGATACCTGTGCATCGAGTTCAGAATTATCTGAAACCAGGAAAAAAGATACAAAAAAAAATTACTTTTGTTTTATTTAATTTTTTATTTTATTTTATTTTAATTTAATTTCAATTGAGATGATTGAATGAAAATTGGTGAGGAGCGTGTAATGTCTGGCAATTTATCGTGGGGGCCACGAAATTACACGCTGGGGACGCTGGGTGGATTGTGTTGAGGTTGCGGGTCGGTTATGATTTTATTTATTTATTTATTTATTCATTCAATTCATTATTTTTAATTAATTTTTTTTTCTTTTGGTGGACTGCGAAAATGTTGGGAGCTGCAAGAAAAAAATATGCATTCGCTCGTCGAGACTCGCTCTGATTGCCGCCGATTCCATCGTGAGATTGATACAGAACTGAAAAATATCACTAGAAAACGGTGCGAGAAAATATTTTTTTGGATGATCATAGAGTCATATTTACAATTACTCTGGACGATGAAAACTAATAAAAAAGCAAATAAATTCGTTAAACGACATTGCCCAGCAGATTGTCAAATTTCGCTCTACATATCGAACTCTCAATACGTCCAAGAGACATAGGGTAGCTGTGACCCCGGAAGAAAAAGATTCTAAACACCCAAATCAATCCTCCAAGCAATAAATAAACAAATAATTAATCAAAACAACAATCAAGTAAATAATCTAAGTAAAACAAAAAAACCAAAAATTCGGCAGAAGGATACGAGACCAGAGTGTAACTCTGAGGGCACGGAAGGGCCAGTTCGATGGATACGCGCGTCCACGGAACCATAAAAAAAAAACGAAAACGAAAAAAAATAAAAACAAAATACGAAAAAAATATGGAAAAAATTGAAGAAAAGGAGGAAGAGGAGTAACATGCGCACGTGAGGATGAATCCGAGTTGAAGGAAAGAAACCCAACGGGGGGGTTAGGGTGGCAGGGTGGTCGCTATGTTTGACAGCTAGAAGAGTCCCAGTGACTAATTAGTGTAAAAACTAACCCCCGACCCGACTCAACCGCAACCCGACACTCCCGTGCTCGTCTTCCCTCTCGTCTTCTCTCTCGTTACGTCTCTCCTACGCTCTCGCTCTCACTTATTTCGCTCTGAAATATACACAAACACCCGACGCACGTTCGACAACCCACGTGTGTGTATAATAATGTAATATATATATATATATATGAGAAGATGGGGTCCCAGCCCTCAAACCCTACGAACCCACACACTCGAAACATTATACGAGCGAGCTCACGGCAAACACGTGTCGCTCGTGAATCCACGGATAAACGCGTAAAGAATTCGGTCCAGTTCGTAAACGAAAGAGCGAAAGCTGGCAGAATGCAGATGAAGAAACAGAACTCGTGTGGAAGTGAATAACTCAGATATATGCGAGTGAGATGTTTTTTTCTTTTTTTTTTTTCTTTCTTTTTTTTTTATTCGTGGACTGTAAAACTCGTCGGTAAAACGAAAAATTACGTGCGTTCGGATTTTTGAAACATTTGTGAACGTAGATTATTTTTATTTTGAAATTTTTTTATGTATTATTTTTCTACGGGAGGATAATTAGATGCTTAATGCGAGGTGCGAGGGTATTGAGGTTATTTGTGCGATTATAAATGGATATTATTAAATATTTGTAACGCAAATATTTGTGCGGCAATATTGCAATATTGGGCACAATATTATTATAATATTGATTCAAATTAATCAATCAAAATATAAGAAATTAATTTTTTTCTTATTTTTTATATTAAATAAATATAATTATTATCTGTATTATTGTTCCACGAGATAATTATCAAAAAAAAATGTCAACCGTCAATATTTTGGATCCATCATCAGGCTTGAATAAAAAATTGATGAATTAAAATATAATTAAGCAAAAAAATGTATTAATTCATTATTTTATTATATTTTTTCATCATTCTTCAGTTTTGCCAGGTGAATTTAATTATTCGCGACGCGAGATTGTATTTTCGGTGGCTCGTTGAAAATCAGGAGAAGAAGAAAACCCAGCAGGAAAGACAATCGGTTCCTCGTTGAATCTTGAAAAACGCGAAAAACTATGACGACGAAGCGAAGGATCGCCCACAGAGCCAACCCCGGCGATCCGGAAGCGCGCAGGGCGATACAAAGTGTCAATTAAAAACGATACGTTAAGGGCCCCCGTATCATCGTCGCGGGAATCTTCGCCGTACATGCAACGCCCAAGTTTTTTGTCCCGGCGTTTCACGGATCGAATAACTCGGTCTCGCGTGTATGCCACATTTTTCAAGAAGTCTAGCTTTGGGGGAAAAAAGAAAAAAAACGAAAAAAGAAAAAAAAACGAACCCAAGGGTGGATCCGTTGAGAGTTGAAAAAATATATTACAAGAAAAAAAAAATTCAAACGACGACAACGTGCTGCGTTATCATCATCTACGTAAACCAATTTGTTAGGATCGATAATTTTTCAAATTTCTCGATACCGCGAGTTCGACGATATTTAATTAATACTAATTAATTAATTTCAATTAATTAATATAAATTCAAATTCAAATTCAAATTCAATAAATTTATTTTATTTTTAATTGATTTAATTGAATTTCTTGATATCAATCAAGAAATTTTTAATATTTCTTCGTCAATGTTTTGTTTCTTTTTTTCTTTTTGAAATTACAAATTTGTTCATCTAATTTTTTACTTCTTTGAAATGTTTTCTTTTGCGTATTTGCAAATCGAATTTTGATGATTATTCTTCGAGTAAGAAATAAATAATTCGCATTACGCGCGATTTATCATTTGGAAAGATGTGGGTCGTTAAAATTTCGCAAGGTTTTCGTTTCGACGACACGCACGGTTAATTTTTGCGGGCGTAGGAAAAAAAAAAAGATAAAGAGAAGAAGGAAACGAAATAAATTCCATTGACACGAGTTGAAATTGTTGGCAAATTCGCTGACTGTCTTCGATTGTTCGTACTCGATTTTTTTTCGTCAAGTCCGGCGGCTGTGACGATAATGAGCGCGACGACGCTGCGGCGTTATCGCTCGTGCGACTATACGGAGAGTCCTCACTGCTCCGGTCACCCACTTTTATACATATATCGGGTGTCTCACGGAAAAACATTTTTTTTCTGCTGCTCTTAGATTCGAAGTATAAAATATCAGAAAACATTTGACCAAATTTGAGCCCAATCTTGAGACAATTTATTCTAAGAAATTTCGGATTCTATACATAAATTCTCCAAAAATGATCACCAAATTATGGAATTCATGGAAATCATGGAATTATCGGAATTACGCAAAATTTTATGACCACAGAAAATTGTGAAATAAATTTTTCTGCTTTTCAATCTAAAAAAAAGTTAAACTTTACGATACTTAAAATCTAACGGGTGGCTAAAAAAAAATTCTTGGGACATCCTGATACACACACAAAAAATATGCAGTCACGTGCTCTTCGAATTTTCTCATAGTCTCAATGTTTACGACGTTGAACGCTTGTAACGTTTATAAGCTACGCATCTGAACGATGACGATGAGAATGAAGCTTCGAACGCTTCAAGAGCTTGCACAGAGGAGAACGGAACCACGAGGTTTACTTAATAAAATTCTATGGAAGCAACGAACCGCTCGGGTTCGAGTGAAAGAGAGTTCCTCATACACCGGGAAGTCACGTTTGTATATTTACAATAACGATAATTCATAGCCTCTGAGGATATACAAGAGCGATAAGAAACTCTGGCCAACGTGATATCATCCATCGGGAAGGTATTATTTAATTTTTACATCGACATCTTGAGATTACGGACCAGCGATTGGGCGGTGACGAAAACTGTATAGCATTGTTCTCGGCTACGATTGATTTTTGGGATTAAAAATGAGAACGGTCGACTGCGGTTTGAAGTTTTGCAGTCAATCGTTGGCGTTTTTTATCCGCGAGGTTCATCTCAGCCGAGAAAAACACTTTTAGAAGATATCTCTCGCGCCTAATTTACTAATATATTAATATATTAATAAATTTAATATATTATGGATATATTATAATATATATAATGTGATTAATATATTTTGATTGTGAGATTGCATTGATTTGATGGGCCCGCGATTGTAAAAAATGAAAATTTCTACGTACAGGAATTGTCAACTATCACCCAAAGCTCTAAATCATTTTCATTAAAATATTTTACGAACCATACGTAAAATATTTTTAGATAATATTCAAACTGAAAAAAGTTATTAATATTTTTGTAAAAAAATGATTTTAATCTGTTTTTTAGAATGTTAAAATTACAATTTTTTAAAAAAGCCAATGGCCTTCAATTCTTGAAGACTTTCAGCGCTCGGGGTCCAAAATGACCGACGGTAAAAGTTACAAGATTCTACCGAACGGTGACCGTTAATCTTTAATTTTCATAAAATTATAAACTCTCCAGTTTGAACCGACCCCACAATTTTACAATTATTCCGAGTGTCACACACCCAGCCCGAGAAACTCAGCAAATATTTATACGCACAAATGTGAGAGTAGCATCGAATTTCACGGTCTCAACCGGCCGACGGAATAAAACGCGTTGACGCGTTGATCGTAATTTTCAAACGTCAAAATATTTCAACTCGAACGATCCCGAAGCATAATAACTCGCAAAAGTTTTCTCATTTAATTGTCTTTTATTTTCATTTTTATTTATATTTTTACTGTTTTTATTTATATTTTTATTATTTTTATTTCTTTTTTTATTATTTTTATTTTTATTTTTATTTCTTATTATCTTTACGGCGTGTCTTGTAGGGATTTTCTTAAACGACGTATCGCCTCGTGAAACGCTCACGAAACGAAAACTCGGCTTGCGCAGCCGTTCGAGGACCGTCGGCGAAGCACGCGATGCAAGCTCTGGTCTTATAATTTTCACGAAAACGTTAGATAGATGCATATATATATAAATATATATATAGGTGTATACCAGGCTCTCCCGGCGTTGTCTCGTATCTCAGGTCAATTAAGAGGAACTCGTCCGAAACGACAAACACGTGCGGAAAAGACGTACGGGGAATGCACGAGTTCCACGTTTCGTTTGCAGTGTCCCCACGAACGATGTTCGTTCTACTTTATGTATACCTCGTGAACTCCCGCACGATTTACGAAATCGCGGAGCTTTGGTTTCTCCGATAACACAATTTTTTTTCCCTTCATTCGATCGTTAAAATACAATTAGGGGCTGATTATCGAAGAGGGAATATTTCATTCCTGGGATTATGATAACTTTTGATTTTTTTTTTTTGGTGAGAGATTTAGGAAGGAATTTG
>OZ020166.1:12837415-12866467 GCA_963971145.1 Sussaba pulchella
TCTAAATCTTCGTATATCACCGAATAATCATTATTATCAAACAAACCACGAACGTTGTGTTTCTTTTTTTCCCTTTCTCACGTCTTGAGAGGATTGTTTCGGCGTGATTCAAACGGGTTTGCAATCAGCACCGGATGGCGCCATGGACCAGTCGACCGAGCAACCGACGATGCCCGGACATCGTCGCCGCGAAACTCCCTCGCCCCCCTGCCAACCCCCGAAACGATGTAACAATTCGTACTACGCCAACGTCGAAACGTCTTCGCCTCGAACGACGATCGCTGACAGGCGTTGTAATCACCCTCGAAACGGAATTCGTTTGTTGAAACTTCACCGCGGTTTTGTTCGTCGTTTGACCGGGTTGCAATTGCCAAATCACGCGAGGATTTTCCCAACGAGAGAAATATTAATAAATTTCCCCGGCGGTCGAGAGAAACGCGAGAGATTCGCGAGGGTGACGAGGCCGAAGACGACGTGGACGACGACGGAATCCACGAGGAGGAGGCGGACGTACGAACGGTTACCGACGGACAGACGTTCTCCGCGCGAGTGACTGTCTTCAGGCTCTTATCATCGGTCCATCCGGATTTCTCTCACAGGCTCTCACTCTTTCTTTCTCTCTCTCATGCCGTTTGAGCTTTTGCGTTAGTCTCTCCGTCTATACTCATACTCGTTTTCTATACGACGTGCAGCCTCGGTGTCAGCCTCTTTCCGTCGGTCCGACGTATTCTCAAACTCCATCCCCCTCTTTGGATTTTCTCATCGTCGCTCCTGTCTCGCTCTCGTGGCAGCCCCTTCCGCGGGGGTTACGGATCTTCGCCTTCGTCCGTGTGTAGGAGCATGAACGCGAACAACCGAGCCGGGAAAGAGAGGAGAAGCTCGTGAACGTGTTTGGTCCCGGGTATATTGCTCGAATTTTGGGAGAGGGACGGTCATTGGCCGCGCGAACATTCGTTCGAGATGGATTTTGGGATTAAATTAAAATCGAATTAGGATTTTTTTTAAGTATTTTTTTTATTGGATGATGATAATAATAATAATAATAATTATAATATTTGTAATAATTATAATAACTATAATAATTATAATAATTATAATAATTATAATAATGCGATACTCTGATTAATTTGGCAATATAATTTGACGTTTTCTTATACATTTTTGAATAATATAATATTTTTTAATTTTCATTACAATATTTTTTTGCTTTTGAATAATAATAATAATTATTATTATTATTATTAATTATTATCATTATTATTATAGTAATAACTGCGATACTATGATTAATTTTGGAATATAATTCGACGTTCGCAAATATATATGCTAAAGAATATTTTTCCTTTGGTTTAAAAATTAATTCAAGCAATCATTAATTTGCAGAGAAATAACATCATTTTTATGTACCTGCGTCTACATAATCGCTGCAAATAATTAATTTTCTCAATCATCGATCACTCGTCTCTCGCACAGCAAGGTATTCACGTTAACTAAAAAATGTCTTCCGACGAAAACAATATTTTTATCAACCATCGAACAATAGGAAAAAAACCCCCACTTTTCCGCTAATTCTGCATTACTCATATCGTAGTAGGAATCATTTCTTTCCCCATTCGTCGCCAATAATATTGTTAGAAAAAAAAAAAATACAAGGACGATCATAATTGAATGTCTTGTCATTCTTTACACTGCCAATGACTGTCGCCGTAAAGAAAACCCTCAAATTTCCGAACATCTGGGAGTCTCTCGTTCGGTTCTTATTTCTTCTTTTATCTTCCGTTTCGTTCTTCGTCTCTTTCTCGGTCTTGGTCTTTGAAACGTGAAATGGTAAGCACAGTTTGCCACTTCGATGGGGTTCTCCGTGGGGGCGCGAGAGACCCGAAGATGTTCTTCCATCTTCGTCACGCGGGCGAGCTGCGGCTTCCTCCACCAGTTTGGTCCAAGGACCAATGGCCGTCGTCTTCATCTTCTCATCTCGCTCTTCGTCTTCGCGAATGCCCGGCGCGGGTGCACTCTCGAAAATTCTCAGTGGCAGAACGTATCGGGGGAGAGGGATGACCCTAGGAGGGGTTTAACGAGGAACCTCCTACTAAACTACACCCACGCAACACGCAACGACGGGATATATATGTGTATATATAGATATACATCCTGCACGAATGCTGCGAGCTCTTGTATATCTTCATTTATGTATATATGTAAGTCTGTGAGCTTTGGCACGGACGAGAAGATGGTTTGGCACGAAATCCGTGCGTATGATCTTCACGCTTGGTTCTTGCATCTTCGGTTTGAGATTAGATCCGGAGGCGGAGCTTTGTTGCTCGGAAAGATCGTCGGATGATAAAATTTAGAAAATAAAAATTGTACAGTCTGAGCTGAATGCACACACATACGATACATTTTTTTTTTCGATCGAGCAGCTCACGAAGGGTCACTTCGAGCCTGGACAAAGTTTGACTGTCCGCCATTTTGAATTGAGCGGTGCGAACGGGTTGAAAAAATTGGCAAGTAGAGTTTGAACGTTGTTGAATCAATTGATGTCGATGAAAGGGCGATTCGAATTATTGATATGCATAGGATAATTCATTGGACATTCTTTTCTTCTTGAAAGCTTGTCTATAGGAAGAAGACAGGGACAAAATTACCCTTTGTGCGGTGTAAGGGTTAATCTGAGTAATTAACTCGCTGAAGTTGGTTACTGTACTTGTTGATAGTCGCCAATGGATAATTATGTATTCAAATTGATTTCGTGAACGAATTGAATTTATCGATTGCTCGTTGAATAATTTATCTTTGATTTTTTCAGAATTTATCGTGGCGTATTGTTCGATGGATAATAATGCACCGGAGATGAATGAGATCTTGGGATTTGGATGCTGTACGATGTTGAGTACTTCGGAAAATATTCTACGACTGTGGGAACATGACATTCAACACATTTCTTTTTTTTCTCTTTTTCTTTGTTGGGTATCGAAAGTATTTTTCATTTCTTCTACGTCTTGTTACAAATTCCAATGAAGAATAGGTTCAAGTTCGACTTATCGCGCCTACGTATTTTTAAGTGATATTATTTGTTAGAACGATATCTTCACCCATAATAGTTGACTAAAGAGTAAAACGAAACATTCTTCAGCAGTTTAATAATTACTAATTAAATAAATTTAACGAAATTTATCAATTCGATTCATATCCAATTTTCGTAAATATTAATTCGATTTCCAGTCGCTTCTTTCTTTTTTTGTTTAATGTTGCATTATTCTTACAATAAATAAATTTAATAATAATAAACGCACGTTGAGAATCATAAAAAATAATAATTAAGTATCCATAAATATAGATGTAATAAAAAAATGAAATAAAAATCATTGAAATTAAAAATAAAACGACTCATCTTCGTCTTGTGTGTTTTGATGTGATGTAAATCACTCAAAAACGTATAAGAAAACGCATGTCGAAAATCATAAAAAATAAAAATTAAAAAATATCCATAAATATATCCGATGAAAATGTTTAAAAAAAAATGAATTTAAAAAAAAACAATCATGTCAGTCGTGTGTGTTTCGATGTGATGTAAATCACTCAAAAACGGATAAGAAAACGCATGTCGAGGATCATAAAAAATAAAAATCAAATATCCGTGAACGCAACAATGAAGAAACAAAAAAAAAAAAAAGAAAAATTAGAAAAAAAAACTCATGTCAGAGGTTTGTGTTTTTTGAAGCGTCTTGTACGACTCGCAAGTTATTTGGCTTTTGGCTTGGCAGCCAAGGAAAGGCGGGATCTTTTGGCGCGCCAAACTCTCGGCCCAACAAATTAGTTCGCATCGCGCACGAAACTCACTCCGATTCTCACCTCCTTCTCCGTTCCGCTCTTCTGGCACATCGCTCTTGCGATTCCTCCGCGTCGCCGTACGTTCGGACCACTTCTTCTTCCTCGTCTTCTTCTTTCGCGAAGTCGGAAACTTTTTTTTCATCATTTTATTCTCACATCCCACGCGATCCGAGCGCGCCACGAAACTCTGACTAATTCGTCCGATTTATTTCTAAACGAATGACAAACGCGACCACGTGCTTTGGACGGGGAATTAATATATGTATATTGTTTTTATTTTATATCGATATTTCCCAAAATGAAAAATGGGGAGGATTTTTCTTTTTTTTTAAGGAGTTCAATTATTGATTTTGGCGATGGGGTTGCGAGGAATAAATGCACAAATACATCGAGGATATTATATATTATATATCAGATGTATAGCATATTCAAAATAAATATATTAAAAATTCAAAAATACAGTAATATAAAAAATAAATGTAAAAGTATGTAAATGTAAATATATGTATGCGAATATTACGAAGAAAAAAATTATAATCAGCTACCAGAGCCGAAGAAATATTTTTTACAAGCAATTGAGTGGATTTCCTTGGAAATAAAATTTCCATTTTTTTTTTTGAGTATTGAAAATTCGAAATTTCCTGCTGAAATTGATTTTAACAAGGACGATATGAGTGATCTTTGAATTATTCTTATTTGAACATTTAGATTTTTATTTAATTGAATGCACGTAATTATGTTATTAATTGTTTTCGAATATTCGAGCAACGCAATTTCATTTAAACCAACGTTCGATCCTTCGAAAACATATCGTTCAGACTAATAAAAATACAAAATTCTCGCTGTTTCAGTTTAATAAAAATATGCTTCGGTTTATCCGCAATTAATTCAACACCACTGAATAAATGACAAAAAATAATATATTCTGAGATACAGCGTATTATAAAACAATGCGCTAAATTGTTCGATCGAGCAATAATCGACGTGTGGACGATCTCGAGTGAATGACAAAATAACGGTAATTCATCGCGTTATCGTTACATTATTATTTCGGCAACGTTTACATATATAAATTATATATTCATACATCGTTTATATTCATAAACAAAACCAGAATCTCGACAGTTGCGCGTATACTTGTTTTTTTTTTTTTTACAAGATTACAAGAGTCTTAAATCACACTTGACGTTAAACATTTGGCAGACGCGAATTCATGTCAAATGAATCGCTCATAGAATTCGAAATACTCAACATTTGTTGCAGAGAGAAATAGACAATCTGTTGAAAATTACACGATAACATTTTTATAATACGAAGAATTATTATTTATCAATTTTTGTTTTTTTTAACGTCAAAATCTTGATAACGGCAAGCGCAACCGATTTGGCAAATTCAGCACACACACACGCACACACACACACACACATAAACACATACACATACACACACGTGGTGTAGTAAATGTAAACGCGTGTAAAATTTTATAAAAACTAGGAATTTAATACGTTCGAAAGGGAAAAAACTGCGAAGATGGGAATGTAGCGACGACATTGTACGACGATGATTTAGAAAACTGCGATAACGATCGCGAAATCGATTGTTTTAACCGGATATTGTGACAAATCACGACGCAAATACATTCGAATTGTTTGAAATATTTCTGAACTCAACGTAGCTTTTGGAAAATTAATTTTTTTCCAGCAATGAACTGTTTTTTTTTTTTTTTTTTTTTTTTTCAAAAGACATTTACATTATTTTCTTTTGTATAAAGCCTAGTTTGGCCGGTTCGAAGAGCAGAAATTTTGCCACCCTCACGACAATTTCGATGTGCTCGAGCTTAACATCGATAAGAAGTAACACATAAATGTTTGAAAGCCAGCACCTTAGACTTTTAGATTAAATACCATGCTGAGAAATTGTTCGTAATGAATCGTGATAACACCGTCCAGATCGTGATCGTGTTTTTTAAAAGCTGCTGTCAGAGTCTGAAACGAAGAAATAATTTCAATTACAACTCAAATTTGCATAATAACAAAAATTATGTGCCAGTGCTCGGTCGGTAACGAAAACTGTAAAGCGCTTTTCTCGACGACGATAAATTTTTCGGAGTAAATACGAGAACGATTGACTGCAGGATATCAAAACGCAGTCAACCGTTCTCGAATCAAACCCGAGGGATCAATCGTCGACGAGAAAACCGCTTTGCAAATTTTCATTTACCGACAGGCTTTATCGTGCGATACTCACGTAAAGTACGATACAGCATTGAATGAAATCGTCGAAATAAATCGTGCCTTGTCCGCCACGATCGTATTTTCGCAATATCAAATCGACCAAATTCGGTGACAATCGATAACCAAAGTTCGTCAGAGCGGTTTGCAATTCGGCACGATCGATGTTGCCACTGTTGTCACGATCGAAAGAACGAAAACAATTTTGCCAATCCGTGACGTATTTCCAAAGAGCTCCGAACTCGTTGAAGCTCACCGTTCCGTTGCCACTCGTGTCGAACATACCTGAAGAAGCAGGTTCGTTTTTTTCAATGTCAAACATACCTGCGACACCAGAAACAACCCGAAACGATGGGGAAAAAAAAAAAAAAGAAAGACAAACAATTTTAGCAAGTTCGATGTATTAATTTATTTTTTGTATCGACCCATGCGTGTATCTACGTGCATTGTTGTAGAGTTTTAGAAGAATTGAAAAAATATGGTTAGCATCGCATTAATCCACAGTCTCCAAAGCCACGAATTTGCCGAATGATTATCGAGTTAATAGTTTTTTGTTACTGCGTGATTCCAAAAAAATTTGGTTCCGTGCGAGAAATTTTTACCAAATTTCGTCGATGTTTTGAACGATTCGGAAATATCGACGCAATTTGGCTTTCAGGTATTACAGCTCTCTTTTGTTTAAGAAATTGTACGTATGTCTAGCAGAAATAATTGACGAATCGACATTTTTATTGCCAAAATTCTCACCTATCATCAGCCTGACGGTTTCGGGATTAAAAGGCGTCCAAGTTCCATTGGACAGAGCAACTTGGAGCTCGTCGGCTGTGATAGAGCCCGATCCATCTCTGTCGACTCTGAAAATACATTAATATTTTAATCGTTGTCCGCAGAATCATTATATTTATAAATAGTTATCTCCTTGATAAACAAAAGAAAAATTATCGTCCTAATGTTTTGAAAACTCTGTTCCAATCCGCAATACAGCTGTTTTGTTTGATAAACATCATTCTAATCTTTTCCTTCTGCGCTCGTGATTAATATCCCAGAGATAAGGTCCGATATCGTTCCACAAACAGCTACAATCGTTATTCGTCATTATCAAACCTACAACCGACAACCGAGTCCGCATTCCAATAAATGATTCAGCTTTTTTTTCGTCCTCTCTCTTCCGATAATCAAAACTGATTCTTACACGATTCATCGTACCAATGGAAATCATTCAAAAACATTCCATACAAATTTATTGGAACCCGATCGCACGCACAAGCCGCAACTGCGTTCCGTCCCTACATCAACAACTGCAATAACTACGCAGGATTGTGACGCATGTCAATCACATTAATAGATATCACACGTTGCAAAATATTTAAATAAAAAGGCATGCAACGAATTCAGAAAGAACGTTGAATAAATTTGCATATCACAGTCACGATTTCGAAAGCCGGTCTTATTGACAAAGTAAATTGCGCGAGCTCCGTTACTTTCTCCGTACGTGAATAACATTCGAAGTGTAAAAATACGTACCTACGAAAAATATCACGAAGAAAACTTTCGCTCGGCATCGGCGATACGAACGACATTTCTCTTGTTGTTTATCGCAATCCTTGTGTCAAACTACCAAGAAAAAACGTAAATACGTTTTGTTTCCTTATTTCTTCGTTTAACCGTAGTGCGATCGAATGATTACTTCGTAAATCGTTGTTGAATCGTTTTTCGAGTTCGAGAACTTTGTGGAAAAGATAAGGTAACGGTCACGATGTTTCGCGTCAATCTATGACGTAAATTTCGAAGAATAATTTTCATACGTTTCAACAGCAACTCCACACCTTGAAATATCCCCACCGAATAACAATGTTAAAACGATGACGCAATAACGAGTGCGTGTACGCTAGCGAGAGGCCGCGAATGGCGCTGCGATCGGCGGTACATCAATCGACGTATGAATCTGGACCGATGATGCTACTAGAAAAAAGTGTAATCGCAATGAAAAGAAAGAAGACTTTGGATGGTTCTGAACTTCTCTCTTTGTATTTGAAGCTGATTGGTAGAGATATAGATTGGTTATCTATATCTCGATTATTTCGACCAATGAGCTTCAAGTGGAAAGAGAAAGATTCGAAAACTCTTATGGTCTTATCTCTTTCTATTGCGATTACACTTTTTCTCGCAGCATTATTGGGCCATGTGTCTATGTCGATGGGTTCATTGGGGCGCGTGTAGTAAGCGTGGACCAATCAACGTCAGCCGTAAAGAAGCAACGAAGCGTAGGAAATGTTTGAGGTTATGTGATAAATATCTTCTCTCGATCTTTGTCGCTCCACTGCGAGTGCTGATAGCGCTATCTTTCTCGCACTTGTAGCTGGTGTTGACCTTGAGATAATCTCGTGCTGCAAGTCGTCCGTGTCTGTCGGATTGCTAGAGAACCGTTAGAGGTAATTGAATCTTCCGAAAGTGGTATTCTCCGCCATTGTTTACTTCTCGAATTAAAAATGAGAACGGTTGACTGCAGATTTCGACAACGGAATGTTGTGCCCCCAAAACTCATTATAAAAAACTAAGGAAATTCTTGCAACTTTCGACATTCCCGGAGAATGTCGAAAGCGAGGGCAGTGACTGAGTGCAATGAGTGGCTGCCCGTCAGCAGCTGACGCGAACAGTCACTGAACCTTCGAATGCTGACGGGTAGTCAGCACTTCACAGCGTACATATTTTGTTAATATAGACGATTAGATCATTGAACCCTTGGTTGGAAGTCGTAATGGGAGACCCAGCTACCAACCAAGAGGCAGTCTTGTTTCGCATCGAGAAGGAGCCATCTGCCTTCAGCAGGAGACTCCCGGACCGTAGAATTACACCAAAGGATGGTGTCTAGGCGTATGCCAATTCTAGTCGCGGTCCGGTCGGGATAACGTAAATAAAGCATTGTGAAAACCCTGTATTAACCGATAAATATAATAAATAAACCAATTAGTTCACTAATCTACGTGGATTCTAATCTTTTACGGTAGATACCCACGAAAAAATAAATAAATAATAATTAAAGTGCCTTTTCCCACCTCGGTCGCGCGGTGCGCCGGCACAACAGGAGTCAATCGTTCTCGTCTTTTATCCGAAAGATCCATTGCAGCCGAGAATAATGCTTCACAGTTTACGTTACCGACCGAGCAGGGATACGTTATCTTGAGATTTTCTATCTGGATAATTTAATTTTGTTCGAATAAATTTCTAGCGGAGAATTCTGAATGTTTTATCGTAATTTAGACACATTTTTGGTTAATTCCAAAGATTTATGGAGTCAAAATTATTCCGGTCGAAGGCTAATCGACAAATTGTTTATAACGTTGATCCATAACTTAGCAAATTCGAAAATTTTTCCAAAAAATTGAACAATTTTGTGTTAGAAAGCGATTTTTTATTCTCATTCGTACGGAATTATGTATAAAACGATTGAACGGATGTGAAAAATATTCATATTCTAATGATCCTTCAGCCTGTTTATCTTCCACGCTCCGATTCGATAACGAAGCCAGATTAATCCAAGATCTCGTCCCATCTGGACCCAGCTCCAAAAAGGAACGATCTTGGAACCTTCGATCTCCGTCCAATTGACAGCGATCTCCGTTATCGGAATGTTCAGGGTTTGCGCTATGTACAACATTTCCACGTCGAAGGCCCAACGTTCGACGTGAAGAGCGCGGAAAATCGTTCTCGCGGATTGTCGGGTGAACAGTTTGAAACCGCATTGGGTGTCACGCACGCCGCGAACGCACAACGCCCACACGAGGAAGTGAAATCCGTGCATGAGCACGAGCCGGAAGAAAGAACGCTTCGCCGTCTCCTCGGCTTCCAAATGCGCGCGAGAACCGCAAACGATGGCTTGCGCTTTCGCAGCTTTTTCCGGAAAACTCGTGTAGTCGACTGGAAAACGTGAAATCGAACGTAGAAAAAAATAATAATAATAAATAGTGGTATCATAATTATTATTGATTAATTATCTGATGAGATTCGATCGAAACATTATTTGCATAGTGTTATTAGTATTATATATCGTATTATAATGATATAATTATTGTATGATTGAATTCATTATCATTGTTAATTATTAATATTTTTTAATAATGAAATTCAATTTAATCCATTAAAGAATTATTTTCCAAATTTAACTTAATTTACTTATATTTTTCATATAATCTATCGAATGAATAATTTATTTTTTCATACTAATAATAATAATAATAATAATAATAATAATAATAATAATAATAATAATAATCATAATAATAATAATAATCATAATAATAATAATAATAATAATAATATATATTATTATTATTTATTTTCTTCATTGTCATAATTGATTTTTCAATTTTATTTACGATTTTAATAATAATAATGGTAAAAAAATTGAAAATATTGATAATTGATCAAAGAAAATTGAGAATCTCAGCCCAAAAACTCACATCCTAAAATTTCTCTCATACTGTCATCCAACTTGTCCAAATCGCTGAACTTGGTAGCACCGTCGGCGTCGGCGAACAACAATACGCTACCTCTGGCGCTTTGCATGCCCTGAAATCAAACGGCTCCTTTTCTAATATCTTTTAAACACAATACAAAATGATTCGATAATAAATTTTAAAAAACATCCGAATATCGTTTCTCTGAATCCGACGATTTTGGGTACAAAACGTCACACGAACCAATCGCACTGCTCCGCCCTTTCCACGATTCTTCGACAGGGCCAAAACTCTGACGTTGTCGTATTTCTTTGCAAAATTTTGTGCCACTTGAACCGTCTTATCCGTGCTTCCGTCGCTGACTATTATAACTTCAAAAGTCAGCCCTAAAGCTCCTCGCCTTTCCAAATATTCCAGACACTCGTCGAGCATCGGAGTTACTGCGATAGAAAATTTAAATCAACCGCGTTGCTGGGCTCGTAATTGATTATCATCGACAAAGGACTTACGGCGTTCCTCTTCGTTGTAAGCAGGAATTATGACGCTGAGATGAACGCTCCACTCGTCGTCCAACGAGGGAAAAGCTTTCTTGCAACCTGTTTTTGGACAGATGTAAAATTTCTCATCCTCGTGCCGACGAATTACGGGATAAGGCTTCGTCGTTCCGTACAGAAGCAAACAGAGCTGTGTAAAACATTGTTACGATCATAAATAAAAATTCGGTAATGAAAGCAGATTTCAAATACATTTTTATTGAATAAACATCGATTTTTTGGTTATAGCTGGAGATTATAGCCGCAGCAGTACCGGAATCCATGATAGAGAGGTTAGGTTTGAAAAATTGCGATAGGAACTCACTGCGAATCCGATAAACAGGACAATGATTCCCAGATAGGTGATAATACCCTCGGGAAGAATCATTTTATCATCGAAGTAACCGAAGATTCGCGAAAACGTCGATAAATTCGACGTTTTAATGAAAAAAATCGTTCCACGTCACTTGACACTTGTATGCATTGCTATATCTCTCGTTTTGGTTCACACGTGTCCGCATGACTCAATGTTGACAGTTGACTCTGCGCGGTCTAAAATCCAATCAGATAGAACGATGAACGTTCATCCGACGAATTCCACATTATTGCGACAGCATCGACGTCGTCTGCTCGTTAATGAGTTCGAAATAATTGAAATAGAACGATTTTTTGTGGGAAAAATTAACTTACGATAGCAGACGCCGCCCTAATCAGAATTTTTTTTAAACTATCGTTTGGACATTTTTTTTCAGGTATGAGATATTAATTATGGTGGAAATGTTTTGTGATTTATTTTTCATCTGAATGGAAAACTAGTTTTTTTTATTTCGATGTTTTGTCTTGGAATTCTTTAGCTCCAAGTTCGTTTGCTTATTTCATTTTTGGTTTTAAGTTTGAACTGAATAATTTCCGCCTGCGATTTGTTTCAGAAACTTGTCCTAAAATTTGAAAAAAAATCCGAGAATTTAAAGCGTTATTTGAAGTTTACTGAAAAATATAATACAAGTCCTAGGTACTATAGATTTCTAGAAATTAATTATCATTTTCCAAGTTAATAACATTCAATTAAACGATCAAATAATTGATTTTTTTTTGTAGAGTCACAATTTATATTCAATGCCGCATCTATGCAACATATTTTGTTTTTCGAATGTCAATAATTCACGCTCGTGTCAATCATCATCTAAAAAAAAAACCTTATTTCATCGATCTAATTTATTTTTCAACATTTTTGAGCTATGAATTTTGATGATTCAAAGATTTTCCTCCGAGATTAGCTGATTGAATTGCGAAAGAAATAATTAGTGTCTTCATAATAACTCGGTATGTCTGCTGACAGCGATGACCATCACGTTTTCTCGAAAGACTCATCGCCGGATGATTCGGATTTTCCATCATTCAAATCCAAATTGAACGTCGAAAATCTCGTCGGCCAGGAAAAATCGGCGATACCGCCGGAACTGAGACGCAACGAGGCTGCGGCGAGATCGAAACTGGGTCAACGAGGTGTCGACAAGAAAAACGATAATGCCGACGATAATCGTCGACAAACGGTCGAGGACGGGGACGATCCTTGCGCGAAAAAGAAAATTGATGAAAAACCCGTCGTTGTCAAAAAATTTCGACGAACACCCGGACCGGATCCAAGGTAATTTTTATCAGATTTCCAACAATTTGATAAATGGAAATAATGATTTTTTTTTTTTTCAATTTTCCCAATCGTCTGAATTAGCTACTTTTTAACATTTGATATTTTCAATATTGTATGTTAATTTGTTATTATTGAATATTGGAAATATTAAATAACAATAATAAATAAGCAATAACTGATTATTTTATTATTTAATTTAGGTTATTTATAATTATTATTAGTTAATATTTTCAATACTTCATAATAATAATTATATTAATGATTATTTTTATTATGAAATATTGAAGATATTGAATAATAATAATTCTAATAATTATATTAATGATTATTCTTATTATGAAATATTGAAAATATTTCATAATAATAATGAATAACTATTAACTTATTATTTAATTATTTAATTATATAATTATAATTATTATTATTAAATATTTTCAATATTTCATAATAATTATCATAATAATTATATTAATTAATTTTCCTAATTGCCTGAATCAACTACTTTTTAGAATTCGATATTTTCAATATTGAACGTCAATTTATTATTATTATTGAATATCGGAAATATTAAATAACAATAATAAATAATTTATTATACAATTATTTAATTAAATAATTATAATAATTATTGTTCAATATTTTCAATATTTCATAATAATAATTATAATAATCATATTAATAATCATTATTCTGAAATATTGAAAATATTGAATAACAATAATAAATTGATGTACAATATCAAAATTTTCGTTATTCCTCTGTCCCCAAATTTTCCCAATCGACTGAATTAGCTACTCCCAAAATTCGATATTTTCAATATTTTCCGTCAATTTATCACCATTATTCAATATTGTCAATATTATTATTCAATTTATGGTTATTTCATGTATCATTTGATTCTTCCATCATCATTATTCCACCGATGATTATTCGATCCATTACTCATCAAATAAAATCGATTCGGATCAACAAAATCGACCAAAGATTTCAGCAAACGAATCAAACGTTGAGATGTTTCGTCTCGTACACGGATTTTTATCGTTGCGAGAAAATTCTGGGCGAGGGACACGAAGCTTGCACGTGGTTTCACGACGTCTTCACGGCGATATGCCCGAACGCTTGGATCGAACAATGGGACGAATTGCGGAGTCAGGGACGAATGCCCTGGAGCAGATACAAAACCCAAGGCGATTTTCCGGGCGATCGTTACGGCGTTTGAAAAAAAAAAAAAAATTCATCCCAACAACGCTGTAAAACCAAACGAATTTTTCTTCCCCTCCTTCGTATAATTTTCTGCAAAAAAATGAGGGGAAAAAAAAAAAAAAAATTGGAGACGAAATAAAGAAATCGTTGTTTGAAAAATTCATCGAAAATTTATTATACAGGTACAGTGTGTATTAACTGTATGAGGTATGTACGTGGCGTAGAATCAAAATGATATTTAAAACAAAAAATAATGATTAAAAAAAAAGAAAAAAAAAAGAAAATAAAAAAGAAGAGTATCCATGACGACACTCCAGGTGTCTCCTATTTGCGTTTCGTAATCGTTTTTCTTTCTTCTTCTTTGTACATTTGCGATAACACATAAATTTCCGGCAAACGTTTAAACTATCATACATGATTCATTTTTCTCTCTCACTTTTTCTCCCTCACTCTCTCGCTCTCTCACACGAAGATCATTCATCTAATATGAATAAATTATTTAACACACGACCGGCTCCACATTAAATTAGTTTCTTTTGATAATTATTTTTTTTTTCCATTCGTATTTTTTTTTTTTTTGTTGTTTTTACATTTTTACACGCACGAGATTGAAAATTAAAAGTGTCATGGCAACGCAGCGGTAAAGCAAAAAAACTTGTGGATATTTCGAAGTCGCTCTGTTCAATCTGTGCGATATTGTCCGGACAAGATTTCTGTTTTTTTTTTTTTTTGGTTTTGGTTTTTTTTTTTGTGGAGATAACTTACCATCTGGAAGCGCCGAATAATCAACCGGGAAGGAATTATCTTCCGTGCTGACCGTGACGGCGTCTCGCGTCTTTGGTGGACCTGTAATTTTTCGAAACGGAAACCGATCTTCAATTTGGGAAATGGACTTTCGTCCGAATGTTTTTTTTCTTTTTCTTTTTTTTTTTGATGATAAAAATACCCTTTCTTGTTTCCATACACGTTAAGGAGGAATGAAGCGAAATTCGTCGATTTTAGATAGAATCTGGAGAGTTTACTGTCCAAATTCTATCCGGATCGGGTTTTGGGTTTTAATTCCATTGGAATGAAACGAATAAAATATTAGGTTGTGCAATAAACTCTCGTGGGTTTTTTATTTTATTTTTTTTGTTCCTGTTGGTTCCGTGATTTTTTGGGTGAAGAATTTATGTGCATTCGCAAGTCCTTTTTTTGCTCGACGAATTTATTTGCGTAGATTTTTCGAATTGATTTAATTTTTGTCCATTTTCAGGATTTTTAAATGGAAGTTGCGGGAGGCGAAAGAATTTATTTTCGACTTTTTAAGTGTATGGAGCAGATTCTACGGTTCTGAGGACCGCTCAAGATTGGTTTGTCAATTTAGAATTTTTAATGAATTTTTTTTGTCTCCCGAAACTTTAATTTCCAAAAGCCGGAAAATAGATTAAAATTCATTTTCTTCGAAAAATTGAAGCACGTAGGTTTGTAGAGCAAGAAAAGAGCTTGCAAATACATAAATCCTAACCAAACCTAAGAAATCACAAATTGTGGAAAATAAAGAAACCACCCAAAGACGCCTGAATTTATTACACAAATTAAGATAAAAACGTCCAAAACTTGAAAAAAAAATTCCACGAAAAAAGAATTATGAAAAAAATAAAATACAAATGCACGAAAATATATCTGCGAACGCGTTTTTCCATGCGCAAAACATTGGGTTTTTGTAAAAACGAACCTCACGAATTACGAGCGTAAGAATAATCGTTGAGAAAATTTTTTAAACGATAGATATTTCAATAATGAATTTAAAAAAAAATAAAAATTGAAGCAATTGCATTTGAATTCTAAGACGCGACGGGACGAATTTTTTGTTTGTTTATTTGTTTTTAAATCGTCGGTTTTGCGTAACCCGACTAGAGATTAGAACCACCTTACGTATTTAAATTTTGTGGTGAATCGCTATTTTTATTAGCAGCGAGCAAAGCTACTGGCAGTGACCGGGGTTGAGATGGATGAACTGACAATCCCCGTCGCTGCAAGTTCCCATCAGTTCGTACGGGCACAGAATTCCATCGGGATTCACGCTCCTGGATTAAGGCGAAGAAAACACACAGGCATTTCCTCAACAATTTTTTTCATCGAATAAATAAAAATATATACACAAAAAAAAAAACGAGTAATGAATGAAAAAATAAATGTATTATTATTGTTATTATCATTACTTTTTTATGAGTAATAAATGTACACTAACGTTGGAAATTATCAGGACACTGGCGAGGGTCGCTCGCAAAAATTACTTCTGACTTCGAACGTCGACAACTTCGCGATGAAGACATTTAGAAATTTTTTTTTTAGCACCGTTGAATATTCGGTTATGAATATTCGAATCTATTGATATTTTTTGTATAATATTTTCAATCGCTGAGCAGTGAGACGGCGTGTAAGAAAGATTGAAGAAATTAATCGAATTTTTTTTTATATTTTCTACCTTGACTTTGACTCGTTGTCAAAGTTAGGGAAAATTTTGTAGAAGTTTGAAATCTCTCGCGCCTAATCTCTGAAACTTCACCTGTAATTTGGGCCCAAAAAGTATGAAAAATCTCAAGGGGTTCCTGAGATATCATGAAAACCGTGCAGACGTGCGTGAGTCGAGAGCGAATCTTCGTTCGCACGAGTCGATTCCTGCACGCCTGCACAATTTTCATGATAACTCAAGAACCCCTAAACATTTTCCACACTTCTTGAGCTCAAAATACAGGTAAAGTTTCCCACATTAGTCGTTAAAAATTACAAGCTTCTAAAAAATTTTCCCTAATTTCTACCACGAGTTGAAGTCAAGATAAAAAATTTCTGAAAAATCCGATATTTTTTTTTTTCAATCTTTTTTACCCGCTAGCTCAGTGTTCAGTGATTAAAACATTATTGAAAAAAATATCAATAGACGCAAATATTCACAAGCTTTCGAACGGTGCTTGAAAAAAGTTTCCACCTATTTTTGTCCCAAAGTTGTCGACGTTCAAAGACAAAAGTAATTTGTGCGAAGGCGCCTCGCTATTGGCCTGATAATTTCCAACGCTATCATGCTCAATAAAAATCGATACGACATTGATTAAATTCCAAGTTCTTTTTTTTTTTTTTCTTTTCAATAATTTCGAAACTTTAGAACGCGTCTTTGACCCACCTTGATGATTTCAAATGCGTCAGCACGGATTTGTATTCGTCGATCATCGGTTTCGACGTCGGTTGTTCGTCCAACAACGTTAATCTAACGTTTAAATCGGATTTCGACGTGCCGGGCATGGAAATATCATCGTTTCGATCGATTTTCGTCGTCGGATTCGTCGTCGTAACCGTAATAATTTTTTCATCGCAATCTGAAACTTCCGAAGCTTCGTTTTCTCTCGTTCGTGCATTAATTTCCATTGATTCCGAAGATTCAATTTCCATTTTTGAAGGATTAGTTTCGATGCGAATAATTTTTTCTTCGTTTTCCGTTTCTTTGGGATCTTTTGTCGAGCTCGATAATCTCGTATCCGTCTCAACAACGTTCGATTCGGAAGATTCTTCGGGTTTATCATTGAGAATCTTCGATCTTTCGGGCTCTGATAAATCTGCATCTAAAATTGCAGCAGCCTCGGAATTTTGCGTCGTTGGTTGAATATTTTCGGTTTTAATTTCATTCGTTGGCGGATTTTTTGTCTCTACGGTATAAGTATTGTCAGGAATAAATTCCGTTGGGTTTGACGTTTTTTCTAACAACGAATTTTCCGTTGTTACATCCTTGTCGATGCTCGAAACCGACGACGAAGACGACGACGACGACGGATTGACGTCTCTGGAGTCGTTCAACGAACCGATCGGAGGCACCTTCTTTTTTGACAATTGTCGCGTGTGCACGGCAACCTCCTTCAAACGTTCGTGAACGAGTTCCGCTCCGGTGTCCGGTATCCTGAAACGTCGACTTATCAAATCACGCGGAATATTATTTTTTTTTTCTCTTTCGAAAATTTATTTATTTCACGAGAAAACACGATTTTTTTTACGAACGGACAATTTTGTGGCGAGTTTATTTTATTTTGGCAACCATTGAAATTCGATGAATGGATTTCTTTTGACGTTCTTTGAAAAATTGGTCTTTATTTTTTAGGAATATATTTTTTTTTAAGAAAAAAAATTGGTTGAAATAAATGAAAAGAATTTTTTAAATAAATCAAAATTCGAATTAATTCTCATTTGTTGCTGAAAAATCAATCAAACTAAATTTTAAAAATATAAAAAATTTATATTTAATTTTTTTAAATATAAATTTAAATAAAAAAAAAATATATAAATTTAAAAAATTAAAAAAATATATATATATAAATTAAAAAAAAAAAAAAAAAAAATATATACATTTAAAAAATAAAAAAAAATAAATATATAAATTTAAATAATAAAAAAAAATAAATATATAAATTAAAAAAATGAAAAAAAAAAAAAAAAATAAATATATAAATTAAAAAAATTAAAAAAAATAAATATAAAAATTAAAAAAAATTAAAAAAATAAATATATAAATTAAAAAAATTAAAAAAATATAAATTTAAAAAAATCGAGTCTGAATCGTCGCCATAAAAAATCAAATTTCAACCACAAATGTTCGCCGATAAATGTTTTCTCGCGAAAAATCCTCAAACGTTCGAATAATTCAAAAAAATCGATACAACCTCGTCGTTCACGAGTGAAATTTTCGTTTTTTCTATATAATTTTTTTTTTTTTCAAGCCGTTATAATTAATCGCACGACCGTAAGCCGCCGTAAGTCGTACTTGTAGTCTTCTCCGATAATTCGGTTGCCAAGCCCGTGACATATCCACGAAAGTTTGTAACACTCCCGACGATTGTGATTTATCTTCTCGTGAACCTTCGTTACTTTCGTGCTCATTCCGTTCATCTCGCGACGTTGCTCGTGCATGTGTTTTTCCGCCGTTGCTAGTCGTTCGCGTAGACGTTGAACCTCGGCTATCAGCCGCGTTTGAATCTCACGTTCGACGTCCATGCGTCGCAAGCAACCCGACATCTCCATAAGATCGTCCAGGACCATGTTTCTAAATTACAGGCACAACAATTTTTTCAAACCACGATCGACGATGCTGATGGCACACGATCAAAAGAATTTATTAACAATTATTAAATTTAAAAAAAAAAAACGAAAAAAATAATAATAAAAATTATTATAATAAATAAAAAACGATAATTGGAAGAAAATAATTTCGAGATAATGTGTTTGCATGTCGTGCTTCTAGATGGGCATTTGTTTGATGAAACGGTACATTGCGTATTAGGGTGGACCTTGAGGTTTTACTGGACGGATAATCGGGCAAAAAGTTAGTCCAAAACCGGCGAATCGTGGATTGACGATTCTAGATCATGCCGTGCATGTTTGACCTCACAAATAGCTGAAGTAGTATTAAATTAACACTCAGAAATATTAATTTTCTGCTTTTAATGAGAATTTAAGTCAAATTCGACGATATTGGCTCGTGGTTGACTGACGTTTTGTCAATGAGTGTACAACGGAAATAACCATCTTCATCTACAACGAGCCGTCAACATAGTGTAAATGTGGAAGCTTAGAAACTTATGTCGTCATAAATAAATGGTTTTAATCCATGTTTCATATATCATAGATATAATTTATGTTTCATAAATTTGTTACATAAATTCACGAAAAAAAAAAAAAAAAAAAAACAATTTATGAAAAAATTCGACGTCAAACCAACGAAAAAAAATAACATGCAGGTGCAAATAAAAATGTGTGAAGACACAACAAATGTTTTTTTCCACTCATGTTCCATCTAGAATTAATTTCTAAGTTCATATAGAATAAATATATAATTATTCCTGTACAATTTATTTATATATTATAGATAATCATGTAATAAATTTATGAAAACAGGACTATTTAATGACAAATTCGAAAATTCATGCAAAAAAAAAAAAAAAAAAAATTAGTTCTTACCGTTTAGCCACCAAATTTTCCTGCGACTCCATCAATATAATCTTCTGCCTTTCGATCGGCAGCCTCGCCAATTCTTCAAGCTCCATCTTAACGTCCGATCTAATTTTTTCCCACAATTCTTTTCCGCAAATTTTGTCCTCGCACTCGTCCGTTTTCGTCGTTCCGGAATCGTTTCTCGATCCAGATTTATCGCGATCTAAAATCACCGTCGAAGCTTCGGATATCGTCGTTTCATCTCCCCGCGAATCTTCGCAAGATCGACGAATCGTCGAGGTTTCGGCCTCAATTCTGTCTTTACAAAAATTTTTCTCGTTTCTCGAAATTACGAGAGTCGATTGTTCGGAATCGGCGATCATGGAATCACCCGATTTTCTTTCGATCTCATCAATTTCCGTTGCATCGAAATTATTATCACAAACGAGAGTTTTATCGTTTTCAAAACGTTTCGGAAGTGAGATTTTCGTTATCGGCGAAGTTTCGACGATTCTCGAAGCATCTTCGGGATTTTCCGAAGATTCTTCGACGATAACACGTCGACCTTCGTGTCCTCGTTGAACCTGAATCTTCACGAATCTATTGTTCGTCACGTCTTTACCAATAATTTTTCTAACACCGACGTTTCGGCCGATTTCCGTCGACGATCCATCGTCGTTACGAACAATCGATTCCCCGATCGATCTTTCCATCTTCGATTTGTCGTTCGGTATTCGAATCGTCAACATTTCCGTGTTATTCAACGAACATCTCGCATTAGTCGTTGTTATTCTCATCGACGGCGATGACGTTCCCGCGATCGAGCCGAAATTACGACGATCGTCGTCGATTTTGCCAAACGTCGTCGTTAATTTTGCAGACGTTTCGGTCGAAAAACTCGTCGAATTTTTTTCGTCGCATCTCGAACGATTTTGGATCGTCGGGGTTGTGATTTTCGCGGGTGTCGAAGATTCTTTGGACGTTGCGACGTTTCGTTTTTTCACGATCGTCGCGGTTTGAGCTTTTGGCGTTGAAGTGATCGACGGAAAAATCGAATTTGTGGCAATGGGATTTTTTTTGAGCAATGTTTTCATCGGAATTTTTGCGAGACAAGAATTCGTCGCGTTATTGGACGCATTGGGATGCAAAGATGTGGAAATTTTTGTCAATTGTTTCGTCGTTGTCGACGGTGAGATGGATTTGAAATTTTTTGTGACGTTCGCGATCGTTAAATCGTCGTTGGGTTTCGTTGTTTTTTTTGGTGACGAATTATCGTGAATTTTATTGTTTTTCGGAGTTGTTGGGATTAACGGGGACGTTTGATTCGAGATTTTGGAGATTTGAGGGTTGATTCGAGGCTTCGAGGCTGCGACGATCGGATTTGCGGGTGACAGAGGACCCGGTGGGGTTGATTGAGATTTGGTGATCGTTTGGGGCAACGTCGACGGGTTTTCCATCGTTTTTTGTCGCTTCTGACGTTCGTGATCCATTATTTGTTGCTTCAAACGACGATATTCTTCTTGTTGGGACATCGGCAAATGACGACGCACCGCCTGAAAAATAATCTCGAACAATTTTACAAAATTATTTCGTCCAAGCGGGGAGCTCGGGAACGTTTCTGAGAGCGGGGGCAGTTGCGAGGGTGAGCGCTAGAATTGGGTTTTGGAATTTTTTTTTTTTTTTTCATCGATTAAGTTTTAGGGGAATGTTTTGTGGGATTGGAATATTTCGGGGGGGGGGGGGGGGGGGGGGGGGGATTCTGAGCGTGGGAAAAATCATGTGTGGTGGAAAAAATAGGACGATTCATCGATGGGTGATGAATGAATGATAAATGAATAATAATTGAAGAATATTCAAGAAAACTACGGAAAAAAAATTCTAACTGTGGGAAATTTCATTTATGTAGTGAGAAAACCAGACAATTTCGTCACAGTCGATATTCTCACAAAATCTACTCAAAAACGAAGTAACTACGTGATAAATAAATAATAAATAAATAATAATAGCAGAGAATTCAAGAAACAGAAAAATAATTCCAACTGTGAGAAATCTCTCATTTATATAGCGAGAAAACCAGACAATTTCGTCACAGTCAATATTCTCACAAAATCTACTAGAAAACGAATTAACTACGTGATAAATAAATAATAATTCAAAAGAATTAAAGAAACAGAAAAAAAAATTCCATTCGTAGGAAATCTCTCATTTACATAGCGAGAAAACCAGACAATTTCATCACAGCCAACATTTTTATGTGAATGAATCAACTAATCAATGAATAAATAATAAACAAAAAAAATAATCCAAATCCATCAATAAAATAACGATCAATAAATCAAATCAAATTAAAAAAAAAAAAATCAAACAACGATAAGAAAAAAAAAAAATTCTCACCAAAGGAGTATTATCAAGTCCGGAGAGTTTCGCATTTACGGGCGTTGCGGGTTTCGCAACAATTTTATTATTACTCGTAACGTAACTCGTCGAAGATTTCAAATCCGTGATGGCTTCTTGTTTCTTTCTCTGATCTTTCAAAAATTGTTCAACACTTTTTTCGAAATCCGTGGCGGGTATGGTCAAAGGTTTTCTCGAATTTTCCGTCGTTATCGCCGAACCGTCGATCGAATTCGACGGTTTTGCGTCCGTTTCGGCTTCGCTATCGCTATCCGATCCCAAATTAATGATCAATTGTTGTTGCATCCTCGAAGCCGTCCCGGAAATTTTCGGACTCGACGGTCTAATAGCTTCGTTGTTCTTCAAATTGTTCAGTGTTATGTTTCTCGAACCGTTTTGCGTTCCATAAATCGTCGTCGCTCTCTGAAGTTTTTTTTGCAACAAAGCGTTTTGATATTTCTTCGCGTTGTTGACGACTTTCGTGCTCGCCAATACGGGCAATGGTTTTTTCGTGATTTTCTTGGGTGGACCTTTGACGATCGACGGATTCGCGCGTTTGCGAGGTGACGATAAAAATCCATTGACGTTGGAATCGTTTATGACAATTTTGTTCGTTAATTCGAAATTATTAATCGTATTTTCGGATGGATTAATTGCGGTTTTTATCGTGGAAGGAACGTTCGATGATTGAAGGAGCGTTGGAGAAGAATTTACAGGTTTGAAAGCCAATTTAATTGGACACGAGCTCGATTCATCGATCGTTTTGATCGTTGAATTTTCCGAGCTCGAAATTGTTTTTAAATCGAATATTTGCGATTCTTTCGTCGTCGAATTCGTCGTCGAATTCGTCGTCAACGTCGACGTCGCGACGATTTCGACGGGTTTCGGTCTTTTGGGCAACGAAGCCAACAATTGAGCGCGAAGAGCTTCCTCGTCTTCGTCCAAACTGCATCTTCTCTTTTTCTCCATCTCACTAGCTCTCGTCGATTCTTCCCTCGTTCTGTTCTCCGATTCTTCGTCTCTCTTTATCCTCGTTTCTTCATCATTATCGCAACATTCTTCTTCCTTCTTTTCCTCACTCTTCGTCACCTCCAATTCCGACGACGCGCTAAGATCCAACGTAGAAATTCGCGAACGATTTCTTTTTCTCCATCTAGCTTTTCGTTTTTCTCTAGCCGTTTTTTTCTTATCATTTCGAACATCAACCGATTTTTTTTCACTCGTTCTCGTCTCGCAATTTTCATCTAACGTATTTTTCTCATTCGTTTTTTTTTCTCGCGATTGTTTTATTTTTTTCAATTTTTCCAAAGAAAGTCTCGATTTTTTTGTCAACGAATTTCTCGAATTCGCGGTTTTTCCTTCTTTACCGACGGATTTTTTCGATCTATCGGGCGATTTAAACGTTGACGATGATCTTTTGGAATCTTTCAAACGTTCTCGTCGATTTTCCATCTTTGGTTTTGTCTTTTTATTTCCTTCTGCCGATTTTTCTGGCTTTTCAACGATCGTCGATTCGACGATCGTCGTTGTTTTCGTTTCTTCGCGAGACAAAGGCGAGTTTTCGATCGAAACCTCGTCCGTGATCTTCGTTTCCATCGACGAATCGTCGGTGAAAGATGCGTTGAACACGGCAGCAGCCGTTGTCGTTACTTGAGATTTTTTTGATATCGGACACAATTTAATCGGTTTGAACATAGTCGTGGATTTAACGTTTATCGTTTCCGGACTTACCGGTCTCATTTCCGCACTTTTGAAGGTCGGTTCCGGATGTATTTCCAATTTTTTCATCGGCAAAGGTTGTTGCAATTGTTTGTTAGTTTTCAATATATTCGCTGGCACGAGAGTACGATTGGAATTAATCGTTATCTTATTTTTTTCACGATCAATTTCGTTGAGACATCGCAAATAGAACGGTTCGTCCGTGTTATCGATCAATTCCGGGGTTATTTCGATCGGTACGACGATTTCCGCTTCATCGTCGAAATCTTCGGACACGGAAACCAATGGACTTCCGTCCAAATCGATTTCCGGCAATTTGTCGGTTTGATCGATCTTCGACAAAAAATTATCTACAAGAGTGATCGCCGAACGGTTGTCGATCGTTGATGATTTTTCTTTGGTAAGAGATAATTGGGAATTAATTTCAGCATCGATTTTAGGGATTGGAATCTCTTCAGGGATTGGAATCTCTTCAGGGGTTGGAATCTCTTCAAGGGTTGAAATCTCTTTTGGGGTTTCGTCGAGCTTCGCGGAAACGAGATTCTGTGTGATCGCGAGATCGGATTGATGAATTTTTGTGGCAATATTTTCGTCTTTCGTGCGATCGTCGTTGTTTTTTTGGGACGAAACGATCGGTAAATTAGGAAAAATGGGGAATAAATCGTTATCTAGGATGGGATTGTCGGTGGGAGAATAAGGTCTTTCGATTGTCGTCGAATCGTCTCGAGTTTGAACCGTGGATTCGTCGATTTTACGAGTTTCCATAGCGTCGGAAATCGATGAGACAACGTCGACGTTGATTATTTCGTACGACGAAGTTTCCACATTTTTGAATGTGGTTTTGTTCGATGTTGAAGAGGCGTTTGTATTTATTTGCTCATTTTTTTCGTTACGATCGTCGATCGAACGTTGAGACATGAATTTTTGCGAATTAGCAGTTTCCTTCGGTTCTCCAGGAGCGCAATTATCATCAAGGACATTCGTGGAATTCGATCGTTCGATCGATATGCGTTCTTTCACTTGGGAAATATTATTTTCTTGGGTAGAAATTAAATTTGGGTTTTCTTCGTTATTATTTTGATGACCGGGCGATGAAGGACGCGAAGATATTTCCGTGGCGACTTCGTCGGTCGGCGAATAAGGCGTAAAATCAATTTCTTTTTCTCTCTCAACGTCCGTGTCGATATCCATGTCTTCGACGTGATTTACATCGTCGTATTCGTCTTCTTCGTCGTCGTCGTCCACGACGATCGGCGATGATTTAGCATCGATCGATTTAACGCTTGAATTATCATCGTCGGAGATGTAAATTTCATCGAGAAGACTTTCGTTGAACGGACTGTCGACTCTCGTCGAAGATTTCGCGGATTTCGTTGATTTTATTCCACGAGCGATTCTTTGTTGATGTTTTTTCATGATCGCCGATCTGAGAGCCAATATTCTAAGATGATTGGGATCTATATCGTTTTCGTCGCTGTCTTCGCCATTGGTGGGCATTTTTTGCTTCGTTTCTCGCTCGTCGTTCGGATCGTTGGATTTTTTTTGTTTAGTCTCGAGAGCCAAACGTCGGAGTAATTCGATATCGTCTTCATCGTCATCCGACACCGTTTGAATCGTATCACCGTTAATTGTTTTTTTTTTATCATTATTGTTATTGTTGCGATTGGGAATGGCGTTGTCGCGTAGTTTGCGAGTACGAGGTTTATCGTGACTCGTTTCCGCTTGATTCTTCATCATGTTGTCGAGTTTTTCTTTGAGGGAAAAATGATCCTTGCCATTGGTGGAATTCTTGGCTGCGAATGTGCCAACGGTTTCGAGTCTGCGAACTTTTTTTAATAGCCTCGTGGCTCGCGTGTCGACGTAATTTATCGGTGGAGGAGCTGAAGAACGATCGCGTGAGTCACGAAATTGTGAGGATCTCGAGGGTGATCGCGAGATTGGGATTCGACGAGGCGATCGTTGTTTGCGAGGAGATTTTCTCTCCGACGAATTCGTCGAAGCTGGCGCAGGCAATCGCAGTTTGCGAGGTGATTTTCTGTCCGACGAATTTGTGGAAGCTGGCGGTGGCAATCGCAGTTTGCGAGGAGATTTTCTTTCGGACGAATTCGTCGAAGCCGGCGGAGTCGATTCGAGTCGTCGTCCTGGCGAACGAGATTTTAGGGGACGAACTTTGCGATGTCTTCGCAAAGGCGGTTCCACCGCCGGTCGTTCCACGACGGGTCTACGACGAGGAGGAGAAGGTTCGCGATGATGCGACGTAGAAGCGCGTATTATTTTTGTCGGCGCAACTTCAGCCACGTACTTTTCGACCTTTGGATCGGGCGGCGTTAATTCCTCGGTTCGCGTGGAATCCAGTCGACGACGTTTTCGCTTTTTTTTCTTCTTGGCTTTGGCGGCGTCGCTTTTGGATCTGGCTTGCTTGGAATTTCCTGGCAAACCCACGAGTTCCATGTCGCTGTCGCTGGATATGGGCACGAAATCGTCGTTTTTTTCCTGAAGCGTGGCTACGGCGTGTTTGGATTGGGACAAGGTCGGATCTTTGGCGCGACGACGATTTTCCTTTCCGTGGGCGGTATCTTTGAAAAGAAAGGAAGAAATTTGTACGCGACAAGATCAGCGAGGCAACGATTTTGCTCTCCCGATTTCTTTGAAATCTGCGTCTTTGGCTATTTCTTGTATCAAAAGTCGTCCGATCGATGGACGGAGCCGGATCGAACTTGCGGAAAAGTTCGAACGTTTGAAAAAATATTCTTACCCCGATTTTTGTGACCGGCGCGCGCGGCTGCTCTCGCTGTTACGCACCAAGCCGCGCACTCCTGCAAGGACATGCAGCGAGGACATTCTCCGATGGTTCTGTAGTCGATCCTGTAAGTCGGATGACTCTCCTCGGACGAGCTAACGTCCTCCAACGATATCTCGCCCTCCTCCTTTTCCTCGAAAATTTCGATATCCTCGTCGCAAGCGCTCGACAAATCACTCGCCATCCTAAACTTACCCGCGATTACCGAAGAACGAAGAAGAAAAAAGAAAGAATGAAAAAAAAAAGAGAGAGAGAAAGAAAAAGAAAGGATGAAGACGCGTGCGTCACTCGAGCGTTTTCATGATTCAGCGAACTTTTTTTCAACGACTCTCAGGAAGAAAAGAATAATCTCATTATTTCGCTCGTGGCATCGCGCACAATGTCTAAAGCTTTGTTTCTAAAAATCACGATTGTTATGTATAAAAAACGTTAATTCCAACTTCTTCGGCGACGGAAGCCGATCAATCGAATCAATCAACAACAATAAAATAACAACGATGATGATAATATTTGCAATAATAAGGATAACGGCGATCGTTGATTTTTTTTTTCGGTTTGATGGTACGATGAAAGAAAAGAATAAAAGTTGCGCGCTAAATCACTAACGTAGACGTTCGAACTCTCGTTGGATGATCAATCGCGGCCATGTTGAAGTGATTTCAATCGTGAATTCGTCGCGAACTGCCTTGAACGGCTTGAAGGGGGTGGCGAGAGGTTGAACTATGAAGATTGATGCCAGAGAAGATCGAACGTGAGGTCGGGGTTTTGGTTTTGCAAATAAGTACGCGATGACGACCGTGAGGACGCGGATCGTAACGGCGCCACCGTCGCGAGGATTGGGGAGAATGAGGAAGAAGCATTTTTTGTCAAAATGGCCGACTATGGATTTTTTGGTGTTTATGAGCGTTTGCTTACTCAAACGAGAGCTACAAGGCTACAACTGTGCTATCAGGGGTCAAAATACGAGTTTTTGCAATTGACAGTTGCGCGAATGGCTCACGTGAAACCTAAGCTTCCATTTATTGATCAGTTTTGTATAGATGGCTCGCGGCGCCGGTAGATAGGCAACCCGGCATGCAGGCATGTATCACGGGTTGCTGGTCAACAGGCGCTGTGATAAAGCTTCGCGCTGTAATAAAGCTTCGCGCCTGTTCATATCACAAAGAAGGAAGAAGTACGTAAAAGCTCATGTCCCGCGTGAGGATTTGTCATGAAAAAAAGAGAGCCAGGCCATTGTGGCTGATTATTCCGAGTAGATAGTTAAGCCGAGCGCGAGTAGAAGAAATACGAAAGACATTCAGCTTTCCCTCTCGAAGTTATTCCATCGGCCCTTATAACCATAAAAGCTCGAGTTGCAAATAATTCTATCTTTTTTTTCTTTAGAGCAGCACCATGTGCAGAGAGCGACGTTAGTGACGAATTCCAAAATCTTTCTTTGATACGTTCATGAAGACCACGATTTTAGTTTCGCTAAAGTGAACGTTCAGCTTTTTTCTTTGCGGTCTTTGCGGATTGGACGAGTTAATGCCAGAAAAATGAATACAGACCAATCACGACGATGCAAATGGCAATGACGTCATAGTTTCATAGATTAAGTACGAGTTAGGAGTTATCTAATCGCGTTGCCTCCGCAAAAACACAAACATATTGGAGAGACGTTTTTCAGTCGTTGAAAAAAATTAGCAATCAAATAACTTTATTTATTCAATTTAAAAGGAAGACATTATTATTATCAAGCGATTTATATTGCAATTGATTCCTAAGCATGAAAATAACAATAATTACGTACATGCACATCAATAAGTAAAATTATGAATTCTGAGGCGCAGCCTCGACTTTACGTTCCTAAGAAGAAAAAAAATCACAATAAATGCACGAAATAAAAAAATGATACATAAATATTTTTTCAGTTCAATTTCCCTTATCAACTTCCGGAGCTTGCCAGAAACTATAGATTCCGAGGCGCAGCCTCGATTTTACGCTCCGAAAGACAAATATACAAAAAATGAATGAATAAATAAATGCACGATAAATAAATAGATGAATAAATATTTTTTCTAAATTCAATTTTCCTCATCAACTAACGAAACTTGGATGTTATTGATGGCGATTTCTCAAGCAATGTGGAGTATGCGTATAATTTTTTATTCGAAATCGTCATCTTCCGCCGCATCTTCGTCAAAAACCTCGTTCTCTTCTTCGACCTCGACTTCTTGATATTGTTGATATTCCGAAATTAAATCTCCCATGTTGGATTCGGCCTCGGTGAACTCCATCT
>OZ020166.1:12866667-12894167 GCA_963971145.1 Sussaba pulchella
AGAGAAATAAAATTTCAACTAACCAATGCAAAAAAGCTTTTCGTCGAAACATGGCCGTGAATTGCTCGGCAATGCGTTTAAAAAGTTCCTGTATGGACGTCGTATTGCCAATGAATGTGCTCGCTACCGTCATTCCGTACGGTGCGATATCGCAAACGGCCGTTTTGATATTATTCGGTATCCATTCGACGAAATAAGACGATTGCTTGTTCTGCACGTCGATCATGTGCTCGTCGACTTCCTTGACGGATACGGCACCGCGAAATATCGTCGCGACCGTCAGATACTTGCCGTGTCTGGGATCGCAGGCCGCCATCATGTTATTGGCGGCGAACATTTGTTGGGTCAATTCGGAAACGTCGAGATTTTGATATTGTCGGCTCGACGCCGCGGCCAGAGGCGCGAAACTGGAAACGAAGAAATGAAGACGCGGAAAGGGAACCATATTGACCGCCAACTTTCTCAGATCAGCGTTCAATTGGCCCGGAAACCGTAGACTCGTTGTGACACCTTAAAAAAAAATTTATCAATTAATTTATCATTCGAAATTGATAAACTTTAATTATATTATTTTTTTCGATAATGATAACATAGTATTTATATCGCGCTTTCTTTTCTATATTTAGAAGAAACATTTTTTTTCCGTTATTCGAATTACGACTGACATTTAATTATCAATAAATTAAAGTGTTCAGACAATAATTTCTTTTGACTCACGATTGCGAACGAATTTTGACGAGATATTTTTTCCAGAGAGAATTATAATTATTTTCATTCATTGGTTTATTTATTTCTCTATTTAATTATTTTTTATTTATTTATTATTATTGTTGTTATCATCATCAATTAAATATAATAATAAGAATAACAATAATAATAATAAATTAATTAATAATTAAATAATTATTATTATAAATAATAATAATAATAATAATAATAATAATAATAATAATAATAATAATAATAATAATAATAATAATAATAATAATAATAATAATAATAATAATAATAATAATAATAATAATAATAATAATTATTATTATTATTATTATTATTATTATTATTATTATTTAACTTGTGAATAACCTCACCCGACATGGTCATACAGACAAGATGATTGAGATCGCTGTACGTAGGTTGAGGTAATCTCAACGTTCTCAGACAAATGTCGTAGAGTGCCTCGTTATCGATGCAAAACGTGTTATCCGTGTGCTCGAGAAGTTGATGCATCGACAAAGTTGCGTTGTACGGTTCGACGACGGTGTCGGATACCTTCGGACTCGGTACAACGCTGAACGACGTCACTATTCTAAATTCCAAACGTGTGTTCGAAACAAAATTATTGCGTCACGATCGCGATATCCATGCGTTGAGGATGTTGAGAATGAAATTACCTGTCCGGAAAGTCTTCTTTGATTTTTGACATCAAAAGCGTTCCGAGCCCGGAACCCGTGCCACCACCGAGGGAATGGCAAAACTGGAAACCTTGCAGGCTGTCACAGCCCTCGACTTCCTGTGAAAAAAAAAAATGGTTTCAACAAAAATTTAGAGCGTCTCCGAAAAATAAGTAAATAAATAAACGAACAAACAATGGAATAAATAGATAGAAAAATAAATAAATAAATGAATCGACAAATAAAAAAAAATTAGGGGACAGTTAATTCATTTCAGAGATACTCAATTCAAAGAATTACGGAATTGAAATCGAAAATATTGAATTAATGAATTAATAAATAGATAAATGAATAAGAAAGCAAAGATATAAATACACCGAAGAATCAATAAATAATTCAATGACGGAATAATGAATTTATTCCAGAAACATTCAATCCAAAGAATTACTGAATTGCAAAAAAAAACTATTAAATCAATGAATCAATAAGTAGATAAATAAGTAAGGAAATAAATTCATAAATAGATCGATAGATTGATAAATAATCGAACGACGGAGTAATTAATTAATTTCCAAGATACTGAATTCACAAAGAAAATTTCGAATAAATAAATGAATAATCAGAGAAGTAAATAAAGAAGAAAAGTCTTAAATAGCTCAACAATATCTCAATAAATGAATCAATGACGGCATAATTGAAATTAATTCCAAAGATTTTCAATCCAAATAACGACTACATTTAAATTTCAAACGTCAGTTTGGTCGTCGACCAATAAAACCCAGTCATACACAAACACAATCGTTTCCATTTCCATAAACAAACTTTTTTTTTGCTCTCCCAAATCCTAAAGCTCGGCTTAAGATTCTTCCCGAAGTTTCGCGCCAGTTTCTTCTCTGTAAACAAACTTATTTTGAATTCAGGAGGTCATCTACGTTACCTTTCTCGTGACATCGAGAACCATTTCGACCAATTCGTTGCCATCCGTGTAATGGCCTTTCGCCCAATTGTTTCCGGCTCCCCCCTGGCCGAATACAAAATTGTCCGGTCGAAAGGTTTTGCCGAATGGACCAGATCTGGCGGCGTCCATCGTTCCCGGCTCAAGATCCACGAGAATCGCTCTGGGAACGTAAGTTCCCGATCCAGCCTCGTTGTAATAAACGCTTATACGGTCCAATTGAAGTTCCCTCGTCGTACCTTCGTATTTTCCGTCCTCCTTTATTCCGTGCTCGTTGGAAATTTCCCGCCAAAACTTAATAACGAGGGAAGAGAAGATAACGAAGTCGACAATGATGAATTTTGGGGAAGAAACGTGAAGCGATGAAGAAACGATGGTAAATTATTTTTGGAAGCTGTATCGCGCGGATTTTTTTTTCTTTCGAGATATATAATTAATTTGTTACTTACTTTCGTTCCAATTTGATTGCCGCATTGGCCCATCTGCAGATGAACGATTTCACGCATTTTTCTGACGTTTGGACTTTCGGCGGAGCAAACGGAAAGATTGTGGAAAATTACTCAACGTCGAAGGCGGAACAATTTATTTTGGATTCGTAACACCTTGAAGAAATGGATTGAGTGATCAATCCTTCGAGATCGATGCACTTTATTTATTTCATTATTTTTTTCAATAATTAAATTATTAATGTAAGCAAATCAAATCGATATACATATTTATTTTTACCTTTTATTTTCTTGAAATTAAGGTCTAGGAGAAACGAGCGACCGACTTATGGATTTTGAATTCTTGTATATTTCCGTAGTTAACGGGGTGTTGTTGATCCTTCAACGACCGCGATTCGTAACGAACTGTGAGAATTCGCATTTCAAAGTAAACGCTAGAGACGCAAATATACAAAAAAAAAAAAAAAATACGGAAGACAGAAGCGGATAAGAAGGGGATCGAATGAGGTCGAATTTTCATGGCATCGTCCTGGAAATGTGTCTTTGGTATATTTGGAGAGTTGTACAAATTAACGTTTTCGAAAAATTGACGTTAAACACATTCCAACATTGCTGAATCATTTTTTTTCAAATATTTCGAGCGATGGTTTTATTCCGTTCTTTCGGCGACTTTAGAAAGAAATATAAAAGTTAAATTTCCGAGTATATTTGACTGACTGACTAAATTATAAATGTATAAAAATTATAACTTAAATAATCAATTACTAATGAATACTAATTAATAATAAGATACTAATCGATTATTTAATTGTAATTATAATTAAATTTTTATTATTATTATTATATTATAAGTATTATAGAATAACTGATTATATTATAAATATTTATCAATAACCCAAAGCAAGTAGTTTTATTTGTTAATAATTCAATTAATTATTATTATTTATTAAAAATTTTTTGATCTATCCATTATTATGAATCATTAATTATCATTCATTGTATTTATTTGTCATGGGAATAATCATTGAGATTATTTTATAGCGCCAATTCCTTTGACAATTCGGAATTAAAATATCCGAATATCAGAGAAATGTTCGATTTTCAAATAACAGAGAAAAGTTGCGACGTTCGTCGGCAAGATGGCGATCTTTTGGAATTGAATGTGCAAAAAACGAGAGGTTATATTGTTATTGCTGGAAAACGACGATTTTCACTAAATATAAAAACAATGACGAACGAAGATAGTAAAAGCGGCGAAAGCTTTTTTTCGTCAATGACGTTTTTCGAAAATCCAGATCGTGTGATTGTTGGAAAATTGCCTGTCAAGGAAGGAACGACACCCGAAACCGGCAGAGATAGGTTAAGAAAGATGTTTTCTTTGGAGTAAGTATGCAAAGTTTTCGATGAAGAAGACAAAAATGGAACTTGCTAAGTGTTTCCTTCGAAATTGAGGTGATACATGAATTTTTCTGGAAGGTATTGATTGTACTTTCGCCTTTCTCATAGAAAAGTTCGTCCGTAACCTCAAATTCGGAGAAAGCAGTTCCCGAATTTCAACTTACAACTCTTTTATATTAATGTAAAGCCTTGGAAAATTCAAATTCCTGTCAAATTGCGATCTTTATGACTCATCTTTGGCAAATTTCATACACAGTATGGTTAAGGGGTTGTGTTTAGTCGTTTCCTGGGATATAAAAAGGATTCTCATGATTTTTTTCAGCCACTTTAACTGTTAAATGTTAAATGAAAAAATTTAGCGCCGTAGATCAAATCATTCTTGAATTATACACGTTCAAATATTTCCTTACCTTCCTTTTTTTCTAAGGCATCCCCCATAAGCAATCAAATGTTACGACGACGATAGCGAATCCTCTTGTAGCCCAATATAATTCTACTTCGATGCGCCGACGAAGAATTTTCATCGCGTCGAATGATTTTACAGTGAATACGGCTACTATAGCAAGGAACTCGTTTTCCTGAGTCAAATATTTTACGGTTCGACTCTCGGAGGCGCTCTGGTCGGCTCGGTTATTCAATCGAGAAACGCTTTTCTCAACTTTATAGAGAACAATCAGGCGACCAAGTTTGGAAATCAGATGGACGCCAAACGCGAATTGCAACGAGTCATGTACCTCGCTTTTGGCAAAGGCGCGTGGCAATTCGGATGGCGGGTCAGTTTGTTCTCCATGTCGTTCACGTGAGTACGGTTGCAACTTTTCAACCGCCAAAATTAGTGAAAAGCACGAAATACGAAGCTCGAAGCACGTTCGAACTTTTTTAAAAATATTTCAGAACTTTGACGACTGTGGTATCGGTTTATCGTGGCAAAGAATCCATGATTGAATATCTCGTGGCCGGCGGCGTGACCGGCGGTCTGTGGAAAATGAATATGGGACTGAAAGGAGCTTTCGCGGGGTGTTTGGCAGGCTCAGTTTTGGGCGGAATCATGGGCGCTTCTTCGCTGCTCCTCCTCAAAATAGGTGGAACGTCGATGGACGAAATGAGGAGTTTTTCAAAACATTTGAAAGACATAAGAGCGGAGTCAGTAATACGTCGAATATGAAATAACGCATGCAGGGTGTACAAAATTAACGAATCGCCAATTGGCCATCCCAAAACACAAATTCTACCCAACAATATTCAAACTCAGGAAATATTCTTGAAGTATATTTTTCAATTTCATAATTTTAGATTTTTTTAAACTTTGAATATTTTTTTTACTTCGAATATTTATTTTTCTTTCAACAAAATTGCGAAACAAATTTTTCTTGATTGCGGTTGTGGATAATAATTTAAAGAGACTAAATGGAAAATCTATTGGCCAAGTGAGGACGCATAATTTTGTTTACACCGTGTACGAATAAATTTTCTAATTGTTAAAAGAAAAATTATTAATCGTTCGATTTATCACAGAGCATTACGAAACAAAGCGACGGAGGCTGTGATGAGGGACGACGAAGACTTAGCCATCAAGAAAGGAATGGACGACTCGTTATTGACCACCTTAGACGTAGACGAAGGATCGAAACCATCGCAATAATCAATAAATAAGGCATAAAAAAATATGTTAAAAATTAGGAAATCCAATTATTTATCATTTCTCGAATTCTCATCGAGAAATCTCGACGTCTGACGAAATCACGGACAGGCAACTACTTGTAAATAAAAATATATCGACAATATACCGCAACCTTTATTCAGAACAAATTTAAAAAAAAAAAACAAAAAAAAAAAAACAATCAGCGCTTAGAATCTAATTATAATAAGTTAGTTCACGAGGATCTAAAAATTTGGGGTTTCTCATTGCAATTTTCCCTGAAATCGCTGTAAATTATAAAATTGCAACATCGTCAGTCGACTGTCGATGGAAGAAAACATGATTGTTCCTTTTTTTTTTTCTTCTATTTTTTCATTCATTTTAAAAATAAATCTTCAAGGATAATCCAGATCCTGCTACGAGTACAGAATAGGCCTGTTTTTTTCTTCATCTATTTTTCAAAATCACGAAATTAGGCAACGAACGCGTATGTTAAAAATAAAATGCTAAATAAATACAATTCTCAAATTCGGCACACGCGAAAAAAACGTTCGATCGATAAATATCACGTAATTTCTAATACCCTTTAAACGCCTTCTCTATCTCTTTCCGTTCTTATTTTTTGTCTCGGCACGAACGTTATCGATAACGAATTATTATTGTTATTATTATTATTATTATTTTTTCAAGCTTCCTGGCTGGACGTGTCTACATCTTGAACCTTCGTAATGCGCTTAGCACCTCGGCTCGGCGGACCCTTCGGTTTGGCAAATTTTGGTCGATGCAAATTAACTTTCGGATGCAATTCCTCTTGCAAGAATCCTTCGGTTAGTTCCTTCCCGTCTTCAATCTCAAGCTACACAACCAGAAAATTATAAAACGTTGACATTATTTTCTCATTACTTTTTTTTTTTTTTCAAGATAATAAATCGCGGATCGATTGATTATTTTACATTTATTTATTTCTATATATTGTATAGTTTTTTTGTTAAAAAATCACGCGTTTTTCAATGACAGGCCTATTCTGTAAGCGCAATCGTTGGTCCTAATACATTTTTTCGTTTTTGTTTTTCTTTTTTACGTACCAGATCGACGGTAACCATTGTCACGAAACCATTGAGACCTATAAAATTCAAATCAACTTCTATTCATAATACAAAAAAAAAAAACCGAAGTCTTGGTTTTTAGAGAAAAAAAATATTATTGAAAAAAATAAAAAATAACAACAATTTTTATTGATTTAATTGCGTAACTTTTATTGTTCGTAGCGTAATTTAATGTTGGCAAGATATACAAGTTTTACGTGTTCATTATTACGAACCTACGTACTATGACAAAACTTTATACAGATAAATCGTTTTTTTTGTTTTTTTTTTGTTCTTTTTAAATTTTGTTGTAAATTTTTCGTTCTGTTTTGTTTGTCACGAAAAGACTTACAGAATAGGCCGAGAACCGTGTTTTATTCTCACAAGTTCGAAACAAAAGCCATGCTTGGAACAAACGTGTGCGTCACAATGTGGTTAATATCGAACACAAGTCAAAATTTACGTATTTGTTTTTTTCTTTCTGTTTTTTGAGCTATTAAACATTTTTTATTTGACAACGAGCTAAACGTCGAAAGAGAAAGTCGTCTGTCTGTATATTCTCTTCGTTTCGTGTTAATACATACACAATTGGATGCACAAATTACACAATTGTTAGAAGATTATTTTTTTTTTCTGGTATATTTTTTTTTCTTGTTCAATCGAAACACGAACAATATTTTTCTGTCGATGATTCGATTTGATTCTCCTTCGAATTCGTACCGAAATTAATACATTCGTACGTGAAAGTTAATTTGTTAGTTGTGACTCGGACATAATTGTTTTTCTTTTTGTTTTTGTCTTGTTTTGTTTTTTTTTTTTCTTCCATAAAACCGTTTTTATAAAAAGCTACGAGATTTAAAAAAATACACATCACAAAAAATAGAATGCCTCTCGAATATCATCATCTGGCTACACCTGTTTATCTGTTCCCGCCCACTCCACGTCGCAGCTGAGAAAATTTATTTCCGTATTCAATGGCAAAATCGAAAAATCATTAATTTCTTCTCTTCGTTCAATTTTTTTTTTCTTTTAATCTCAATTTTTCCGCTTCAAAATTACGCGTTTTCTTGTTTATCTTTTTTTTTTTTGTTTCGCGATTGCGGAGCAGACAGGACTAATCCACATTCAGTCTTACGTCGTACACATATTTGTAAAATTGAATACGTCAAATTATTCAATGATAATTATGGAGCTTAGCGATTAATAAATTTAACGTAGGCTCACTTATCAGATTCGAATGAACGCAACGACGAGGTCGCACATTTCACGGAGACTTGCGAGTTCTAAAATCGTTCGAATGTTTTCGGCAATTTATACATTGAGATTCTTTCTCTCTAGAAAAAAATTATTATTATTTTTTTTTTCAATTGAAAAATTTATACGCCATCGTAAAATATGCGTTGATGATAATTTGATTTTTTTTCCTCCTTGTTTCTAATGCTCGTAAGATGAACAAAATATTTCGAGACGGAAATACGGACGTACAATGATTTTTTCTTATTTTTTTTTTTTCGTTCGAAAAAAGTTTGAACGATGTTGAAATTGTTCGAGATATTATTATTATTATTATTAATATTAAGATATTATTAATTCTCGTTCGAGTTTTGCAAAATAGCAAAAAAAAATTTGATTAACGATTTTACGAGAGGACTCGCAAATCTCCGATCGTCACGATTAGCACGATTCGTCGAATTATTATTATTATTATTATTTATTATTTATTATTTATTATTGTTAATTCATTTATTTATTTTCTCGAACGGATCGTCTGCCGTTTTTTTCGTGTGCATATGCGGTGTCATTCTAATTACGAAATAGCGATTTAAAATCAGATCGTGAACTGGCGAAAGATATTATTCACATCTTCGCCCATGGCAGCTCGCACATTGTGCCCGTACAACTTTTATAACTTTGTTTTTACTTTTTTTTTCATTTTTTTTAATGTGTAATGTAAGTATATATATATGTATATATATTTATATCGGTCGCAATCGTTTCGGAGGGGAGACGTGAGAGTGGACGGCAGAAAAAATAGGCGGATTTTAGGAATTATTATCTCGAAAACTATTTGATCGATTTTATCGGGGTTTGTTTCATTTGAAAGTATACATTTTGAGGTATGTTTAGGAATTTTTTTAGGAATGTACGTCGACTGGGAGCGCTGCTGTCGTGGCTGGCGTGGAAAATGTGTCCCTCGCTCGTGCGGTCCGCGGTCACCAAGATTACACGCGACCGGTTCATTTGAAACGAAAAATTTCAAATGATTCTTAAAATGTAATGTACGACGCCTTTCTTGACGCAAGATTTTTTGAAAAAAAAATTTTTTTTTCACAAAATGGCGACCGTTTGAACTTGAAAAATAAATGTTAAGTTCAATCGGCCGCCATTTTGTGAAATTTTTTTTTTTTTTTTTCAAAAAATCTTACGTTGTGCAGAGCATCGTACATTACATTTTGAGAATCTTTTTGAGATTTTTGTTTCGGATGAACCGTAGGCACGTAATCTTGCCCACCGCGGATCGTGCGAACGACGGACATTTTTTACGCCGGCCATGACAGCAGCGATTCCAGTTGATATATATTCATAAAAAAATTCGGCAGCATAGCTAAACATCCATACTTTCAAATAAGCCAAACCCCGATTAAATCGATCAAATAGTTTTCGAGATAATAATTTCCAAAATTCATCTTTTTTTTCCGCTAACCACTCGAACGGTCCTCGTTGAAACACACCGGGAGAGAATTCGAAATCAGCGGCGCGAATAAACTAGAACACATGGAATTTTTATCTTTCTTAAATTATCTAATAATCACATTCGGCAATTCTATTGCCCTATAAAAATTACTCGATTATTAAAATCCATAAACTCCTACAACGATAAATTCTAAATTTGTCGTTTCGAAAAAAAAGTAATTTGCCAGCCAAGCCTTTTTTTCTTTCTTTCTTTTTTTTTTTTTTGCAAAAGCGGGGGAATGATCATCGTATCAACCATAGAAGATTAATTATGGACAACTTATACGTACGTATATCACTTCTCATAAGACTAGGAACTAATTTTTGTAAATTTATTTATTCTTTTAATTTTCGCACATGTTGGACTGAAATTTTTTTTCTTTTTATTTTGATTTAGTGAGCAAATTTTTTCTTCTTAAAGCAATGACGATAATAAAATTGGCAATGATCACAGATTCGAACGTATTGCGCAATCAAAATTAATATTTTGAATTACGATTGGAAGAAAAATGGCCCATGAGAAAAGCACAAATTGAAAGGTTTTCAACGTTATTAAAAATTTAAAAAAAGGTTTGTCCTACAAAAAACGATATGTAAATTGAATTAACGTATACGAAATTAACGACACAATGTAACAACGGCCCTTGATGCGTATAAAAATGTAATTACGTTTCGGACGAAGGGCACGAAAAGAGAAATCACAGAAAATTGGATATCGGAGTTTCATTAAAGATATAAAATATTATTAATTGTTTTTTTTTAAACCCTAAGATCACGTTGATTCGATAATATTTATTATCATTATACTTTTAACGCTAATATCAACGTTTTCATCGTCTTCTATTTTGGCTCACGTTTTAAACAACCGCGAAGTTGAAATCTAATTTAAAAAAAAAGTAATTTTAAAAATTTAGAATCAAAGAAATAATTTTTTTTTCAATGAAAAAAAATTGTTAAAAACAGAAATAAAAATTGATGTGGCAGTCGATTGATATAGCATCGCTTGCTAATTTTCTTCCTGACTGAATCTTCGAAAAAATATATTTAAAAAAAAAAAAAGAAAAAGAAAAAAAAAATAATAGGGAGAGAAAGGCTTGACTGCAAATATACGTAATCAAACGCACGACGTAAAAATCTAACATTAATCTCAAGATAAAATCGGACAACTCGTCATATACATATCGAACGGATACTAATCAGTCAACTATAATGATAAAATTGAATTCTTCGTGGATCGAAAAATATCTCGTCCGTTTCGTCATTTTCTTCGTCTCGAACGACGACGCAAGAAGTCGCAAACAATTTTTTTTTCCGATAAAATATCGCAAACACAAACGAACGTTTCGAAGGATATCGTTTTTTAAAATTTCGAAAAATACACCGTACGGTCTAATCTCTTCTCGCTAAGTGGGTTATACACATGAGTAAACGTCGCGTCGATCTCCCACGTAATTTTACAATAATTCGTGGGACGAAAAAACTTCGACGTTCGTCCCACGAAAATCGATTTTACTCCCCCCCCAAAAACCGTCGACGAAATTCACGGCGAAACAACGAAACCCATCTCAACGTCGATTCGACGAAGAAAAATCGTAAATAAAATTTCGAAATGTATTTTATAAAAAAATTTGTTTAAAAATAAAAAATTGTTCGAAATTTTTTTTTTTTTTTTTTTTTTTTTCAAATTCAAAAAATCGCTCAACGAAGCGTTAAAAAATAATCGTATCCGTTGGAAACGTGAAAAAAATTCTCGAAGGAAGATCAATGAACATCCGTGGTTATCGTGAAATTTTTATTGTTCACGATAACGATCCGATAAAACGAATCTCGAACCCGTTAACTCAAGACGCAAGATCGCTTCTGCTTGGATTTTTTCTCGGGTAATGTTTTTATGGGCGCCGAAGGCGTGGACGGGGTCGCGGGTGTCGTCGGTGCGGTTTCTTTTATCGTCGGAGGATCCTCCAACATGTCCGCTAATTCCTCGCCGGTATTTACTTCCAACTGCGATTTTACGGGATTGTATTTTTTTTTCATCCGTAAGATTTGTAATCATTTTTTTTTTTTTTTTTCGACTTTAAATACGATTTTGTTTTTTTTATACGGTGAAACCGAGAAAAATTCGTTACGAACTCGGGCTTAAGGGGGGGGGGGGGGGGGCAAGGTTAATTCGGCGAAAAAGAAGCATGTTTTTAAGATTTTTTTCTGGCGATACAAATAGTGTAAATTCATTCAATCAATTTCCATATAATAATACAACATTTGAACAATATTTTCCTAAATTTTCATTCCAAAATATTGAAAATTAAGCGGGTGACAGTGAATCTCCGGAGACGCCTCGAAAAAGTTCGTGTTCACGATAACGCAAAATCTACTGGACCAATCGTTTTGAAATTTTGCACACTACTTCTCCACATTATTCACCAGGTATTGTAGAGAGCTTTTTTTTTTTTTATAATTATTAATTTTACAGCAAGAAATTAGCTGATTTTTATAGGGAAAATCGGTTTTTTTGCTTCCAAGTGCTACGAAAAAATAAAAAATAAAAAAAAATAAAAAATTCCTCTCGTGATTACCTCGAGAAACATCTCCTTTAACGAATGCATTTTTATTTTTTTGTTTCAGACGATTCTTTTGCGAGTTATGACGAACACCGCGAAGCAACTTTTTTTTCGAGGCGCCTCCGGAGATTCACTGTCACCCGCTTAATTTTCAATATTTTGGAATGAAAATTTCGGAAAATATTGTTTAAATGTTGTATTATTATATGGAAATTGATTGATTGAATTTACACTATTTGTATCGCCAGAAAAAAATCTTAAAAACAGGCTTCTTTTTCGCCGAATTACCCTTCCCCCCCCTTAAGGCTTGCCTCGCGTTCGTTACGAAAATAATTTGGTTATCTATCAGCAGGACAGAATTTTTGTTTTATTTTTTTTTTTATGTAATCGCCGTGCGGATAATCGAGAGCATACGAATATTAAGATTAATGGTAGAGAAAAACGATCAAGCATTATTTTTATGTTACGAAAAAAATTACCCAACGCATGCAAACCGTATTGTTACGATCGGTTAATTATTATTCCATTGAAGGATGAATTTTTTTTCTTCTTCTCCTCTTTGCATTTTGCTTTCAAGGATAAATCGAAATTTACTGACCTTTTTCGTTATGTGAACTCCGAGGGACTGAATGCGATCCAGAAGGGGAGCTTTGCAGGAGGAATAGAGCATTCTCTCTTTGATGCTGCAGCTGTAGCCCGGCATGCTGTATATGAAAACTGTAAACATACCGAAATTATTTTGGTCCGACGTCGGAATCGAAATAGCACGATTGTGCAGTCTGGACAGACGATTGGAGAAATCGAACGGATTGTCTGCATTATTTTTTCGTGGAGAAAGTAGAATTTTGAGGAAAGATTGAAATATTTTTTTGGAATGAACGAAACTGATTTTAATGAACAAAAAATAATTTTCATAGGACTCGAATCTAATTTTAAAAAAAAAAAATTTGTTTCAATTTTGTCAATTTTCGCACATATTGAGCTGAACTTTATTCTTTTTTTTTCAACGCAATGAAAATCGTCGTTTGAAATTGTGATTGGGGGAAAATTATATAGTCTGAGTAGAGAATTATCGGAAGCAAAAAGATTATCTGCATCATTTCTTCATCAGCAAAGAGAAAAAACATTTTTCGAAAAGAAAAGAAATTTAAAAAAAATGTTAATATTTTTTTCGAAACACCAGACGTGATTTCAATGAACAAAAAAAAAACTCCACTGAAACTATTGATCTAATCAACTGAGAAAGAAAAAAAAAATTCATAAAAAGGTCGATTAAAAAATAAAAATAAAATTCGTAATTACTATTTTTAAAAAAAATATATATTTCGAGTCGTTTTACGTACCTATGCATTCCATGTAATCACCCTCGTGGGTGTGTTTGAAATTGTAAAGATGATATCTAGCCGAATCGGCTGGAACTTTGGTTGGAAGTTTGTCCAACGAAACTTCGCAGGCCATGACCAAATGAATTTTTTCCTCTTCGAGATCGATTTTGAGTTGTACGTATTCGTGTATGCCTTTTCCCAAATCCACGATGGCGCGATTAGCCTCGTCCGTTACAGGAAAAGCAACGCCGCTGAGAGTCTGATGTCTAGTTTCAACGCTGTAATCCGTGTTGATGGTGGTTTTTTTTAGTTCGACGAGTTCTTCTTCGGCCGCGGTGAGAGGAACGGGAGCTGCGTCGTTTCTCTTGTGTCTGTGATAACCGTCGAGAGTAATGTCTTCGGGTACGGTACCGTGAAGTTCGTCTTTTATACAAGCCGTGCCGAATTCTTGTTTGAGCGTGGCTTTGGTAGAGGCGTAGAGCATTTTTTGACGAATCGGAGCCGTGTCGGGCGACCAAGAAATAAACAACCAGTCGTAACCGGAGTCCGACGATTTTGTGTCCAATCGACAGAGTATGTAAGCCGGTTGATTCTCAACTACCAAAGGTTTTACCATCTTGTTGTAGTCGTCTTGCCATTTACCGGATGGTTTGGAAAACGCCGACGGCGCTAATTCCTCTGTGGAAGCGGTTTGTTTAAATTTTAATTTTGGATTCGTATGGATTTGTTTTTTTTTTGTGACAACGGGATATGTTACTCTGTTGATGAAAATTATTGGGGACTATTGGGAATGATTTTTGTAATTTTTTTTGTAAGATCTTAGATTTGTAAAATCAACAGGTTACATAAGCCTGGTCTGAATTATGGATTTAGGGTAAATAGTGACTGAATTTGCATTCATTTTGTCATTAATGATAAAACAATAATTTTCTGACACACATTTTATCGTTCTGTAATGAATATCGTACACAATAATGCATAAATTTTGTGTAACTATCATTTGCACGGATAAGATTGTAAAATATATTTCAAATGTTATTCATCCTATTTTTATTCACCAGAAAAAAATATATTTCTGCATATTCCATAAATATCCATCGACCAACTTTAAAGAGCACATGAAAAAGGTAGCGAATAGCACGTAAGAATTTACGATACGAAATAATGTATACAATTGTTGAAAAATGTTCAGCGATTTGTTACTCCCAGTTCAAATACGATTTTTCCCAAGTCTTTATCCCCCTCCAAACCTCTCAAATGTCCAAACAATCGCTCTCCATTCCACATTGTCACAACAACGAAACCAAGAACCGGAACCCAAATAAAAAACCGACATAAAGAAGAAAAAAAAGGCATCGAAAGAAAAAAAACTCACCATTTTCAATGGAAACCTTGAGCACTCGTATTTTGCCATCGCGACATTTGGCGAATATTTTTTTCAGCGCATCATTAGCTGAAATAATCGTCGATCAATCACAATGTTAAAAAAAAAATAATAACAAACGTGAAAAAAATTTTTTTGTCAATTGAAAAAAAAAAAAAAAAACAAAACGTCGAGGAGTGGCAGAGCAAAATAATTTGAGGTTATAAACGTCACTTATTCGACGATAATTTAATTTTCTTGGTACTAAATGTCAAAAAAAAAATTCTTCACCTTTTATTCCCGTCTGATGCGACATTTCGTGCAATTAATTATTTATTTTAACACCCAACGTTTTAACGTTTGGGAAGCTCGAATGGAAATTTTTCGTGTTTCCTTCTTTCTCTTTTATTTTTTCTCGCGTCTCTTTCGCTCCGTGAAAGTTGGAACGGAGCCGAGCGCTGTCTCTGGACTGATTCGAGCGGATTCGAGTATTTCGAGTGATTCCGAAGATCGTCTACGCAACGAATTGGGATTGGACGCGGGAGGATGGCAACCCGATCGGCCAATTAGAGAACTGGTATTCGAGAGAGTTGGTCCTTGGTGACAACAGCTCTTCCTCCCTCGCCTCTCTTTACCGGGCCTCCGGCGAGCCGCGGGATCATCCGACCATGGACCATGTCATGGTCAGATCGCTGGAGATGGGGTCGTTGGGCGGATTTTGCATTTTTGAATGTGGAAAGGAGTTTCGTCGGGAATCTTGGTTCGAAGAGTGGCCGCCGGTGGCGAACGGAGCGCTGAAACCTGTGAGGGGTGTCTGTCGTATTTGTATGGGGCATTCCGTACCAAGTCGCTGGATTGAAAGCCTTCTTTTCCCTGATGTGGTAGATGGTTTTTAGCGTTTTTAGGATCTTGTGGATCCTAAGACCTTACTAATTTTTTTTTTAGTTTTGTTGGAACCCCCCCCTGCCATTTCCGCATTCGATTTTTTTCTTTATTAAGGGGTTACTGCTGTCGTGCCATTTTTCAATCGGATGACATTTTTTTCCTGGATACTCGGTCGAAATTGAGGATTTTTTGTGATAAAATTGGAGTGGGATTGATGTTCCAGATATTTTTTAAAAATTCTTTTTGAATTTAAAGTTCTTAGATAATTTTCTATTATTTTGTTATTAAAAAAAAATTATCGAAATATCGATTTCTTGCAAGAAAGATTTCATTCCTCTTCGTCTCTTTTCGACAGGGAACCATTGTCGTGTATGGAAATTTCGGAAAAAATCCATTTTTTTTAAATTAAAAAAAAATCTTAAAACATATGAGAAACATGAATCCCACTCCAATTTTATGTAAAAAGTTTCTCAATTTCGATAAAATATCTAGGAAAAAAAATGTCATCCAAATGAAAAATGGCTCAATGGCAGTCACCTCTAGATAAAGAAAAAATATAGGTGGGGCCAAAAAATGAAAGAAAATATGAATCAGACCGTAAGATCCAAAAAATCCTCAAAAAGCAAACATCATCGACCTCATCGGGGAATAGAAAGGTTTCGACCCGGTGATTTGAGGCGTAATACCCCATACGTACGTCCTCCGTATATTTTGGTAAATCTATACCAGGCTGGTCCCCATTCAGGTCATTTTCGAATTTTGATTTCCACACGGTCTCAATCGATTCCAAAAAAAAAAAATTAACAAAGCCATTAAGGCCTAATTCGACCGTTCTAATGTAATTTATAATGTTTTTACATCTGCCGTAAAGAAAATGGCATCGGGATTAGCATCAATTAGCATAATCCGCATAATCTGCACGAAGATGTACCACGTGATTCTCCCACTCCACACAGTCACGAACCCGTTGATATTTTAGCGCTCCTAACGGCGACATTCGAACTAAGCTTGCCGACGAATTTTGTGAATAAATTCCGTAACCATAGTTCGGTTTCTTGTTATTTATCTGACTAACCTTTGTTGCATCCGACGCGACCACCGACGACCTTCGCCAGCAACGTCACACGCTAATCAAGGGACACTGCTACCCTCCTCTCTTCACCCCCTTGTCGCCCCCCCCCCTCTCGCGATCAATCAAACACAGCTGATCCCCGGGCGATCCAATGGCTCGGATTCCTCAACGAAATCAATCAATTAACGCGAATACATTGATCTTGCAATATCCTCAGCGGGCACTTTTGTTTGTTCCGTGAATTCGAAAAAGAAATGATGACATTTTTTTTTAAATATTCGCCGAGCTGCGAAATTAAGTTTGAGAAAAATTGGGCGGAGGCACAAAATTGTAGAGAATATAGTAGAGCTACGGAAAAAATTAGATTATTGTTTGGATCAATTATTTTTCTGGGTTCGATTTACTTTCAAATGAATTTTATATATTTTTTAATTTTATTTTTCAATTTAAACATATATGCTTTGCATGATATATGTGTATCTATTTTTTCTATTGCTTTCACCGTAAATATTCGCACGTGGGATTGGGTAGTCGTTTTTTTCTATTTTTTTATGGGTAAGCGATTAAGGCGATGACTTGAAATTGCGATAAATCATGGCACGCGGTGATTCACTGAAAGTTAGTAAGCAAACCAACGGAATATTTTGAAAACGAAAGAGGAGAGAATTACTCTTGTGGTTTTTGCTCCGGACGGACGCTAATCACGCTAATGACCAGACTTTCTCCGTCATAACAAAGCGGTGAAAGGATTACAGCGTGATCGAATGATTATGATTTTATCAGCGCGATCGAACGATTATGATCATATCAGCGCGATCTACACTTTTATCGTAATCAATCGTCGATGCGAGAGCGCATCACGTAGATTTCTGAAGGCAAAAAAAACATAAAACAAGACAAAACATAAAGAAATAGTGAATGAAAGATACGACAAAATGTTTTATCTTCGATGCATCGAACTCATATCGGATTCGGCGTGGCTTCGATTGCGGGAAAGTATTCTATTCATATTTCTCCTTTGTTTTATGTCGACGATGATTTCGTTTTTTACGCTAAATATTATCGAAACCGACGACGATGATTTTTTTTCTGGGAATGAAATAGGAATTTGAGTCGTCGTGGAAACGTGTTGTAGAGTATTGACCTGAGCTGGGTGATTCAACGAATTTTTCTCTCGCATTTCAGGAGAGGGAGAGAGAGAGAGAGAGAGAAAGAGAGAGAGAAAGAGGAAGAGAAGGAACGAGAGAGAGAGACCAAGCAAAAAAAAAATTATACATTATCGCAAGTCCCCAGTCAGAATTTGACACAAGAAATGTAGTGCCAGTTTCTGAATGTAGATGGCGCCCTGTTACATCGTTATGACGTAATATAGGCGGTTGGCTAGATGGCACTCTCGTCCTAAAGCCTAATATTTCTTTTTTTTGTATATATTTCTGTTTCTAATTTAAAAAAAAATGTTTAAAAGTAATATGGGCGGACTTTCAATTTCTGCTCCTCACTTTCATCTCTCTTGTGCTCAAACCATGGAGGCATAAAGTCTGCTTACTTGCAGCTAAACTTATACTATCAGGAATGGAAGCCCGACTTATGTCCCCAACAGTCGTGTTAGCGGCTCTGATAATGTGAAATCAGAGGTTTCATATTACTTGTCTCCTCCGTGCGAATACCTGACGACGCCGAAAGATAGTCAATCCGTTGTTCACGAGTGTCTCACCGGTTGCCAATCTACAGGCGCTATAAAACAATTTCGAGAATCGATGAAAATTACGAATGTTGTTATTATGATGTAACAGTTTCTCACTTCAATCCAATGAAAACCTACAGAATTAGTATAATTAAATAGAATCAGAATAATTTATTAGTACAATAATAATAATAACAATAATGAGAAAGTCACTTGAAAAATAGAAAATTACCGACATTCAGAAGTATTTATTTTCACGCAATTTTTTTACCGATTCCAGACTCAATTCGCTCGCGACACTCTACGATGCAATCAAAAAACCGTTCTTCCCAACTTATTTCATGTTTCCAGATAATTTTTAAACACCTTCGATGAAGAACAATAAAAAAAAAAATTAAAAAACTAAATAGACACGTTCCACACGGATGAGTGAGGCAGCGCCATTCTTCGCGGTGTTCGGGAGCCGAACTACGGCTTCCCCTCCCGCCCCGAAAATTCGTGCCAACGGCTCGTTCGAATTCCTAATTTCCACGGAAATTCTTTAGTCTTCGGAGAAACCACTCGCGCAAGTTTCGTCGAACTTGCGGCGAGAGGGCAGCACCGTGACCGGGCATCCATTTGCAAATGAAAAATGGCGGACTGCAAGGGTGCGTTTTGTGGTTCTGTTAACAAAAAAAAAAAACGTGTTTATATCGTGTTACGGTGGTTCAATAATATTTATCGAAAAATCGTCGAGTTTCTTGAACAATATTTACGACCCTCAGTCGGTTTTTAAATTTTTTCGATCAGCCTCGCTTCAGTCGCTCGACGATTCTTCGAAAATCGGCGCACGATTTCCCGTCCTCCCCCCTCCCTCGTCGCCCCCTCGCCCCTCTAGACTCCTTAGCCTTTTCCCCCCTCTGCCCTCTTGTCGTTTTATCCACTGACAACGGTTTTACGTTATTCACGAATTAATTGTGTGTGTTTTTAACTTTTTTTGTTGTTTTTTTTTTCTCTCGTGAAATAGAGAGTACGAAGGAAACGAACGGCCCTCGACCTCCGATAATCATGAAGTTCGATGCTCCAGAAGAATCCAGCGAAAATTCGACCAACGGTAATGTATTCAATATTGTTACGATTTTTTTTTCCTTATTTTTTTTCGTATTTTTGTTTTTTTTTTAAATTCATTGGCTGTAAAAATTTCTTTGGATGGCCATTGATTTGGTTTTAATGAATTTTTTTGGTTATTAATTTTTGCTTTGATGGGGTAATTATTTTTTGTATGGTTTTTGTTGTACAAATAGAGTTATTGCAAATGATAGGATCGCACGAAGCGGCTGGTGGCTACGCAATCGCTGCCGATCAGACTGTAGATATATGGATTATTTTTTGTTTACCGTATTCAAATATCGGATGATCGAATTGGATCAAGGGGGGTTTTTTTTGGATGTTCTCGCTCGGACTCGGAGGTTAAGCTTGGGCAGGAAAAAATTAAATTGTCGGATATAATTTTGTAGAGTCTTGATTACTCCACGAATTTTAGCGGAGGATAAAACAATAAAACTGAAGAAAAAAATAATCATACCGATAAAATTAAATAGATAAATAAATAAACGACACAAATTAGGGAATGAGTACATAAATAAATGCGTAAACAGTACAATCTGCATAAATTAATATACATATATTGTTTCTCAATTCCAGAGGATACCGAAGGCCATTCTAACGAAGAAAATTCGGAAGCCCCACCTCCGAGCAATTCAAAAAATGCTAAAATACACTGTGAGTCCCAAAATTTCCATTCTACCTCGCAACTTTCCTCCGCGAACTATCTAAAACCTATTATTTCTCTATCCTCTTCTCTTCCGCTATCAGGTCCTGTGTTGGCGGCGTCGAAATTTGGCAATTCCTTCGGCGTGAGCGAATTCACGAACGCTTCGAAACCAAAATCCGCTCTTCTGCGACCTTCGGCGTTGAGTTCGGTAACGACGAATCCAGGACCTTCGTCGAAAACCGCGACCGTTCCCAAATTTGGCAATCCTTTCACAAAAGTTTCGGACGAATCTTTGGCCAACGACAACAACAGTTCGACGTCCGAAGACGCTGTCGCTCCCAAAGAAAAATTGGAAATCGAAAAATCTGACGACGTGAAAACTGATGAAAAACCAAACAGCAACGATTCGACACCAAAATTTTTGCCTCTCGTACCGAGTCCGAAGGAAAATGAGAACAATTGTGTAAATAATGCGGTGGCGCCAAATTCGTCGAGACCGAGTTTCGTTTTTGGACAGAATCTCAAAGAACGCGTTACGGTGGCGAGCGACGCCGAAAGTTCCGGAAGCGCGGAAAAAAATGAATCCAACGATTCGACAGCCGCGAATGAGAACGGTTCGTCGGAATTGTTGTTCTCGAACGCCGCGACGGTTTGTCGCAGCACGGCGAGATCGGGTTTGACACTGACGCAAGCCGCCCAGGAGATGGAGGAAGCCAACAGAGCGAACAAACGAAAGTACAGCCAAGTTACGCCTCTCACGGGGGAGGAAGGAGAGAACAATGTTTTACAGATTAATTGCAAACTTTTTGCATTCGACAAGGTAGAAACGATTTTTTATAACGAGGAATTATTTTTACAGGCCTTTAATTATTATTTTTTTTTTTTTCTGATTAAATTTATGGGTATAGTATTTTTGGTTGAATTAAGGGGATTTGAGAGGGAGGCATAGAAAGTAGGCCAATGTTGGGAATGATTGTATCAAACACTATTCATTCAATTTTATCTTTTTATTTTTTATTCGAAAGTTTTTTTAAAAAATTATTAATTTAATAATTTTTTTTTTTTTTTTAATGTATTTATTTAATAATTTAATTTTTGTTTCAATTTATTAATTTAATAATTTAATTTTTGTTTAAATTTATTAATTTAATTTTTTTTAATTTATTAATTTAATTTAATTTTTTTTTTAAATTTATTAATTTAATAATTTAATTTTTTTTAAATTTATTAATTTAATAATTTAATTTTTTTAAATTTATTAATTTAATAATTTAATTTTTTTTCTAAATTTATCAATTTTAATAATTTAATTTTTTTCTAAATTCATCAATTTTAATAATTTAATTCTTTTCAAAATTTATTAATTCAATAATAGAATTTTTTTTTAAATTCAATAAGTTAATAATTTAATTTTTTTTAAAATTTATTTATTTAATAATTTAGTTTTTTTTAAATAGGCGAATTTTGAGAATTATCATTTCAAAAGCTTTTTGTCTCGCGAATAAATTGCACAATCACATAACTATTCACAAACAGTATCAAAATACGAGGAGGAGCTTCGAACTTGATTAAATAAAAAAAAAAAATTTTTTAAATGTATCCTTCAATTCCATCACTGAACATCAAACGAATAATTTTCTCAGGTCACGAGCGGTTGGCAGGAACGAGGGAGAGGAACATTGCGATTGAACGATCGCGACGACGAATCCCGTTTGGTCGGTCGTGCTTCGGGCACGCAGCGTTTGGTGCTAAATACAAAAGTGTGGCCGGGAATGACGGCCGAACGCGCTGGTCCGAAATCGCTCAGACTAACGGCGATGGACGTTCAAGGAGACATAAGAATTTTCATAGTCCAAGCGGCCCCATCGGAAGTCGATCAATTGCACAATCTTCTCCTCCAGCGAGTCAAACGTGCACAGGAACGTCCACCAAAAAAATTAGCGACCGATCACTGACGATCGACGGAGCCAAACTAAAAAAAAAAAAAAAAAAAAAAAACAACAAAAAAACAAACGAAAAAAAAAACGGGATCGCGAGATACGATCGTTCGCGAAAATGCTGGATTTTCCGAGTGAGCACTCGACGTTTCGTCGTGCGTTTCGAATAATCCGACGCCAGAACGACACGAGATAAATAAATGAACGAATGATAAAATAAAAATTGATTAACGAAACGAAGAAAAAAAAAAAAAATAAATAATAATTTTCGAGTCGCTGAGGGATTGATTGGATCGCGACTCGGTAATTTCGTCGCCATTCGAAAGAAAAACCTCACCCTCACGGCATGCAAAAGCAGTATTTTCAGGACGAGATCATCGAGATGAAATAAAAAAAGACGAATAATCGAAACTGATGGAAAGACTTGATAAAGGAGATAAACGCGACAACAATTGCGAAACACTGAGAAGGGTAGAGATGGCTCGTCTACCAACGGCAGTGATCTTAATATCTTCTTCTTCTTTTTTTTTTTTTTTTTACCTTTTTTTGTACCGTTTTACCGATGCAGAAGCTTTTTGTTATTTTCTTATCATTCCCAATTCACATTGTTTTGCGATAAATGAGAAACAAAGATAAAATTAGTGATTCTTTGGTCAAGCGCGAGAGATAAAGAAACTATGTAAAGGGCGATGAGTGAAGACGCGCGCGCTAATCTTCTTATTCGTTTTTTTTTTCTTTTGCAAATAAAGAAAAATCGTATGAAAGATTTTGTGACGATGACATGAAAATAAATTATGTACTATAGTTCGTTTGTGGGTGTAATTGCATTCCGTTGCGTGGGAAGTTTATTCGTGTAATTTTACACGAGCTGCGTGACGAGCGGATTTGCGCGTTACGAATAATCGGGATTTATCGACGCGCGATTTTTAATTGCTGCGATGGATTTTACGTTTTCTCGTCGTTGTTGTTGAAGCCCGACGGCGTACTGACGAAGGCCTCGAGATCGATCGTAGGATCGATGGCTTAACGCCGAAGAGTGTCAACGATGATTGCGAATTTTGATATAAATAAATTAATGATGAACAAAAAACGCAAATGATAATGAAGAGAAAAATTATAATCCTACGTAAGAAGTGCAGTTTTCCAGCTCATGGTTTTTCACGCATGGATATGGAGAAAGACGTTCCGAATCAGCGGATTTAAATCTTTTTATCCTTCGATGGGGTCGATAATTTTTTTTTCTAAGTATTTTTTGAATCCTTCGGATTACATCGAAAGATGGAAGGATTTCGATCCGGCGATCTTAGACGTTCTTCCCCATATATATATACCCAAAGGAACGATTCTACGATCACCACACTGCAGAGGCATTAATATTATTAAAACGAAGCTTTATTTCGTCGTCTAGGTGTAAATAAAAAAATCTCGATACAGCAGTATTGAAGAAACAAACCGAAAATGAAAAAAAAAAATCGGAGTACCGGCGTTACGATTATTTTTTATCCACACTCACGAATAAAAAGTAATTTACGTAGGTTCGTGCAATTTACGATGCTCCGGATAGACGCTACGTTTCATTTACTTTCATCAAGCGCACTCGTTTTAATTAACGACGATATGAAATTAATTATAGACGAATCGAGATACGAAATAATGTTGATAATTACGAATATCATTCGCTCACGCCTAATGACAGCGCGTTTCGACATCTCGCTGACTTGATAATAAAACGATTAAAAAAAAAAAAAAAGACCATTATTTGTACGATTGTAATGTCCGTTTTTCTTTTCTCTGTGACTTCAAGCGCGAGGAAGATATTTGATTGCTCCCAAAGTATTATTCTCGGCTCGCGTTGATTTTTCAGACAAAAAACGAGAACGATTGATTGAACAAGTTCAAAACGCAGTCGATCGTTCTCATATTTTTCGCGAGAGATCAATCGCGAACGAGAATTTTGCTCTACAGTTTTTCTTACCGACCGAGCAGCAGCCATTTCGCGTTGCAGTTGTGCGTCCATTTTGTTGATTCCCTTCAGACGCGGTCGCACCAAAAAAAGTGGGGGTACTCTCTGATAGATGATGCCAACCTTGTGGTTTTCCCGCTAAAAATTCGATGAGTTTAAAAGCTTTCTGGTGGTGATATTATTTTTTCAGCGATTATCGGGAAATTTCTCTTAAACACGTTGTCAAGATTTTGATCCGTGGAGCCACGTCAATTCGTTATATCAATTTACGTAGCATTTTAATCCGATTTATAAACTCGTCGAAATGTTGATCATCCAAAATTTCGATTCCCACCCTCGATCCCGAGGGATCTAGTGATTTTTAGCGGAATTGTACAAAGTCCCTATTGAAATCGCGACACTCCGAGTTGGCAATACTGCTCCTGATCTCGCATCACTGATTCACTGATCCGCAACTGATCGAATCAGATCAAATCGCAGACGAGCGTACTCGTTCGCCGCGAACGGATGTAGTACCTCGCGAAGGTGCTCACATCTTTTTCAATTAACCTGAAAATCAACGTCACACCGAGTATTGTGTGGCGACCGAGCGGCATATATATTTATATATATGTATACACACGCACATAAATAATAATAATATAATATATATATATATATAAATATTTATAAATCATGGATGACAGACGGGAAAGTCGGGAGGTTGTGACGATATTGTTTTTGTGTTTAATGTGGTACGTTGTTTCGAGCAGCAGCAATGTCGTTGGAAAATTGTTGCTTTCGGAATTTCCATATCCCATGACAGTTACGATGGTGCAGTTAACCTCAATCACGGTTTATTCCGGACCGTTTTTCAATCTGTGGGGCGTGAGAAAATACAATTCCGACATATCGTGGGGTTATTACTTTCGTCTGATAGTTCCGCTCGCTCTTGGAAAATTCGTCGGCAACGTGTTCAGCCACGTCAGCATTTGGAAAGTTCCCGTTTCGTATGCTCACACTGGTATGACACGAATCAATCGATTACAAGAATTTACATGTTTTTATGATTGTCACAATTATTTTTTTTTTTTTTAACAGGTTTCATTTATTTTTATTTTATTTTTATATTTTTTTGCTCGCTGCATGTGAAATAATAAGGATGACGTTTACGTTGTTCTAAGAATAAATGGGTAAACCTTCGATGTTCGACCTCCGAGCTTAGAGGTTTTGGTGAACTAAACATTTTTTGTGAATTATTTTTATGGGTGGGACAAAATTTCATCGTTAGCTGACCATACTTATTTTTTTATTTTGTTTGAAGATAGCAGAGGTTAAATTGGAGTAGTCTTGTATTTTTTCTGAATAGCGTAAAGTTCAATTTCTATATTTATCAGATTTTTTTATTTTTTTCAATATTTTTCTTAACCTAGAATTCTTTCCTGCATTTTATATTCCATTTTTATCTCATACGCGAGCTACTAATTGTGGAAAGAATCGAAAGCTTTGTTGTTTCATGCGTCTGTGAATGTATTAGGTCGATTAATAAATTCCCGCGTTTTTTGTATTTCTCTTTTCTCGCAAGTTTGTGATTTGTCATGTAAAATACACAAATGCATTTGCTGGTCTTTTTCTTGCTCTACAAACCTATCTGCTTGAATATTTCGAAATAATTGAATTTAATCAATTTCCAAGCTTCTGAAATTGAAGTTCCGGGAGGCAAAAAAATTCATTTTAGACATTGCTCGATTTCGTACTTTCGTTATGGCCGAAAAGCTACGGAAGCAGCTTGCCACATTTGTAACATGTACGTAGTAGACTCCCAAGATTGGTTTGCCGAGTTCAAATTTGAAATGAATTTTTTTACCTCCTTGAACTTTTCAAAAGCATTTCAAAAGCCTGAAGAGTGATTGAAATTAACTAATTTAAAAAATCGAGGCAGATAAGTTTGTAGAGCACAAAATTCATTAAACAACCTTGTATATTTATTCGTGTCGGCTCGTCATATTAACTTTATTTTGGCTCTGTCCCAGTGAAGGCTACAATGCCGCTATTCACGGTCATCCTGTCGAGGCTAATACTGCGTGAAAAACAGACCTGGAGGGTTTACTCCAGCCTCATTCCCATAGTCGGCGGCGTCGCTATCGCCACCCTCACCGAACTTAGCTTCAACATGCTGGGACTCGTCAGCGCTCTCGCATCCACGATGGCTTTCTCCTTGCAGAATATATACTCCAAAAAGGTATAATTTTGCCATTATTACATTCTCATCGTCGCAACTACCAAATTTCAAGGATAATGAACAAAAAAATATCGTTTAGACCATTTAATTATTATTTGAGTTTCGAATCAATTACAAAGTTCAAAGTAGTTGAAATATATTTTTGTGCAAATAATAATAATAAACTATTATTGATAATAAATATAATTATTATTAATTACTGCTATTTTGAATTATTAAAATATATTATATTAATATTAATTATTATAAATAATAATATTATATTATATTTCATGTAATATATCATAATAATAATAATATTTTATCATAATATATTATTAATTATTATTTTTCTTCTTCTTCTTCTTCTTAATATTCATTATTATATTCTTAATTACTATATTATTATTACTATTATAATTTTATCATTATTATTTTTGTTTCTACATATTAATGCACAAATATATACCGACGATTCCTACATCGCAGCACTGCATTAGATTCGATAATGAAAATAAATAAAAAGATATTTCAATAAAGAATAGCAAATAGTCAGAATAAATTCTACTTATTATCAATAATAACCCCAATTGATCAAACGATGACTCAAAAATAGGAGAATCTCAAAATATTCAATAATACTAAGAACTACGATCATCCCTCGCAACAATTACAGTTCCGATACGGCCCAATTATCAAATAATAACAATCGATCACCGCAAAATGCTTCTCTCATACATCGAACATTTATTTATTTCACTTTCAGGTACTACACGACACCGGTATTCATCATCTCAGACTGCTCTTAGTCCTCGGACGTTTAGCTCTATTCATGTTCCTACCAATATGGCTCGTATACGATTTCAAAGGTTTGGTCAACGACACGATGTCCGGCGCCATCGAACCAATATCTTACAAAGTCATCGGTCTTCTGTTTTTCGACGGTGTTCTCAGTTGGTTCCAAAACATCGTTGCATTTTCCGTTTTATCGATCGTAACTCCGCTTACTTACGCCGTTGCTAGCGCGAGCAAACGAATATTCGTTATAGCCGTTACGTTATTTATTTTGGGCAATCCCGTGACCGGAATCAACATATTCGGCATGACGCT
>OZ020166.1:12899167-12991667 GCA_963971145.1 Sussaba pulchella
CCGTGATGCACCTGAGCCTGAACCTGAACGACGCGTCTCTTGAATCCTCTCGACGATGCGCTCGACGGTCTCGGTTGTATCAGAATCCTCGCGATTCGGCAATCCTCCACAACGTTTTTCAACAATTTTCCGGCCACGATGGCGTCTTGAATCGGCACGTCGTCCACCGCGATCAAACGATCGCCCGGTTGGAGAGCCCCGCAACGATCGGCGGTGCTAGCCGGACGCAGGCTCTCTATGTAAACGCCGCACGGAGTTTCTCGCACCGTGAGACCGATTTCACCTGTCGAACGATCGATCTCCGTTCAGGAATCATTTCTCAGAGAAATAATCAAATTGTAATCAAGAAAAAAAAGTCGAGCCTTGCACATTGCTTACTCATCATTTTTCACATTTGCCAGAGTTTCCTCTATGACGAAGCCAAACGACAATATATTATCTTTGTTGTGCATTAGAGGTAAGACTAAAAATTATAATAATTATAATAATTATAATAATTATAATAATAATTAATTATAATATTAATTATAATAATTATTATAATTATTATAATTATTATAATTATTATAATTATTATAATTATTATAATTATTATAATTATTATAATTATTATAATAATTAATTATAATAATTATTATAATTATTATAATTATTATAATTATTATAATTATTATAATTAATTATTATTATAATTATTATAATTATCATTATTATTATTATTATTATTATTATTATTATTATTATTTTATTATAATTTAATTAATTATTATAATTATAATAATTATTATTAATTTTATAATAGAAAAATATTATAAAAATCTATATTACGTAGATATACGATTCAAAACCATAGAATTTTTCTACAGAAAAATATCATTCAAAAAATACAAATCACATACCCATATTATTCACAACAGATACACATAATAATTCTATTCTAGAAAAATATAGAAAAACCATGCGAATGTATTAATTCAGCTAATTTTTATTTTGAACACATCACAATCAATCAATCAACAATATCCAACCCCTCACCGGAAGTTCCCCGTTCGAGTTGAACGAGCAACGGACCGGAAGTCGCGCAACGGGCTTCCTCCATATTCGCAACGTCGTATTCGATCGTGAGCGAAGCGATTGTTCCCTCGGAAGTTCTTCTCAAAGCTTGTTGAGCATCGGCCAAACTCAATCCGCGGAGTTCGGTGTCGTCGACGGCGAGCAAACGATCGCCCGGTCTCACCCGTCCTTCCTTGGCCGCTGGACCATCGGGTTTAACTCCCGTGACCACCAACGTGCACGAGGCTTCTCCCCGTAGAGTTACTCCCAAACTTCCGTCCTCGCGTTCGACTCTCACTTGCGCAACCTTCGTCGAAACGCCCGTAGGACCTCCGCAATATCCAATATCCGTTTCATCGGACACCGAAGATTTGTTCGAACTCCAAAATGACGGTTGTTGGTGCTGATAATGAAGAATTTGCATCGATATGTCATCAGTTCTCGATGATTCCGAACTGCTCGCCGTTGTCGCCACGCTACCGGGACGCTGACGATTTTTGCTCGAACGTATCGAACCCAATCTCAGAGAGCTGAACATCGTGAAACTTCCGTCCCGGTCGCTGTCGATGCGGCTATTTTTTTTTTTTTTTTACGATCGTTTTGTCATCGATAAACGAGCAATTTCATATTTTTACCAATCGTCGAACCTTCGTGTTTCATATTTGATGTTTACTTGTTATTATTTTTATTTATTGAGTGATGAGCTTTTGGTGTGAACATTTTTTTAAACGATGGTGTTGGATAGATCGAGTTTAAAAAGATTAATTACGAATGATTGAAAATTAAAAGATTGTAAGGAAATCGAAAAATCTAGAATTCTCATTCGTGGTATTTGATTTAATTTCCATCTTTTTTTATTGAATAATAATGATAATAATAATAATAATAATTCTGCAATGCGAATGCGATGCTATGATTATTTCTAGATCATGATATTTCGTTTACGAATATATTTTGTATATATTTACATAATATGTTATATAGAATATTCTCATCGATCGATGGGCTTTCATCAAAATATAAAAGTCAAAATATTTGCTTTGTTCGAAAAATATATCAATTTTTTTTCCCAAAGTATTAAAAGAAATAGAAAAATTATATTTCCAAATTGATGATTCTGTAGTACTTTTTTCTATAATATTTTTATATTTAATCCATTGTATTAATTGAATTATTTATTTTTCTCTGGTCAATAATGACGTCAAAATCACTGAACAGACTACGAATTTCCATGTTCACGTCACAAAAAACTTGTATTTCGCACAATTAGCCCAACCACCCTTGCAGAATTGTCCGCACAGTTTTCGTCGCACGTTTATCTTCCAAAACACTCTCGTACGTTATATATCCTCCATTATGGGGTTACAACCCTCGCGTTCTTCCATCGTCGACTACCACGCGAATCTCGGAGTTTGCAGCCTACGAAGCTTCCAAAATAAACTCATCGTGACGTACGTCATAACCGAGGAGAGACATTTTCCACAAAATAATAATAATAATAATAATAATAAATAAATAATAAATAAACAAATAAATAAATAAATAAAAAATAAAATAAAGCCGACTGACGAATCGCAGACTGAATAAAAATGCAACAAAACCGAAGGAATCTAAGATCGTCCTAATAAAATAAGATACCCATAAATATATCACATATTAAACGATTTGATCAATAAATTCCACGATATTCCGATAAACTTCAACGCGTAATAATCATCGAAACAAACTTCTCGTCATAACACGAGGTTTATCAGTTTATCTTTGTTTCAACGAAGCTCACAAACGTTGAAAGATGTGATTATTTAAGACCGCGAGGCACTCTCCGGTGCTTCGGCGTGTTTTTGGCTGGGAAGATCATCGTAACTGAATCGACTATGTGGTCGTTAGTTAGCACGAGCGATATCACCGACACCATCACTAACGCAGCAGCAGCAGCAGCAGCAGCAGCGATATCAGGACCAGCAGCAGCCGCGAGAGAGACGAGTTGAGAGAGCCGTATGCGATATAAGACGGAACGAATCTTCGGAGATGCTGCGAAAGCTCTTTCTCTCACTTTTCCATCTTCTTTCTCTATCTTCCTCGGTATCTCTTCGCGAAAATTTTCGTCGCGGATCCGTCTCTCTCGCACGCGCGAAAATAGAACGTTCCTTAGGGCCGCATCGACGAGACACGCGGGAAAAATCTATTAATAATTTTGACGCCCTCGCTTGCGAGGTTCTGCGGCCCTGTCCGGCTCTACCGCGACTTCGTCGTCGTATTCTTCGTCGTCGTCTTCGGCGACGTCCCCCCGTCGGTCTCCCCTACTCTCATCGTCGGCCAAGAGCTCTTTCTCTTCTCCACTTCTCGTTGGAACACGAGATTGACTCATCGTTTGGAAAATCCAGCGCGAAAAAAAAATTTTAGCAAAAAATTCGATTAACAATTGAAGTAAAAAAAAATAATCAATTAAAAAATTAATCAAAAAGTGCGAAATCTTTTAGGATGTGTACGTAGGCTATGGACTTTTTTAAAAATTGGTTTAGTTGTTTATTTACCAGGGGAAAATCTTAGGCGTTAGGCAGTTTTGACAATAAACGCGGCGAGGGTTAAAGAATAATTATAAATATGCAGACTTTTCATTCATCCGAACGCTAAGGGAGTAGATACCGAGTTCGGGGCGTGTTGGGGCTTGCGGCAGTGATTGGCCGCTGGTCGAGTCAATGGCACGGTAAATAATTTTTATAAATAGATGGAAGAATATTTTATTGCAAGCACGGAGACTTTTTTCGATGGCTGACCTCATTTGGGATTTTGTTTATTTGGAATTTCCGTCTTTGCGGGTTGATTGACATTGGGAGGAGCTTTTATTGAATTTTAATGTGATTTTGGATGGCGAAATGCTCTTCATTTCAAGAAAATACTGACGAATGAAAAATTAAACCGTATCCGGATGGATTATATATAGATAAAAATATATAGACGCTATGGATGCGGTCAAAATATCATCGTCGAGCAATTCAATTAAGAAGAGAACTTGAGTTAAGCATGTCTATAAACATTAACAATAATAGATAAATGAGAAATAAATTTTACAGATTTTAGATAAGATATTAAAACTTGTTCGAATTTTTTCGCATGATTGTACTCAAATTCTCCTCTCCCCCGTCCTTTGCGAGTAATTATCGATAAGCGGCCAAGTCCAGCATTAACCCAATCCTCCTCTGATATTTCCGCACGTTTTCTCGATGCGCACCACCCATTCATTCTCCATTCGACTACCGTCGGTTTATTCGCCAATTCCACGTCTCACGTTTTTTCTCGTTTACGGCCGGCCTCGTTGTTGCATTCATTTTTATTCGTCTCATTCGCTTCGCTTTGATCTGCTCGCAGTATTTTCTTTTCAAGTGTATCTTCTCATTCGCTCGACGGTTGCACATACATAGATACACGCACACACACACACACATAAACATGGCCGAAGTGTGTGCGTCAGACCGGCCGAAGTTATTTCGTCTTCCTCCATTTTATCAAACCTTCGGAATCGCAGTTCGTCCACCCCAAAGAAATTACGTTGCCATGGGTTTCCGCTGGTTATTTATTTATTTATTTATTTATTTGTTTATTTATTTGCTTATTTATTTATTTATTTATTTATTTATTTATTTATTTATTTATTTATTTATTTATTTATTTATTTATTTATTTATTTATTCATTTATTTATTTATTTATTTATTTATTTATTTATTTATTTATTTATTTATTTATTTATTTATTTATTTATTTATTTATTTATTTATTTATTTATTTATTTATTTATTTATTTATTTATTTATTTATTTATTTATTTATTTATTTATTTATTTATTTATTTATTTATTCAATTATTTATTTATTTATTCATTTATTTACTTATTTTTCGCGAATCTCATTCCCTCCCGTAGGCCATTTCATCTGCACACGTACAGTCGAATGATCAATTAAACCGTCCATAATTTAATACTCGACAACCACGTTACAATAATCTAATATTTGTTATTGGAATATGTGTCGTTAAGCAATGCAGCTTCGCGTGCGAGAATCGCACGACACCGCTCGCCACCTAGCGGTAAAACCGAGTACCATAATATTTGTTTTGACTAAAATTTCGACGCTGCATTCTCAATCGATTCTACCTGAGGTTCCAATGAATTAAATACAGGTTTTCATGAAATAGCAGAAAATTTATCGGCGATTGCTTCCGGTATTTTCATATGATGCGATAAATAATTGAGATAAACAATGGCGTGGTTCAAACTGCTTTTCTTACCTGTCGTGGTAAAATCATATTATTTTCCGGGATCATGGACTTACCTGCGACGTCGGAATCGTTCAAAATTGGTTCGAAATTTAAGCATTTGTTGTAGCAAAAATATTTCGCGTCTCATAATTATTATTCAATATAATCTTCGAATAAACATTACTATTATTATTTTTTTCTATACAAATAAAAATTTGTAATCGTAATAATAATAATAACTCATGATATAATTAATCAATATAGATTATTAATTATCATTCGATTGTATGATAATTGATAAACAACAATTGAATTTGCATTTTTGTCTGAAGCACATTTCTATGTCCGTAAAGCTTGGATTTATATTTTTTTTCCGATCCGTGAAAACGTCTTTTGGCTTTCTAGTAGATGATTCTCAACGTTGTTGAAGAAAGGGAGATGGAGGTAAAGAAATATAGTGAGAAACTTGGAGTTGCCAATTCCCTTAGCGTATATCTAAAGTTAGCGCGAAAAGACGAAGCGCGGAGCCAAAGCTCGCGAGTGCGAGAGCCAAAGGAGAAGCATCGTCGAATATGTATCGTCGAGGAATTGAAAAATTTCGTTTGACTGCGGAGATGCTGTGTAATCGTCCGGTACGTACAAATATGGAACGGAGAAATTTTTAATGAAGAAGAAAGAAAATTTGGACAAAGTAGAAAATTTTCCAAGCGGAATAAACGAAAAATCTCATTTTATCGAATACAAACGGAAAAATCATTCTGAAAATTAATTACAAAGATGGTAAACGGGAATTATTGTGGCAATATAAATTAAACAAAATTTATATACAATATGTGTAATTATAATTTACGATTATATTTTCAAGTCGGCGATTTATTAGAATAATTTCATCAAATAATTCATCTTTTATAGTAAAAAGTTTCGGCAACTTGAGAATTTTTATTTTTCTTCATTATTTCTTTTTCAATTTCAATTAAAAAAATCCATCGTAAAACGCTGTTGAATAATTTTTCAATTTCGAACCTTCAATTATGTCCAAAAAATTGAAATTGAAAAATAAATACTCAACTTTCGACAATACAAATAAAAACATCAAAACAGTTCCATATTTGTGACGATAATTATTAACAAGTGTTCGAAACGGCGGAAAAGATCCGTCTTAGTTATTTCGCCAGTTGCATCTCGAGCTATCTTCAACATGTTCAAACATTCGAAATTTTCCATCCATCTCGTCCAAACGACTGATAATAACGCAGAAGTCGGCTGCTCGTGGTTATTAATAATCAAGGGGAATCCCAATGCTATCCGTGGCAACTCGAATAGAGCAAACTCTCCTTCGGATTCCATCGTTTCCGGCCAGGAATGGACATCCATTCAATGAAAATATATCATAAAAATACTTTTTTAAACGCAAAATCATTATCATCATGAAATAATTGTTAATTTTTACGTTTCGACAATGAAAATAAATAATTTGGATCAATTACCGTAATTAATTATACGATTATATAATTATATAATTAATTATAATTAATTAATAATAATAATAATTATATAATCATTAATTATTAATTATTATTATTCCTATTATTAATGATTATTAATTATAATTGAATATTAACTACAATCTATGATATTTAAGTCTCGAAACTATTCGAAATAAATTTTTATTGAATAAGGATGTCCATCTCTGTTTTCGATTCCACGATACGCCGCTCAGGCGAAACAAAATCGCGACGAATAAAATTAAATCGATCAGCCAAAAGCTGCGATAATTGAGCAAATCGAGCGTAAAAATTTCGCGCTCCACGGAGTTGGCTCGATCTTCGAGCAGACACAATAACTGACTCATCGCGCGCGTTAGCTCTCGTTAGATGCATGAAGAACACGAACTGTTATCGAATTTTGGCAACGTTTCTCAATCACAACGATATATCCCATCGATCCGTTAATTTAGAATAATCTTCATTTTATCATCACAATTTGAAATATCTTCTTTTTTTTTCTTCAAACTAAACTTTTTTTTTTTTGTTATTTTGCAAGCTTTTGGAACGTCTCACGGTTTTATGTGCGTTTCAGTGATGGCGACCTCGCGCTCGTACATCATCGCGAGCACACGTGACTAATTTTAGCATCTTCTTTCTTTGCTTTTCTCTTGTTTTAAAAATTTTCGTTTATTTTGGTTTTTTTTTTAAATCGCTGCCTCGCACTCGAGCTTTCTTCCGTTCACCGGATAAAATTTCCCCGTCATCGGTGACGAAAGCTCATTCGTAGAAAAAGTTCGAGGATCAAAATCGTCGATGAAATTGGGATTTTTTCATTCGCAAGATCGTCGTTCGATCGATTGCGAGGGATATAATTAAATCAATCGCAAAAATTCATTCGATCACTTATCATATTTTGTATAGTATGTTTTTTTTTTTTCATCTACATTAATCTTGTTCTTACAATGAAAAATCTAGATCTACGAATTACGAAGCTAGTTTAGCCCGAAGCTAGTCGATAATCTCGCACGCGCGTTTCCTTTTTTTTTTTTGTTTCTTCTTCTTCACCCGGCAACGTTTTTTTTACGATGCGCGAATTAATCGGTGCGATACAGTTCAAATGTTCTATTTTCGTTGTTTTTGTTTTTTTTTCTTTGAATTCTCTTTTGGTTTTGCTACGGTTTTCTAATCTCCGTGAAAACCGAACAGAGAAAATATTGACACAACGAATCCGCTTTTCTCTCTCCTTAAAAATAGACTCGTTTTTTTTTCTTTAACTAAGATGAATTAAGGTATATTAAAATTCGATTTTCAACGGAATCGTGCTGAAAAAATTATTTTTATTTTTACGTCGTCAGCAACGAGAATTTAATTTCCGCGATAAATCCTCGAATCTCCCAAAAAATTACGATTTTTAATCGCCACAAGGAAAAAAAAAATTAAACGAGAAAATTATCGATTCCCACAAAAATAAATTATCCAATAGACGAATAAATTCTGTCGAAACTGTAACAATTTTTCTCTCTTCGCAATTGGATTATACATTTGACCAACCGATTAAAATTCACGTTGACTATTGAGATCCAACAAAACTTTCGTCTTTTCATTTAAAAAAAAAAAAAAAAAAAAAAAAATCATTATTTTTAACGTCGAGGAGTGAATCGATCTCTCGAACGATTATAAATCGAAAAAAACGGAATTCCCGTAATCGACTCGACGAGTCAACGATCAACGACACAGACACACAAACACACGCGCGAAGATCATTCTTCGAACGTGCCCCGTTGTTCGTCAACAGCCCCTGCAACTTGCACGATAAGCTTTAGAAAGCTCCGTCACTGGCTGAAAAAAATTATATATATAAAAAAAATAAAATAAAATAAATAAATAAATAGATAAATAAAATTAGTCATCGATGAAGCGACGCAGCGTGGAGACGGCACGATTCAGTCGGTTGCGTTTGGATTCGTGTAAGAAAAACCCCGAAAGACACCTTGATCCATGGACGTGAGTATCTGTTCGGGAACCGGAGTCAGTCGCGGCCTTTCGGCCGTGAACGCCGTGTCGAAGTATCTCGTGTCCAGGGTGTGCTCCAATGCGGGTTTGAAAGGTGGTTGCAATTGTCTTCTCTCTAATCTGTCCCATTGGGTACTCTGTCGAGAATAAATCGGTTTCGTTTATTAATTATTATTATGATACATTTCTCTCCGACATTTTCTCTGGTAATTGGGAGAAAAACACACAATAAATAACAATGGTGATAATAATAACAATACTAATAATAATAATAATAATAATAATAATAGTAATAATTATTATTGTTATTGATACTATAATAATATAATAATAATAATTATTATTATTATTGATATAATTATTATTATTATTATTATTGATATTATTATAATAATGATTATTATTATAATTATTGATATTATTATAATAATAATTATTATTATAATTATTGATATTATTATAATAATATAATAATAATGATAATAATAATAATTATTATTATTGATATTATAATAATATAATATTATCATAATAAACTAATAATAATAATTATTATTATTAATGTTATATAATAATAATTATTATTATTATATTATTACAATAATATTAATAATAATTATTATTATATTATTATAATAATATTAATAATTATATTATATTATATTATTATAATAATATTAATAATTATATTATATCATATTATTATACACGGAAATAATAATAATAATAATCCAAATATAATAATACAAGTATCAATAGAAGAAAGAAAGATTTGTAAGAAATTATTAAGAAAAATAGAAATAATGATAAAAATAATTTGAAGCGAAATTTATAATTATTGGTTCGAAATAAAAAAAATCGTGGACTAGGCTAAATTTTCATCGAAAATATCTCACACGTTTAGCATTTACGATTAGAGAAATAATGGTTAGATCGTTAAATTGTGTTTTCTGTTGAATGCGAAAGAAAGAATAATTTTGTGAAAAAAAATGTTCTCACGTGGAAGAAAGGATGTCCGGCAATGTCGTGAGCCAGCGGCCTCTTTCCGGCGTCTTTTTCCAGTAGACAAACAAGCACGTCCATCGCCTCCTGACTCAGATATCTGGGTATGAAGGGCCTCTCGTTGCAAATGCTCCAGAAGAGCTCGTCCTCGTCGCAGCCGGAGAACGGCGATTGGCCGGTCAACATCTCGTAAAGCAAGACTCCGAACGACCACCAATCAACCGCCTGATTGTACTTCAGTCCTTTTATTATCTGCGAGATAAAGAAAATTCATGAAATCTCACTTTTTTGATCGTGTGCTGACATCTTTTTGCTATTTTTGCGGGCAGTATATTTCTTTTATTTCCGGTAGGACCGGGAGATTGTCGTGATTTTAATATATAATGATACATGATGAATATATTAATTATTCATACAGTATAAATGAATGATGACATATAAGCATGATTTATTTATTTATTATTATCATTATCAATATTCTATGTTAAATATTTTTCTGTTTATCATCAATATTTTGTATTGACTATTATAATACACATGAGAAGAAATAGTCGATGTATTAAATTCTATTATATGCAATATAGAAGAAAAAAAAGAAATATAGAAAAATAAATTAAATAAAGATAAATATAGAAATTATTCTAAAGAAATATTAATTAATCAATGAATTGATTTATAAAAATTTATAATTAATTAATAAAAACAATATTATTATATCAAATATAATAGAATATATGAAAGGAATATTTGTTAATATATCATACTCTATAATATATAAAACAATTCAATATATTAATACATTTTTTCCCAGAGCTAATATAAGAGTAAACACGACGTCAAAAATAAATACAAAAATATTTCATTTGAAATATTAATATAACACATTAAATTATTACCTCTGGCGCCATGTAATCCGGTGTGCCGCAAAAAGTATCGGCAGTTCTGTCGAGAAATATTTGTAGCTTGCACATGCCGAAATCGGCGATTCTTATGTGTCCCTCGAAATCGAGAAGCACATTGTCGAGTTTGAGATCACGATAAACGATGCCTTTTTTGTGAAGAAAATTCAGACCCGACCAAATTTCCGCGGCGTAAAAACGCGCTCGCGACTCGGCGAATCTTCCGGATTTTTGTATGTGAAACATGAGATCGCCGCCGTTGAGATATTCCATCACGAAGAACAGATGCGAATCCGTTTGAAAGGTGCAAAACAAGTGGCATAGATAAGGATGTCTCGTCGCAAGCGTGAGAACCTTTCGTTCGATTAAGGTGCACTCGACATCGTCGTCCTCGAGCACGACGTCCTTCTTCAAACATTTTACCGCGTATACGCAATCGGTTCGTCGCAATTCGGCGAGCAATACTTTGCCAAAACTTCCCTTGCCGAGAACCTGAAATGTGTGGGAATGTTTTTGAAAAAAATTAACTTTCAATGTTTTTTTAAATTATTATTTTGAGCATAATTGGGAAAGAAGAGTTTTTGTATTTTTATTTCTGCGACCAAAGTCAGGAAGAGAGCGAGCGGGAATTATAGAAAATTGGGAATTGCGTAATTATTGTATTCAGTAATTTATTACGATTTTAGTTTATTAATTAATTTTATCGGTAGATTCATATCGATAATGAAATTTATTTATTTTTGTTCCATTACGGAGGAAGAGTGATGGAATTATGTATATTTGTATGAATCATCATAATTACTATCGGTATAAATATAATATAATAATAAAATAATAATGATAAATATTTAGTACAATTATTCAAAAATATTTATTATTATTAATCCATTTTCAAATAATATTCTTGTCATTACGAAAATATCTTGAACCTCCATTAATCAAGGCCTTTCGTAGCCGAAGCTGATTTACCGAACCAAAATGTTCAAAACAACCATTAATATATACATATCGAATTTACGGAGTCGACGGTCGTAAACTCGTCAACGTCTCGACAAACGAATAATCAAATTCCCGAATAGATTAATCATTCGTACCCCAAAACAAAAAATGTGTCCAATCGTAATAACGATAATACTATTATTTACAGATTCAACGATGTTCCTCCGTTCTATTATAGAACGTGTATTAATTGTCCGAATTACGTCGACGACCGCTTTATTCGCGGTTTCCCCGTTGCTATTTATAAAACGGACGTTTGTTGCACAGTCGAGTTTAGACCAAAGTGAATTCCGTTCTCTCGCTTCGCAAAATCCATTCAGTTTGGTTTAATTTATTTCGACGTCGTAATCTCAACAAAACACTTGAGTACATTTTTTTCCACCGCATTTTATTAATAGATTTAAAAAAATTTTAAATAACAAAAATGTATTATTATTATTACTATTATTATTATTATTGATATTATTAATATTATTACTATTATTATTATTATTGATATTATTATTATTATTATTATTATTATTATTATTATTATTATTATTATTATTATTATTATTATTATTATTATTATTATTATTATTATTATTATTATTATTATTATTATTATTATTATTATTATTATTATTATTATTATTATTATTATTATTATTATTATTATTATTATTATTATTATTATTATTATTATTATTATTATTATTATTATTATTATTATTATTATTATTATTATTATTATTATTATTATTATTATTATTATTATTATTATTATTATTATTATTATTATTATTATTATTATTATTATTATTATTATTATTATTATTATTATTAATTTATTTTTTAAGCCAATTTTTTATTGTTTATTGTTTATTGTGTTGGAAAATCTCTCTAGCTGTTGTTTCGTAATTGTTGACGTAAATCGAATATTCACGAGCGGTATTGAGATACAACGTTACGTTACAATTTGTTGTAACTCGTTTCGAGATTGCATTTTTGAACTTTATTCCTAGCGGCGACGACAATCCGCCGCGAAATACTACTTGGCAAGCGTCATGCCAGACAGGGGCATCGTTGAAATAATTTCCGAACAACGATTTTTCTCGACACTCGCGAGAAACAACAGCATCACGATGCACAATATTGTTTTATTTCTGCAACGACTGAAAACAATGCCATGTAAAACTCTTGCAATAGATAAATACATCGGCTATTAAGGCGTTGCGAGGGTTTCTTTAAAATTTTACAACCACGAGTCGGACGAGATATTGATAATTATTTCGTCAAATCATATTATTATAGTTAATAACTTCACGCTTGTTCAGAAGAAATTTTAATTCCCCTCTCCATGCGTTTATAAAAAGATTTCCCTGGAAATAATGCGATTGAAGATTTTTATTCTTTTTTTTGGTTTTTTTCTTTTTTAATTTCACTATCGGGTAATTAATTTATACACGTTACTGGATTTTTATACGATCGTTGTAAAGTGTCTGAATGATTGTTAAGTCGGGCAATCTATCACCCAGTTGCAATGGTAAATTGTGAAAAAGCGTTTGAAAGGTTTTCAGCGATGCGTCTGACTATATACTGGCGAAACTACTTGCTCGTCCGGACTTGAGATACGATCGCGCGTGTGCTACGCCCACACTACTGCCAGCAACAAAGTTATGAACCGGATGGATAAACCCGGATCTTCGGCGAACAATGCGTTCCAGTCTATCAATAACGATCTTATCAAACAATTTCGAGAAAAAAAAATAAATGAATAAATTTTTTTGTGATCACTCCAAATTTTTTTAATAATTACAAAAATTATTCTAATTATAGAAATTGTCGATCCTGCTACACTAAAATAGCAAGGGAATGAACTTACATAATTATTGAATTGATAATATAGCAAATTATTAAATAATTGAATTAATGAATTATCGAATTATTGAATTGTTGAATTATTCACTTATTAATTCAATCAACGTATCTTAGCTCTGTTCAGTCTTATTAGTCGTATTAATTGATTCGTTGTATGTTATCAGTTGTAACAATGAAAATAAAAAGTTCGCAAATGAAAAACACAGCCGACTAGCTTACTTTGAGAAAATTAAAGTCCATAACGGTGTATTTCTTGAATCTCGGTAAATTCGTCGCAGGCGGTGTGATCCGCCCGCTTCCGTGATGATGATCCGAGCCATCGGAATTGCGTTGATTGTCCGACGATTGCGAGGGTGCTGAATCAAAACCAAAAACAAACGAAAAGAACTAAATACACATCCATAAATAAAAATGTTCGCCAAAAATTATAATCAAAGCGAAATAAAAGCTAAATATAAATTTAAAAAAAAAACATCGGAAGCAGATCTTAATTGCAATTTCACAAAGCTTTAGCTGCCGCATTTCCACGAAATTCTCTACCACTCCCCACGCAAACCAAAAAAAAAAAGGGTTCGTACACACAATATAAAAAATATATAACAACAAAAAAAAAGCGCTACATAAATATTTTATTGTCGAAGAGGAATTTTCGTACACGACCCTGATTAAAATAGTTTCGTCTTTCTCCGGTTAAGATCGGTTGGGATGAAAACGCAGCTGGCAACAGCCGTGAGTACCTGGTGCACACAGGTCGCGTTGAAGAGCAAGGCGCACTTTTGGCTGAGTGGTATTCTTCGAAAATAGACGTTGCCCGAAGCGAACATCGTTGCTGATTTAGCTACGGCTTCGGCTTCGACTTCACTCGCTTCTGTAACGCATCTGCCGATGTTTCTGCTGGTGCGGATGCTGCTGGTGGTGGCGTTACAGTCAAAATCGTGGCGAGTCCCGAGCTTTTGACAATCGCGGCGAGCTTTTGGAAATCCCGTTCGATCGCTTTACGAATGATTTTCTCGCGAATCGAAGTTGAGGAACGTTCAGTGTCACGACGGGTCGATAAATCGAATTAAAACAATACGCAGAAGAATGTACCGAATGGGCTCTCTATCTCTTTATCTCTCTATCTCTCCATCTCTTCATCTCTCCATCTCTCTATCTCTCTATCTCTCTATCTCTCTATCTCTCTATCTCTCCATCGCTTCATCTCTCCATCTCTCTATCTCTCTATCTCTCTATCTCTTTATCTCTCTATCTCTCTATCTCTCTATCTCTCTATCTCTCTATCTCTCTATCTCTCTATCTCTCTACCTCTCTATCTCTCTATCTCTCTATCTCTCTATCTCTCTATCTCTCTATCTCTCTATCTCTCTATCTCTCTATCTCTCTATCTCTCTATCTCTCTATCTCTCTATCTCTCTATCTCCCTATCTCTCTATCTCTCTATCTCTCTATCTCTCTATCTCTCTATCTCTCTATCTCTCTATCTCTCTATCTCTCTATCTCTCTATCTCTCTATCTCTCTATCTCTCTATCTCTCTATCTCTCTATCTCTCTATCTCTCTATCTCTCTATCTCTCTATCTCTCTATCTCTCTATCTCTCTATCTCTCTATCTCTCTATCTCTCTATCTCTCTATCTCTCTATCTCTCTATCTCTCTATCTCTCTATCTCTCTATCTCTATTCTCTAGTCTCTATCGAACGCGTTGACAGGTGGTTTGACAAAATGCAACGGAAGTTGGATACAACGACGCGCGTGTCGACGTTCGCGCTTGGGAATCGCGAGACGATCACGGTCACGGAGACGAACGCATCCGCGGATCAGTTGAATGACTGCGAGAAATAAGATTTTCGTGCAGCATCCGCAAAAACGTATTTCGCGTCGCCAAGGCCGCACCGTCGACCCACGAACGATTCGCATCGCTTGTGGTGCAACATTATTCCCACGAGATTACGGAACTTGCGGAATCCAAATACCGATTCGAAGCGTAAAATAATTTGGCATCGTTTACTTTTGATTTATCACGAAGCGCATCGTTGTAATAAAAAATTTTATTTTTCATCGAACGGTTTTGAATTTTTTTTTTGTTTTTGGAATTTTTTTTTCATTTTCCAGTGACATTTTGGTCATTGATTTCTATCGGAGAAGAGTTTTGGGAGATTTATTTCATTTTGTTTCGTTGTATCAAGATTTATATGCAAATTTCGGCTAAACGTTTTATTTATTTTTTTCAAATTGTTTCTTTTTCAGTATTTTTGATTTCGAGATAATAATTCGGTCATTGATTTTGATTTGAGGAATTTTTCGGGCGTTATTCTTTCTATCGAGGGTTTAAATATATTTATTTCTTTTTTTTTGTTACAGATTTTAGCAGACAAAAAGTTAGAATTTTCTTCTCACTCTTTTTTGATTTAGGCTCGAATGGAAAAATAACAAAATACAAAAAAAAACAACGACTTTGGTAGAAAAAGCAAAATCAAATTTCAAAAATTGACGTCAAAACCGCGAATTCTCGGAATTTATCGTCGGAACGAAGCAAAGCAATTAATTTCGAATAATCATAATTCATAAGACCCGAAAGACTTTCATCGATATAGATGAAAAATAATTGTCAGTAATTCCGCACGTGCGGCTAATAATATTCGTCGGTATGACCGTTTCATTCCTCGTGCCGTCGCTGTCATCATCGTCATTATTATTGGCGCTTCTCGCGTTATTATTATCATCATTAATAAACCGACGAAACCGAATTTTCAGTATTTTCCGAGACGCTGCATGTATGAATGTGTAAATATATGTAGTACATATATAACGGTAATATGTAGTAGCATATGGATATATGTGGTATGAATATATATAAATATACATATATATTTATACGCAGTGCACTGTCCGAGACCGAGAAGAAGAGACGAGTGTCTGTGCTTTATAAATATCTTTCCCGAGCTTCGCAGTCCCAAAGGAGTATTACATATTTTCCGGGTACGCGTCATATTATAGCACACGGAAGCATGCGAAGCATACGGAAGCGAAACGAAAGTGAAAGACGCGCCATAGTTCTGCGGAATATCGTTATTGTTCGAAGCAAACGTTATTGAGGTGGAGTCATTGTTGACCGACTTCAAAAAATGAGGAGGTTCACAATTCGACTGTATGATCCTTTTTTTTGTGTGAATTTACGCGATATCTTCGCCGATTATGGACCGATTTGAATGATTATTTTTCCATTGAATATGCTATATCTCAAGGGTCGTCCTATTTGATTTTTAAAAAAATATTCCACCTCTGAGGGTGTAAAACTAGGGGATTTTAGAGAAAATTGATAACTTTTATTTTTTTTCTTAACTTTCCACGTCAAGTTTTTACACCTAGGCAAAGTTTCGAAATCGTTTTTTATTTTTTTTTGTAAACATTTATATTATGTTTTATTCTATCTGTCGATTTTCCATGCAATCACAGAGAAATAACGAACGGAGACGAAAAAAGCCCATGGATTTTTTTTTTGAGCCAACGATAATGGCGGCAATGAAGCTTGGTAGAGTTCCGAATTAGTCGAAAGAAGGAATAAAATGATAAGTTGTGTTCGTATGTGAGGCTAACGAGAAACGCAGACGCCTTAAGCTCCGTGTAGAAGCAAAATTCCATCTTTCTCCCACTCTACGGTGGGTTCAAGAATATTACGAGCGAGTTATGCGGAGGTGGAACGCCCGGTCAGAAACGCAGGGTTTACGGTTCAGTCCGTCTGGCCACGAGTCGTCTCAGTCGCGGAGAATTTTTGGTTTCTTTTTTTTTTGGTTTGTTCGAGCTTTTGATAGGACATGAAAATGTATTTTTTAATTAATTATTCTTCTTGATTAAGTTTTTTTTTTATGGTTATTCAATAAAAATGTATTTGAAATACTTTTTCAAACAAAAAACTATGATGGGTTATCATGGAATAATAAAAATTCCTACATTTCTGCAATAATGATGAATAATTTCGATGAATTATTGGTTTACAATTAATTCTAATATCTATTGGCAATTATGATTCAGGATAATTTAGTATTGAGATAATTTTAAATGTATTTTTGATTCGATGGGATTTTGTTCGTTTGGATTTGGGTTTAGTTTGGAAGATTACGTTTTTTACTATTTTTAGAGGGAATAAAGAGATTGTCCCAGTTGTTGACCGTTTATTATGGTTGAATATGTAATAAATAGTTTATTTTTTATTTATTTATATATTTACATAAATATAAATTTAAAAAACTTTGCCAATCTAACTCTGATATACGGTTTCACGTTTTTCGTAAAGGAAAGTATTTTAACATTATTTTAGTTTCTCTATCATGATTCAAAGAATAATTTTGAGTCCATGTAGATTTATTATACAGTTTCGGCTTTATCATTACTACTTGTTGGGCTTCTTGCGAACTAATCGAAGGATTTTTAAGCCTTTCACTCTCGAAATTGTCTCAACCTTGAAAAACAAGAAAAAATAAATGTCCAAAGCAATTTTTTATTGAACATTCAAAGTCAAAAGTGTCTCATTTTTTTCTAATTTTTTTTCCTCCATGATCGCCAAAGTAGAATCGATTTTAATGTCAATGCGTTTGATCGAAAGGGCATAACTCAACGCGAGTCAACGACTGGTACCTCCGACTCGAAGTACGGAAAAATAGCACCAAACGATTTTCACCAATTAACGTCACATTGTTTAATTGCCAGAACTCGCGAGGTGCCAGAAGCAATACCGGCAACCATCCGCGCTTTCGCTCCTCGCAGCTGTTTGGCGTGATTTTCATCCAAACGGAAAACTCGCGCTGTCAAACCACGTAGCCAAACTAAATTTGGGAAAATTTTCTGGCAAAACGCGGACGATTACGGTCGGTACAACCAAAACTTTTCGCCTTTCCGATGAAAAGAATAAATAAATAAACAAATTTAAAAAAAAGACACAAAGAAAAATTTTAAATTATCGACGATCTTTCTCGCTTCTCCAAAAAAAGCATACAGAGCGATAAAATAAGCAAAATTATAATCAGATTCTATAACTAATAAGTAAATAAATGAATAAATAAATAAATAAATAAATAAATAAATAAATAAATAAATAAATAAATAAATAAATAAATAAATAAATAAATAAATAAATAAATAAATAAATAAATAAATAAATAAATAAATAAATAAATAAATAAATAAATAACCTGAATAAATAAATAAATAACCAAAAAAAAAAAAATCTAAATGAAAAAAAATCAGATCACAAGCTATTTTGAATTTTCAAATTTCAAAACGTCAGCTTTCGTATGATTGCATAAACAGAAGCACGTGCGTATCCGAGGCCTTCGGGCTCGTTTATATCTCCCTCTTTCTTCTCTTTTCTCAATCTTTTTTTTCATTTTCCACTGCCCACTCGAATTTCCTCTCACCGGAAAGTTGAAACTCCTCGGCGATGCCCAAATCGTCGAGACCGCGGGCATCGCCGCTGCAACCACCACCACCACCACCACCACTCCTAATCCTTCGTATTCTCTCGGTCACTGGCACTGGTTGGGCAAAATATTGCTTATCAGAGTTATTCTTATTTACCGTCCACGAGGCCATAGTCCGACCACACGGTTGCTTATATCACTGACTATTGCGCGGGCGCGTTTGCTAATAACCCGCCCCCTTCTTTATAGGCCGCGACCGACAGAAGTAGATCACTCGGACAATTTTTAATCGACTACAATCTCACGAGCAACGTTTTTTTTTCTTTTTTTTTTCGTCGTTGTTTTTTATTTTGTTTTTCTCGCCGTTTGTTACACGACGAAAAACGACGTATCTTCCGCTTCGTCGAAAATCGCTCGGCGCGATCTTGCCACAAGCGACGACGTCGCTCCTCACTCTGGCGTGTAAACCCAGCAAACTTTCAAGAACACGTAAAATCCGTCGAATCCGTGTGTGCGTGTGCGCGCGCGCGTGTGTGTGTATACACACGCGCTATATATATGTATACACGTAAGAGCACGTCTATGTGCGCGCGTGTGAAACACGTCGCTTACAATTTCGCGCTCCTTCGCACTCGCGGAAGTCTCGAACGGCGAATAAATCCGATTTCTTGACGTCACACGAGTCGAACGAATATCGCGTTAAAGAGCGGAATGAACACCGACGAAAATAGGTGTTCGAGTTGTCGGTAATACGCTCGCGTGAGTCTAGCGTACGCGCTTCTGACGATATGTGTGTAGGTATATGTACATTCGTGTTTATATACGTACGTGCAAAGATTTTTGGCAAAATGCTTTACAAATGGATGAGAATACGTTTTGGATCGTACGAAAGACGTCTACGAGACGAAGGATTCGCCGAAAATCTCTGACGTACCATTATGTACGTCATATATATGCGTACGACGTTCACTTAGCTAGAACGAAACGTTATAACGCGATATACGTATGTATAGAAATATATAGATATCTGTATATATATATCTATAGATGCCCTTAACGATGGTTTCATCCCTCGCTATTGTAAAATGCGTTGTCTATGAATGTACGAAAATATAACACGAGATCCACACCTCGGTCCAGCGAGATTCGAAGGCCCCGTCGGATAAAACAAACGCATCTGTTTTACCGACACGCTTTTCCAGAAAATCATTGTTGCATTGTATTTCTATTTCATTCATTAAATTACTCTATTTTATTTTTTTTTTTTTGCTTTCGTATTGGATATAATAATAAAATTAACGGATTATCTTTCAGCTCGTTCGAAAAAATTACAGTGTTTGGTTTTTTTAACAATATCAATTATGATTTTAATACTAAGAATTTTTAATCATTTTTGATTGTTGGATTTTTGATAATTCATTTGTGGAAATTTTTGTTGTGATTGAAGACATCAAAAAGTGAAACTGAGATAACTGATGATGAATTTTGACAGTTTTATCGTATGAAAGATGAATCGAAAATAGTATTTATTTTTGAGCCTCACGGTTTTGTTTTTACGTAGCTTACACAGAATTTTTAATCGCTACACGTGTTCGACCGATTGATCTCGATTATTCCGATTTTAGTGGACTCACCTCTCTTGAGCGCCTGGAGCGCCTCGGCAACGAGCTTCTGATTCAATCCGCACAGGTTGCCCGTGAGTTTTTCACACTTTTTGTGACAGGCCATGTCGCAATCTGCAGATCGCCAATTTTTCCCACCGGATTAAAATATAAACGTATTTTGTACAGTCTACGATAATAATGTAAATAAATTAACAAATAAATGAATAAGTAAATAATCATGAATATAAATATATATATATAACACTATATAATTCCTGGCATATCCAACGAACAATTTTTCTCGCGATAATCGCGATCCTCGTTGCACATACGTCGAAAAATAAATCAATTAAACTCGTCGATGACAATTCCTACCCTCGAGTCTGCTGCAAAACGTTACACCGGACAATCCAACTCTTCGTATTACGATTAAAAACGAAAAAAAAAAAAAATTTAAAAAAAAAAAACATGTATCGTTCCTTCACTCGTAAATTCACGTACACGAAAATTAATCTCGTGCGACATAAACGGCCACATGTAAATGCAAAAATAGCTTTCAAAAAAGCAGCAAAAGAACAAAGTAAAAAAAAATTACCACACGAACACACATACACCCACGCGGACACAAACACACACACACACACACGTAGAGTTGACACGTGTGTTTGTTGGCGTAAGCGATTTAGAGATAAAACTGCGGAACTGGGGTGTTAGCCGATGTGGCAAGCTGCGTCATGTAGTTTATTCCGGGGATCGTCATCATGCACTTTTGAACACTTAAAAGTCCAATGCTTAACTGGCGATTAATGCGGATCGGTTTAAACACTGTCGAATGGTTTGTTAATGGCCCCCCTCCCCCATCCCACCTCCCCTTTCGTACGATAGTGGCAGTAGACGATTGCGAATTATTGGGACGCGCAATTAGAATGTTGCATGTATCTTGTTGACGGGCCGAATACATATCGTAATCCGAAAGACGTGAGGAAAAAAAGAGATCTATACGAGTATATGATGTATGTATGTATGTATGTATACATGTAAGGTTTGAAGAACATCATGCAACCGTCGGGGAGATGGAGAGAGAGAGAGAGAGAGAGAGATAGAGATAGAGAGAGAGAGAGAAAGAGAGAGATTAGAGACCATAGCTGTACATATATTTGAAGAAATAATATAAAATGAAAATAATAATAAATATCATATAATATAGGATTATATAAATATATAGATAGATAAATCATTATTCATTCATCTATATTGTTCATATATTATATTATATTATATTAATATGGTATTTTTTCTTCTCTTATATTATTTTAATCTTGTTTTTTATAATTAAATTATATCTTTCAATATAGGTATAACTACGCTCTCTGCCTCGAATTTCTTTCTTTCTCTCTTTCTCTCTCTCTTTCTCTCTCTCTCTCTCTCTCTCTCTTTCTCTCTCTCTCTCTCTCTCTCTCTCTCTCTCAGAAAAAAAATTATCCACGCTTGTTTAAGTTTGCCCCATAGTAAATGCTAGGGCATAATAAAATTCAACGAATCAATCAATCAATCAATCAATCAATCTCTCTCTCTCTCTCTTTCGCTCTCTATCCCTCTCTCTCTCTCATCCTCTTTCTCTTTCTCTCTCTCTCAGGAAAATAACTATACACGCTTGTTTAAGTTTGCCCCATAGTAAATGCTAGGCCATAATAAAATTCCATAAATCAAACAATTAATCAATCAATCTCTTTCTCTCGCCCTCTCTCTCTCTCTCTCTCTCTCCCACGAAAACTTAGCGCGTTAACAAGATACGTTATTATCCGCACATGCGGATTGTACGATGCGCAAAAGATCGATCTATGATCGACCGGTCATCGAGATGGGAGCCGGGCGTGGAAGGAGGGCCGAGAACAGGCAAAAGATCTTGGCTGACTGTCAGAATTGGCTTGGTCGTCGCGACAATCGAACACGTCTATTCAACGGTGACAATAGTTTTTCGGCACGGTCGCGAACGTTCGCGAATCCGCGATTTAATCGATCGAGAGTGCTCCAGATCGTCGAGATTTGGGAGTCCGGCCCGCTTCATTCGTGAAAGATCGAATTTAGATTTTTACGAATCTGGTCCACGATCAACGTCAATCATCGTTCAACTAGTTCGACAAATCTTTCGAATTACAAAGAAGGAATAAAAGTATTCCAAATTTTTTATATAATTCATCTATAGGCAAATACAATTTTCAATGAATTGAAACAAACACTTTATCGGTCTTTCTGAATATATGGAATTTCGTTCTCTTTTCAATTTACGGAGAACCAGATCGATAATCATTCGACCAGATTCCACCATCGAATCTTTCTCGAAACAATTTTAATTCAAATCTCGACAGAAATCCGCTTCGAATGTCGATCAAACCACATTACGCCGAATTCTCTCAGTCGCCTAAATCTCGATAAAATCCACAACACCAAAAAACACCCCAAAAACACGATAAAGCACTCAAAACCTCAAAAAAAAAAAAAAAACATAATCATTATCACGTGTTCATGAATGAAAAAAGAAAAAAAAATGGATGTGTTGTGGATGAAAGTTGCGAGATGATTAAAATTGTAACAATCGAATAATTCTGTACTGGATAATCGGGGCGATCCATCGAAGCCGGAATCGTTGCTGCGGGTCGAAGATATGCGTTTTTGTTCGACATCGTCTTCGTGTTCGGTGCTGCCGGTACTTTCGGCGGTTCCGGTGCTCTGCGTGCTTCTCGTGCTTCCGGTACTGTCGCTGCTCGCCGATGCCGTTCTCGTCGAATGTTTCTTCTTCTTTATCTTCGCCCGACGAACTTTCGAAAGATCACGCGGGGTCGCGGTCAAAAGTGACGCCGGGGTCGTGTAAAACATTTTTATTAGATCCAAAGGTCTTTGTTTCGGTGTATTTCGCGGACTGTTTCTCGGTGATGTACGCAAATTAAAACCACCGGGTTTGAGAGTCGTATCGGAAGAATTCGAAATCTTTGATTCCGATCGTTCCTCGAATATCGTACGTTTTTCGGTGTCTTTCAAACTCTTCGTCGATGATTTTTTTCTTCTACCGAGTTTCTTTTTTTTCGATGAATCCGGACTCGTTCCCGGACTCGTCGGTGAATTCGATTCGACCGAATCTTTCGAATTTTTCTTGCTGCTACCTTTTTTCGTCGATTTTTTCTTCTTGCTGCTGTCTTTGGTACCAATGGCGGTAACTTCCGGTACGACGGGTTTGTCGGGTTCGTCGAGGGACAAATCCACACGTCCCGTCCACTTGGTTATGTTGTTGGGTGTGGCATCGGCCTCTTCGTTCGTCGGAGTTCTGGGTTCGACTTCCGGTTCCACCTCCTCGGTAATTTCTTCCAAACCCTCTTCGACCTGTTCGTCCTCTTCGTGATCAGGTGGCGTTACCGGGGCCTCTTCGATGTTTATCGTCGGTACCGATACTCCGGAATTCGTCGATGACGTCGCCACGGATTCAATAGCTACGATATCCTGAGAAATTTGCGTTTTTGTGGCATCACTCGCTAACGGCGCTTCAACGGCCACCGTTACTTCCGGTTTGCTGGATTCCGACGCGTTGGCTGACGCCGTTTTTTCTAGATTATCCGTGATTGAATTCTTTTCAAGTTCGACGACCTTCGTTTCGTTGGATTCTTTTTGAGCAATCAAAATCAACGACGTCAGATCGCCGATCTTGGGAAATTCTTCGATCACTGGACTAATTTCTTCCGCGATCGTCGACAAGTTTCGCTCGAACCTCTCAGCCTCCTGACTCTCACGAGACTTTGACTCGCTCGTCTCCGTTTCCAAACTCTTTTCAACCAGCTGCTCCTCTTCGCGCTCATGCAACGAACTTTTTTCGTCACCTCCGTCCCCGCTTTTGACCCGATCCAAAATAGTTTCCCCGCTTTCTTTCTCCTGATCTTTTTTCTTGCACCCAAAGTTTCTCGTTTTCTTTTTTGTTATTTCATTCGTTTCCTTCTCAACGCCCACGACAACGTCTTCTCCTTTTGGAGCGACAGCCGCAACAGTTTCCGTTGGCAGATTTGGTTTCGCCTCGGGTTTCAAATTTTTCGTATCCTCAAGAACGATCAAATTTTTTTCGTCTTCCTTCATTGTAATTTTTTCGGCATTGTATTCGATCACGGGTTTTGCGATTCTCTGACTCTCGATCTCGCTCCAAAAATCTATACCGTCGTTTTCTTGAACAGGCGGAGTTTCCGGTTTTTTCGAAATTTTTATTTTCGAATTTTCGGCTTTGGCGAGTTCGCGATTTTCACGAATTTCCTCGATCGGTTTGAGTTTCAATTTTTTCAAACCGCTCGTTAACTTTGGCGACTCGTCCTTCGCTTTCGAGGATTCCGCAATTTTTTTACCGATCAACGTTGATTCCTCGTTGCTCGTTTTTGATGATTCTTTGTCTTTTCGCAATTTTTTCTTCGCATCTAACGACGAATTCGGGGTTTTCGGAGACGTTTGCGGACTCTTTTCTCCGTTCAACGTCGAAATTCCGCGTTTTTTCAATTGCGAACCGATTTTTTTCGTCCCATCGGGCATTACCTTGAGATCCGGTGATCGCGGACTGATCTCGTTATCGTCGACGGATTTCCCAGATTTTCCCAAAACTTTGCGTTTGTTCGGCAATTTTGCAACATCGGCGACATTTTTTTCATCGTTCGCGATTTCTTTGTCAAATTTGAAGATATTGTCTTTTTTTTTGGGCGTCGGAATCTTCGATGACTCGACTTTTGGCTCTTCGGCCTCGAAACCGCGTTTGAATTCGAATTTCGTTGAATTCGCGAGATCGTTGATCTCGTTCGCGATCTCGGTCTCGACGATTGCTTTCGGAATCTCGGATTTTCCGAATTTCCCGAATTTCCTCGAAATCTTTTCGGATCCCGTTGAATCGTCGTTCGATTCGTTCTTTCCCGAAACGAGTTTCGTTTTTATCCGCGACGAATCGTCGGACGATGAGTCACGTGACTTTGCCGCTTGATCCGTTTCGAGCTGCTCGGCATCGAGCGAATTAATTGCTCGCGCATTTGGCAAGCTCTCGACGATGATGGATGGCGACGAAATCACCGACGAAATTTTCTCGACGTTATTCTCCTTCCCCGACGATTTTCCCGATTCGTCGGTTTGTTTCGTCGTCGAATTAACGGCGAATTTTACGTTCGAGGAATTTATAGCGTTGCGTTTAATTTTTTTCGTCCGTTCTACGTCGATAACGTCGCCATTTTCATTCCTTTCCGAATCATTCGTCTTTTTCCCGACGATCGGAACTTTCACGCCGTTTTGCTTCGTCCGAACTTTCGTCGCGACGTCGTCGTTTTCTTTCCCGCCCGATCCAACGACGCGAGTCTCGTTTTTCGAACCGATCCCACGATAAATCGGCGTACCGCCGATTCCGTCGTTCAACGACCTTCCGGAATTCACGTCAACGATCTTCGAATCTTCCCGAAGAATCGCAAGATCGTCGTTGATTGCGGAACCGAGATTTTTCGTCACCGACGAGTTTAACGATTTTTCCGCGACCTCGTCGATCTTATCACTGATCGTCGATGGCTCTTCGACGATTGATTCCTTCGTCCATCTCTCCCCCGGTCCTTCGTCCCTCTCCGTCACAACGGCAATGCTTCTGACCTCTACGTCACTTTCAGCGTTATCTTTAGACCGGAACTTGGCAACTTTTTCCGTTCTAGCTTCCGTGACGTTCGATAATGTCGTTTTTGTTCGTCCATCATCGTCGACGTTGCCATTTTTACGCGTCAACGAACGATCGTCGACGTTATCGACCGTTCGAACTTTCGAATTTCCCGCCACGCCGTTTTTTTGCGTCTTCAACGTGAGATAAACGCTGTTTCTCGAATCGTCCTTGACGTAACGTTTGCGAACCGGCAACACGACGACCTGTTGATGTTCTTCCACGATAATTTTCTCGTTATCGGATTTTCCAACCGTCGCCATGGCCACGGATTTCGGCGCCGGAAGTCTCACGCTGTCGCGAAATTGTTCGACGACGGCTTGAGAATTTTTACGTTGTTTCTCACTTTTTTCCGCAGCATCCGCGTTTATCCAAAGCGTCGAAAAATCTCCAACGCTGTTGCTCGCCTCGATCTTAAATTTCCCGGCTTTGTTCGACACCGTTCGACCTTCGTCGTCGTCCAATTTGTCGCCGCCATTGGTGTTAATCTTCGTTACTTCGTCGTTCGACGATTTTTCCTTCGTCCCGTCGATTTCCGAATCCAATTCGCTCTCGCCGGGTGGCGACGGTTTGTCCGTCGTTTTCTTTCGTTTTTTCATTTTTTTCGCCATTTTCTTCGTTCTCGCGTCATCCTCGTCGTCACCCGATTGATTCTCGTGTTTTCCCAACACCGATGGCGTCGATCTTACCAAATTTTTACGTATCAACGTACCCATACGCGTTTCCACCTCGATTTCCGCTTGTTCCTCGGCCACTAGACTGTCCAGCGCGTCCGCTTGGGCCTGAGCTATCAAAACCTCGCGTTCCAATTGTTCCGGATCCATTTGCACGTCCGCCGACGATCTTCGTCGCGTCATACGACGCGTTACTCTTCTCTGCACGGCTTCGTGCAATTCGTCGCGTTTCTCGTCCCTTCTCGCCGTGTCCAAACTCACTTGGGTGTACAATTTTGGACGCGATTCATGGTCGCCATCTTGTTTTTTGTCTTTTATGAGAAATTTCTCGACCAAAAGCTCGCCAACGGTTTTCTCGTGACGCTCGTAATGTTCGCGCAACGCCGGATTGTCCTTGAGAGCTTGCGAACGAATTCGAATGGTCGGACGATCTCGTCGCAAACGATTTTTTTGAGGATTGTTGCTCGTGTTTGTGAGAGCTCGCGGCGTCGAGACGTCTATGTCGGCCGTGTCTATGATGCGTTTCGGACGCGAAGCGATCGTGGCCGCTGGAGAGTATCGACGCAAAGCGCTCAGAGGCGATTCGGAGATCGTGGAGAGATGAGGAGCGTAACGCGACGATCCCAGAGGGCTGTGGATCGTCCTGGAAGATTATTTTGTAGTATCTCGAGAGTTTGCGGATCCCGAATTGTTTGCCGATGAGATTATTGTTGTGATTGCGAATGGAATGATTGATTGGGTTTGATTTCGGGAGGATTTGATTTTTAATTGTTATTTTTGCACATTTTTCGAGCCTTCAAAACAAAAAAGTTCTGAAGATTTTTCTTTCAATGCATTCAATCAACCCCAAAGTACTTTTGTAAACTCCCCCCCCCCCCCCCCCCCCCCCCCTATTTGTCTTGTTGCGTAATTTCTTCAAAGAAGCAAAATCTTCGGAGATAAACTCCGATTTAAAATTTTTATTTTTTTTATATTTTTCATTTAATTCAAGATCTCTCGAAACGTGGGTTCGCGATTTACCGGAGAAATACGAGTACGTGATATTGACCTCACGTGTGAATGAAATTTCCGAAACATTTCCAAGTCAGACGTCGTCGCGCGTGGAGAAAATTAATCTATGGACCAAAACAATCATCTTCTTCATCCTTACTCACGGCATTATTATTATTTTTTTTTTTTTTTCATTGTGCGAAACGCGTGTTTCGGTCACGACTTGTCGTCCGTGTTTATTGCAGCGCGACGTGACACACGGACGAATCTCGAAGCAAGTAGAAAGTATGCGGCGGCTTCGAACGAGACGCGTTTATATCTATAGCCGGATAATGTCAGTGGTGCTACGTCACAAAACATTTGGCTCGAGTCCAAACGATTATTGGCCGCGGAATGACTGGCAAATTATTGGCACTATATTTATATCTATATGTACGTGTGTATGTATGTGGAATGGCAAATATTGATCTTTTATCGAACTTATACAATAATTATTTTAATAATAATAGTAAGTGTTTGGAAATTTATTATTTTATAAATGCATTTTTTCCGTGGATGTATGTGGAATGGCAAATATTGATCTTTTATCGATCTTACACAATAATTATTTTAATGATAATAGTAAGTATTCGGAAATTTATTATTTTATAAATGCATTTTTTTAAATAATTCTTTGATTCAGTTTTTTCACTATATCTCTATATGTATGTATGTGGGTATGTAGAATGATAGATATTGATCTTTTATATGATAATTCTTCTAATAATAAAAGCAAGAATTAAGAAATTCATCATTGTATCAATTCTTTCAATAATTCCATGATTTAATTTTTTTACGATTGTGCATTCACTTTTGCTGATAACAATAATAAACGAGTAAAATGTATGATAAAAATTTAATTATCGACCAACAAATGTCGATCGTCCTTAATTTTTTCGAGAACATTGAAATAAAAAATTATTATAAATAGAATAAAATGCAAATGAAATTATTATTAAAAATATATCAATAGTTTAAATTCTCAAATTTATTCAGACCAATGAATAAATTTCTCGTTGAAAAATAATGTATGCCATAAAAGTTTTCATCTAAATAACTTCGATCAATGAAATAAAAAACAAAAAACGGCCTCTAATCGAGAATCGATTAAAAATTAAATCGTGAAGGATTTTTTTATCGCTCGCAATTTTAATCGTCACGAATTTTTATTCTCGCAGTGGACAAACGCGGCTTTTTGCGACACCGATCTCGAAATCAAGCTGCCCCCTCGTTCCCTCCCAAACAGAGCGTAAAAGCCCGCGCGGCAGACTCTTGTATCAGGTACTAGCGCCCGCGCCCGTTAGTTAGACCGAATGCCAATTGTTTATTTTAAATCGTTACGTGGACCTCTGTGATGCTGCCGCTGGTGGTGATCGTCTCATGTAGCTGAGGCTGGTCATGATAATGATGATGATAACGATGATGATGATGCTTATGATGATGATGACGTTGACGATGTTGCGGAAGCATTCGCTCAAGTGTCTACACGAAACACTTGTTAACTCTTTAACGTTCACTGGTTATACATTTTGTCAGTCACTGACGTGGCAATTCATCAAAATTTATTCAAAGATTTTTCTCGCGGTAAAACAATTGTCCCACGATACCAAACTTTGTATATACCATATAATGGAATAAGTCTCATCTACGCTCGTAAAAATTGGAACCATCGAAAACGAGATTTTCAAAGTTATTTCGAAAATTCTACACGATTGATACAAATTTTTTTTTTTTGCTGTTCGAGTAATTTATTTTGTTGGAGAAAAATAATCGTACTGTATGGAAATTTAGCTTCGAATATTTAGGACATGATCAATCGGAAAAATTGTAAAGCGAATAAATTTGTAGAACGAGAGAAAAGAAAACAGTATCCAACTCTGATGAAATACAAACAGAGAGGTTAATAAATTTCTTTTTGTAAATATGGATAGAATTTCGAGATTCGTTGGATCATAAAATTGTATCGAATTGCATTACGCTCTAGTCTATTTTAATCTCAATCATTTTTATTTCATTCAATTAATTAATTAATCAAATCAATTAATTAATTAATTAACATTTGTATGATTGTTAATCAATTAATTAATAAACATTGTATAATTATTAATTAATGAATGCATTTTTTGAGGTGTTCGTTGAAGAGTTGATAAGTGAACGTGGTACGAAAATCGGTCATCGATCAACACCAAGAACCACCTTGAGATCTTAAATCCCCCTACGAGCTTCGACTTCCTCAGCGTTGTTGAATCGACGTTGTTCATCCGATTGATGCGATCAATGACGAGGCTGATAAATAATTTTTCCGAAAGCTGGCCCTATACCGGCGAATACTGGGGATTCGTGAATTTATCGTCGTGTCATTCGCGCCCACGATATGTATTAAACGTTCGCGATAAACTATGTTTACGAGACCCCGGGCCGAGGATTCGTCACGTCGAACACCCGCTAGTCGTGATTACGATTTCACGCCTGTACTTTGCTCCAGAAGCTTTGCCCAGATTTTTTTTTTTTTGCGGGACCGTCGAAAACCGTTGGAATTCGTACCAATTTTTTTGTTTTGTTTTTGCTTTTTTATCGTTTTCAAATAACTTTAGGTTTTTCTTAGGTGTTATACATTTGGAGCATCTGAATTATCATTATAATTATTATAGTAATAATAATAATAATAATAATATTATTATTATTATTATAATTATTAATTATTAATAATATTATTACTATTATTATAATTATTAATTATTAATAATATTATTATTATTATATCATATAATAATAATAATAATAATAATATTATTATTATTATATCATATAATAATAATAATAATAATAATATTATTATTATTATCGGTATTATTATAATTATTATTATTACTATAATAATTCAGATAATAATAACAATTATTATTATTATTCATAATAAAAATTATTATTATTCATAATAATAATAATTATTCATAATAATTATTATTATTCATAATAATAATAATTATTCATAATAATTATTATTATTCATAATAATAATTATTATTATTCATAATAATTATTATTATTCATAATAATTATTATTATTATTCATAATAATGATTATTATTCATAATAATAATAATTATTATTATTTTTTTTTTTCAAAAGTACTTTGGTGGTTGAAAGTGCAAAACTCACGGGCGCCCATCTCTCGAACGTCTTGACTGCCGAGCCAAGGTTCTCACATTATTTTTAGATTGTACGATAGCGCGTGTGCGATCGAACGTTTCGATCGGATCGTTGAAATCGACAGGGATCGAAAGACAGGGCATAGAAACATACGTGATACGGGTTGACCAAGGATACGGTGATCGATTTCATCGGAACGAAAAAAAAAAAACAAACCAAAAGAAAAAAATACAACGATTCTACGGATATGTATAAAATTAGCGATGCACTGTTCGATGATTCGATTAAAACTGGATGTAATTGTGTTTGTTCAATTAATTTTTTCTTCACACGAACGTCGGGTTTGAGCTTACCGTGAGATGCCTGTCATGAGTGAGCTGTGGTTGGAAAACGGACCACCGTAATAATACGGCGACGCGTCGCCGTAGTACGGCATCTTGTATCCGTTCTACAATCTCCTGTTTGTATACAATTTTTTTGTCCTTTCAATCAAAATTGATCGTAATTATAAAAATTTTCGTGATTCGTTTGAAAAATAAAAAACGGAAATGGTTCACCAGATTGCGATTGATTTTTTTGTTTAAATATCGTCGGGATGGCCGGCGGGTTTTCCGTGAGGGGGGTGGGGTCGGCGATAAACGCGGAGGATGCCGCCGACGAGCAGCCCCGGGATGAGATTCGTTTCAGGTGCGAAAAAGCGTTCTCACGGTTCAGGGAGCCAAGACCGACTGAGTTTAAGCCAGCGACCCAAGCGTTAATAATAGAATTTAACGGATATATAGGCGACGGTGGGCTTCCTAGCACGTAACTGTACGCAAACGACCAAAGCCGACGTTGCTTCGTCTAATAATCGCCGAGCGCGGGAGAAGAAACGAAATGGCTCGTACGTCGCAGCCGACCACGAGAGATCTTCAACGAAAATTCGAGTTCGGGATGGCAAAATGTGGCTTCTTCGCGCTTTCGGTCGCGAAATTATTTCCGAGTTCTCGCGCAAGCTCGGTCGGAATTTGGGCCGAATTACACTCGTCGGGGGAACGAATTACGGATAGACAAAAAAAGATTTTTGAAATTTTTCAGAAAATTCATCGATTCGATAATTTTAGGTAATTTCAGTCGTCATATTAATCATCGGAAAGTATTTTTGTTTTGTTTTTTTCGATAAACTATTCGTGGACAAATTGTGGAGAATTACAGTTTTTTTGTCAATCGAAATAAATGATTTTTTTTCGATTGCAGTATTAATTAACTACTTCGAGGGTGATTAGAAATAGTAGAAATTATTTTTAAAAACCAAACGTCATTGAACAAAAAAAAATACTTTATGATAATTATTTGAATTATAATTGATAATAGATATTATGACAAGATGGAATGGAAAGCGATTTCCCTTCGCTGACTAAAATCTTATTCACTATAGGAAGAACATTTTTATTAGTAACATTCATTAGTAAATAACCCAAAAATGCAGCGAACAAACATCGAACAAGGAAAAAGCTTTTCTAAATACCTCAAATAACTCCCATAATTTTGATAAAAAGTTATTAGCTACAACATAATTTGTACAAATGCGAAACGAAAACAGTAAACACTTTTCAAACAAAAATTCGTATAAATTTATTCCTGAACCAGTGAATTGCAAGCACAGTGAAATCAATTGGAACACATTATATTTCATTCCAAGCTGGTCAATCGAAAAAAATGTCGTTCGCTCAGTATCGTTGTTGAATAACATATTTTCGGAGTCATTCACTTTGATCAATATTAGACCCTCGCGAGTCTCGTACGTCTCGTAAAGTACAAAATACATCGCACTAGCAACACTCGCTCTCATGCATCTCGTGCCAGCGATTTTATTCGTAATCAATTTGGAGCGAGACTCGATACATGTATGTATAGATCGATCAATCATGTATGAATCGGACGTATGCGCACGGGGCGCGATGCAAAACCGCGAGGATATGCCGTTCGATACGCGTAGATTTCGTGTTTGTAAATAAAAGCGTCTCTGACGATCATCAAAGCTCCAATATTATTAATATGGATTGGAATAATTTAAATAAATCGATTGCAATCGTTTTGCAATCAAATTTTTGCATGGCAAAACGGTTCTATCTCTCACAAACGTGATTGCAGCAATTTTTCAATTGAAAAATTATAAATAATTAATAATTAATATTTATAATTTATGCGTATGTTATATAATATAAATATAATTTATATAATCATTATATTATTTATTATTATGAAATTCATTTATTAATCTATGATGAATTAATGAATAAATTATCAATTGTCAATAATAATATGAATATTTAATATTTTATGAATTATGAATTGGGATAATTAGTAATTAATATTTATAATTTATATAATAATTATGTTATATATTATTATATAATTTATTAATCAATTTACGATAGATTAATAAATAAAATATTAATTATCAATAATAATATTAATAATTAATATTTATCATTTATATAATAATTATGTTATATATTATTACATGATTCATTTATTAATTTACGATAGATTGATAAATAAATTATTAATTATCAATAATAATATTAATAATTAATATTTAGTATTTATATAATAATTATGTTATATATTATTATATAATTTATTTATTAATTTACGATAGATTAATAAATAAATGATTAATTATCAATGATAATATTAATAATTAATATTTATAATTTATAATTGGTAAATTCCAATTCATTTGAAACAATTTTTTGGGCTTTTCATCGTCGGACATCCTTCAGTTACGAGCCACGAGCTCATGAAAACTATTTTTACACGCGACTATTGTTATCCTTGGCGAGTAGGATTAAAACTCACCGTCGCATCTCAGACCCTGACGAAAGAATCCGTAGAGCAGGGAACCGCAATGATCGCAGAACGTCGGTGACATGAACGTGTGCGCACGAAATCTGTGGGGTACATCCACTTTGAAACGTTCCCTCAAGTACTGTCATTGAAAAAAAACGAAAAGAAAACGTAATCACAAATTAGAAATAATTTCAAAATATTTGACGGTTAACAAAAAAAAATTAATTAATACGTTCTTCAGCAACGATATTATCGTTGTAATGTCGAATGATTGATTTTTCAAATCATAATTACGTGGCAAAGTTGTTAGCAAGCGAGCGATGAAATAATTTATGCGTTTAGCGTCCGTTTCATGCTTCACAGTCTTCGGATTATTCACGATCAATCGCACCGATTGAAATGCATCTGTGCTGGTTAGTGCATTTTTTTTTTCGACGTGATTTCGTCGATGCGATCGCGAAATCGAGTCGGTGACGATAACGATCGCGTTCCAGCGAGAAGAGCGTAGCTGCAAGTAGTAAAAGTCAATGTTCGGTCAGACCGTTACTTTTTCGATTTTCTTTTTCACAAAAAAAATGGTTTAGTAATTGCAATGGCATTTAATGCGTGTACGATAAAGATGAAGTAATATCAGTAGCATGAAATAAAAAATAACATAAATAAATATAATATAGTAATATATCACCATAGTATTTATTTAATCTTTAATTAATTGATATAAATATTACAATATCGATACGATAAATAATTATTGTATTATTTTTATATTGCTATAACGATTAATAATATTTATTAGTGTTAATAGCGTATAATAAAAAAAAATGAAATGAATCGATTGATTCGTTAATTAATTAATAATAATTAATATTACACGTGATATTTAATTTCGTATGCAATAAATATGTTTTGAATGATTGATTGACGCGATAACGACCGCAATACGAGTATTCTTTGATACGAGTTCACTCGCGTTCCGGACTTGTACTCACTATCGTGTTTTCGGATTCTCTTCCGCTCTCCGAACATTTGGTGAGCAGCTTGTCGTGGCATCTCTTGTGAACCGCAGTCTGGCACGCTGAAGCGATATTGAATCTTAATGATTTCGCGATGCGACGATTTTACGCACGCGGGAACGATTGTTAAACGTTTCTCTCACCTTGGCATTGATATCCCTGCTTGCCAAATCCCCTGAAACAAAAATGTTTACAATTTTTATTATTATTACGTTAAATCGTAAAACTTTTGATAACTCTGGCGATCGATCGTTCGTATTTTTTCAAACGTTTTTGCCAATTTTGTTTTATAATTCAAATATGGATTTGTTTTAACCACCGGCAGAGGAATTGTGGGTTTATAAATTAATAAATGATTGAATGAATGAATAAATGACTTGATGAATAATTGAATTGATAAGTTGCGAAATAAATTAATAAGTAAATAAATGAATAAATCGTACATGAAATATACGAGATATCTTCTTTTTACGGATTCAGCCGGATCCGGGAATGATAAGCGAGGCTGCAAAAGTATACTTTTAAGTATACTTAAAATATATTTTTAAATTCTCCGTACGTCAAAGATTGTCTTTGACTCCCAACAATAATTTTTTTGTCTACAAAAATAATTTACAGAAGGTTCGTATCGCGTTTAATTTTGCAGTGGATTCAAAATAATTTGTTTTTTTCGTCTAATTGAACATTGAAACAAAGCAATGAATAAATAAATAAAATATACAGAAAATATACGAAAAAATTTTGCTCTCAGAGCTTCATCCAGATCTGTAAATTATGAAGGATGTTACGAAACTATTTCCATGCTTTCTGTACATCAAAGATTGTCGTTAAAACTTTCCAGCGACGATTTGAAAAAACAGACGCAGTCGTGGCGTCTAACTCCTCGAGACTTCTTTTTAAAAATAATCGAACCGCAAGAACCCGCGTTCGACCGGCTCATTTATCAAACGTCTCGTGCGCATTATTTTTCTCATCCCGTGCGTGAGACGAGATTTTCAAGATGATGCAATTTCTCCGAAAGAAATAATAATAACGTTACGAAGACGACGATCGCAATAAAATTATCGACTGTTTATTTATTGTTTTTCTTTCTTATTTTCATTTAACTTCAGCAATTCTTTTGCAGCGTAATTGTTGTGACTCCATTTGTATTGGAAATATATTTGAGACATTCGTATACGGAATATAATGATGAATAATGAAATATTATATATTGTACAATATTTCTCTAAATTTCTTTCTTATTAAATTCAATAATTTTTTCTTTTCCTCTCAATTCTTTTTTATTATAATAATGAAAGAATATGATTCTGTCTATTTGTGTATTTATATATCGATATCTGAGGTAGGTTAAATATTTGTCTGTATACAAAAAAAATAGTTTCGACCACCAAACAGATTTTGTTTTTTAATTATTGTTGCAACTTCGAGATAATGTTGCGAGTCAAATAATGTAACTTATTCAATTTATCAATGAACCAATATTTTCTCGTCAATCGTGTCAATATTTCTATGCAAAGAAATTTTCTGCAAAACTCCAAGCTGATTCAAAAGACTCAAAAGTATCTTTTAAAATCTTCCAAACAACCCCTGCCTCTCCCCACCCCAACCCCCGCCCATTTTATAAAACTCCGCCCGTAAAATTCGTTTAAAAAAAAAATGTCTCATTCCGCGAATCAAGAAAAAAAACTTTGTCGCGCAATAAAAAATTTTCGCTCGGACGAAAATAAAATCCACGCAGTTATCCGAAACATTCACCGTTTTCTCTGACCGCTTCTGATTTATCGTACCACAAGAAATCTTTGCAGAAAGCGCAAAAAGTCGGCTGCCTGAAGAATTTGGCGACGAGTCTGTGACCGCGCACAACGTGAACTTTGTTGTGTTTGACGGCACCCCGACGACGGGTTATCGGCACGCCGACGTTTTCCGGAGGCGGTGAGGATGTTGCGCCGATCGCGTCTCTTCTCGGTATTCGAGTTCTGTACACGTAAGTCCGTCCGGCGTTCGTTGGAGGAACTTCCGAGGGATTCAGCGGCGACGGTATCCTCGTCCTGATTGTGGGGAACAAAGAATAATATAAATTAATTGCGTTTGATAATAAATACCGTCAACCGGAAGCTTATTTAGTTAATAAAATAGATAAAATAGATAAAATAGATAAAATTAATAGAATTAATGAAAGTAATAAAATTAATAAAATTAATAGAATTAATGAAATTAATGAGATCAATAAAATTAATATAATAGTAATAATATTACTATTATATATTATTATTATTACTATATACTATATACACTATATATGTTTGATAATAAATACCGTCAACCGGAAGCTTATTTAGTTGATAAAATAGATAAAATAGATAAAATAGATAAAATTAATGAAAGTAATAAAATTAATAAAATTAATAGAATTAATGAAATTAATGAGATCAATAAAATTAATATAATAGTAATAATATTACTATTATATATTATTATTATTACTATATACTATATACACTATATATGTATATGTACTATATATTGCTCTATTAATATTACTCATTATTATTATTATTATTGCTATATTTATTATTATATATTATTATTATTATATTATTAGTGATTACATATGAAATTAATAAAATTAATAAAATCAATAAAATTAATAAAATAAATAAAATAAAATGCCGAAAAAGTTTTTCTCCGCATATTCCATACATTTTCTGTATTTCTGCTCAAAATAAATATCAATTGGTACTTCGATATCAACAGAAAGTATCAATAAAACTGTTGAAACCCTTGAAGACATAATTCATTGAAATAAATGCAAATTAAACCATTTTTCTTTAAATATGATTAATCTCTGAAAGAATATGAATAAATAATAAAATATTTCACACCACCCAAAAAAAACGATGAAATAATCTAAACAAATAATTAACCCATCATCTGCATTTTCATGCGAATTCCATTTTTTTTTCGGAAATCAGTTATTTGTCAAAGCCCATTCTAAATTAAACGAAAAAATAATATCTTCCCACCTGTAAGTATAGCCCTCGGGTCCGACACGAGGTTGCTGACTTCGATGCGGTTCCAACAACAATTTTCTCGAGCTTCCGCTTCCACTTCCGGCGTTGTTTCTCCGCTTCGAGTGCGATCCTCGTCCACCCGTGAACATCATCTTCGCTTTCTCGCCGTTCTCTCCACGTTCGACTGTCCCGAAGAAAACAACAAAAAAAAAAAAAACGTCTCACCTCGACTGATCCCACGCGAAATTAAATACTTACAATCGTCGATCAAACGTTCGTGCATCGCGCAAAATCATTTTCAATTATTCCAAAAAATCTCTACGATCTCATTGCAAAATCTTATTCTCGACATCGATCCAACATTGTATAATCGTTATTTTTTAATAATAATAATAATTAACTTTTTTTTTTTTCGCGCCTTAAAATTCGGCCAGCCGACGAAATTTCATTTCAGCCCCATATAAAATTGTTTTTTCTTCCCGAAGCTATCGAAAAAGCTCAACACCGCCCGAAGATGCGTCTCTCTATCCCGTCCGTCTATAAATATCGAACACTCGCTCGAATACGACACGCACACGCTCGACGCAGCGATAGGTTCTCCATCAGCTGTCTTTTCTCGAGCACCATAACGACTCAACGATGCTTATGCTGCTGATGCTGCTTCTTGCGCTTCTGCATTCCGGTATCGCTCCTGATATATTGCGCGAGCCGTACGCACGACCCGCTATCGTATCTGCCTTATCGGCCGAGCACATCGCTGTGGATTATCGGATTATCTTGAAAATTATTTGAGCTGTACATGCATCTATTTTTTTTTCTTTTTTGCGTGCAATCGTTTCTTCACATGTCTTTAAATATTTTTTTTTATGTATTATTTAGGTTATTTTGAAGAGAATGTCGAAATTTCACGTTTTTTGGGACAATTGTCGATGTGCTTCTCTTTTTTTATTTTTACTTTTTTCTTATTCTTCTTTATTCTTCTTCGCTCTCTAACGCTTTCTTTTTATCATCATCATCTTACTCTTCTTCTTCTTCTTCAGCTTTTTATTTTCCTCGCTCTGTTCTTCTTCTTCTTCCTTTTCTTCTTCTTCCTTTTCTTTATTTCAGTTATTTTCTTCTACTTCTTCATCGCCTCCTCCGCTTCTTTATCTTCTTGTTCTTCTTTCTTTTCTTTTAATTCCTCATCTCTTCCCTTTTTCCTTCTTTCTCCCCTTCTTCTCCTCCTTCTTCCGATTCTTCTTCTTCTTCTCCTTCGTCCACCCAACGAGAAAAGCGTCTCTCGTCACTCCCTACACTCAGGTAAGCCCGTTTGTCTCACGTTTATAGCGAACGGTATTGACCCGCTTTTAGGTCCATCGCCAAAACGTCGAATTGGAATTTCGCAGCAACTTATCGCGTCTAACGTACACAACACTTACATACAACGGAAGACGTCAGTCGCGTAAAACGTGATTGACCAAAAAAACATTATCCTTCTCCGATCGACACAATTTTCCAACACGAACAAAATAAAACGTACGATTCGACGGTAAATAAATTCATCGCACAAAAAAAAATATATATATAGATTTATGTTTATAAGACAACAAAAATAACGACGTAAAACTTGTCACAATGATTATTTTACAGAAATACGAGAAATTTTTAATGTCAAAGCACAGATTTTTTTTTGTCGTTTTTCAATATCGATTTTTTTTTTAATTCGAGGTTTATGTAGGTTAATTTAAGGGATGCGATTCGTCGTTGGTTGTCGCTCGTCAGAAATATCCTTTCTCGTTCATTTGGATCCTCATCGTGGGGTACAAGTCATTTATCGCCTCCGCGTTAATGCGATAAATACGTTTTACCGACGAAAAAATCCGACGTCGCGCAATTTTTTCGAGTTACGAAACGATTCGCGCGTACAAAAACTGTTCGAAATCGAGGAAGAAGGAAGAATAAAAAATATAACGATAATTCGATAGTCGTGAATGTGAATTGTATCGCGTTTAACGATGCGAACCATTCTCCCGATTTTTGACGCCTAAAAACGCGTTGCGGGTTTGCGAGAAAACTCTCGTCCGCGTCTATAAATATCGTGACGTTGAATACCGCCCGCCACACCGCCTTCGTGAATTCTCGTGGTCCCGTCTTCTCGATGTTTCACGAAACCCGAAGCAAACCCGAGCCGAAGCTTCATCCCCTCCTCGACGCGGACGCTCTTTCTTCGTTTCTCATTAACGCGTTGCAATTCGAAAAACGAACGACTTTGATTTCTCTCTTGTCGCTCCGATGATTCGAATTGCCCGCGCGACCTGTTTTATCGACGTTTCGGGCCACAGTTTAGCGATTCGAGACACGTTTTATTTAATTATTAATTGATTAATTTATTAATTTATTAATTTATTAATTTATTAATTTATTAATTTATTAATTTATTAATTTATTAATTTATTAATTTATTAATTTATTAATTTATTAATTTATTAATTTATTAATTTATTAATTTATTAATTTATTAATTTATTAATTTATTAATTTATTAATTTATTAATTTATTAATTTATTAATTTATTAATTTATTAATTTATTAATTTATTAATTTATTAATTTATTAATTTATTAATTTATTAATTTATTAATTTATTAATTTATTAATTTATTAATTTATTAATTTATTAATTTATTAATTTATTAATTTATTTATTTATTTAGTTATTTATTTATTTATTTATTTATTTGTTCATTTATTTTTTTAATAATGTGCGCCTTCGTTAAGAGCGCGAAAGGGATGGAAATTATTTTCTTTATGGCAAGTAAATATTCTTCATGGATTTTAGTTGGGTTACGAGTTAAAGAATAATAATTATTATTACAGGGTCCTCCATAATTGTTAGATCGACTTAAACGTTACAAAAAAATTCTGATTGCAATTTGTTTTCACCGACCGAGTCATTTTCTATTAGAAACTAATTTTTTCAAAGCCAAGGCGAAGCCGTGCTCAGTCGGTAAGAAAAATTGTCAATCAAATTCTTGCCTCCTTCCAACGTGCCATATTGCGTCAAAATTTGGGATCGATTTTTAATTTTAGCTGTTTTTGTTGTCCTTCGTATTTAAAATTTTTTTTATTTTCTTCACACCCGCTGCGACCGTTTTTGAAACGGTCCTGCTCAGGGACGAACTCATTCGAAAAAAAAGCCCCAAGAATGTAAGGCCGTGCATTTTCCCTTTTCTTCATTGTCAAAATAAAATTTAAAAAAAATATTCAACATCGACAAAAACGTGATAACAGCGCAACTTTATTCAACTTCGCAAAAAAAAAAAAAAAAAAATCCACAATCAATTAACTTCGGTTTCGATTCAGGAACTGCTAAACGTCCCGACGGGTCTCGTAGCTCGCAAATATGATCAATAACACCGCTGTACAGACTGAAATATTCCTCACCCGTTATAATCACCACTTCTACAATGAATACCACAATTCCCGCATTATCACGAGTCCTCCTCGTGCGCACTCTGCCAAACAACTGCGAGCCCGGAAAGTACAGAATGTCGAAAGGGTCGAGGGTCGGAAAAAAGTAAGGAAGAAAGGAGAACCAACTGACAATTTAATATTCTCATTGTCTTTCGATTCGACGCGACGTTCGTGACATTTGCGCGACAAATGACTGCAAGAACAAAGTCGCTTCCGAGAAATTTCGCAGGACATCGAAATTGGGCTTTTACGGAGCTTTTAAAAATTCTACACTACGCAGAAAACCGCGACTATCATTTATTGCCGCAACTTTGTGTAACACATAAATTGTAGAACCATTGAAGCTATAAGAACCATTACAATTTCACCCTCCGCAAAGACCCCTCGAACAATTATCCGCAACTTTCTCGGCACGAGCGAAATTGTATTATCCCGTATGACATCATAAGGAATATTTGATCAACCACGGAACGTTTCACGATGGTGGGGTTGCGAAAAAAGTTTCACGATGTCGGTCACTTGTTCTTTCGTCTCTCGTCGGTGATGGACATATTTCGCAGTCGATTTTATCGCTTGAATGCGACCGTTCTGACGATGGTCGGGCTTTGGCCCTATCAAAAGTTCAGATCGTTGCAAGTGTTTCAACAAGTCATGTGTCAAATCACTGTGATAACGGTCATGACGACTCAGGTGAACCCCCGACAATTTTTCCGCGACCATTGATTGTTATTTTTTATTCTTCATCGATCTTGTTATAATCGCAGGCCATCAAGATGGTCGAAATCTGGAGCGATTTGGACAGTCTGATAGAATGCATTACACCGATCGGCGTACAACTCGGCGCTTCTATCAAAGCTACCAATTGCATTATTCAGCGAAAACAGGTGAGTCAATTGCGCTGTCACGGATTGAGAAGTGTCGAAGCGGGAGAGCGAAAAAAAAAAAAATATCTTACTCTGATCGCAGATGACGAAGCTTCTCGAAACTATCCAGAAGGACTGGTCGAATATGAAAAATGATAAAGAGATCGAAATTATGTCGAAATATGCGGAGGAAGGACGTAGTCTTACTATTATTTATATAGGTAATACCGTGTACATTACGTAATAGGAAAATGTTACATTCGGCACGTGTAGTTGTTAAAGCTAACGAAGTAATTGGATCGATGTGATATTTCGATCAAATTTTCCATCGACCCATCACGAGATCGCCATTTGCATTTATAACGTCTAATAATCTTTGGCGAGCATTAATTTTTCCTCCGATAATTAATCAATAACGAAGGCGCACTCCGTATTTCGCGGATTGCTCGATCGTTGATACGATCGATGATTGCATTTACGAATATTTATTTCCCATAGCGATGATGAGCTCCTCCACGGTTGCTTATTTCATGATTCCGTTGTTGCCGAGATTTCTGGACGTAATAATTCCTCTGAACGAGAGCAGGACTCCCGTTTATCTGTACCACACTCAGTACTACGTAGATCCCGAGGAATATTTCATATGGATATTACTGCACACTTACTCGGGTACTGTGATAACGATTACGACGGTCGTCGCGGCGGACACCATGTTCGTCTGTTACGTTTTGCACGTTTGTGGAATACTCGCGGTTACTGGGTAAATACTCGATTGTTTTTTTTATTATTTCGTTTAAGGTGATGCGCTACAACTTACGTTTTAACTTAAGTCATTCTCGCTAGCTCGATCGCAATCGTTTGTAGCGTTATCTTATTTGCACTCGTTGCCGCCCAGTATAGTCGTTATATAAATTATATATGGGATTGGTCATACATAGACTTTGCATCGAATATATATGAGTTGTTCCACGGCTAATCGCATGGTGGAAACCCGACCGGTCTTCGATTCGGATAAAAAAAAATTTCGTTGGAGTATGTCATAAAAACAGCATATGATAATTTTTTCAGATTTTTTCCATAATTTTTTTTCTAGTTATAAATTTTTGAAAATTCTATCAAAAGAAATTTCGAATGCAAATGTATCCCCTAGATGAAACGTTCAAATTCAATTGCACGCGCGTCAACATTTACGTTTCGAATTGCATTTTCAGAAACGAATATTGTAAAAAAAATTCAATTAAAAAAAAAAATTTTCAAGTTTAAAAAATTAAAATTGACTTTTCGAAAAAACTCTTTTTTTGATTTTTTTTCAAATTTTTTCCCAAATTCCGTATCCAATTGCGAAAATGTCGAGCCCTTGGTTAGGAATAGGCAATTCATATCTACTATTTTTCCGTGAATTTCGAAGTTTATTAAAATTGGGAAACGTGCACAGTATCTCCGTAACGAAATATTTTCAATTGGATCGTAAGCACGTTGCCATGTGCTTTTTGAACTACTCTTTCAGAAAAAAATATTGTGAAGAAAATTCAAACACATTTTTATTAGTTTTTTCACGTTTTCATTAAAATTGATTTTCGGATATAAAAAAAACCCGTTAAAAAAAAAATTCCAAATTCCTTGTCTTATTGCGCAGATGTTGAGCCTGTGGTGAGTTTATATATAGACAAAACACAATTTTTTTACTTGAGTTATTTCTCTTGGAAAGTAATATCGATGAAATTCCAACTTGACCTTATTAAGCGTCACCCTAACGTAGCGCATCGCCTTAAATCGTCATCCCTGCCATACAAAATGTCGTATCAAAGCTATCCATAATTCGAACAGGTATCGCCTGGAGAATCTGACGTCCCAATGTCTCGACAGCGATGGCGGTGTTCTTATAATGTCGAAAGACGACGACGAGCGATGCCGTCGAGAAATCGTACTTTGCATAGATCAACATTACAAAGCCTTAGAGTTCGTATCTTTTTTCCGTATGAGATCTTATTTATCTTCACGTGTTATCGATCTTTCTAACATTATTTTCCGTGAATCCGATCGAAGAACCGCTAAACTGATCGAATCTTCTTATTCGATGTCGTACTTTTTTCAACTTGGCGTGTACATGTTTCTGCTGAGTCTTTCGGCGGTGCAGGTTGGTATTGGGTACACTTATCGAGGGGCTATGCACTCGTAGAAATAATTTCAAGATTTTGAGAAGACTTGCGGAAGTAGCGAAGAATTCGTGTAACTGTCGAGGCTATCGCCAGCGCGCCACAGTGGCGTTTCCGATTAGTCCCGTGGCCGAAATTGGGACAGAGGCTTCAAAATTATGCTCGTATCGTATAAATGGCATCCGTAATTACCCACGGTCGCGCCATGGAGCCTTAAGGGGGGGTGGGGGGGTAAGGTTAATTCGGTGAAAAAGAAGCATGTTTTTAAGATTTTTTTCTGGCGATACAAATAGTGTAAATTTATTCAATCAATTTTCATATAATAATACAACATTTAAACAATATTTTCCTAAATTTTCATTCCAAAATATTGAAAATTAAGCGGGTGACAGTGAATCTCCGGAAGCGCCTCGAAAAAAAGTTGCTTTGCGGTGTTCATCATAACTCGCAAAAGAATCATCTGAAACAAAAAAATAAAAATGCATTCGTTAAAGGAGATGTTTCTCGGGGTAATCACGAAAGGAATTTTTTTTTTTTTTTTGATTTTTGATTTTTTCGTAGCACTTGGAAGCAAAAAAACCGATTTTTGCTATAAAAATCAGCTAATTTCTTGCTGGACTTTTTCGAGAAGCCTCCGGAGATTCACTGTCACCCGCTTAATTTTCAATATTTTGGAATGAAAATTTAGGAAAATATTGTTTTAATGTTGTATTATTATATGGAAATTGATTGAATAAATTCACACTACTTGTATCGCCAGAAAAAAATCTTAACAACATGCTTCTTTTTCGCAGAATTAACCTTACCCCCCCTTAACGAAAAGAGCCCTGACTCCAATAGCAGGCTCTTGAAAAAAAAAAAAAACACGGGACTAAAATCCTGACAAATAATATTCGGCCACGAGCGGCGCTGAAAGCCATTCGGATTCACACGGGACGACCTCTACATTGTTGAATACTTGTTGCATGTACGATACTAATGCGAATACGTTGGACTATGTTCAGGGTCATGGCTAAACATTTTTAAGGGGATTTTGAATTGTTGTTTGAAAAAATACGTGTTTGTAAAAGAATTTAGATATCGAATTGTTGTAGTTGGAAAAAATAAAGAACATTAACGTTATTACGTAGTACAGAGATTTAATTCGACACAGAGTTTTTCGGCCCTCGCCTTTATTTCATTCCTCGAGCTCTTTCGACCTGCAAAGCAGGGAAAGCGCGGATGAGACACGTTTGGATATTTCGGGGGATTATTTTATCCCATCCATGCAGCAGATTGCAAACTCTGTCAATCGTCAAAGTTGTCAATTATTAAATCGTGAACTTTGCGATGATTCTGAAAGGACTTTGAATCCAGGCTCCTTGCAATGACAAATTTCCGCACCTTAGCAGTGAATAGCCCCTTAAAAATGCTCGTGAAAATGTTATTTCTCTAAAATTTCATTCTCATTTTCGTCGATTAGTTATTGATCAAATTCGGCCAAGTCGAGGAAGTTGTGAGGCTCCTCGGATTCAATCTTGCTCAGTTCGCACATTTGTTTTTCAACAGTTGGCCAGGCCAAAAATTGATCGATCAGAGCATAAATTTCCGGGAATCCTTGTGAGTGAAAATTTTTCACTTCGTCTTCGATATTTACTTCACGATCGGTCAAAATCATAAAGCAATCTTTATCACCGATAGATACGCCGGTGAATGGTATTTGCTGTCCGAAGGTAACAAACATCTCTTGCGATTTGTCATGATGCGTACGCTGCAGCCACAGAAAATTACAGCCGGCAAACTCTACGATCTGTCGATGGAAAACTTCAGCGTGGTACGAATACGACAAAAATTTTAGCTCGAGCGTTCGTTATCGAACAATGACGTTCGAATATTTCGTAGATATTTTGATAAAATATATATTTTTCCATGCAAAGGTCATACAAACTTCTCTGTCCTACTTCACGGTATTCGCATCGATCTGACGATCGGTTTGTTGCATATGCCCTCGATGCACGTACCAACTTGGCGGTAAACGACACATATATTTTCTTATCGTGTTACGAATTATTAACGATGATCTCGAGATCGTGAGTCAATAAATATTTATTGAAATCAGGTAAAGTCGTTTTATTTAACAATAAAAAAATTACCTGCACTCGTAGTTTGTAATAAGTCCGACGCTTCGACTTCACACTCGGCTGTAAATTCAACGCCGTCATTCTATTCAATCACCCGATAAGAAAATCCAATCAATTGACCTCAGTTTCCATCCACAAACCACTGAACGTTTTAGCAGAGCCTTCGCTTGCACGAATAATCAAGGCAATGACAGGTAAGCTGCACAGTACTGACTGAAACCTCACTTGTACTACAATGAATACCACGATTGTTGCGTTGCGATGAGTCCTTCCCCACTCTCAGTGCACGCAGACGCAGAACCGTGGACTCGAAAGACGTTGAGGGTCGGAAACGTTTAATGAGAAACATAGAACGATTAAATATTCTCATTGTCGTCGTTCCAGAGTTCGAGTTCTCCGCGTTTTCGCTATCGACGCGTCGCGACGTCTGTCATTTGCACGATAAATGATTGTAAGAACAAAGTCGTTTCCGAGAAATTTCGCAAGACATTGAAATTCGGGCATTGATGAAGAATTTAAAAATTCAAACTTCGGACAGTATCGTTTATCCGCAACTTTGTAAACGTAGACCTGTTGTAGACTTATTGCGATGTTACCCACCACGTAAGCCCTTCAGTATCGAATATCCGTAATTTTCTGAGTGGTAGCTACATCGTCCTGGATGACACACGGAATACTTAATTCACCACGGGTCCGTGCACGATGTTGGGGTTGCGTTTCTCGATATTCGTCACTTCTCACATCGTCTCACGTCGGTGATGGACATATTTCGCAGTCAATTTTATCGCTTGAACGCGACCCTACTGTCATTGGTTGGGCTTTGGCCGTATCAAAAATTCCGGTCGTGGCAATTGTTTCAACAAATAATGTGTCAAGTCACTGTGATAACAGTCATGACGGCCCAGGTGGATCATCGAAAATTTTTCATCGCCCATTGATAGCCCATTTTTTGTTTCTTTATATCGATATGTTATAATCGCAGGCCATCAAGTTGCTCGAAATATGGGGCAATCTGGACATTATGATTGAGTGTCTGACTCCAATGGGAGCACAGCTTGGCGCTTGTATCAAGGCTACCAATTCCATTATTCAGCGAAAACGGGTGAGCCAATTGTGCCGTGACGGACTTAACAAAATTCGAGCAAAAGGGCAATAAAAGGATAGAAAAAAAAATCTTACTTCGATCGCAGATGACGAAACTTCTCGAAACCATTCAGGGAGACTGGTCGAGTCTTAGAAGTGATAAGGAGATCGAAATTCTTTCGAAATATGCCAAGGAAGGACGTAGTCTTACGGTTATATATACAGGTGAAAGTAATACCGTTTTGATCTACTCGATGGGAAAATGGTAGATGCGGCAGGGTCACCGCGACAGTTAGCGGTACTGTAATACATGTAATTGCAAAATACAACTGACTAATTGGCTCGATTCGATACCCCGATCGATGACGATCAGATTCAAGGATTGCGAACCGATATTACAACAGTCATTCGTTTCCGGAAATCAAAAATATTTCATTTTCAAATTTCGTCTTGTGATAGTTCAACCGTTTATCCCCGAAGTCGTCCTCAAAGCAACATCGAGCCCAGCTTTATCGAAATCGCGCTGCAAGATTACATTGTTGATTTTACATAATTATTTCCACCATCTTGGTCTGTACTTATCGAAAATTGACCAAATTTTTCAACGAGTCGTTAGATTGCCAATTGCTACCATTTTCTTCGGCGATACATCGATAATTAAGGTGCATCCTATCTTTTTGATCGCGTAATTTTTTATACAATCGATAATCCCATTGACAAAAATTTATTTCCAACAGTGTTTTTTACCGGTACTCTAGTCATTTATCTCATGATACCACTATTGCCGAGATTTTTGAACGTGATAGTGCCTACAAACGAGAGCAGAACTCCCGTATATCTGTACCACACTCAGTACTACGTAGATCCCGAGGAATATTTTATATGGATAATGCTGCACACTTACTCGGGTACTGTGGTAACAGTGACGATAATAATCGCGGCGGACACCATGTTTGCTTGTTACATTATGCACGTTTGTGGAATACTCGCGGTTATTGGGTAATTACTCGATTGTTCTTTCAATTATTCGTTCGAGTTGATGCGCTACAACTTACGATCATTCTCTCTCGCTCGACCGCCATTGCTAATGGCGCTGTCTCACGCGCACTCATAGCCGTGCGAATGATGTAGCGCATCAATTCAAATCGCACAATTGCCGTAAAAATCGTGAAATTGAAGCTATCGGTGATTTGAACAGGTATCGTTTGGAGAACTTGACATCCAATCGTTCCGATAACGAGGCCGGTGTTTACATAATGTCAAAAGACGACGATGAGAGATGTCACCGAGAAATTGTACTTTGCATAGATCAGCATTACAAAATAACAGAGTTCGTATATTTTTTTCTGTATGAGATTTTATTTATATTCACGAGTAATCGAGCTTTCTAACATTATTATCCGTGAATCCGATCGAAGAACCGCTGAACTTATCGAATCTTCTTATTCGATGTCGTACTTTTTTCAACTCGGCTTGTACATGTTTCTGCTGAGTCTTTCGGCGGTGCAGGTTAGTATTCGATTAAGTAATTATCGGGGGTCTAATTGCCCGCTAAATGACTGCAATTTTTCTATATGAATTTCGGGTATGGCGAATGATTCGTAGGACCGTCGAGGGCGCCACTATCGCCCCCCCCCCATCGACGTTCTTTGTTAACCGTTTGAGTCTCAGGCAGGGGGCTGACACTGGGATATATTCTCTTACAGTAACGCGTCCCCGTTATTGTCGCTGAGTAAGCTTACCCACCGAGCGGCGCTAGTAGTCACCCGCATGACCCCCACTCCAGTCGCGCAGCATGCAGACCAATGCAGACGCTGCGCGACTGGAGTGGGGGTCATGCGGGCGACTACTAGCGCCGCATGGTCGAATAGTTTACGTGGGGACAATAACGGGGACACGGTAGACCCGCCGTGCCAGGGGGCTGGTCCCAGGGGATATTGAAAAAACACTGTCGAAGAATCCGGAACAGCGCGATCGCGCTTACCGTGAACGATTGAGGGTTTTCTCGACATAAAATCTAAACAGCGCGATCGCGCTGCTTGGGACTCAAACGGTTGATTTCGCGGCCGAAATAGGAACTAATGGTCGGAAGTAACGCTTCTATCGCATGAATAAACACAACACTATCGTTTACGAAAAATAGCACCCTTGACGGTATTTTTTGGGCATCATTCGAATCCCCGAACTCCACTTTTGAAGAGCCACTTAAAAACTTTCATGCAATTATTCTAATCCACAATTTTTTGTTTTTCATGTTCGTCGCTTAGTTATTGATCAACCTCGGCGAAGTGGAGGAAGTTATAAGGCTATTGCAATTTAATTTTTCTCAATTCAATCATCTGCTTTTCAACAGTTGGCCAGGCCAAAAACTAATCGATCAGAGCGCCAATTTTAGGGAATCCCTGTAAGAGTGCAATTTATTCCACCGAGTGAGTTTTGATATTTCCGTCACGATTATTATAACCATGAAGCTGTCTTTATTACCGATAGATTCACCGTTAAATGGTATTTGCTATCCGAGGGAAACAAAAATCTTTTGCGATTCGTCATGCTTCGTACGCTGAAGCCTCAGAAAATTACGATCGGCAAACTCTACGACATGTCAATGGAAAACTTTGGTGCGGTATGAATAAGATGAAGCTGTTAGCTTCGGCTTTCGTTATTGAACGAGAATATTGAAAGAGAGGAATTTCGCGAATCTTCATTGAATATATTTTCTTTGTTCGAAGGTCTTACAAGCTTCTATGTCTTACTTCGTGGTCTTCGCATCGATTCGATGATAACCTTATTGCATACGTCCTCTATACACTATAATGAATTTTTGTCGACTCATTATATCAATATACACAATGTAACAAAAATTAGATTTAAGGAGTTTATTTAAATAAGAAAAACGAAAGTATATACCCAATGAAATTGAATTGTAAATATTTATTTAAATCAAGAAGAACGGAGCATAAATAACGGAAATTGAGCTTGATCGAATTGTTTTAGAAGTACCCTAGCAGGTTCGCGCACCGAAAAAAACACGGAAACAACAAAAGCGGCCACTGAAAAAGCAGCTACGAGCACTGAGTGCTTTTCGAACATTAAAAGCACCGAAATTTTGGTCGCAAGCGCCGAAAAAAAACCGAATACATTTTTTGGCGTTCTTTTATGGTGCTTTGGACCAAATTCGCGTGCTATAAATGTTCGAAAAGCACCGGAAATAAAATTTTCGTCGGTGTTCAAATCTGCTGGGGTACATATTAATCCACACAGAAATCCGTCAGTTATTCAAATTGAATCGATTCACCTTAGATTGCATCCGCCAACTGCTGAACGTCCATGCAACTCTCACTGTACGCACAAATAATCGAGCCAGTGACAGGTAAGCCGCACAGTACAGACTGAACGAATACTTGTGTCACAATGGATAACACGACTGTTGCCTTGTGACGAGTCTCTTCCACCCCCAGTGCACGCAGGCGCAAAGAACTGTGGGCTCAAAAGTTCTTCGGGGTCGGAAGGGTTGAAGGAGGAACATAGAACGATCAAATATTCTCATTGACGGCGCTCAGGAGTTCGAATCCTGCGTGTTATCGCTATCGTTTCGATGCGACGTCCTTCACTCGCACGATCTGCATGTCGAAAGAAAAGGTGGCTTCAAACGAAACCTACATAGAAATTGAGTTGTAATAGAGCTATGCAAATTCTACCCACCGAATAGACTCTCGACTATTTATCATCAAAGAATCTTCTGTGTAGAAGCGAAAGTGTATCAACCGGGACGACATCACACGGAATACTTAATCAAACACGATGGTGGGGCCGCGAAAACTGTTCTTCGTCATTCGTCACTTTTTCTACCGCCTCTCATCAGTGATGGACATATTTCGCAGTCGATTTTATCACTTGAACGCGACCCTTCTGTCGTTGGTCGGGCTTTGGCCATATCAGAAATTCAGGTCGTGGCAATTGTTACAACAAATAATGTGTCAAATCACTGTGATAACAGTCATGACGACTCAGGTGGATCATCGACCACTTTTCACCGTCCATCGATAGCCCATTTTTTGTTTCTTAATACCGATATGTTATAATCGCAGGCCATCAAGTTGCTCGAAATATGGGGCAACCTGGATATCATGATAGAGTGTCTAACTCCAATGGGTGTACAACTTAACGCTTGTATCAAGGCTATTAATTCCATTATTCACCGAAAACAGGTAAGCCGATTGTGCCGTGACGGACTGATCAAAATTCAAGCAAAAGTGCAATGCAAAAATGAATTTAAAAAATCTTACTCCGATCGCAGATGACAAAACTTCTCGAAACCATTCAGGGAGACTGGTCGAGTCTGAAAAGTGATGAAGAGATCGAAATTCTTACGAAATATGCAAAGGAAGGACGTAGTCTTACTGTTATATATACAGGTGAAAGTAATACCGTTTTGATCTAGTCGATAGGAAAATGGTAGATGCGGCAGAGTCACCGCGACAGTTTGCGGCACTGTAATACATGTAATTGCAAAAGCCAACTGACTAATTGACTCGATTCGATACCCCGATCGATGACGATCAGATTCAAGGATTGCGAACCGATATTATAACAGTCGTTCGTTTCCGGAAATCAAAAATATTTCGTTTTTAAATTTCGTCTTGTGACAGTTCAACTGTTTATCCCCGAAGTCGTTTTCAAAGCAACATCGAGCCCGGCTTTATTCAAACAGCGCTACAAAATTACATTGTCGATTTTACACAATCATCACCACCATCCTGGCCTGTCCTTCTCGAAAATTCACGAAATCGCTACCATAACGTCAAATAATTCATGCCCAACGTCCATTTTTTCCGGCGCCACGTCAATAATAAACGCGCGTTGTATTTTCTAGATTACGCAATCGTTGACGTAATCGATAATCGCACTGACGAAAAATTTATTTCCAATAGTGTTTTTGGCCTGCACTATGATCGTTTATCTCGTGATACCACTGTTGCCGAGATTTCTCGACGTAATAGTACCAATGAACGAGAGCAGGACTCCCGTGTATCTGTACCAGACTCAGTACTACGTCGATCCTGAGGAATATTATATATGGATATTACTGCACACTTACTCGGGTACTGTGATAACAGTGACGATAATAATCGCGGCGGACTCCATGTTCGCTTGTTACGTTATGCATGTTTGTGGAATACTCGCGGTTATTGGGTAATTGCTCGATTGTTCTTTCAATTATTCGTTTTTGAGGCGATGCGCTACAACTTACGGTCGTTCTCTCTCGCTCGACCGCCATCGCTGATGGCGCTGTCTCACGCGCACTCATGGCCGCGCGAACGATGTAGCGCATCGCTTCGAATCTCGTACTTCCTGTAATGAGAGTGAAATTAATGCCATGTACATTTCGGACAGGCATCGTCTGGAGAACTTGACGTCCGAGCGTCGCAATGGCGATGTTTACACAATGTCGAAGGACGACGAAGAGAGATGTTACCGAGAAATCGTGCTTTGCATAGATCACCATTACAAAGTCACAGAGTTCGTATCTTTCGTTAGCATGAGATGTTATATTTATGTACGAGCTTTCGAGTTTTCTAAAGTTATTTTGTGGGAATTGGAATGAAGAGCCGCTAAAATGATCGAATCCTCGTATTCAATATCGTACTTCCTTCAACTTGGTGTAGCTGTGGTCGTACTGAGTATTTCGGGGGTGCAGGTTGGTATTCGATAAACTTATCGAGGGTTGATGCGGTCGTTAAGTAACTTGAACATTTTTTATACCAATTGCGGGATAACGAAACGTTTTGTAACACCGTCAAGGGCGACGCCATCGCGCTTAATTGACGTTCCCTTTTAATCTCGCGGCCGAAACAGGAACGAATTATCAGAAGTAATTCTTCTGTCGCATAAATAAAGATGACTCTACTGTTTCCTAAGAGTATCGGCCTTGACGGTATTTTTTGGGCATCATTGAAATACCCGTACTCGAGTTTTGAAAAGCCGCTTGGACATTTTCATGCAATTCTCTTATCCACAATTTTGTTTTTATTTTTTGTCGGTTAGTTATTAATCAAACTCGGCGATGTTGAGGAAGTTATAAGGCTCTTGCAATTTATTTTTGGTCAGTTCAATCATCTGCTTTTCAACAGTTGGCCAGGCCAAAAACTAATCGATCAGAGCGTCAATTTCAGGGAATCTCTGTGAGTGCAATTTATTTCACCGGATGAGCTTTGATATTTCCGTTACGATTGCAAAAATCATTAAGCTATTTTTATTACCGATAGATACACCGTTGAATGGTATTCGCTATCCGAGAGGAATAAAAATTTATTGCGATTCGTCATGATGCGTACGCTGAAGCCTCAAAAAATTACAGCCGGCAAGATCTACGTCATGTCAATGGAAAACTTTGGTTCGGTACGAATACGATCAAACTCTTAGCTTCGACATTTATTATTGGTTGCAAATATTGAGATGTTACGTGAAACTTCATTGAATATATATTTCTTTTGTTCGAAGGTTATACAAACTTCTATGTCGTACTTCACAGTCTTCGCATCGTTTCGATGATTAGCTGTTCGCCATATGTCCTCGATGCACGTACAAACTTGGCGGTGAACGACACATATAGTTTCGTATAATGTTACGAATTATTAAAGATGATCTCGAGATCGTGAGTCAATAAATTTAGATTGAAATCACGTGGAGTCGTTTCATTCATCAATAGAAAAATTACCTGCACTCGTAGTCTGTAATAAGTCCGACGCTTCGACTTCGCACCCGTGCTGTAAATCTGACGGCGTGATTCTATTCAATCACCCGATAAGGAAAACCAATCAATTGGTCTCGATTTCTATCCACAAACCACCGGAGTCCTTTTTTAGAAGTCCTCGCAGCTTGCACAAATAATCGAGCCAATGAAAGCAGCACAGTACTGACTGAAACCTCACTTGCACCACAATGAATACCACGATTGTCGCGTTGTGATGAGTCCTTCCTCACCCTCAGTGCACGCAGACGCAGAACTGTGGACTCGAAAGACGTTGGGGGTCGAAACGGGTTGAATGAGAAACATAGAACGATCAAATATTCTCATTGTCGTCGCTCTACAGTTCGAGTACTCCGCGTTTTCGATGTTGATGCGACGCGACGTCCTTCATTTGCACATTAAATGATTGTAAGAACAAAGATGGTTCCGCGAAAATTTAAAGGACATTGAATATGGGCAATTGCAAAGCGTTTAAAATGTTTCTTATCACACAGAAACGCGACTATCATTTATCCGCAAGTTTGTGTACAGGAGCAAAAATTATATTATCCGGAATGACAACATACAGAATACTTTATCAATCACGGGTCGTCCCACGATGGTGGGGTTGCGAACAATGTTTCTTAACACGTTGAATGCCACGGGGGTCACCGGTGACCGGCTCAATTTGGCAGTGACGCCCTGTCAAATTGGCCCGGCATTCAACGTGTTGATATCGGCCACTTTCTTTGTGGTCTCTCCTCAGTGATGGACATATTTCGTAGTCGACTTCATCACTTGAACGCGACTCTTCTGTCGATGGTCGGGCTTTGGCCCTTTCAGAAGCTCAGGTCGTGGCAATTGTTTCAACGAATAATGTGTCAAATCAGTGTGATAACAGTCATGACGACTCAGGTGGATCATCGACCATTTTTCATCGCCCATTGATAGCCCATTTTTTGTTTCTTTATATCGATCTGTTATAATCGCAGGCCATCAAGTTGCTCGAAATATAGGGCAATCTGGATATCATGATGGAGTGTCTAACTCCAATGGGCGTACAACTTAACGCTTGTATCAAGGCTATCAATTCCATTATTCACCGAAAACAGGTAAGCCAATTGTGCTATGACGTACCGAACAAAATTCAAGCAAAAGAACAATAAAAGAAAAGAAAAAAAATCTTACTCCGATCGCAGATGACAAAACTCCTCGAAACCATTCAGGGAGACTGGTCGAGTCTAAAAAGTGATGAGGAGATCGAAATTCTTACGAAATACGCGAACCAAGGACGTAGTCTACTTTGCATAGATCAGCATCACAAAATAACAGAGTTCGTATTTTTTTTTCTGTATGAGTTTTTATTTATATTCACGAGTCATCGAGCTTTCGAACATTATTATCCGTGAATCCGATCGAAGAATCGCTGAACTTATCGAATCTTCTTATTCGATGTCGTACTTTTTTCAACTCGGCTCGTACGTGTTTCTGCTGAGTCTTTCAGCGGTGCAGGGTGCAGGTTGGTATTCGATGAAATAATTATCGGGGGTCTCATTGCCCGCTAAATGACTGCAATTTTTCGATATGAATTTCGGGTATGGCGAATCATTCGTAGCACCGTCGAGGGCGCCACTATCCCCCCCCCCCCCCCCCATCGACGTACTTTATTAACCGTTTGAGTCCCAGGGGATATTGAAAAAACACTGTCGAAGAATCCCGAACAGCGCGATCGCGCTTACCGTGAACGGTGCTGAGTTTTCTCGACATAAAATCTGAACAGCGCGATCGCGCTGCTTGGGACTTAAACGGTTAATTTCGCGGCCGAAATAGGAACTAATTCTCGGAAGTAACGCTTCTATCGCATGAATAAACACAACACTACCGTTTAAGAAAAATAGCACCCTTGACAGTATTTTTTGGCCATCATTCGAATCCCCGAAATCCACTTTTGAAGAGCCGCCTAGCAGATTGAGTGCTTATCAAATCACCATAAAAATGCCTGAGGCATTTTGGTAGGCACTTTTGTTCAAAACGTGCCCGTAAATGCCCATGAACGGCTATCATCCGAAATGCCGAAATGTGACGGCATTTTTAGGCACTCACCAGCATTTTTAGGCACTCTTCGGCATCTTTAGGCATTCACCCGCATTTGTAGGCATTCATCGGCATTCTATTATGTTCCGGTTCGTGTCCGCATTTATCTGCGGGTGAAGTGTGAGTTTGGGCGACGGATTAAAATATAAGAAATATAACGCTCGACATGCGTATAAATAAAAAAACACAGCGGCGTGTCGGAAAAATTTCATTAGAGTGTATTCCTTTTTTTCCGTGTTTTTTAAGTATTGTATTATTCGTTATGTCTGTACGTTGAATAAAAAAATATGTGAGAATAAAATGCAGTTGAATGCGTTCGAATTCCGGGGAAGATCATAGAATGCCTAAAAATGCCGGTGAACGCTAAAAAAAATGCCATTGAGTGTTGGACTTTTGGGGTAGAAATTCGGGGTCGGTCACTCTTATGCACTTACCGTCACGATTTGAACAAAAATGCCTACCAAAGTGACCGTGAATGCCTCAATTAACTACGGTATTTAGCCAGTCCCTGATAGGCATTTCAATGGGCATCAATTGACATTTACTACGGCACCCAAGCTGCTAGGGCTACTTAAAAACTTTCATGCAATTATTCTAATCCACAATTTTTTGTTTTTCATGTTCGTCGCTTAGTTATTGATCAACCTCGGCGAAGTGGAGAAAGTGATAAGGCTATTGCAATTTAATTTTTCTCAGTTCAATCATCTGCTTTTCAACAGTTGGCCAGGCCAAAAACTAATCGATCAGAGCGCCAATTTTAGGGAATCCCTGTAAGAGTGCAATTTATTCCACCGAGTGAGTTTTTATACTTCCGTCACGATTATTATAATCATGAAGCTATCTTTATTACCGATAGATTCACCGTTAAATGGTATTTGCTATCCGAGATTTAAAGAGTTTATTTGAATAAGGAAAACGAAAGTATATACGTAATAAAATTGAATTGTAAATATTTATTCAAATCAATAAGAACGGAGCGTATATAACGGAAATTAAGCTTGATCGAATTGTTTTAGAAGTGCCCTAGCAGGTTCGCGTACCGAAAAAAAACACGGAAACAACAAAAGTGGCCACTGAAAAAGCAGCTATGAGCACTGAGTGCTTTTCGAACATTAAAAGCACCGAAATTTTGGTCGCAAGCTCAAAAAAAAACCGAATACATTTTTCGGCGTTCTTTTATGGTGCTTCGGACCAAATTCGCGTGCTATAAATGTTCGAAAAGCACCGGAAATAAAATTTTCGTCGGTGTTCAAATCTACTAGGGTACATATTAATCCACACAGAAATCCGTCAGTTATTCAAATTGAATCGATTCACCTTAGATTGCATCCGCCAACTGCTGAACGTCCATGCAACTCTCACTGTTCGCACAAATAATCGAGCCAGTGACAGGTAAGCCGCACAGTACAGACTGAACGAATACTTGTATCACAATGGATAGCACGACTGTTGCTTTGTGACGAGTCGCTTCCACCCCCAGTGCACGCAGGCGCAGAGAACTGTGGGCTCAAAAGTTCTTCGGGGTCGGAAGGGTTGAAGGAGGAACATAGAACGATCAAATATTCTCATTGACGGCGCTCAGGAGTTCGAATCCTGCGTGTTATCGCTATCGTTTCGATGCGACGTCCTTCACTCGCACGATCTGCATGTCGAAAGAAAAGGTGGCTTCAAACGAAAGCTACATAGAAATTAAGTTGTAATAGAGCCATTTAAATTCTACCCACCGAATAGACTCTCGACTATTTATCATCAAAGAATCTTCTGTGTAGAAGCGAAAGTGCATCAACCGGGACGACGTCATACGGAATACTTAATCAAACACGATGGTGGGGCTGCGAAAACTGTTCTTCGATATTCGTCACTTTTTCTACCGCCTCTCGTCAGTGATGGACATATTTCGCAGTCGATTTTATCGCTTGAACGCGACTCTTCTGTCGATGGTCGGGCTTTGGCCCTTCCAGAAGCTCAGGTCGTGGCAATTGTTTCAACAAATAATGTGGCACATCACTCTGATAACACTCATAACGACTCAGGTGGATCATCGACCACTTTTCACCACCCATCGATAGCCCATTTTTTCTTTCTTATTACCGATATCTTATAATCGTAGGCCATCAAGTTGCTCGAAATATGGGGCAACCTGGATATCATGATAGAGTGTATAACTCCAATTGGTGTACAATTTAACACTTGTATCAAGGCTAGCAACTACATTATTCACCGAAAACAGGTAAGCCGATTGTGCCGTGACGGACTGATCAAAATTCAAGCAAAAGTGCAATAAAAGGATGGGGAAAAAATCTTACTCCGATCGCAGATGACAAAACTTCTGGAAGCCATTCAAACAGACTGGTCGAGTCTGAGAAATGATAAGGAGATCGAAATTCTTTCGAAATATGCGAAGGAAGGACGTAGTCTCACTGTTATATATACAGGTGAAAGTAATACCGATCTAGTCGATAGGAAAATGGTAGATGCGGCAGAGTCATCGCGACGGTTTGCGGCACTGCAATACATGTAATTGCAAAAGCCAACTGACTAATTGACTGGATTCGATACCCCGATCGATGACGATCAGATTCAAGGATTGCGAACCGATATTATAACAGTCATTCGTTTCCGGAAATCAAAAATATTTCATTTTCAAATTTCGTCTTGTGACAGTTCAACCGTTTATCCCCGAAGTCGTTCTCAAAGCAACATCATTTCATCAAAGCAACACAACATTGCTGATTTTACATAATTATCACCACCATCCTGGCCTGTCCTTCTCGAAAATTCACGAAATCGCTACCATAACGTCAAATGATTCATGCCCAACGTCCATTTTTCTCCGGCGCCACGTCGATAATAAACGCGCATTGTATTTTCTAGATTACGCAATCGTTGACGTAATCGATAATCGCACTGACGAAAAATTTATTTCCAATAGCGTTACTGTTCTGCACTATGATCGTTTATCTCGTGATACCAATGTTGCCAAGATTTCTCGACGTAATAGTTCCAATGAACGAGAGCAGGCCTCCCGTGTATCTGTACCAGACTCAGTACTACGTCGATCCCGAGAAATATTATATATGGATATTACTGCACGGTTACTCGGGTAGTATGGTAACAGTGATTTTGATAATCGCGGCGGACACCATGTTTGTTTGTTACGTTATGCACGTTTGTGGAATACTCGCTGTTATTGGGTAATTACTCGATTGTTCTTTCAATTATTCGTTTGAAGCGATGCTCTACAACTTACGGTCGTTCTTTCCGCTCGACCGCCATCGCTGATGGCGCTGTCTCAGGCGCACTCATGGCCGCGCGAACGATGTAGGGCATCGCTTCGAATCTCGTACTTCCTGTAATGAGAGTGAAATTGATGCCATGTACATTTCGGACAGGCATCGTCTGGAGAACTTGACGTCCGAGCGTCGCGATGGCGATGTTTACACAATGACGAAGGACGGCGAAGAGAGATGTTACCGAGAAATCGTACTTTGCATAGATCACCATTACAAAATCACAGAGTTCGTATCTTTCGTTAGCATGAGATGTTATTTTTATGTACGAGCTTTCGAGTTTTCTAAAATTATTTTGTGGAAATTGGGATGAAGAACCGCTGAATTGATCGAATCCTCGTATTCAACATCGTACTTGATTCAACTTGGTATAGCTATGGTCATAATGAGTATTTCGGGGGTGCAGGTTGGTATTCGATAAACTTATCGAGGGATGATGCGCTCGTTGAATAACTTGAACATTTGTTATACCAATTGCGGGATAACGAAACGTTTTGTAACACCGTCAAGGGCGACGCCATCGAGTCTGATTGACGTTCCCTTTTAATATCGCGGCCGAAACAGGAACAAAAATTATCAGAAGTCATTCTTCTATCGCATAAATAAAGATGGCACTACTGTTTACTAAGAGTATCGGCCTTGACGGTATTTTTTGGGCATCATTGAAATACCCGTACTCGAGTTTTGAAGAGCCGCTTGGAAATTTTCATGTAATTCTCTTATCCACAATTTTGTTTTTATTTTTGTCGGTTAGTTATTAATCAAACTCGATGATGTTGAGGAAGTACTAAGGCTCTTGCAATTTACTTTTGCTCAGTTCAGTCATCTGCTTTTTAACAGTTGGCCAGGCCAAAAACTAATCGACCAGAGCGTCAATTTCAGGGAATCCCTGTGAGTGCAATTTATTTCACCGGGTGAGCTTCGATATTTCCGTTACGATTGTAAAAATCAGAAAACTATTTTTATTACCGATAGATACACCGTTGAATGGTATTCGCTATCCGAGAGGAATAAAAATTTATTACGATTCGTCATGATGCGTACGCTGAAGCCTCAAAAAATTACAGCCGGCAAGATCTACGTCCTGTCAATGGAAAACTTTGGTTCGGTACGAATACGATCAAACTCTTAGCTTCGACATTTATTATTGGTTACAAATATTGAGATGTTCCGTGAAACTTCATTGAATATATATTTCTTTTGTTTGAAGATTATAAAGACTTCTATGTCGTACTTCACAGTCTTCGCATCGTTTAGATGATTAGCTGTTCGCCATATGTCCTCGATGCACGTACAAACTTGGCGGTGAACGACACATATATTTCCTTATCATGTTTCGAATTGTTAAAGATGATCTCGAGATCGTGAGTCAATAAATTTAGATTGAAATCACGTTGAGTCGTTTCATTCATCAATAGAAAAATTACCTGCACTCGTAGTCTGTAATAAGTCCGACGTTTCGACTTCGCACCGTGGTGTAAATTTAACGGCGTCATTCTATTCAATCACCCAATAAGGAAAACCAATCAATTGGTCTCGATTTCTATCCACAAACCACCGGAGTCCTTTTTTAGAAGTCCTCGCATCTTGCACAAATAATCAAGCCAATGTAAGCAGCACAGTACTGACTGAAACCTCACTTGCACCACAATGAATACCACGATTGTCGCGTTGTGATGAGTCCTTCCTCGCCCTCAGTGCACGCAGACGCAGAACTGTGGACTTGAAAGACGTTGGGGGTCGAAACGAGTTGAATGAGAAACATAGAACGATTGAATATTCTTATTGTCGTCGCTCTAGAGTTCGAGTACTCCGCGTTTTCGCTGTCGATGCGACGCAACGTCCTTCATTTGCACATTAAATGATTGTAAGAACAAAGATGGTTCCGCGAAAATTTGAAGGACATTGAATATGGGCGATTACAAAGCGTTGAAAATGTTTTTCATCACACCGAAACGCGACTGTCAATTATCCGCCAACTTTGTGTGTAGGAGCAAAAATTATATCATCCGGAATGACAACATACAGAATACTTTATCAATCACGGGTCGCCCCACGGTGGTGGGGTTGCGAACAATGTTTCTTAATATTGGTCACTTCTTTTGTGGTCTCTCCTTCGTGATGGACATATTTCGTAGTCGATTTTATCACTTGAACGCGACCCTTCTGTCGATGGTCGGGCTTTGGCCCTTCCAGAAGCTCAGGTCGTGGCAATTGTTTCAACGAATAATGTGTCAAATCAGTGTGATAACAGTCATGACGACTCAGGTGGATCATCGACCATTTTTCATCGCCCATTGATAGCCCATTTTTTGTTTCTTTATATCGATCTGTTATTATCGCAGGCCATCAAGTTGCTCGAAATATAGGGCAATCCGGATATCATGATAGAGTGTCTAACTCCAATGGGCGTACAACTTAACGCTTGTATTAAGGCTATCGACTCCATTATTCACCGAAAACAGGTAAGCCAATTGTGCTATGACGTACCGAACAAAATTCAAGCAAAAGAACAATAAAAGAAAAGAAAAAAAACCTTACTCTGATCGCAGATGACAAAACTCCTCGAAACCATTCAGACAGACTGGTCGAGTCTGAAAAGTGATGAGGAGATCGAAATTCTTACAAAATATGCAAAGCAAGGACGTAGTCTTACTGTTATATATACAGGTGAAAGCGATAACGTTTTGAGCTACACGATAGGAAACTGGTAGATTTGGCAGAGTCGACGCGACAGTTTGCGATATTTTATTATATGTAATTGCAAAAGCTGAATGAATGATCGGTTTGACTCGAAACCTCCATCAATGTAGATTGTGGTCAACTCTGATCTGTACTTTCCGATAATTAACGACAATTTCCACCGAATCGTATGATCACTGATTGCTATTATAACGTCGTACAATACATACCGAACGTCCATTTTTCTTCAATGCCACGTCGGCAATCACAGCACAACGTATTTTGAAGATTGCGTGATCGTTGATATAATTGATAATCGCATTGACAAAAAATTTATTTCCAATAGTGTTTCTGTACTGTACCATATTCATTTACCTCATGATACCACTGTTGCCGAGATTTCTGGACGTAATAGTCCCTAGGAACGAGAGCAGTACTCCCGTATATCTGTACCAGACTCAATACTACGTAGATCCCGAGGAATATTTTATATGGATATTACTGCACACTTACTCGGGTACTCTGGTAACAGTGACGATGATAATCGCGGCGGACACCATGTTTGCTTGTTACGTTATGCACGTTTGTGGTTATTGGGTAATTACTCGATTGTTCTTTCAATTATTCGTTTGAGTTGATGCGCTACAACTTACGGTCATTCTCTCTCGCTCGACCGCCATCGCTGATGGCGCTGTCTCACGCGCACTCATGGCCGCGCTAATGATGTGGCGCATCAATTTTAATCGCATAATTTCCGTAAAAATTGTGAAATTGAAGCTATTCGTGATTTGATTAGGTATCGTCTGGAGAACTTGACGTCGAATTGTTCCGATGGCGAGGCCGGTGTTTATATAATGTCGAAAGACGACGATGAGAGATGTTGCCGAGAAATCGTATTTTGCATAGATCAGCATTACAAAGTTACAAAGTTCGTATCTTTCGTTCACATGAGATGTTATTTTTATGTACGAGCTTACGAGCTTTCTAAAATTATTTTGTGGTAATCGGGGTGAAGAACCGCTAAAATGATCGAATCTTCGTATTCAATATCGTACTTCCTTCAACTTGGTGTAGCTATGGTGCTGCTGAGTATTTCGGCGGTGCAGGTTGGTATTCGATAAATTTATCGAGGGGCTAAACACTCGTCAAATGACTTGAAAATTTTTCATACCCATTGTGAGCTTACCAAATGTTTCGTAACACCGTCAAGGGCGCCAACATCGGACCTCAGTGACATTCCCGATTAATCTTGTGGTCGCAATAGAAGCTAACGCTCAAAAGCAATGCGTCTATTGCACAAATAATGATGACACTACCATTCACTAAGAGTAGCACCCTTGACGGTATTTCTTGGGCACAATGGGAATCCCCGCCTTCTAGTTTTGCAGATTTTTGCCACTTGAAAATAGGCATGCAATTATTCTATCCACAACTTTGTGTTTATCTTCGTCACTTAGTTATTGATCAAACTGGGCCAAGTCGAGGAGGTTATAAGGTTCTTTCAATTTAATCTGGCTCAGTTCAATCATCTGCTTTTCAACAGTTGGCCAGGTCAAAAACTAATCGATCAGAGCGTCAATTTCAGGGAATCCCTGTGAGTACAATGTATTCCACCGAGTCAGCTTTGTTATTTCCGTAACGATAATTGAAACCATAAACCTATCTTTATTACCGATAGATACACGGTTGAATGGTATTTGCTATCCGAGGGAAACAAAATTCTCTTGCAATTCGTCATGCTTCGTTCGTTGAAGCCTCAGAAAATTACAGCCGGCAAACTCTACGATATGTCGATGGAAAACTTCGGTGTGGTAAGAACATAATGAAACTGTTACTTCGGCATTCGTTATTGAACGAAAATATTAAGATATTTCGTAGAACTCCATTAAATATAAATTTTTTCTGTTCGAAGGTCATACAAACGTCTATGTCGTACTTTACGGTGTTCGCATCGATTCGATAATTACTATATCGCATATGTCCTCAATGAAAGTATCAACTTGGCGGTAAACGACACATATATTTTCTTATCATGTTACAAATTATTAACGACGATCTCGAGATCGTGAGTCAATAAATATTGATTTAAATCAGGTAAAGTTGTTTTATTTATCAATAGAAAAATCACCTGCACTCGTAATTTGTAATAAGTCCGACGCGTCGACTTCGCACCGTGTTGTAAATTCAACGGCGCCATTCTATTCAATCACCCTATAATAAAATCCAATCAATTGACCTCGATATCCACAATCACTGAACGTTTTGGCAGCTCTCGCAGCTTGCACGGATAATCAAGCCAATGGTGGTAAGCAGCACAGTACTGACTGAAACATCACTCGCATCACAATGAATACCACGATTGTTGCGTTGTGATGAGTCCTCCCACCCCTAGTGCACGCAGACGCAGAACTGCGAACTTGGAAGGCGTTTGGGGTCGGAAGGGTTGAATGAGGAATACAGAACGATTGAATATTCTCATTGTTGTCGCTCAAGAGTTGAAGTCCTGCGTGTTTTTTCGATCGATTCGCGACGACGTTCGTCATCCGGACCATCTTCGAACAGCAAAAAAAGGCGCCTTCAAAGAGAAGCCACATTGTAATCGAGTATTGAAAGAGCTATTAATTTTCTACCCTCTGCACGAAGGCCCGACTATGAATTATCCGCAACTTTATGGCGCGAGGCCGAAATTATAACATCCGAGATGACATCACACGGAATAGTCGATGAAACGTTCTTCCTTCGACAATGGACGAGTTTTCAGCAATAATTTTTCAATGTCGATTACTTCTTCCATCGTCTTTCGTCAGTCATGGACATATTTCGCAGTCGATTTTATCGCGTGAATGTGACTCTTCTGTCGATGGTCGGGCTTTGGCCTTATCAGAAGCTCAGATCATGGCAGTTGTTTCAGCAAATAATGTGTCAAATAAGTGTGATAACAGTCATGGCGTCTCAGGTGAGCCCTGGACATTTTTCAACGCCCATTGATTGCCTTTTTTTTAATTAATACCGATTTGGTATCATCGCAGGCCATCAAGTTGGTAGAAATATGGGGAAATTTGGACATCATGATAGAGTGCCTAACTCCAATGGGCGTACAGCTTGCCGCTTACATCAAGGCCACCAATTCCATTGTTCACCGAAAACAGGTGAGTCAATTACTACGTGAAGTGAAACCAAAAACATTGAAGGTGGACGAAAAAAAACGAGCGAATGGATACTTTGTAGATGACGAAGCTTCTCGAAACTATTAAGAAAGACTGGTCGAGTCTGAGGAGCGATGAGGAGATCGAAATCCTTACGAAATATGCGAAGGAAGGACGTAGTCTCACTATTATTTATACAGGTAAAAGTGATACAGCTTTTCGGTACACGTCAGAAAAATGGTAGATTTGGCAGAGTCAACGCAAGAATTGACGGTGTTGTGGTCCATGTAATTGCAAAAGTCAACTGACTGATTGCCTCGATTCAAAACCTAGATCCATGATGATTGTAGTCGAGGATCGCGTGCGGATTAAATTTTACATAATTATATCTGTAATTACGAACTGCAATTTGATTCTATACAAAATTATCCACACTATCCTGGTGGTGTCAAACGTACGTCGCGCCATCTACAGTCATTGTCGATACTTTTCGAGGATTAACAAAAATAATCAACGAATCGTTACACCGCCGATTGTTGTTACAACGTCGAACAATATACGCCGAACATCCATTTTTCTTCGGTGACAAGTCGATAATGAACGCTCATCCGATTTTGCGGATTGCGCAATCGTTGATGTTATCGATAATCGTATTAACAAAAATTTATTTTCAATAGTGTTTTTGTACTGTACCATATTCATTTATCTCATGATACCACTGTTGCCGAGATTCCTCGACGTAATAGTACCAATGAACGAGAGCAGGACTCCCGTGTATCTGTACCAGACTCAGTACTACGTCGATCCCGAGGAATATTTTATATGGATATTACTGCACACTTACTCGGGTACTCTGGTAACAGTGACGATAATAATCGCGGCGGACACCATGTTCGCTTGTTACGTTATGCACGTTTGTGGAATACTCGCGGTTATTGGGTAATTACTCGATTGTTCTTTCAATTATTCGTTTTGAGGCGATGCGCTACAACTTACGGTCATTCTCTCTCGCTCGACCGCCATCGCTGATGGCGCTGTCTCACGCGCACTCATGGCCGCGCGAACGATGTAGCGCATCGCTTCGAATCTCGTACTTCCTGTAATGAGTGTAAAATTAATGCCATGTACATTTCGGACAGGCATCGTATGGAGAACTTGACGTCCAAGCTGCGCAATAGCGATGTTTACATAATGTCGAAGGACGACGATGAAAGATGTCACCGAGAAATCGTGCTTTGCATAGATCACCATTACAAAGTTACAGAGTTCGTATATTTCGTTCGCATGTGATGTTATTTTTATGGACGAGCTTTCGAGCTTTCTAACGTTATTTTGTCGGAATCGGGGCGAAGAACCGCTAAAATGATCGAATCCTCGTATTCGATATCGTACTTCCTTCAACTTGGTATAGCCATGGTCCTGCTGAGTATTTCGGCGGTGCAGGTAGGTATTTGATAAACTTATTACGGGGCCAGACACTCGTCAAATGACTTGACATTTTTTACTACAAATTACGAGTTTACCGAACGTTCCGTAACACCGTCAAAGGCGCCGCTATCGCACCTCAGTGACATTCCCGATTAATCTTGTGGTCGCAATAGAAGCTAACGCTCAAATGTAATGCGTCTATTGCATGAATAACGATGGCACTACCATTTATCAAGAGTAGCACCCTTGACGGTATTTCTTGGGCATAATGGGAATCCCCGCCTTCTAGTTTTGCAGACTTTTGCCATTTGAAAATACGCATACAATTTTTCTATCCACAATTTTGTGTTTATCTTCGTCACTTAGTTATTGATCAAACTGGGCCAAGTCGAGGAGGTTATAAGGCTCTTTCAATTTAATCTGGCTCAGTTCAATCATCTGCTTTTCAACAGTTGGCCAGGCCAAAAACTAATCGATCAGAGCGTTAATTTCAGGGAATCCCTGTGAGTGCAATTTATTCCACCGAGTCAGCTTTGATATTTCCGTCACGATTATTAAAATCATAAAGCTATCTTTATTACCGATAGATACACCGTTGAATGGTATTTGCTATCCGAGGGAAATAAAAATCTCTTGCGATTCGTCATGCTTCGTACGCTGCAGCCTCAAAAAATTACAGCCGGCAAACTCTACGATATGTCAATGGAAAACTTCGGTGTGGTACGGATACAATGAAAATGTTAGCTCCGGCGTTCGTTATTGAACAATAATATTAACCTTACATTGGTCACCATATGCGACCTTGCGACTGCGGTCACCTCATGAAGGAAATGCCGCAATGCTTTCCAGTCTAGTGCGCGCGTGGAGGAACTCCTTATAGAGCGGGCGGACTCGGCGCGAATTTTGCGACGTCGCCACAGAGAAACCATTAGCGAGTCCTGGTCACCTCCTAGAGAAATCTTTGTACATTGGCGTTCCTTCCCTATAATTATTTTTATTCTCATATGCCGATCTTTTCAATCAATTCGACGAAATGATAATTAATTTCTAAAAGCTTCAAGACCCCAACGCTAATTTTTCAAGAAAATCCCGCCAATAGTTTGCAAGATAAAAAATAACATTTCGTGCCGGGGATTGCCTCATACGGTGACCAATCTAGGGTTAAGACGTTTCGTGAAACTTTATGGGATCTATATTTTTCCATTCGAAGGTCATACAAACTTCTCTGTCGTACTTCACGGTGTTCGCGTCAATTCGATGATTGGTCGATTGCATATACCCTCAACGCACCCACTAACTCGGTGGTAAACGACACATATATTTTCTTATCATGCTACAAATTATTAACAATGCTCTCGAGATCGTGAGTCAATAAATATCTATTGAAACCGGGTTAAGTCGTTTTATTCATCAATAGAAAAATTACCTGCACTCGTAGTTCGTAATGAGTCCGGAGCTTTGGTTCCGCACCGTGCTGTCAATTTAACGGCATCATCCTATTTAATCACACGATAAGGAAATCCAATCAATCGACCCCGGTTTTGATCCACTAACCACTGAACGTTTTGGCAGCTCTCGCAGCTTGCACGAATAAGCACGTCAATGTGCAAGTCAGGTGAGCTGCACAGTACTGACTGAAACGTAACTTGTACTACAATGAATACCACGATTGTTGCGTTGTGATGAATCCTCCCCCCACCGTCAGTGCACGCAGACGCAATACTGCGTACGCAGAAGTCGTTGCGGGTCGGAAGGGTTGAATAAGAAACATAGAACGATTAAATATTCTCATTGTCGTCGCTCGGGAGTTCGAGTCGTGCGTGTTACCGCTATCGTTTTGCAGCAACTTTCGTCACTCGCACGATCTCCGTGTAGAGAAAAAGGCGGCTTCAAACAGAAGCCACATGGAAATCGGGCTTTAATAGGGCTATTAAGATTCTATCCGCCGCCTAAACCCTCGACTATTCATCATCAAGAAACTTTTCCGCGTAGAGGCGAAATTATAGGATCCAGAATGGCATCATACGGAATACTCGATGAACCGCGGGCTCTCCACGACGAAGAAATTCATCGAACACTGCTGCTATCGTGTCTCGTCAGTCATGGACATATTTCGTATTCCATGTTATCGCCTTAATTCGACCCTTCTGTCGATGATCGGGCTTTGGCCCTATCAGAAGAAGTCATGGCAATGGTTTCAACAAATCATGTGCACGACCCTCATGTGGTCGTTCTTGACGGTCCAGGTGAACCCTCGAAAATTTTTTCATCGCTCACTGATCGCCGTATTTTCCTACAATATCCGTCGATTTCTCTCACAGGCTATCAAAATGCTCGAAGAGTGGGGAAATTTCGACATCATGATAGAATGCTTAACTCCGATCGGCGTAATATTCGGCTCGTGGATAAAAGCCGCCAGTTCCATTATCATGCGAGATCAGGTGAGAAAATTATACCGTGCAGATCGAGAAAAAGTGTGTGAGAAGATAGCGTGAAAAACTTTGATCGCAGCTGAAGAAACTTCTCGAAATCGCTCAAGAAGATTGGTCGAGTCTGAGAAATGAGAAGGAGATCGAAATTCTCACGAAATATTCGGAAGACGGACGCAGACTTTCCATTTATTATGCAGGTGATAGTGATACCGTGTTGAGGTACATGATAGGAAAATGGTATACTCATCGACACGTGTGAGTTGCGGTAACCGACGAACTAATTGGCTAAATTCGATTCAAACAATCCCACCGTCTTAAAAATTACAAAGTAAAACGATGACGTTCAAAAGTGAAAGGTTTTTAAATTTTGGGGAATGTTTTTCACATACGAAAATCATCCCTCGTTACCGTAGCCTTCACTTTATGATAATTGACGAAATTTTTAATCGAATCGTTCGATTGCGACTCGCCGTTTATCATTGGATCAAATAATTTAGGCTAAGCATTCATTTTTCGCCGGCGATGAGTCAATAACGAAGACGCATCGTATTTTGTGGATTAATGGATTTATCGTTGGTATAATCGATAACGGTATTGACGAAAATTTATTTTTAACAGTGTTTCTGTACTCCGCCATGACGTTCTATCTCATGATTCCGCTGTTTCCGCGATTCCTCGATGTGATTGTTCCGCTGAACGAGAGCAGGCCCGCCGTAACTCTGTTCCAGACTCAATATTACGTGGATTCCGAAAAATATTTAATATGGATATCATTGCACACCTATTCGGGTACTGTGATAACAATGGCGACGGTCATCGCGTCGGACGCCATGTTTGCTTCTTACGTTATGCACGTTTGTGGAATACTGGAAGTTATTAGGTATTTAATCCATTGTTCTTTTTATTATTCGTTTAAGGGGATGCGCTGCAACTTGCGGCCGTTATGTCTCGCTCGACCGCAATGGTTGCTCGGTTCATGTAGCGCATCATCTTAAGGTCTTACTGGATGGCATTGAAAAATCGTCAAAATTCTTAAAAAATTGAGGAATGATATTTCTCGATAGAATAATGATACATGAATTATCTCAGAATTGTTTACTGCGTAATTTCGTAGTTATAGATTTATGAATTTATCACGGTGGCTTATTGGAAAACAGCTTCTGCAGACGTCAATGGTTGCAAAACGAATGGAAATAAATCGCTGTAAATTCAGGAAAAATGATATCAATAAGATTTGAGATCGACAGATAAATGATGATTAATTTAAAATGGATCGACTGAGTAATTGTCGAGAAATTAATTTAAAAAAAGTAATAAAAAGTATCGCCTGAAATAGTTGTAACAGTTGTACAATCACTGACAGAACGTCAGTCAACCACGCGCCAATATCTTCTAATTCGGGTTAAATCATTATTAAATGTGGTACATTAACATTTCTTAGTGTTAATTAATTATTAGTTCAGCTATTTGTGAGGCCAAACATGTACGACACGATCCAGACTTATCAATCCACAATTCCCCCATTTTGGACTAACTTTTTGCCCGACGATCCATCCAGTCAGACCTTAAATTGCCATGCTCAGTTTCGAAAGTGTTAATTTGAAAATTTGCATCATATTGACAGGCATCGTCTGGAGAATTTGACTCCCAAGCGTCCTGATGGCGATACCGATATTTATACGATGACGAAAGACGAGGATGAAAAATGTTACCGAGAAATCGTACTTTGCATAAATCAGCATTACAGAGTAACAGAGTTCGTATCCTTCGTTCGCAAAAGATGTTATATTTATGTGTACGAGCCTTCGAGTTGTCTAACATTATTTTGTGGGAATCGGGATGAAGAACAGCTGACATGATCGAAGCTTCTTATACAATCTCGTACTTCTTACTACTTGGTATATGCATGCTCCTGCTGAGTCTTTCGGCAGTGCAGGTTGGTATTCGATACACTTATGGGGGGGGGGGGGGGGACTCGTAGAATCATTCGGATTTGAATAAATATTGTAGCAATAACAAGAGGAATTAAACTTTGCGATATTGGAACTCGCAATACTCCATGGTGCATCGCCTCTTGCGTAACATCTTTTTATTAAGGGCTACGATAATATCAAGTTTTTAGTGGTAAAATTGGGGGATTTTCACGATTTTTTTTAGCCATGATAACTTAATATATCTTGTAATTGATACTCTATAGTGTATTTTAACGAAAGTATGTCGACATAGCTAAAAAAATCAGGAAAATACCTCAATATTTCAGCAAACAACTAGATCTAACCCCTTAACCTGCTAATTAGTTTATTTATATTTTCTCTAAATTCACGGCCGATTCGGAACATTTAGAGCCTTTCAAATGTTTTGATCCGAGAATTACCGATTTCATGCTAATAGACACCAAACATCAAAAGATCAAAATTAATCGATATACTTTTCAATAGCATAAAATCCCGCCTATACACACACCCGATTTTGGATTATTGCGAGCTTTTACCGTATTTCATATAACTGTCGAGGGCGCTACCGTCAACCTTTTCCGATCTCCATTGACTTTCCCGATCAGTCTCGACCAATGTTTCCATTCCATCAATAAAACCGCTATTACCTTACAGTAGCGCCTTGGACGGTATTTTTTAGGCCTAACTAAAACCCCCGCATTCTGATTCTCTAAACAGCCACTTGAACGTTTTCATGAATTTAACATTTTTCTACCATTTCCTTCTCCCTTTCGTCGTTCAGTTAATGATGAAGCTAGACCAAGTCGGGGAGGTCGTGAGGCTCTTTGGATTCAACGTCGGTCAGTTCTTCCATTTGTTTTTCAACAGTTGGTTTGGTCAGCAATTAATCGACCACAGCACCCGTTTCGAAGATTCACTGTGAGTGCAACTTTACCTCTCAACTTTGATATTCCCGTCATGATTATCAAAAACGTAAAAAAAAAAAAAACACTTTATCATCGATAGATACACCATCGAATGGTATTTGTTATCCGAGAGAAATAAAAATCTTTTGCGATTCGTCATGTTGCGTACGGTGGAGCCGCAGAAAATCACAGCCGGCAAGATCTACGAAATGTCAATGGAAAACTTTGGCATGGTACGAATACAATGACAATTTTAACCACGGCGTTCTTCGTTAAACAATAATCTTACAAAGACTTCGTATAAATTTATGGACCGTAAATTTTCTCTGTTCGAAGGTCATCCAAACTTCTATGTCGTACTTCACGGTATTCGCGTCGATATGATGGTCAGATTATTTATCTCGGGTGGTAAACGACACATATATTTTCTTATCGTGTTACGAATTATTAACGATGATCTCGAGATTGTTAGTCAATAAATATTGATTGGAATCAGGTAAAGTCGTTTTATTTATCAATAAAAAAAAATTACCTGCACTCGTATTTTGTAATAAGTCCGACCTCGGTTTCAATCCACGAACCACTGAACGTTTCGCCAGCCCTCGCAGCTTGCACGAATAATCAAGCTAATGACAGGTAAGCAGCGCAGTACTGACTGGAACATGACTTGTAACACAATGAATACCACGAATGTTGCGTTGGGATGAGTCTCCCCCACCTCTAGTGCACGCAGGCGCAGAACTGTGAACTCGAAACACGTTCGTGGGTTGGCAGGGTTGATTTAGGACTATAAAACAATTGAATATTCTCATTGTTGTCGCTCAAGAGTTTAAGTCCTGCGTATTTTCTCGATCGATTCGCGGCAAAGTCCGCAATTCGCGCGATATTCACGCGAACAGAAAAAGGCAGCTTCAAAGGAACATTGAAATTAAACATTTTGCGGAGCAATTAAGATTCTACCCTCCGCCATAGAACCTCGACTATTAATTATCCGGACAATATTCGTACAGAGGCGAAACTATATTATCCAAGATGACATCACACGGAATTTTACATGAACCACGATCCGTTTTACGATGGAAAAGTTTCCGAGATATTGATCAATGTCGCTATCGTCACACTGCTACTATCGCGTCAGTCATGGACATATTTCAAAGTCGATTTTATCGCATAAATGCAGGACTTTTGTCCACGCTCGGGCTTTGGCCTTATCAGAAGCAAAAATCGTGGCAATTGTTCAAACAAATCATGCTTCATATCTGTGTGATAACAGTAATGGTGCCTCAGGTGAGACCACCACATTTTTCTTTGTCCACTTTTTTTGTTTTACTTTGTTTTTCCCATTCGAATATCGATCCATTGTTATCGCAGACCATCAAAATGTCCGAAATATGGGGCAATTTGGACATTATGATAGAATGTCTGACTCCATGGGGCGTGGAGTTTTGCGCGTGCATCAAGAGTATCAATTCCATTATTCACCGAAAACACGTGAGTCAATTATGCCATGACGGACGGAAAAATTGAAAGAGATCGAAACAAACTAGGTATGCACTTTGATCGCAGCTGACGACACTTCTCGATACCATTCAGAGGGATTGGTCGAGTCTGAGAAATGATAAGGAGATCGAAATTCTTACGAAATACGCGGCGGAAGGACGAACCCTTACCGTCGGTTATGCAGGTGAAAGTGATGCCGCGTTGAGGTACATGATAGGAAAATGGTACATTCAGCACATGTAGTTGTGGAAGCTATCGAACCGATTGGCTTGATTTGTAATTTCGATCCTCAAACATTGGAGTCGATGAACGCGAACCCAGATCTGTTGAATCATGAAGATTCGTTTATCGTCGTTTCGGATGATCGAAAATGTTTCGTTTTCGAATTTTTCTGTCACTCGCAGTGTCGGTGTTGAAGGGAAGCAGCTGTCGGACAAATTCGCATTGTCTGTATAATACACTGAAGCTTCGATTATTCATTGCTCGGTTATGCAGTCGCTCAAGATCAGTCACGCTTCGATACGGAGCGTCCCCGGAATTCGTGGAAAAAAGTTCAGGAGCGTATATGCGTCGGATTGTTTCCGGCTTGCATTCATTTTTCCCGGAGACGACACATTGCTGTCGCTCTGGCAGTGATCACAGCTCTGCACGGAGTCAAGCTTGATTGAGTCTGCAGGGAGGAAATTTTCGAGACCTCTCGATTATCCGAAGACCTCTGCCGTGACTGGATAGCCAAGGTTTCAGTGTAGTTTCAGTGTTTATCATGGAGGATGATCATAAGGAGACCGAACTAACGTTACCTAACCTAGACACTTTTCTGTCGGAAATACAGTAATACACGTACTTTCCAAGTAAAGCCTTCGTGTGAAAAACAAATGTCGAGTTTTTGACGAATGCTAGTTCATTAAATTATCAAGTTGTCGATAACTGAACTTTGTCAATGTTTTGGTTATTCCCTCAAGCTTTAATGGCTCATGATCCGCCAATTCACCCATTTTGTTTTTCTTTGAAAAAATTGTAAGATACAATGTCGTTGATGCTGTCAGTCCATGTGACATGAAGTGAGGTTTGATTCGAGTAATAACCTTTGCAGAACGAATGACTGGAGAACAGGGGATGGTCTCACTATGCCTCGCCACAGTCTGACTCGGCACAGTGGGATGGGGACAGTATGCCTCGGGGCAGTCTGAGACGGCGCTGTCTACCTCGGGGTAGTCTGACTCGGCGCAGTCTGCTTCAGGGCAGTCTGCCTCGGCGATTTTGACAGGTCTCCAATCCGTCTTACCGACAAGAGATATGTATCCTTCCTGTTTGTTAAACTAGATGCGCGCGCCATCAATCGAGCGTGCCTGACGACGCGACTGATCAGTGGATCTCAACTAATTATACATTATACTTATGCATTATAATGTATGTGCAAAGGGAGTAAGATGAGATCCATTGATCAGACGCGTCGTCAGGCACGCTCGGTTGACGGCGCGCGCATCTAGTTTTAACAAACAGGAATGATACATATCTCTTGTCGGTGAGACGGACTGGAGACCTGTCAAAATCGCCGAGGCAGACTATGACGAGTCAGACTGCCCCGAGGCAGACGACGCTGGGTCAGACTGCCTCGAGGCATACTGTCCCCATCCCGGCACGATCTGCATCGCCTCAGTTCGACTCGGCACAGTCTGCATCGCCTCAGTTCGACTCGGCACAGTCTGCCTCGCCACAGTTCGACTCGGCACAGTCTGCCCCGGCGATTTTGACAGGTCTCCAGCCCGTCTTACCGACAAGAGATGTGTTATCATTCCTGGTTTTTGAATCTAGATGCGCGCGCCATCAACCCAGCGTGCCTGACGACGCGTCTAATCAGTGGACCTCCACTTCGCCCCGTCGCACATACATTATAATGCATTGTAATGCATAATGTGTAATTAGTTGAGATCCACTGATCAAACACATCGCCAGGCACGCTCGGTTGATGGCGCGCGCTTCTAGATTCAAAAAACAGGAATGATAACATATCTCTTGTCGGTAAGACAGGCTGGAGACCTGTCAAAATCGCCGAGGCAGACTGTGCCGAGTCGGACTGTGGCGAATCATAGTGAGACCATCCCGAGAACAGGAGACAGGATAAGCCGATCTCTCGTCTCCTGTTTGCCGATTTTTTGTCTTCCGTGCGCTTCCGATAACGATCTGCTCTTTTTCAGTGAATCACGTCCATAGTAGTTTGGTCTCCCTCTGTCAATCCTCCACGGTGGCACTGCTCGCGTTTCTGACAACCGCGACACCTTAGAAACGCTGACAATGTCACTGAATTGGACCGTGGGTATTTCTTTGACTAACAATGTTGACAACGTAGATAGCCAACTTCATTGGCATCGACCGCACTATCTTTACAACTCAAAAATCAAACATTTTCGAATGCTGGACAGGCACACAAGAATCTTGCGGTTCTACTTTTCGATCGTGATTTTACTCTTTGACAATTAATGAAATTTTTAATCGAATCATTAGATCTTTACTCGCAATAATAATGTCGAATAATCAATGCTGAACATCCATTTTTCTTCGATGATAGGTCGAGATGATGGAGCCCAGACGAGAGAAGCCCAAACTCCAATGGCGGATGCCCAAAAAAATGGGACCAAACGTAGCGCTACCACGTGGCCCAATTGTAAACCTTTGCTGACCTTGAAATTGGTTTCGATTTCAGCACCAGGAGTTCGGGCCGCTTATCTCTAGGATCCATTATCGAGATATAGGGGCACCGTATTTTACGTGTTACGCAATCCTTGATAATCGATAATCGCAATTAAAAAAAATAATTTACTTTCAATAGTGTACCTGTGGTCGGCGATGGTATTTTATCTCATGATACCGCTGTTGCCGAGATTTCTCGACGTAATAGTCCCTCTGAACGAGAGCAGGCCTCCCGTATATCTGTTCCAGAGTCAGTACTACGTAGATCCGGAGGAATATTTTTTGCCAATAGTACTGCACACCTATTGGAGTACTCTGATAGTAGTGACGATGATCATCGCCGCGGACAGCATGTTCGCGTGTTACGTTGGACATGTTTGTGGAATACTCGCAGTTATTGGGTAACGTCTCGATCGTTATTGGTATCATTCTTTTGAGGTGATGTGCTACAACCCTGATAGACAAATGTGCAGTCTAAATGTGGTTGACAGCACAGGAGAGGCAAGTTGGCAGCAAGGCTTGGCGTTAAGATTGAGGCAGCTGCGTCCGCATTGAGCTTTACATCTACAATAAAACCTCTCAATCGTCAACCTCGCAATAGTTGAAGATGTAACGCCCTTCGCGGAATATCGCGTGATTGGATTCAGCACTATTGATTTCATTGATATGTTTCACGATCGGTACAACCAATTATTATTTTCCTGTACGTGAATTCACAACCAAAACAAAACATTCAGAACTTGTAAAATCTTGCGATCTGACAGCCACTGGTTTCATGTCGGTGGACCCTAACACAAATACATTGAACTGTTTCACTATTGGCTAATCGATGAACGTTACAATAGGGGAATCCCGCCCATTTATCCTCCCGGCTTTCCACTATTGAGAGGTTTTACGGTATATATATGTCGCATGACAGACTGTTGCCCACAACTTGACGCAAAATATCTATCTGGGTAGCGCCATTTCACTTGCGCTCATGGCCGCTCGGTCGATGTAGCGCATCGCTTCAAATCCCATATGCTTGCATGCTAATAAAGTGTGAAATCAAACCTATTTATGATTTGGAAAGGCATCGTATAGAGAACGTGACGTCGGAGCGTCCTGGAGGCGATGGCGATTATTTTGTAATATCGAAAGACGAGGATGAGAGATGTTCCCGAGAAATCGTACTTTGCATAGATGAGCATTACAAGATCATAGAGTTCGTATCTTTCGTCCGCATGATATGATTTATATGTCTTTTTCACATTTATATCATTTATGTTGTCCGCATGTACGATGTTTCGAGGTTTCTAACGTTATTTTGTGATAATCGCGGTAAAGAGCAGCTAAATTGATCGAATCTTCTTACACGATATCGTACTTTATTCAATTTGGTATATGCATGGTTCTGCTGAGTCTCTCGGCGGTGCAGGTGAGTACTTGGTACACTCATCAGGGGGCTACGTGCACTCGTAGATCAGTTCGAAAAATTTTAAATAATTATCGCACGAATATGCAAAAATATATTTCGTAGAAGTGTCGAGGGCGCTACTTATCGCACCACAGCGACGTTTCCGGTTGGTCTCTCACCCGAAATCAGGGCTAACGCTCGAAAATGATATTTCCGTTTCATGATAAATAGCGCTGTCCACCGACAGTAGCGCCCTCGACGGTTTTTTTTGGCAAAATTGGAATTTCCGCACTGTGGTAGTGAATAACCCGTTCGAAATCGTGATGCGATTAAAACTTTGACTATTTTGTTCTGATTTTCGTCCCTTAGTTATTGATCAAAGTCGGCCAAGTCGAAGAGGTTATAAGGCTCGTTGGATTCAACCTCGCTCAGTTCGCACATTTGTTTTTCAACAGTTGGCCGGGCCAAAAACTAATCGATCAGAGCGAAAATTTCAGGGAATCCATGTGAGTACCATTTTTTCCCTCGGCTTTCATTGCTCTTGCCAAGATCATTCAAAACGCGAGAAATCTTTATTATCGATAGATACACCGTGGAATGGTATTTGCTATCCGAGGGAAATAAAAATCTTTTGCGATTCGTCATGCTGCGTACGCTGGAGCCTCAGAAAATCACAGCCGGCAAGATCTACGAAATGTCAATGGAAAACATGGGTGTGGTACGAATACAATTATAACATCAACTTCGGCGATTGTTATTGACTTATGATAATTGTGAATTTCCTAAAATATCGTGGAATCTATATTTTTTCTCTGTTCGAAGGTCATACAAACTTCTATGTCGTACTTCACGGTCTTCGCATCGATTCGATAATTGGTTCATTGCATATGTCTTCAATGAACGTACTTGGCGGTAAACGACACATATATTTTCTTATCATGTTACAAATTATTAACGATGATCTCGAGATCGTGAGTCAATAAATATTTATTTAAATCAGTTAGAGTCGTTTCATTTATCAATAGAAAAATTACCTGCACTCGTAGCTTGTAACAAGTCCACCGCTTCGGTTTCGCACCGTACTTAAAATTCAACGGCGTCATTCTATTCAATCACCCCATAAGAAAATCCCATCAATTGACCTCGGTTTCCATCCACAAGCCACTAAACGTTTCGACAGCCCTCGCAGATTGCACGAATAATTACGTCAATGACAGGTGAGCAGCACAGTACTGGCTACGACATTACTTGTACCACAATGAATACCACGATTATTACGTTGTGATGAGCCCCACCCACCCTCCCCACAGTGCACGCAGACGCAGCACTGTGGACTCGTGAGTCGTTGGTGGTCAAAAGGGTTGAATCGGGAACGTAGAACGATTAAATATTCTCATTGTCGACCCTTGGAAGTTCGAGTACTGCGTGTTATCGCTATCGTTTCGATGCCGCGTCCGTCACTCGTACAATCTCCATGTAGAAAAAAAAGGCGGCCTCAAACAGAAGCCACATCGAAATTGGGCTTTAATACAGCTATTAAGATTCTACCCGCCGCATAGACCTTCGACTATTCATCATCAAGAAACTGTCTGTGTAGAGGCGAAATTATATTATCCACGATGACATTATACGGAATACTCGATGAACCACGGACTCTCCACGATGAAGAAATCCATGGAACACTGCTACTGTCGTCCCTCGTCCAGTCATGGACATATTCCGCAGTCGATTTTATCGTCTTAATGCGATACTTCTGTCGTTGATCGGGCTATGGCCGTATCAGAAGCTCAGGTCGTGGCAATTGTTTCAACGAATGATGTGTCAAATCGGTGTGATAACAGTCATGACGAGTCAGGTGACGCCTCTACCGTTTTTCATCGCTCATTGATTGCTTTTTCGAAAAAAAATATCGATCTATTATTATCGCAGGGCATCAAACTGCTCGAAATATGGGGAAATCTAGACATTATGATAGAATGTCTAACTCCAATGGGCGTACAGCTCGGCGCCACCATCAAGGCCACGAATTCCATTATTCACCTAAAACAGGTGAGCTAATTTTGCGGTGATGGACTAGAAACGAAAAATTGGAGCAGCGAAGCAAGTTAAAACAACGAACACTTTGATCGCAGCTGACAAAACTTCTTGAAACCATTCGGAGAGACTGGACGAGTCTGAGAAATGATAAGGAGATCGAAATTCTAACGAGATATGCGGAAGCAGGGCGCAACCTTTCTATTCTTTATACAGGTACGAATGATACCGTATTGATGTACATGATAGAAAAATGTCAAATGATCAATAACGAAGACATGTTTTGTGGATCATGGAATCGTTTTCATGATCGATAATCGGATTTACGAAAAAAATTACTTTCAATAGTCTCTCTGTACGGGGCTATGGTATTTTATCTATTGATACCGCTGATGCCGAGATTTCTGGACATAATAGTCCCCATGAACGAGAGTAGGACTCCGGTATATCTGTACCAGACACAGTACTACGTAGATCCGGAAGAATACTTTATATGGATATTACTGCACACTTATTCGGGTACCGTGGTAACAATCACGACGGTCGTCGCAGTAGACACCATGTTTGCTTGTTACGTTATGCACGTTTGTGGAATACTCACGGTTATTGGGTAATTGCTCGATTGTTATTTTTATCATTCGTTTGAGACGATGCGCCACAACTTACCGCCATTTTCTCTCGGTCGACCGCCATCGCTGATGGCGCTGTCTTCCGCGCAGTCACGGATGCAAAAACGATGTAGCGCATCGCTTTGAATCTCATATTCCCCGTTAAAAGTGTGAAATTAATACCACCTATGTTTCGGACAGGCATCGTCTGGAGAACCTGACTTCCAAGCCTCGCGATGGCGATGCCGGTGTTTGTATAACGTCAAAAGACGACGACGATGAGAGATGTCGTCGAGAAATCGTACTTTGCATAGATCAGCATTACAAAGCTATGGAGTTCGTATATATATTTTTTTTTGCGTACAAGATGTTATTTATATCTAAAAGCTATCGAGCTTTCTAACATTGTTTTGTGTGAATTCGACCGAAGATACGCTAAACTGATCGAATCTTCTTATACGATATCGTACTTTTTGCAATTCGGTATATGCATATTCCTGCTGAGTCTTTCGGCGGTACAGGTTGGTATTCGGTACACGGATCAAAGGGCTATGCACTCGTAGAATTATTCGAAATTTTACAATAAATACCGAAGAAACGGAAAATCATTCGTAAAACAGTCGAGGGCGAGACTATCGCTCTACAGTGGTGTTTCTTTTGAGTCTTAAGCCCGGAATCAGGACTTCCGATTGAAAGTAATGTTTCCATGCCATTGATGACACTGCTGTCAGCCTAAGGTAGTGCCCTTGACGGTATTTTTCGAGGAAATTGAAATCCCCGCAATCTAGAAGTGAATAGCCCGCGAAAAAATTTCGTTCAATCGACATTACTAAAATTTCGTTCTCATTTTCGTCGACCAGTTATTGATTAAATTCGGCCAAGTCGAAGAAGTTGTGAGGCTCCTTGGATTCAATATGGCTCAGCTCACGCATTTGCTTTTCAACAGTTGGCCTGGCCAAAAACTAATCGATCACAGCGTTAATTTCAGGGAATCCATGTGAGTGCGATTCCTCCCGCTTAAAGAGCTTCGATATTTCCCATCACGATTAGAAAAACCATAAAGATATCTTTAACACCGACAGATACGCCGTTGAATGGTATTTGCTGTCCGAGGGAAATAAAAATCTCTTGCGATTCGTCATGCTTCGTACGCTGAAACCTCAAAAAATCACAGCCGGCAAACTCTACGATATGTCGATGGAAAACTTCGGTGTGGTACGAATACAATAAAAATGTTAGCTCTGACGTTCTTAATTGAACTACGATATTTATAAATTTCGTAAAATGTCATGGAGTCCGCGTTTGCCTTTTGAAAGGTCATACAAACTTCAATGTCCTACTTCACGGTGTTCGCATCGGTTCGATAATTGGTTCATCTCATACGTTCTTAATCCACGTAAATACCAACTCGGCGGTAAACGACACATATATTTTCCTACCATGTTTCGAATCGTTAACGATGATGTCGAGATATCGAGACAATAAATATTGATTGGAATCAGGTGAATTCGTTTTATTTGTCAATGAAAAGATTACTCGCACTCAGTAGTTTGTAATAAGTCGAACGCTTCGATTTCGCACCGTGCTGTAAATTCAACGTCATCATTATTTTCAATTACCCCATACGAAAATCCAATCAATTGACCTCGGTTTCCATCCACAAAACACTGATAGTTTTGGCTGTTCTCGCAGCTTGCACGAATAATCACGACAACGATAGGTAAGCAGCACAGTACTGACTGAAACATAACACGTACTACAATGAATACCACGATTGTTGCGTTGTGATGAGTCCTCCACCACCCCAAGTGCACGCAGACGCAGAACTGTGGACTCGGAAGTCGTTGGGGACGGAAGGGTTGAATGAGGAACATAGAACGATTAAGTATTCTCATTGTCGTCGCTTCGGAGTTCGAGTCCTGCCTGTTATTACTATCGTTTCGATGCGACGAAATTGGGCTTTAATAGAGCCATCAAGATTCTACCTTCCACATAGACTCTTCTGTATTCATTATCAAGGTACCTTCGGCGTAGAGGCTAAATTGTATTATCCAGGATGACATCATACGGAATATTCGATGTACCACGGACTCTACACGATGAAGAAATCCATCGAACACTGCTACTGTCGTCCCTCGTCCAGTCATGGACATATTGCGCAGTCGATTTTATCGCCTGAATGCGATACTTCTGTCGCTGATCGGGCTTTGGCCGTATCAGAAGTTCAGGTCGTGGCAATTGTTTCAACAAATTATGTGTCAGATCAGTGTAATAACAGTCATGACGAGTCAGGTGAACCCTCTGCCGTTTCTCATCGCTCATTGATTGCTTTTTCGAAAAAAAAATATCGATCTATTATAATCGCAGGGCATCAAACTGTTCGAAATATGGGGAAATCTGGACATGATGATAGAATGTCTAACTCCAATGGGCGTACAGCTCAGCGCTATTATCAAGGCTACCAATTCCATTGTTAATCGAAAACAGGTAAGTTAATTATGCTGTGATGGACTAAAAAAAAAATTGAAGCAGCAGAGGATGTGAAAAATGCCAACACTCTGATTGCAGCTGACAAAACTTCTCGACACCATTCAGAAAGACTGGACGAGTCTGAGGAATGATAAGGAGATCGAAATTCTTACGAGATATGCGGAGGAGGCGCGCAACCTCTCTACTCTTTATATAGGTAAAAGTGATACTGTATTGATGTACTTGATAGAAAAATAGCGAATGATCACTAACGAAGACGTATTTTGTGGATCGTGGAATCGTTTTCATAATCAATAATCGGATTTACGAAAAAAAATTACTTTCAATAGTCTCTCTGTACGGGGCTATGGTACTTTATCTCTTGATACCGCTGTTGCCGAGATTTCTGGACATAATAATCCCCATGAACGAGAGTAGGACTCCCGTATATCTGTACCAGACTCAGTACTACGTAGATCCGGAAGAATACTTTATATGGATATTACTGCACACTTATTCGGGTACCGTGGTAACAATCACGACGGTCGTCGCAGTAGACGCCATGTTTGCTTGTTACGTTATGCACGTTTGTGGAACACTCACGGTTATTGGGTAATTGCTCGATTGTTATTTTTATCATTCGTTTGAGACGATGCGCCACAACTTACCGCCGTTTTCTCTCGGTCGACCGCCATCGCTGATGGCGCTGTCTTCCGCGCAGTCACGGCTGCAAAAACGATGTAGCGCATCGCTTTGAATCTCATATTCCCCGTTAAAAGTGTGAAATTAATACCACCTATGTTTCGGACAGGCATCGTCTGGAAAACCTGACTTCCAAGCCTCCCGATGGCGATGCCGGTGTTATTATAACGTCAAAAGACGACGATGATGAGAGATGTCGTCGAGAAATCGTACTTTGCATAGATCAGCATTACCAAGCTATAGAGTTCGTACTTATATATTTATTTCGTATGAGATGTTATTTATATCTACGAGCTATCGAACTTCCTAACATTATTTTGTGTAAATCCGACCGAAGATACGCTAAACTGATCGAATCTTCTTATACAATATCGTACTTTCTTCAATTTGGTGTATGCTTATTCCTGCTGAGTCTTTCAGCGGTACAGGTTGGTATTCGGTACACGCATCAAAGGGCTATGCACTCGTAGAATTATTCGAAATTTCACTATAAAAACCGGAGAAACGGAAAAACCTTCGTAAAACAATCGAGGGCACGACTATCGCTCAACAGTAGTATTTTTTTTGAATCCCAAGGCCGGAATCAGGACTTCCGATTGAAAGTAATGTTTCCATGCCATTGATGACACTGCTGTCAGCCTAAGGTAGTGCCCTTGGCGGTTTTTTTTCGGGGAAAATTGAAATCCCCGCACTCTAGAAGTGAATAGTCCGCAAAAAATTTTCATTGAATCGACATTTCTACAATTACGTTCTTATTTTCGTTGTTCAGTTGTTGATTAAATTTGGCCAAATCGAGGAGGTCGTAAGACTCGTAGTATACAATGTAGCTCAGTTCACGCATTTGCTTTTCAACAGTTGGCCTGGCCAAAAATTAATCGATCACAGCGTTAATTTCAGGGAATCCATGTGAGTTCAATTCGTTTCGCTTAGAAAGCTTCGATATTTCCCATCACGATTATCAAAACCATAAATATATCTTTATCACCGACAGATACGCCGTTGAATGGTATTTCCTGTCCGAGGGAAATAAAAATCTCTTGCGATTCGTCATGCTTCGTACGCTGAACCCTCAAAAAATCACAGCCGGCAAAATCTACGATATGTCGATGGAAAACTTCGGTGTGGTACGAATACAATAAAAACGTTAGCTCTGACGTTTTTAATTGAACTACGATATTTATAAATTTCGTAAAATTTCACGGAGTCCGCGTTTGTCTGTTGAAAGGTCATACAATCTTCTATGTCCTACTTCACGGTGTTCGCATCGGTACGATAACTGATTCATCTCATACGTTCTCAATCCACGTACATACTAACTCGGCGGTGAACGACACATATATTTTCCTATCACGTTGCGAATTGTTGCCGATGATATGGAGATCGTGAGTCAATAAAATATTCATTGAAATCAGGTGAAGTTCGTTTTATTTGTCAATGAAAAGATCGCTCGCACTCGTAGTTTAGAATCTGTCCGACTCATAGGCTTCGCACAATACTGTGAATTTAACGTAAGAGTCTCACTACGATCGTTATTAGATAAAATGTTAATTTTAAAATCTATGGGATTTTATGTGGTAAACTTTTTATATAGTGAAAGTATTTGATACTTCACCGAAGGTTCTAATTAGTAATCTTAGGTTGAAAATGGAAAAATTTAACCCGTTGTTTCATGGACAACCCAGTTCGTCAGCATTTAATTACTGATTTCATCTCCTTATCGATTCGATGGCATTCACAGTTAAGTTGCCACTTATAAATTAGATTCTGAAGATTCCGAAGTGATCATAAAAAAATAGGTTCACCGAATTATTCGAAGAGAACTTTAAAGTTAATCTCGATAAAAACTTCACAAAATTGCGTATCACGCAATAGCAATGACGTTCACGAAAGCCCTTATCTTTGTTCTTTGTTATCTTTGTTTTTAACAAATAATTAATTGATAATAATTAATTGTTGTTATGTTTATTTTTAATAAATAATTAATTAATAATAATTAATTGTTGTTATGTTTATTTTTAATAAATAATTAATTAATAATAATTAATTGTTGTTATGTTTGTTTTTAATAAATACAAAAAATTTTTGATAAGTTTGTAGATTTTGTGTTACATTCACACACGCGCACACACATACTCGCGCACGCATGCACACATCAATTTATACTGAACGTTCCCTCTATTTTGCCCGAATAATCAGTCCCAGGCTGGTTGCTTAACTGGAGTTTCGGCGCAAAAAATTCTTGAGCTCGGAGTTCGAGTCGGAGTGGGGGAAGCGCTCGGGTGAGAATCTGGGGAAAGTTGCTTATTGGGAGTTCGGACTGTAGTTGCGTAGTTCAACAAAAAAGGGCGCGGAAAATCCGCGCCGGATATCCGATTTCCCGCCGTTACTCACCGCAATATTAATATCTCCCATAATCATGTTGTTCTACGTAATAATCGCTCGACGCGATTCAAAAACGCGTTTCGCACCAACCCATCACCAAAAAATCAATTCCGCAACACATTACGATATTTCTTCGTTTTTTATTACGGCAAGAAAATTGTATACGCAAAGTCGCTACGGAAATTAATTATACAATCGGATATTTAATCGCTACAGCTAGTAACAACGATAAATGCAAACCGATACCGAAGTAATGAAAAATTACGCCTACGATATGAATTCGTGTATATATCTTACAATTTTCGGCGGACTTGTATAAAAAAACATTGTTAAAAAAATGTTTATTTTGTTTATTCGTCGGTCACGTCGCGATGTATCGTAACGATAGACCATGGGTCCCCAAACCCTAATAAAATGCACAACTATTGTCTATAATTCTGCGTTTTATCATTAAAAAATTAATCAGAAAAAAATGAAGATGTACACGAATAATTGTGAATTCCGTCAATTAAGATATTTTTGGAATTTAAATACAAATACATTACAAGTTACATCACAGTACTGCAAAGTTGAGATTGAGAGTTTCGTTATGCTATGTCGCAGTTAGATCTTTGAATCACAGCATTTTTCAGATATTCCAACACTTTTTGTGGCAGTTTTGGGTTTATTTTTTTCTTTTCTTTGATCGACATACTTTCGGGTAATTTTTTTTTCTCCTTGAAACAGAAGAAAAAATGTTTCTACGTCGACGAGTTTAAAATAGGGCAATCGTTTCAGCACGCAAATCTTTCTGAAGTCGTATTTATCTCTGCTGAATGGAATTATTTTAACTTTTTTCGAAATCTCAGCGACGTAAGCGGCGTCGAAAATTTGAACGAAAGAAAATTATAATTTTTGCTACTTTGTGGCAAGTATTTGTTTAGTTAAGGATAATCTTGATTATCCGAATAATCAGTTGGTTTGTGCGAATACACAAATTTAGAACAGACGAAATTTTTGACTATTATTTTCTAATTAATTATGAAAAACCTTTCAATGATGTAATTCATCTTGATATTGACTATTCTACGAATAAATATTACAATATTATATTATATCATATAAATATTATAATATGATATTATAATATTATATTCTACGTAAATAACCTAAATATTACAATATTATATTATATCGTATAAATATTATAATATGATATTATAATATTATATTCTACGTAAATAACCTAAATATTACAATATTATATTATATCGTATAAATATTATAATATGATATTATAATATTATATTCTACGAATTTGTCCCAATTTCATTCGGATAATCGACATTCCGATGTATTTGAGCACCCGAAAGTATTCTCTCAATCGTCATCCCTACGATTACAATTATTTGTACCGGCTGGACCATACATTGGCACTCGCTTCATTCGCTCCACCAAATCTCAATCTATCTCAAAAACGTCCACGAAAAATTACAAACGTTTTAAAATATTATTGCTCGATTAATCTTAAATCGTACGACGATCGACGGAAAATCTTTTCCCGAGAAAAGCATCCTCGATCTTGATTAATTTTCACGTTAGAATTCGTTTATTTTCAAAATTTATTGTCCAAATGAATTTCGGGTTGTACGATGAATACTTTCCAAACTTTTCCACAATTCGACGTATCTTCGAGAGTCAAATAATTACGCATCGGCAGTAATAAATTTTCGTATGGATCGCTGCCGAATTGATATTCTTGCATGGCTCGATAAACAGCGCGAAAAGGCGGTTGTTTCTGCGAATGAAAAGTTCCACGCGATCCGTGAACGACCAGAGCTCCTTCGCGTTCGGCTTCCGTGCACACGGACATGTACATGCAATGATCGGGACGATAATTGAATCGGCACGGATAAACGTAAAGTTTTTCGGGATGAAAATGAAATATTATGTTTATTATATCCTGATCGCCCCAAGTTATTTTCAATCTGTACTCTTTGTGAATGGGTATAACGTAATCGGTCCAACGAAATTCTCTCATTCGCGTTAAATTCATTAGCATTACTCCGGAATTAACTCCGAGCTGGCCGTAATAAGGATGTTTGGCGAAACGATTGTACCAACCGGTGTTCGTGTCTTCGTGTTCCGGACTTAGAGCGGCCAATTGAGTGGAATTCATTTCCTTGAATTTGTCCCAAATTGTTTCGGGAGGCGCCAGAAAAAGGGTGTCCGTGTCCACGTAAAGAATCGCATCGGTGGTGTTGAGTACCGACTGGAATTAAAATGTCGATAGTTCGATCGATAAATTGGAATTACGCGTAGTTTGAAAAAATATATTTTTTATTTACTTCTCTGATTAATTGTGATGATGAGCAAAGAGAATTATGATGAAAAATATTTTTTAAAGAATAATACGATAGATTAAGAAAGAAATGATAAATTATTACAACAATCGTAGAGAGATAATTCAAGTGAATAATAAAAATTTGTAATGAAAAGCTTGGACACGAGAAAACGTTTTTTTTTCTAGCAAACATGCGAATCAAATTGATTTGAACGTGAGTTAAAAATATAGTAATTGGAACAGGAATTCGTAATGATTTTTTTCCAAATGGTAGATGATCGAAGTTTGATTTTTTAATCGACGAAAGCTTGTTATCTTTGCAGAAATCTTTTTGTCAGCGACAGACTCTTCAAAATACAAATGGCTTACGGGCAAGAATAATCTTTGCGCGGCGCACGGCTTGAAAAGTTTCTTCCACATGGCGACGTCGCTATTCTCAGGAAACGAAACCGGTTTGAGAACAAAATTAAAAGTTTTGTTGGTCTTGTATTTCCATTCGGCAAGTTTCTCATCGAAAGCCGGCAAAAGATTGTCGTCGGCAATGACGATGAATTTCAACGGTCTGGCGGCGAAGACGAGGGCGGATTTGATCATGGTCAGAGATTCTTCGAGTCTGTCTCCGCAGGCGACTACGCAAATGATGATTTCGTCGAGTCGAACGGAGACGGTTGGACTCTTGTCGGAGGTCGAGGAAATCGTTGTTTTCTTGTTTCCCGCATCGTACAGCTTTTTTGGCAGATTCGTTGTGTAATTGAGCAAAATAACAAGAGCGACGAAGCACAGAACGAGAAATATGTATCTGTTCAAAGATTTCATTTTCACGATTTTTCGATCTCATTTTATTTATCAATCGAATTTTCACGCTTTTGCAACTGCGTAAGATGTCGGCGTCGCGATTGACATTTCGGGGTGCGAGGAGTTTGGTTTCAATCGTTAAGATCGTCGAAAATTGAGATAAAAGCCATAATTATGATCTTGACGGTTATCACAGCCGCTTGGGACTATCGTTGATGACTGCATAACCTCCAAAATCAAACGTTGCATCGAGGATGGCGATTGGCTACATCTGGCCGTGAATCGAATTCGAGGCGTCAGCTACAGGTTGAAATTGACACTAGATTTCTCATGTGAAATTCTTACACGGGATTTGAAGTTTCATGTGCATATCGAGATTACAGCGTTTCAGATAATGGCAGTACGATGATGGCGCGGCAGTGCGCTAACCCGAGCCAATCACAAACAACCTATCTACATATCGGCAAGTATATTCAAATGCGAGGATGCGTGATATAACCTCACATAACCCAGAAGGTTGGGTTTCTACGATAAATCGAATACCACATCGTGACAATTAATCTTGTTAAAGAAAATGATGAGTTTTCTGCCGAGGCTCGTTGGTGTAGGATCCGTTAAATTGATCAGGTGTGTGTGACAATAAAAACTTCACCTCTGAAAGACGTTATCGAACATCAATTCAAAAAATGGCAAAAAAAGAATTTTAAAAAAAGACGATCGCTCTTTGTTGAAATTAAACGGTGAATTAAAAAAAATTTATGATTGCAGAAGTTTTCATCGATCGTGCGGATTGTCCGGTGGTTCGTACGAAGGAGATGGAAAAACAACAGTAACTATATTGAACAGGGATGCTGAGTATGGATTGATGGTTGACAGCGTCGGGACGGTGAGTACACATTAAGAACCAAGAACAAATATCGTTTTCTTGACAACGCCTTAAAACAATGGGAAAGCAAATTGTTAAAAGGTCTTACTAGATGGATCTTTGGGCGAAAAGTTCTGTTTTCCCATAAGCGTTAAATTCACAAATTTATGACTACTAAATTCTGTCGTAGAAAATTCTAAGATAATTCATGTATTATCATTCTATCAAGAGCTGTCATTCCTCAATTTTTCAAAAATTCTGGCGATTTTTTAATATCCCTGCGGTGAGACCTTAAATCGTTTGTATTGATTAAATTTATTTTTTTCTAAGGTCGGATTCAAATTAAACAGCGGTCTTTGGGTATTGGGACCGATGATAGTGTTCCCAAGGTCCGTAATTGGTTGGAATATCGGGTCGAGCGACGAGATAACAGAGGAATCATTGACGCTCTTCAAAGTTCTCGACCCGACCCTGGACATTCTTGTAGTCGGACTGGACCAGAAATACGCACCCGCCACCTCTTTCATCAGGACCATCGAGGACTTTACAAAAAAACACAAAATTTCCATCGAGATCCTACCTGTGGAGCACGCTTGCTCGACTTTCAATTTTTTAAACTCGGAACACAGATACGTGGCTGCTGCTCTGCTGCCGCCTAAAGCGTCTTTGCCCAAGGGTCTCGTGACGTACCAGGACACTCTAAAGAGAAGGAATCTCAGAAAACCGACGGAAGGGATAGAATCCGAATAAGGAATCAATGAAAAACTATAGAAATACGATAAATATCGAATAAAGATATGAAAAAAACTGGCTATGTAGAAAATTAAAAGGAAAAAGGAGGAATAAAAATAATTAGCTTTACGTCAATCAAGATTTAAATCATTTATCCTACTTATAGAAAGATAAAACAGCCTACGTTATATTTCAACGCTTTTTTACTTTTTATAAGTTTCCTGCTTAATAATTAACCGCTTTCTCTTTAATCCTACCTCTTGCAACCGTTTTCACGTCTTATTGAATTTTTTTTAACACGTTGCCATTTTATTATTTTATAAATAAACTTTCCGTACATCATCTAGAATGTTCAAAGCATGTTCTGTAATTTTCTTTAACCACTTCGGACGGATATGTCTCACAATCATTTTTTGAAAACTGACTGGGTAGAAACCACCCAGTGTGACGGCCGTGACATTATTTGGTAGTCGAAGGATTAAATGTCTCCAATGGCGAGATAACCTCAAAATGACGTGCCCAGAGAATCAGAGATGGCGTATCCGTGGCTCACGCATTCAACATACGAGGAATGTGGGGCAACACGTAGACGTTTTCCGTGATCCATATTTTACCGTTTTATTGTTAAAACCCCGTTTTTGTTGAACTTTTTATACATTATTCGTTAAAATCGCGCCGAAGACATTTCGTATTTTTCTCGTTTACGACGAATCTTTCATTCACAAGTTTCGACATGTAAGTATATAAATGTGTACTTGATTATTATTTTTGTCTCGTTTTTCCATCATTATTCCTTTGTTTATCACTTATTGGATACACTTTTAATTGAGATGGTAGTAGCAACGTTCAATTACGACGTCAATGTAACAAAAGAATTTTTTCGGAATTTTTTTTTATCCAATTTTTTTTGTTTAACTGCGTCAAAGGAAATAAATTCTAAAATGGGGAAGGTTATGCAGTTACTTGTATGAGAATAGTATGATTTGTTACATTTTTTGTTGTATTTTTATTTGATTCTGTTTAGTTCTCGGTAGCTGCGCAAAAATTATTTTATATCTTCCGTCGTTGATGTTCCGATAAAATAAGAAAATCCCAAAATCAGAGCTTGATTGAGACGTCTTTTCTACATGCGCCGAATGTGCTTTTTTCATCTTTGCAGAATGGGGTCGGAATACGACAGACCGCTGCTGCAATCGTCGAAAGATCCGTCCGTTCGGGCTGCCGATTTGTCGCTGGAAGACAAACACTTTGGTGCGTCGAGCGGAAAAAATCGAACCACTACGGTAAACAGCATTCGCACTGCCACCACAGACCTGCTGGAGAAGGAGTCCGGCGAGACGAAAAATTTAACGCCAAACGGCAATTTGCCCAAGTCCAGACCCGAACCGGAGGACGGTAAAAGTCACAAAAGAAAGAGAATCAATACCCCGGACAGTGAAATAGTTGCCAATGATTCTCAAGACAGCCGTAAGTTATGATTAGTTCGTAAAAGATTGTAGAAGAAAAGATTTTTTGCATTTTTTGTGCACGATTTTTGCACTGTATCATTGTCGAGCAATTACCGCACCTCGAATGATGTCATAAGGTTTCACAGAGCGAGAGAGGTAGTAGCTAATTGAGTTAACAGAATCAATGATGGACTAGTAACGG
>OZ020166.1:12996667-13015224 GCA_963971145.1 Sussaba pulchella
GCATATTCGCTCGTCGAGACATCGATGAGGGTGAAGAAATAACGTTCGATTATGCCGGTGGTTTGGACAAATCGACGGATAACATGAGCGAAACTCCGTGCGCTTGTGGAACCGAATTTTGCCTCGGTTACTTGCCCAATTTTCCTATTTGATTCAACTGATTTTTGTTTTTTTTTAGAACAATTGTTAATGAAGGAAAAACATTTTTTTTCGTTATATTTGAATTTAATTTTTTGTTGAGTTTTTTTTTTTTTGAGTTTTTGTTTTTCTTCATCGAGGGATGAAGATGAGAATGATATTGACGGTGCGAAGACAACGAGATTATTATACGGGTGCGTTCTTGATAGTGAGGGAATTATTTTCAGGATTGAAAACTCGTTAGACGAAGAAATTAGGTATGAAAATAATTTTGCGAAGAAATTGACGAGGAATTAAATCCGTGCGATTTAACGCAAACTCGGGGGTAAAAAAAAAAAATGGAATATCCGTGATGTGTATATAGAAATGTTTGTACAATTGATCAGCGTTGTCGCGGACGAATGTATCATCGAACAATCGTATTTAATTTATCGCTAAACTGCCGAGAATAAATAAATTAATGAAGATTTGAAGAAAAAAAAAAAACGTCGAACGCAATTCGTCGAGTTTCTTCGTGCTCGGTGGAAGAAGCTTAAAGAGGAATTGTAAATTTTCGACATGGTGTACATTGTTGATTATAAAATCGCTTGTCAACAAACGTTTCTGAAGTGTGAAGATAAAAAAATTTGAACTGTTTTATGGAATAAAGTATGCGAGATATCGAACGTTTCAGAAATGGCATTTTTATTCGCGAGATTGGGTTTTTATATTATTGAAATCGCTACGTTTAATCCAGGATTTAAGATAGATTTTAAATTTTTACGTCTGAAAACTTATTTGGTTCTTACGAGGATTTTTTTTTTATTAACAGATAAATTACAACGTGAGTATGTGTTTCAACAGGTGACAACTACAGCTCGCAACAATTTGCAATCATTTGGTTTTTTTTGTTTTTTAAAATTAATTGTTTTTTTATTTTTCGTAAAGTTACGACGTCGTAGCGGATTCAGAATGGGAAGTGCTGTCGCTGCTGTATCTCCAACGCCACCAGGTTACTTTCATGCGATCCCAAATATTGTCGAAAGAATCCATTGCGGGTCTCACGTCGAGAAGTGCAAATTTGTATTTTTCGTCGACCTGTCCACCGTCGTAATAATCGATCACGTATCGCACATCCTTACCGCATCTGTCGACGATCCAGTCGTGACGATCGAACGGTAATTCGTATCTGTGGGTAGAAAAAAATTTTTTTAATTTTTTATTTCATTTATCAATTTATTGGATAATTTTATTCATCTATTTTAAAAATGAAGAACTTAATAATTAATAATATACTTGTTGAATTTATTTATTGAATTGATTGAATGATTTTTTTTATTTTTTAATAAATTATTAAGAATTCATTTATTATTATATTCAATTTATTGAATAATTTTATTTATCAATTTGAAAAATGAAGAACTTAATAATTAATTGATAATTTACTTGTTGAATTTATTTAATGTTTTAAATTGTCTGTATGAAGAATCATTTACTTATTCATCGGAATATTATTCCAAAATTATTATTCAATTCACAGTAACAATTTTTTATTTCATTCATCAATTTATTGAATAATTTTATTTATCTGTTTTAAAAATGAAGAACTTAATAATTAACAATTTACTCGTTGAATTTATTAACTTATTCAAATTCATTTATTTTTCTGATTAAGATTGAAATGAAAATATTTCGATGCCGAAATTTTCTGAAGAAAGTAAAATAAGAAAATCCAAAAGAAATTAAAACGTATCATTCAAATTTTTGAGATTCAAATTTTTTTTACCCCATCCAATGACGAATTCGCGCTCTTGGCGAATAGTCCTTGGCCTTTCCACCGAAACTCTTCAACTTAGGAGTCATGCACTCGGTGGCGTGAAGCGCTTCCCACTTTAAAACCTCTTGCCACGCTTGTTCGTTGTTCGCGTTGTGAATTTTTATAATATCCTCCATGTCCTTGGGAGCTATGTCTTCGGTCTTCCAGCGCCAGCCTTTCCTCAACATGGCGTTCCAGAACATTTGCTGGGACGGATAAACCCAGAACTCGCCTTCGGCGGTGGCTTTGGGAATCGATGAGATCTGTCGCTCGGTGGGCAACGGAAAAGGCTGGTCGGGCGCTGGCGATTGATTGGCCGCAGGCATCTGCGGAGACATTTTTACGTTTGCATTCGTTCGATTCGCACGCAGTGGAAATTGTTGACCCACCGTTAACGAAGTTGTAAAAAATAATATAGACCGATAGATTTTCTTTTCCGAATGTAAAAAGAAGATTAAAAAATCGGTTTTTTCAGAGTTTCGCAGCGACTCGAGCTGTACTACTTTAGCTAGAACTACGCACCATGTTCAGAGGATTTATGTCGTTCGGATTTGTGGGATTCATCGGACATTCGCTGGCCATTGTCACTGGTTTCTGTTCCGCCGGCTTGTGCATCGGACATTCCGGCGGCGGTTCACCCTGTAACGTTTTATGCGCGTGGGATGGCGGTTTTTGAACGGTTTTGTCGGAAATTGGAACGATCACGTCCGCTGCGCTGACCGTCGCCGCCGTGAGAGTGTTTCCCATGATTTTGATTTTCTTCTCAAATCTGAAACAACGGAAAGTTTGATTCGTGACTCAGTCTTGTAAATTTTAGTCTTGTAAATTTACTCAGACAATTTAAAACATTAAATAATTCTCAATTCGAGATAAATTTTGTTAAGGGGTTATATTTAGTTGTTTGCAGGAAAATTGCAGAGAAACCTAAAAAATTGATTTGGAGCAAAGTTGACGTACTGAGGACCTGACGCAATAAGATTCGAGGAAACGACACTATTTGAATTTCGAGGTTATGTCGCTATTTAAAAAAAAATCGCACATAACCTAATACCTGTAATTAGCGAATGAATAAAAGAGATAAATGTGATTACTGTGAAACCGTGAATGCTATAAGTAACGACGTAATCGAATATTTCCCGAAATACGTGTTTATATGAATGAAAAACGTAACGAAATGTCTGGTTTGCTTCTAGACTCACCGATCGATGATGTAATTTATTTATCGACGGGGATTCAATAATACTAGTCGATTAATCACTCCAACGTTAGATGTATTTATCCTTCATCTACGGAATTTGTCATTCAGTCATATTCACAAAGGCGAGAAGTATACTTTTGAATAAATATTTTAAAAGGACGATTTGTCGAGAACTGAAACACCTTAATTCCGAGTTCTCTCGCATTCTTTCGTTTTTTATTCTGCTCCGAGCCAGTCTTGCCAGATTGCGCGATTTTATCGCGCACGTGGGCGTGTCCGTTACCCTTTCCAGCTATATTTTTTGCCGGGCTCCTGACGAATTACTGGCTCCAGCTGTGAAGCAAGCTACCCAAAACCGCCGCAACCGATAGCGTCGCTTTCACCATCCGCTTGTCGACCGTCCTAACCTACTCCGCTTGCGCGCTAATATTCAAAATATGTATCCGAGCCTCGCACTCGGACACTTTGCTCGGATTCCGAGCAAAATCAACAAGCTATCACTGCAAAATCATAATGGCTCGATGATGCACAGGGAAATTGTAATTTTGGGGAAAATTTTTTACTCGTGTTTAATACCGTTACCAGACTGGGAACTTCCCCGCATGTGGGAGCTGTGCTATCCCTTTTAGGTGAGGTGATACATAGACTGGTTCACCATGAGTTCGAGTGACATAGCGCCATGGACGGTTGCGGTGGAACGAGAGAGAACGAGGGAAATATGTATCACATAACCTCAAACACGAGTGCAGAGTGCAGCATGTTTCTCCAACCGCGTCCGACCCATCGACATATAGATATGGACCGATAACACTGCAAGGTGAACTGAAATCGTAATAGAAAGAGAAGAGACTAGGTGGATTTATTTCTCTCTCTCTCTTTTCCGTGAAAGAGAGAGTGAGAGAGGGATAAACCCACCTAGTCTCTTCTCTTTCTATTACGATTTCACTTTTCCTTGCAGTGTTATTGGTCCATATCTATATGGCGATGGTCCGACCAATCAGCGGATCGGCCTTACGTTTATTTGCAAACGTCTGCAACACATATGGTATGATCATACTAGGAACGATATTTACATTTAACTGCTATTGCTAAGTACTTAGATTCATTATTAATATATGTGCCAATTACATTCCATTTTGGCACCGCGTACGTTGGGAAAGCCGACGAGACTTAGCCGAGTCGACAGATCTTATTTGCATGCACATGTTGAATGTTGGCGCTCAACGGAGCAAGTCAGTGAAGAAACTACACGGAAGTCGATAGGCAGCGCGTCGAGTAATGCTATTGACTTGATGCGTCTGGAGGCGGCGTTACCCAGCTGCCTCTCCTCAAGCGCCTTTCGAAAAAGGCGTGGTGGGGGGCTCTCCAAAACGTCCCTTCCCCTCAATCTGGCAACACTGCTCCGAGCGCCTCTTTTCGCTAGCAGACGATAATCACGACCGCGATTGCAGCGCTCGAACATTGGAGGAGCAAAATTATGGGTACAATTAGTTTCACGTCGGTAAAACAGTTTTCACAATAGTTGACAGACTTTTTTTTTTATTTCTTTTTCAAATAAACGTTCATCTCAAGAATTTCTTGGAACGTTTATTTAAAAGCTCCTCTTCTGAATACATCTTCTGCATAATTGAGTCCACTGGTTTGGTCCAGCTTTCAATCAAATGTAAAAAAAGGTGAAATATAAAAAAAATCGGGCGTTTTATTTCATTAAAATATATTTATAATATATATACACTCAGTACAAATTGCAAAGAAAAAAAAACAATAATCAATGCATTCAACGTTACGATAAGTGCATCTTTTTCAACTTTTTCCGCTTTTAGAAAAATTCATTTTCAACGATAACGTCCACTTAAAATTTTCCAACTCGATGAACCATCGTCGTTGGGTTTCTTGTACTGCGACGATTTGTTATTTATTTGCTACACTAAAATACTGACGAAATATAGTTAAAAACAATTTTTTTAAAAATAATAATAATAACAATCTTTTAGCTATTAAACGACAACCCTGACAACAAATGTATGGAAAAAAATCCGAGTACAAAACGTGACACGTATAAATGCGAAAACTAATAGTCGATTCGAAAAAAAATAATAATAACGAAAAATCGATGCTTAGAACACTCTTCGACTTGTTCCACACAAAAATCCATGTACGATTTTTCGTCTTGCCTTGATACGAAGAATCGATTAAGCAGCGGTACTGGCCTCTCTGCAATTATCGCGGCGAGGGACGAGAGTTCATCGAATATAAACCGGATAAACGATATTGATTTATTTTACACGATTTCCAGAACGCGTTGAGAAGAAAAAAGAGGCAAAAACTCGTCACTCGCCACGAATTTTCATTGGCTCATTGCCGATCGTAACGAATATCGTTTAATTTCTCGAAATTTTCGCTGACTCTTTGCTGCCGGCGACCACGTGTTCGAGATCGAGACCGTCGTACTCGAGACCGCCCGCGTTGTCGTAATAAGCGTAATCGTAATCGTTCTTTTTCGCCGATTTCGGCCTCGGTGTCGTGGTTTCGGTGAATCCGGCGGTCGTGGAAAACGGTTTCGCCGATCCGCTTACGTACGTCGTTCCTCTCGGGGTGGTCGGCGATTGTCTCTGGTTGTAGCTGTTGGGGTTGTAAGTCGTCGGGCCTCCGGTTCTCCTGCGAACGAGAATTGATCAATTGAAGTATCGAACACCGCCATGTTGTTCCTATTATGTTTGAGCGATGGAATGATTTTTTTGCAGGAACTGAATATTTAATTCAATAATTCAATAATTCAATAATTCAATAATTCAATAATTCAATAATTCAATAATTCAATAATTCAATAATTCAATAATTCAATAATTCAATAATTCAATAATTCAATAATTCAATAATTCAATAATTCAATAATTCAATAATTCAATAATTCAATAATTCAATAATTCAATAATTCAATAATTCAATAATTCAATAATTCAATAATTCAATAATTCAATAATTCAATAATTCAATAATTCAATAATTCAATAATTCAATAATTCAATAATTCAATAATTCAATAATTCAATAATTCAATAATTCAATAATTCAATAATTCAATAATTCAATAATTCAATAATTCAATAATTCAATAATTCAATAATTCAATAATTCAATAATTCAATAATTCAATAATTCAATAATTCAATAATTCAATAATTCAATAATTCAATAATTCAATAATTCAATAATTCAATAATTCAATAATTCAATAATTCAATAATTCAATAATTCAATAATTCAATAATTCAATAATTCAATAATTCAATAATTCAATAATTCAATAATTCAATAATTCAATAATTCAATAATTCAATAATTCAATAATTCAATAATTCAATAATTCAATAATTCAATAATTCAATAATTCAATAATTCAATAATTCAATAATTCAATAATTCAATAATTCAATAATTCAATAATTCAATAATTCAATAATTCAATAATTCAATAATTCAATAATTCAATAATTCAATAATTCAATAATTCAATAATTCAATAAATGACACGATTAGCCGATAATCCTTCTAAATCCTTAATTTTCAAATTCTGAAATTTCCTTCGAAATTTCGACATATCGTAAATCATATGAATTTGGCCCTCCCAACCCTCAACGAATTCGATCCCTCGACCGCTCATCCGATCCACGATAATCAAACGTACTTTGGCACAGGTGTCGTCGTTCTCGGAGTTTCGGCAAGTTGATTGATGCTCGAAGGACTGAAACCGATTCCCGTTTGAGACCTTCCGTTGTCGTAACTTCCGGTACTGCTTTCGTAATATTTTCCGTTATTCGTCCCTTCGTAATTGCCATTGTATTGAGTGGCTTTCTTGGGTGCTCTCGTGGAATCATAATACTGCGAGGATTTCGGCGCTTGCGAATTCTGTTGATTGCCGTACTGTCCATTGTCGTTTCCGGTATCCTGAGAATTATAACGATCGATTCCACGTCCGTTGCTCTGAGACGAACCCTCGTTCGCGTTAATTCTTTTCGGTGCTCTCGTGGCATCGTAAAATTGCGTTGATTTCGACGCTTGCGGATTTTGTTGATTGACATACTGTCCATTGTCATTTCCGGTAGCCTGAACGTTGTAACGATCGATTCCGCGTCCTTGTAACGGCGAATTATCGTTCAACGACGATTTTTTCGTCGCCGGGCTGTAAGTCGTGGGAATGTACGAGCTTCCGGTATAATTTGGAGGATAAAATTTGGTCGTTTGACTCGTTTGTCGAGACGACGATTGTCCATTGGGTTTGTTGTACTGCGCGCCATTGTTGCTGCGATCGTCGAAGACCGTCGTGGCCGCGGTTGTCGTTGGGAAATTCGCCAAACTCGTAGATCGTTGAATGTTGTTGTAATTTCGTTGGAAATTCGTGAAATCCGCGGTTTTCGTGTAATCAAAATTCGTGCTGAGAGGTTGAGCGGTTGTCGATTGCGTTCTCGTATTCTGAGCGAATTGGGAATATTGTTTGTTAAAATTTTGTTGTTCCGGATAATTTTGACTGTAACTCGTCGGTCTCAGGGTCGTTGAAACGACGGTTGGATAATTTTGACTGTAGGTCGTTGGTTTCGGACTCGTTGCGATATTTTGGCCATAACTGTTGCTGGTTTGTTGATGATTGTTGTTGTTGTTGTTGTAATTGTTGTTGTTGTTGTAATTGTTGTACGGTGTGGTTCTCGGGGTCGTGGTGGGTGAGTTGAAGGTCGTGTAAGTCTGTTGAGCGGTTGATGGCCTGAAGGTCGAAGTGGGGGAGTTGTATTTTTGGTTGTTTTGATTTCTCGAGTTGTAATTGTCCTGAGAATTCGGGCTGATCGTCGTCGATGAAGGGAATGCACTCGTGCGTTGTCTGTTGTAATTAAAATTGTGGTTGTTGTAGTTTGCGTTGTAATTGCTCGTGCTGGGGCTGCTGGCGATTACGGGAGCGACGGTGCTCGAAGACGCGTAATTGTTTCCATTATTCGCGGTGTTTCCGTTGTTGTTGACGTTGTTGTGTTGTTTTCTCGCGACTTTTCGCACTCCTGTCTTCTTTTTGGGTTCCAGAATGGGTTCGTATGGTTTTTCGTTGTCGTAATCCTCGTCCTTGCCGCCGTTTCGGCTGTTGTAGAAATTAATGCTGCTGCTCGGACGAAGAATGTCGCGATTGTTGTTGTTGTTATTGTTGTTGCTGTTGCTGTCGGCTCCGGAAGCGGCTCCGCGGTTCAAACTGTTCGCCGCCGATCGCACGGGATCGCTCGTTTCGCTGCGTTGAAGATTGTCCTGGGGCTCGGCGTCGCTTCGCACGCTGTCGTAGTGAAGGGACTCGAGTCCGGATCCCAATCTGTAGAGATCGAAATTGTCGCTAGCGTAGTACAACGTCGCTGCTTCGCAGTCAACGTCGTACCAATCGGCGCAAGTCTGACTCTCCTGATCGAACGCGGTGTCGTTCGGACACAAGAATCTGTGAATTTTGGGGAAAAAAATCGTTCAATGGATGCGTCTCGATTTTAAAATAATTGTAGAAAAATTGTTCTCAATGAATATATATATTTTTTTAAATATCAAAGGCTGAATTGATTGATGGATTTTAAGGTCATTAAAGACACCTTGCCGACCGTTTTCGAAAAGTTTTATTACTCGGAGAAATAATAATGATGAAAATAATAATAATAATAATAAAAAATAAAATAATAATAATAATAATAATAATAATAATAATAATAATAATAATAATAATAATAATAATAATAATAATAATAATAATAATAATAATAATAATAATAATAATAATAATAATAATAATAGTAATAATAATAATAATAATAATAATAATAATCATAATAATAATAATAGTAATAATAATAATAATAATAATAATAATAATAATAATAATAATAATAATAATAATAATAATAATAATAATAATAATAATAATGATAATAATAATAATAATAATAAATATTTAGATTATTATATTAATTTTTATATTATAAATTTAATATTATATTAAATATTATTATTATTATTATTATTGGAAAGTTCATTTCGTTGAAAAATTATTAATTTAAAAGAGATGAAATAATCGGGACATTTTTTTAATCAATCTTATCGAAAATAAAACAATAATAATAATAATATATTATTATTGCTTGACATTCGATTTGAATCGAAGAATGTTACTGATCGTATCTTCGAGAAGCATTCAACAGCGAATGACGACGAATGACGAGGGAAAATAAATTCCGCAAAGAGGTCTGCAACCTACTTGTAATCCTGGATGCTGCCAGCCACTGACACACATACGTGGAACAATTGGCAATCGGTTTCCGGATCTGCATAGTAACTGCCCACAATCTTGTTGCGACAACTGAACGCCGTGTTCGGCATGTACTGCTGAGAATATCTAGGCGGTGGCCGCTGGAGTCCGAGTACGCAGCTCCATGCTATACCGACTGATGAAAATTAAATTAAAAAAAAAAAAATTAATTATAAATATAAATATACATAGAGATATAGATGTAGATCTATGTATGTATTCATTTATGTCTTTGTACATGTATTTATATATCCATATTTATACTGTAATTGAAATAAGTATTTGCTATCCTTGAACATCGATTCCCCAAAAAAATTCATCTCTCCGATAATAATTTTTGGAGTTTTTTTTCAAATGTATGACGTTTGTTCGAATAATCGACGATGTCGAAAATGTTATAAGCTGTGAGATGCGAATGCAAACCGTTTGCTTCAAGATTTCTTTCTCGCTGGATAGATGCTTATATTCTCTGTGTGTTAGATGTTTGAATTAAATTTTCGTTCGTGCTTCATGCCAATATGACACGTTCGTATCTACAGGGTGATTCAAAATCAATAACGAAATATCTTGAGAAATATTTATAGATAAATTAATTATAAAAGTTTCACGATGTAAAAAAAAATTAAAAGTTCGCTATTGAATCTTCCATCATTTTAATTAAATTGGGATTCGAGATCCGATCCTAGGATTTGCCCAAAATGTTACTCCTCGAAAACGAAAAAAAAAAAATAAAATGAAGGAATGCACAAAATATAATTTCAATTTTTTTTTATAGAGGCCTCATCGATCCAATTTATTTTCACGATCGTCGACGAACAAACTGATATATCGAGTGAGAAATAAAAAAATAAATAAATGAATAAATAAATAAATAAATAAATAAATAAATGAATAAATAAAATAAATAAATAAATAAATAAATAAATAAATAAATAAATAAATAAATAAATAAATAAATAAATAAATAAATAAATAAATAAATAAATAAATAAATAAATAAATAAATAAATAAATAAATAAATAAATAAATAAATAAATAAATAAATAAATAAATAAATAAATAAATAAATAAATAAATAAATAAATAAATAAATAAATAAATAAATAAATAAATAAATAAATAAATAAATAAATAAATAAATAAATAAATAAATAAATAAATAAATAAATAAATAAATAAATAAATAAATAAATAAATAAATAAATAAATAAATAAATAAATAAATAAATAAATAAATAAATAAATAAATAAATAAATAAATAAATAAATAAATAAATAAATAAATAAATAAATAAATAAATAAATAAATAAATAAATAAATAAATGAACAAATAAATAAATAAATAAATAAATAAATAAATAATGCAACTCCTATACAGTTGAGAGCTCAGTAAAAGTTTTAGCATTGTTCCAAATCTCTTGGCGTACATGCTACTGTGGCTAGCGTATCTGTGCCCACGGATTGACCGGCAGGTTCTCAATGAATCGGACGGTACTTGCTTTTTCACGGTCCATGGATATCCGGGCGTGTGCCACGTATAAACATATACATATATTTATGTACAAATGTCTGTATAGTTATATACACACACACACACTCGCCGGATGTATGGAGCTTGTTGTACGTCTTATGAACCTTTCTAACTATTTTATATCTGCATAATAAGATAGAAATTCACGCAATCGTGACCACACGCGTGACACCCCATACGACGTCTTTGAACTATCCGAGAGATTCTTCTACATCACGAATTGCGGCTTTGCTATACATTTAATGAACCTACGTGCGTGCACCTAATTTTTTCCTTTTTTATTTATTTACTTCTTTTTTGTAGAAGAGAATCTTGCTGCCTTTAGGTTATTACTCTTTGAATTTGCGAATCGTCCGAAACGAAAGAAAACCATGAATTTCCGTAGCCTAAGGAGGGACGTATCTACATGATACTTCCACAATTATGATATTTCCACGAGAAACCAATAAAAAACACACTCGCGGAAGCTCGCCAACGTTATCTGAAAATAACTTTCTAATTGGCTAAAAATGCCCGTCTTTGGATGCTCGAGATTTCAATCATTCCGGATTTTAATATGAAATTGGAACGAAGGCATCCGGAATTCTTTTTTCTCTGGTCTGATAAAAAATTAGTAATTAAGCAGGCATTTTGCGAAATTATTCTTAAACATTTTCTTCCATCTAAATGAGTTTTTTGTTATGGTATCCAGAATTTTTTATGTTATTTCATTCGAGACAAAGTTTAGGAGATATTCGATTTCTGGTTTTTTTTTTATCTCAATTATATTTCGAAGCATCTGAGATTATTTTTTTTTGCAAAATAATTTTTTTCGGTTATTTCCTAACAAAAATAACATAGAGAAAGAATTTTTGAAAATTGGCAACATATTTTCTATCTAATTAAAATTTGAACTTAGTATTTCGAATTTTCATTCCTTTCCCATTCAATTCAAAGTTCATCAATATTCAATCCTTCATTTTTTTTCTAATTTTCAATTCCATTCCGAGAAATCAAATTCCTATTCTCCGACCCTAATTTCAACCCTTCCAAAAATAAATTTCATCAATCAAACAAACACCAATGATCAATCCGACGAAAACAGATCTCAAAAAAACCGAAGATTATTCCTAATTTATGTTGCAACGAATTTACGAACCCAAAGCGACGACGAGGCAGGTCCTGTAGGACATGTTTGTCGATAAAGAAAATGCGTCCAGCGTCTTGTATCGTCGAGTATCGAGATTGCGAGTACGAAGCACTTTCACGTTGTTGAATCGCGAGGATAGACAATTTTTTCCGTCGATTTTAAACCGTCTCAATGAGACTCGTTGATGCGACTGGTGATCCGGACGGTGAACGCGTTGCCGAAGTGGAGATTCCTCGAGGAGATGGTTGCTCTACGGTTGGTTCGCGAACGCAGAGAGAGAGGAGATATGGGCACGGAGGATCCCGGGAGTAGGGACATCATCATCGTCGGGAGAACGTACGCCGAGACGTAACGTCGCAGGATTACGTCACGCGAAACACGCTCGAGAAGCCTTCTTCGACGGTGAATCCGAGAGTCTTTTCGGAATTCTTCTCGAACATCCCTTTCTCTCTGTCTTGGCTCATCTCCGATCTCCCCTGATCTTTCTCTGTCTCTCCATCGTGCTCGAACATAACGAAAATAACTTTACGCCAGGCTACGACTGTTTTCCTATTCATGTGTGGAATAAATAAATGAATGAATGTTTGGTTGTTCGTTCAGTTAGGTTATTTGGTTATGAGTGATGATGGAAATGATGATGAAAGGATGAGGGAATGAATGTTTAATTATAGAGTTCGATTGTATGAAATAATTATTTGAGAAGGATTCAATTATTTAAAAAAATTTGAAACTAATGAATGTATAAATTAGTAAATCGATTGATTGATTGATTGGTCGATTGATTGATTTATTGATTGATTAATTGATTTATTTATTTATTTATTTATTTATTTATTTATTTATTTATTTATTTATTTATTTATTTATTTATTTATTTATTTATTTATTTATTTATTTATTTATTTATTTATTTATTTATTTATTTATTTATTTATTTATTTATTTATTTATTTATTTATTTATTTATTTATTTATTTATTTATTTATTTATTTATTTATTTATTTATTTATTTATTTATTTATTTATTTATTTATTTATTTATTTATTTATTTATTTATTTATTTATTTATTTATTTATTTATTTATTTATTTATTTATTTATTTATTTATTTATTTATTTATTTATTTATTTATTTATTTATTTATTTATTTATTTATTTATTTATTTATTTATTTATTTATTTATTTATTTATTTATTTATTTATTTATTTATTTATTTATTTATTTCTTTACTTATTTATGTATTTATTTATTTATATATTTATTTATCAATTTCATTATTCGTTTATTTATTTATTTATTTACTCATTTATCTATTTCATTATTCATTCATTTATTTATTTATTTACTTGTTGCCAACCATTTTTCTTGTGTCAATAAATAAATGAATAAAACTCGACCACAACACACAACTCGACCGATACTCGCACCAAAAAAAAATCATCTAAGCGACTTTCCTCAGCAACTGCTTCAATCACCGACAACGTTGTCTCATTATCGAACGTAATTGTTCTTCTTTTCATTTTGTTTCGAGCCGCCTGTGGAATTTTTCGTAGTCGTTTATCGCCTTGGCAGCTCGTAAAATTAAATGTCAAAGTACCATCCCAGCTCCGTTTAGTGACCGTAGAGAAAAAAACGTTATTTTCTTCGCAAGCGGGTGAAATTCAACGGCTGTTGTTCGAATACGAGCAGGTACGCTGAGTTTGAGGAACGGAATCAAAGAGGAATTTTCTTGCGATGGTCGCGGAATCTGTTCGATGCCGGATGAACGCGAGAGGATGATGATCTCGTGCTCTCGATAGCTTCTGGACAACGAGCGGAGATTGAAAATGAGAGAAGGAAAAAATCCAACCATTTCACTTTCCATTTAATTAAGGCGATGACAAAAAAAAGTAATTGCGGAAAATTGTTACAGCTACAGATGTGAGAGTTTCGGGAGGGTTTTGAAAAAATCCTCGTTGGTTTCCGTCTCGTTGGAGGATTCTAATGTGACATTTTTTTCACGAAGGAAGTAGAAATTATCTTTTCAGTATATAGTTTCGGCAATTTTGTTATGACCTTGTTGCTATCTAGATAATATTCCTCAATGTTTGAGATCTTCACGCAAACTTCAGATGTAAAGGAAAAATAAATGCACCTTATGTTACAGATTGAGGTTAATTAATTCGTGTCACGAAAATGGGTCAATCCATCGTCAAAACCAACTGAAAATGATTGGTTATCAATTATTCAACGACGTAGTATTTTTCGAAAACGATTCGAATCATTCGCTGCATGAATCCCAACAAAGCGTTGACTTATACTACTTTCTCGCAGCTACGATTATGCAAAAAAATAAGAATTTATACCTCATCGCCTAGTCTTATTCACCAAATTCCGTCACAAGAATGGGGTAATTCATCATTCGAATTTACGAAAATTAAATTTTCAAGCGACGTAGTATTTCTCAAAATGGCTTCCAATTACTCGTCGCGTTAACCACAACAACCCGTCGATTCGTACTACATTCTCACAAGTTTTCGTTCGCAAGAAAAAAACTTGTCGGATAATCATCTGAGAATAATAAAGCTACACATTTTGAAGATACACGACGAAGTTGCAATCCTTTCACAATCGTCCCAGTAGTCAAGGTCGATAAGGTTAACATTTATTCCGCGATATTACTAATATAATGTATACATATATATTTATATTTATATATATATATGACGCATCGAAGGAGTGCTGAGCCCTTTTCGCATTCCTGTACATACGCCATTCCACGCCAAGCCCGCGCTAGTACCGGATTTTGCCGTGAAGAAGCCCATAGGCTCGTAATTTCGTCTTGCACGTTGAAGGTTGACCTAAATAGTAGCCCATCATGGCTTCATGGCGTACCTAAAAATAACCCCATGGGTTTCTACCGGAACCAGATTATTTCTTTATTCATCATTCGGTCTTCCTTACCGACAGAGCTATTCACTCTCCACAACGATTCCTCGCAAAATACGCGTATCTTCTGGGATCGCGATTGCGAGAAACCCCGTCGCTCCCTTCCATCCCCGGAAGAACCGAAAAACCGCCGATTGAAAGTCACGGCATAGGTCAAAGCGAGGGATTCGAGCGACCGAGGATTCACCTGATACTCTTGCCTCGAGGAATCTCTTCTCAGTCGCAACAGAAACGACCGATCAATGGCCAATTACCAGACAGTCGCAAAATCGAGTCTTTTATCACCCGAACGAAAGATTCTGCGCCATTTTTAATTGGATTTCGGGATATTTTGATTCTTGGTCGATAATTGGAGGACCTACGGGTCGCCATCTTGAGCTTTGACGGATTTTCACAATGTTTTTCAAAATGGCTGACCGACATTTGGTCTCGCGATGGGCTGACCGTATTTCGTGGGAATAATTTGAAGATTGTAAAATGAACGTTCGATCGATTGTTTGGCGGTATTGAAAATTGAGGGACTGTGGGAATGTTTCGAATAACTTTCGCGGCCATATTGGGTGTACATTCGGGTTTTGGAGAACCTGGGACAGGGTCAGGTGTCATTGTGGCTCGCTGTTTTAAAACAAACTATGCGCTTAGTCATTTTTTAATGGATTTGACAGGTGACAGTGGGATCTGGGATCGAGAAAAGGTCGTTTGGCGTCAAAACGGATGCTGGGAGCGCCTTCGACGTGGAATAGAAACCGCGTTGTTTGGGATGACGGACGAGCAGCCAGGTAGAAATTAAAACCGGCCAGGCAGACTGGAAATTAAATGTATTCTTTTTGTTATCGACTATTCATATCTTGCTATTGGAGAATTCGAGAAACATGTTGTTCGAATTTTACGAGGTCGATCGTGTACAGTCGAGGAAAGAAGTCATCCCTGGATTTTGGTTAATAAAAGGTGAGAAATAAAAACGAAGGTCGATGGACATTCGTGTAAAATATTTTATCACCTTGATAACAATTGATCAAATTATTTCGGTCATACATTTTTTATTATATTTACTTCGATGGATTTTTTTTTTTTTTTTGAATGGCGAAAGTTGGATGGATGCATTTTTCGATTTGATAATAATAAACGCTTTTGGTGGGACTGTATGGAATAATTCGTCTGAAAAATCGAAGACAATAAATAACTTGAAATTAATATTTTTCGTTTCGTTTCGAATGATCAAAGACTTTATTTAAAATTATTTGAACTTTAATTTATTGCTTTTTCAATTATTATTGAACCATAAAATATCAGGAAAAAGTTTATTAATTCAATAATTATTAATTTATATCCATTTTTGCTTCGGACACAGGAATGGTTTTCAATTTTTTTTCGGCCTGTATTTTCCTATCGCTGATGATTGCTCGAAGTGCTGTCTATTATTGTATACTATCGTTCGAAAATCGTTCCAACATAATTTATTTGGGCCATAGATGGATATTCAATAACATTGAAATATTTTTATTACCAAATTATCATAGAATATAATTGCCATTGAATATGAGAATCAATTTCAAAACAATAATTCGCTCAAATTATTCATCATTATATCAAAAACGTAAAAATTATAATTGTTGCACGATAATTAATCATAGTTCAAAAAAGTATGTAATTCAAATACATTTTCATTTAATGAATGCCCATCTCTACTTCGAACCGCAATGATAATATAATCCTAGAAAATAATGGATATCCATCGACGTATTCATCGCTCGGCTGTAATTCCACAATTTATTAACGCAAAATAATCCGTAATTATCAACGATTATGCGAAAGGCGATCGTTACGGACGATTGGATTTGCGTTGACCGCGACGTCGATGCAAGCTTTTAAATTCTCAGGCTTCGCGTGTATCATCCTCGCGGCGTGTATACGCTTCTATTACGCGCGATGAGGCTGACAGAGGAATCTTCTCAGCCTTGGAGGGCGAAAGTTGTCTTCGGACCGGCCAATCTCGCGTCTCGAACTATCGCCGGGCTTCTCGTCGATCGCGATGGATGCCAACGATATATTTGTAACTATAAAAGATTTTTCCGTTATGCCTGTCAACGCTCGTGCGATAATATCGGTTCGACATATATATATAAATATATATATATATATATATATCGTTCTTGATACGATTTACAATTTTAATTTACTCGTCCACGTCGTCGTGAACTTTACCTTCAACGATCAAGCAAAGTCTATGTCAAATGTTTGAAAAAATATGAATTAAAAAATTGTTGTCATGAAAGTGGAATTTATTGTCAGAATATTGTTTTTTAATTTTTTTCCTGTCTCCGGTTACGCTTTTGTCACGAAATATTCGTCGAATGCACGGAGAAACAGAACAAGTCTGATTATTTCTTGAAATTGATGAGGAAAAGAAAGCAAAATATTATGAATTTATTAATAAATTATTTATCAAATATTTATGATAATTTTTTGAGAATTTTAGAAAAAGGACTTCTGGGAAGGATTTAGACAATAATTTAAAATTCTTTTTTCGTGATCTTCGATGTCGAATTAAATCTTTCTTATTTTATTTCGATCAATATTGACCGGCGTTAAAAATCTCGACCCGGAATCGTTTTGTCCGATCTGTTGCTCGCTGTTTCTACTGAAAATCCATGCCAGGCTCGTCGGGTCCGACAGTAACCACTGCGACGCCCGGGACATCGCAGTTCCGGTCATTCTGCATCCGGCCGGGCTTCATGGAGAAAGTCACGTAAGATAACAACGCGACTAGTCGATCGTTTCCGACAAAATACCCGACTGTACAACATAATTTTATCGCAAACCTCAATCATCGCAAACGACGGAATAAATCCGACAATAATAACAGAAAATTGTTTGCATAATTTAAAAAATATTTAAAAAAAGCATAATTCGTCACTTTGGAGGATGAACAAAAAATTGAAGGCGACGAAGTAGATTTTGCAGACGTTTCGTCCATGTGCCGGGCATTAATTTAATAAAAATGTATTTGAAATACTTTCTCTATCAAATTATGGTGAATTATAATTGCTATTAATTATTAGAATAAATTGTAAAACAATAGTTCATTGGAAATTATTGATTAATTATTATTCACCGCAGAAATGTGAAATTTCGAATTGTTTCATGACACTTAATAATCTTTATTTGCTTTAAAAAAGTATTTCAAATGCATTTTCACCGAATGCCCATCCCTGCCACGTGCAATATATTTTATTGTGGATTATTGTATCGACGAAATTTATCTAAACGAATGACAACGGTTGCCAAGGAATTTTCTGGGTTCGCAAAGGTCAGACGCTCTCTGTTAGATACTAGCTCGAAGCTCGGCGCGTGTAGCTTTTTTGTTGGAAAATCTGTAGCGGGAGTGGAGCACCGACGTTGGAAGACGAAAAATCAGGAAGAAGAAGAAGAAGAAGAAAAGGAGGAGAAGAAGTAAGACAAGACGAAGAAGTCACAACGACGGAACGCTCGAGTGTGCCTCGATCTTTGGA
>OZ020166.1:13015424-13095557 GCA_963971145.1 Sussaba pulchella
GGCTCTAGACGCAACGGTCTACTTTTAGTTTTTTATCTTTCTTTCGTCGCTGTTGCTTATGACGTGGATGTAGCCCACGTAGTGCGAGTTTTTAATAACAGCGCGTATTACACATAAGAAACGTGAATACATCACGTTGCTCCTGCCGCCACAGCTGGGTTGTGCTATTGCCACGCAATCCCAGGAGCAACGCCGGCTTGGCGGATGCAAAAAGGTGCCAAGTATATGCGAGTACATCTCACTTCCGTCAGGTACATTTGTTCTTGCGGTTGTGCGAACTGCGTACACCGTTGCGGGTTCTACGATCCGCACAGCCTTGAGATATGATTTGTAATAACGCAGATAACGATACGCAAAGTTTCTTCTTCCTTTTGTTCGTTTACAAAAATTTTAATTGCATCTTTTTTTGTTTTGAATTAAAAAAATATTTTATCAGTTGGATTTTGATGGGTCGCGTGTTTTATTATTCTTTACATTTTTGTTTGTCCATAGCTTTGTGGAACGTCCTCGAATCATCTTCTCGCCACGAGAGCCTCCAGCAGTGAAAGTATATCTACATTATTCCGCACATCTCGTAGTTCCCACATTCACCGACGAATTCGCACACGGACACGACACGACACATACACAGTCGCGATTTGAGTTTTGTGCGTCTGGAAGAGAGATCTCACTGTGGGGGACGCAGCGATGTATAGATGAAAAAAATGCATTCGAGTACCCGCAATTATTGTTACGTTGAAGAGAATATGAATTTTTAAAGGCGTTTACTTTATTTCGTGGATTTAACCGCATTGCTGGCCTTTTGAAGCTCGTACTTGGTCTTGTCATACCTTTTGGACAATTTCTATATATTTATCGATATATATAGTATCTATATATTAAGGTTATTTATTTATTTATTTATTTATTTATTTATTTATTTATTTATTTATTTATTTATTTATTTATTTATTTATTTATTTATTTATTTATTTATTTATTTATTTATTTATTTATTTATTTATTTATTTATTTATTTATTTACTTATTCATTTATTTATTTATTTATTTCTTTATTTATTCATTTTTTTTATTTATTTATTTATTTATTTATTTATTTATTTATTTATTTATTTATTTATTTATTCATTCATTTATTTATTTATCCATTTATTTATTCATTCATTTATTTATTTATTTATTTATCCATTTATTTATCCATTTATTTATTCATTCATTTATTTATTTATTTATTTATCCATTTATTTATTCATTTATTTATTTATCTATTTATTTATTTATTTATTTATTTATTTTTATTTATTCAATTATCCATTTTATTTTAACCTGAAAGCGATGAAGAAGTTGGAAAAGAAAAATTTCAAAAGGCCAAAAAATGGTACCATCTATGCGTAGGCTCGAAGGTGAATTACCGATCAATGACTGTCACGATAACATTCCGTGATAAAAGTGTTTCACAGTGCACCTGTGAATCTACTTAGTACAATAATAAAATCAAATATAATACACCATTGTGAAATATGAGAAAATTGTGAGACAACTCATCCGAACCGCGTTTTTATTATAATCATATTATAAAATAATTTATACGACACAACTTCTGCGCCCGCGCGCGTGTGTGTGTGTGCTCGAAGAAAGTTCAAAGATTTCGTCGACAGCCGCAGGATATTTTACAACATCGGCGCGAAAGCGTTGCGCAATAATATATAAATATAAAAACCTGTTTGTGCCGTCGTCGTCTTTGTCGTACATTTCTCGGTGACTCGGAAATGTCGCTGGACAAGTCGACGATGGACATTAGATGATTCCGCGACGACGCTGTTTATGCGTCGAACGAGACGAAATCGTGGAATTTTTTATTTGAAAAGGTAAAACGTAATGTCGCGGAATCCCGAACGTAAAACGATATACGCAATTCGAAATATCGAATGTTTAATTTCCGATTTACATGGACGAGACTCGTCGTAATTGCCGCTACTTCCTTGTAAGAATTCTCGGGTAAACAGATTCTTCGATGCGAGGTTGGACGATAATAAAGTGAAATTTAATCAGCAAATGTTGGGTATCTAATAATACTGTGAATTCTCGATTATTGCGTAAGCGTTTTTTTTATTGATTTTTTTTTTTTGTTTTTAATTACAGTTGAGAATTTCTTGGGCTAAAAACAGGATGTTGGAGTGCACATTAATTCGTTATTTCTGTGTTATTTATTTCTCGTAGGGAGAAATTAATTAGAATGAATAAATGAAAATCAATAGAAGACAAATATTTATAAACGATTATTTTAATATACAGATATTAATATTCATATTAACGTTGGGGAGAAATATATAATTAGATTTATAATGGGGATCAATAATCATGATTATTGATCGTCAATTACTGGAACAATGATTGAAATTCACCCGACCAGAATTAACAATCCCACAAAGGAAAATTCTCTACTCAATTCTTCTAACTAAATTATAAGAGCGAGAAAAATTTACCTCGGTATCAAATTCGACGATCGACCGATTCCCACATCAAACATAATTAATGAAAATATATTCAAACCCCCAATAAAAGTCAAACACTAAGTGCCCAAATATTTTATAATAAACTTATATATTTATTTCATCATTTCCCAAAAATTCAAAAAAATTATCCCCAATCAAAAACCACAATGATAATTAAAATAGATAAATAATCCGGCGAGAATTAACGATCGAACCTTCCCAGAAAAATTCGCTATTAAAATTTTGTATCTAAATCTCACATGCGTGTTGCATGGGTGTTGATTCGACGATGGGCCGGCTCGTAGATTAGAGATAATGCGATTTAACGTGTTCGCACGATTGAAGAAATCATCGGTTCTGTGTAATCGAAAGTTAACGAGCCGACTGTGCCGATAGTCGACGGTTAAGATGGTTAACGCCCTGCAGTTCAAAATCACATTCGAAATGATATACCCGACGAAGAATGATAACCAGGCGTTGCATGATAAACGTTAAACGGCACAACTGGTCGCTTGCATGCATATACAGTGGCATGCCACGATTATTGCGAACGCCGGTCAACGAACGCCAAGACGCCAGTGTATCCCGTGTATAACGGCTCGGAGGCTGTGAGTCAAGGATTACCGGTAACCGAACCCAACACACGGAAAAATGTTTTTACAACCAGCGTGACTGTATACGCGCACGAATTTTATTCATAGTCGTCGGTAAACGAAAGGATCCGCGTAATTGCTCATAAATCAACGGTCAACGGAGATGCGGATTCACGGTACAGTCGAGTCGCGATGTTTTTCAGAACTTGAGTTAGTTCCGTTTCTCCCTCCACTCCTACTGGAAGAACGGGAAAGAATTTCCATATATTGAATTTCATATTATTATCGTTGCTGTCATTGTTGTTGTTGTTATTGTTGGTACAATAATAATAATAATTATTATTATTATTATTACTTTTATATTAATATATATATTATATTATATTATTATTATTATTATTATTAATAATAATAATAATAACTACTAGTAATAATACTACTAATACTACTACTAACTACTAGTAATAGTAATAATACTACTAGTAATTATATACTAGTAATAATAATTATTATTATATACTAGTAAAAACTACGAGTACTAGTAGTTACTAGTATATAATAATAATGGTATTTTTATTATTACTAGCATATACTAATAATAGTATTATTATTATTAGTATATAATAATAATAATAATAATAATAATAATAATATTATCATTCTTATAATTATATTATTATTATTATAATTATGATAATAATAATAAAATTATTATTATCATTATTATTATTATTATTATCGTTACATTATATCAAATATACACATTTCAATATCCTATATTATTCGTATTATTGTTCATATATATCAATAATTGTTTTATCACGAACCGACGACAATGATTTTGTGTAATATCGATAGCTATTCGAAATTCTCACGGTTTCATATGAATTTGATTTTTTTTTTTTCAATTCATATATCCTCTCGAATATCTGATAATTTTGTTATTTATTTTTGTTAAATTTCATGAGTAAGATCGATAAAATCATGATTGAATAAATCGTTTTTCTTGTCAGTTTTTTTCAAAGTGGGGAATAGTTGGACCAACAGCTTCCTTACGCCCACCACCGTCCCCACCACAGCTGTTGTCCGATTTGACGGTCTCACTCTCTCCAAGCGTTTCACCGCAGCTCCCAATCGATGCTCGCGATTCTTTCGATGACTCTCGCAATGGGGTCGAGAAAATCGCGACTCCACTGTATCCTCACGCTTCGGAAATATTGCCGAGGATCGATGCCGCTCGCAGAATGAATTACCCTCTTCGAGGATGCACGTACCGTGTATATATCTGTAGCTATGTATAACGATCCATCGAAACGTGTTCCAATATCGGCAATCTTCACTCCCCCGATTCGAGAATGTGGTGGACGTGCACGTGGTAACACACATTGTAACGTGTCTGTGTCAAATATCGATTCCTCTTTACTCAAACCCGATCGCGTGTGCATATAGAGGTTGATTCAAAATGCCTATACGAGATTTCTCGAAGCAGACAACCAAGAGATGCATTGAATTAATTTGGACTACATTTTTGATTGAGTGAATTAAATTTATTATTTCAGTAATGGAAATAATCATTAATTGAAATCATAAATAATGAATTTTTTTATTATTTTAATTATTTTGTTTCATTTTTTTTATTGAGTAAACATTTCGAGTCTACTATTACCTAAATTTTGTTTTATTAGTGCAACGTAGATGCGACATTATGGCAGTTGATTATCTAAAATTGCATTGTTCTAACGATTCTAATAAGCATTGTTCAAAGAATTTAAATTCGAAGCATTGAAAAAAAACAACGAACCCAGAAACTTATTTTTTCACGACCTCAGAAGCTTCAAGATTAATCGCTTCGGGCTGTCCATATCTTATTATAATTATATGAAATTAATTATTCCAAACCACGGTCTAGTAATAAATAGAACCCCGTTGTGAATAAACCTGTATGCATGTATATTCTAACGAAAGCGAATTGACTGCATATATATACGTATAAAAACATACATATAAAGGCAAAAACTGCACAGACTCGTGCGCCGATGCCGCGTGCCCGGCGAAGACGCTCCTCGACGCCGTCGAGAGACGGAAAGGCCTCGACGCGAGTCCCCCTCCCCCCTCCACCATTCCCCGGACCAGTACGTACACGGTCTACGTAGAAGATGTTGGGTACATCTCCGCCTGAGTACGTGAGAAAGTGAAAGCAAATCCCAAGCGCGAGCCCGAGGATGACTCGAGACGATCGAGGGATCGGAGGCAACGTCGGTGACTATGTGCTCCCCCGGTTAGGTTGGCACAGCCCGCTCGGACCGACGGCATCTATAAACCGGCTGTGGAAACCATCACCCGGACCGGCGACTATTTTGCCTGGCATTCCTATCTCCATTCGCAGATTCGCCAGATTTACCATATCCCGCGTGGGTATCGGACATTTTGTTTTCAAACTGATCAGCTTCGGATGAAAAATTGGTTGCGGAATGATGGTCAGCTTCATTGAAAGATATTGATTCGCGCTTTGATCCTCAGAGGGTTATTATATTTTTGTTTTTTTCTACATTTTATTATTTTTTTCGAATTTTTTATTGAAACTACTTATCAAATAATAATAATAATTATTATTATTAATATCATTATTATTAGCTGCAATTGTTAATAAATAAATATGTTGTAAAAAAACAAAGTTGACATTTTTATCCCAATTTTCATATTCAATAATAATAATAATTGAAAATTATTATTATTATTATTATTGATTATGAAAATTGGGATAAAAATATCAACTTTGTTTTTTTATGACATATTTATTTATTAACAATTGCAGCTAATAATAATAATAATAATAATAATAAAATTATTATTATTATTATTTTCATTATTATTATTATTAAATCTGCAAATTGTGACAAATTTATCATTTTTGTTTTCTATATAATATTGTTTTTTTTTCAATCTTTTTCCTTCATTTTTTGTTCCTTTTTTATTTCATTGGAAACTTGCCTCATAAGAATGTTTTCATGAATAATTGAATACTAACAATAACAACAATAATGATAATAATAATAATAATCATATCTGCAACTTCTATGAGGAAGCTATTATGCAGGAGCGTGCAGTCGTTAACGTACGAAGGATTCAACGGCAGTGAATTACTATATATCTCGCTCGATTTTTTTTCTCGTGACTTGTGCCCCGCTTCTATAAATCCCCGCAACGAGCTTCTATCCGAGTAAAATGTATCAAACCCGAAGGATATGTTCCGCGCGATTACAAGCCGAGCCACTGCTGCATATTCCACGAGACTCGTGGCACGAGATTCCGAACAACACCGATCTCCTTAATCTCTTCTTCACAGCGTTCAACCGCTTCAATATATACATGTAGATATTGAGGTGGTTCCCATTTGGGTAATTTTAAAATTTTTATGGCGACAAGGTCTCAATCGATTTTTTTTTAAGTAACAAAAATCTTAAGCCTAATTTAATTTTTTTAGTCCAATTCTTACTACGCACTGATTTGAGATCAAGTTTCCGGTTAATAATACATGCGATTTTTCGATCTTTCGATAATTATTGGCGGGGAATTAATTATTCCTGAAAAAATCCAGTACCATATTAAATTATCGCGTATGAACCCTACTTTCACGAAAAAAAATATACATATATGGGTCATCTCGTGCCACGTCCGTACTGTTTTCCTGATTATTATCATCCAATTTATTTAAAAAATTCGTCAATAACTAGAATATCGGATAGTTCCAGCGCTCCCCATTGATTGTGGCTGCTTGTGAAAGTTATTCAGGTTATTTCACGTCAATTTTGGAGGGGGTGGGACCCCGGGTCCCTCAAATATTGAGAATCATTCGAATAAATGGGATATCAAATTATTTGTGTAAGCGTACCAAAAGACGACCAATACATCTGTATTTCTTCGAGAAAGTAGGTTTCATACGCCTTAAATCCATACACTATTCGATATACCCAGAAATAATCAATCACCCCACCAATATCATAACCACAAAATATAAATATTTCATATATTTCAAACGATAAACTCCTTCAATAAGCGCGTAGTAAAATTCGGACTATCACAACCAAATTGGGCTCAACATTTATCTCATTTTTCTTGGAATCGATTAAACCCTCGCCCCAATAAAAAATCCAAAATAACCCGAATCAGAACCATCTTAACGACATATACGTATACGTATATATAGTATACGGTACAACCATAAACATCGTGCGCACGAGCGCCCTTATCGAAAAGTAATCCACGGGGTATTCGTGCCCTCCTTTCTTCTTCGGGTATTCGACGATTTACGACGTTACAAGATCGTACACGTGCGACGAAAAGCACCCGGGCACGGGCGCCTGCGGATGCAACACGTTCCCCGTGCTACACGATTCAAACGCGAAGCGATTTATAATCGTAGGTCACCGCAGATGCTCGACTGACGTTTCGCGATAGACCGCATAACTTTCACTGCTTCTCGTGTGTAAAATTTTGTCGCGAACGTTCTTACGCGATATACATATCGGGCAGAATGTCTCGGTTCGAACGGAAAGATACCCTGTGATTTTCAAAAATATTTCTTGATTTTTTTTTTCAAAATATTTTACCACACTGTCGCGCTCGAAAAAAAAATTGAAAAAAAAATGTAGTAATTTTTTTAACATCAATGGATAAAGTAGAAGATATAAGTTTGATTGAAAGAAAGAGTTATAGACGGGGGATAAGTTTTTTTAGTTGGTATGAAAATTATCGGAGTTTTTATGAATTGTTGGGAAAATTCGTATTGCCATCTATCCCGGAATTACATCGCATCGATGTATAACCAGAAACGAGCACGGATCGAAAAAGAATCTCGGTACTCTCTCATATACTCGCGGGCTTACCGTATTACTCTGCATAAACTCCACAATTACACAAACACCAAACACACACACACACACACACAGGCGTAAAGCTCGAAGCTAGTCAAGTACTTGGTGGAAGAAGCGGTATGCAGTATAAAATAAAAAGAAATTGCGAGACCGTAACCGCTTGTAACACCGACGAGTCATGTGTATATAAATGACGATGTATAAATATTTCAGCCACCTATACGCAAAAAAAATATATATACAAATATTTTTAACCTATACATGATAAATAAATTAACAAACAATTCACAATAAACGAAAAATATATATGATAAATCGTAAATTAATTCGTGAGTCGAAACATGTGAATCACATTTTATTTTCCAAAATATTTTTTTGAGTTATCGACCGACTATATACGTATATTATAATAAATAAATAAAGGAAAACAAAGGATAAACTCAATCTATATATAATAAATAATCAATTAATTCGTGAGTGAAACATTCAAATCTTATTCAATTCTTTTGAATATTTATTTGAGTTAAATATCGCACATACACACAAATCCATATATATTATCCATGATATATTAACGCTACAATGTGCAAATCTCGAATTCGTTCGAGTATTAATTTTGACTCGAGTTTCCACTCTTTCATGCTTGCGGAGGTTGGATAATTATTCTGGCTGTGAGAGGACGAGAGTGCGCAATGGTTCGGCAGGGGGATGGGAGAACCGTGAGATATTTTCGCACAGTGTGCGTTTGGGTTTCTACGAGGCCGGAAAAATACGGTGCACCGTCGGGAGCTGCAGCAAACTCGATCATTCTTCTTTTTTTTACCCCTTTTTCTAATCTTTTTTTTTTCTTTTCCGTTTTTTGTACGTAATGTTTGCGGAGTTACGGGTGCCCAGTGTGTTCGTCTACGTCAAACCGACACGTTAAGGGGGCGAGAAAACCGGTGCGTGACTAATTAGTCGTGCGCTCCTAAGCTCGAGAAACAATGACGATGGAGCTATAGCTTCTGTAGCTCGCTCGAATGTGGAAAAACACGTGAACTCTCGAGTTCGAATAAGGGTTTGGTATTGGTATAGTAATGGCGTAAAAATAAGTTAAACAAAATTTAAATTTTTGTAATTTTTGTAATTTGAGAACTCGAAATTTTCGAATAATTTCCGTGAGAAAGGCTTTTGAGAGATCTCAGAGAAATTTTTTTTAGTTATTTGCTTTTTTGGAAAATTATTTATCGATATTTTTTTCTCAATTCAACAATCATATTATAAAATAACATAATAATATTATATGCATATAATAATAATATAATATATATTATTATATTATATTATATATATATATGATAATATAGTAAATAATAATAATAATATAATGATGTAATGTAATGATAAAAACAATTACGTAATGTTATTTCATTATTATATTATACCATCAGTCCTGTATTTAAATAGAATAATAAAAATATAAGATCAAGAAAATTGTAGAAAAATTATTAATTCCATTATTCAATGACTCATTCTTATTTAAAATGTTGAAACCTAATGAGAAGAAGAATAAAACCATTTTTTTAAATAATTAAGTGTTTACATTATTTTAATTGTGATGATTTTTGTTTGTTTTTAATTAAAGTTTTTGATGACTCGTTCGTCGTTGACTCATGGTTGGTTTACCAGAGCGATGTCAATGAGATAGAACGTGAAATCGGGATGGAGACAAGTGTATCCGTGTGCCCGTGGGGAACGAGACGGTGGTTTTATACGACTCCGGTTTATTAGCGAGCGAAGTGGTGCAATTTGGTGCCATTCTCATCGCATTACAAATGGCTTCGCGTAATACACTCGTGTCCATTGTGACGAGAGAACATATAAATGTAAACTAAATAAATTAATGTTCACACCACCAGAAACGTGATACGATATAATACATTTCACGCCAAATTCTCCGCAAATATGACTTCCATAAAAAAATCAAAAACAATTTAAAAAAAATAAGTATCTCCACTTTCGCTTAACTCGGAAATTCGGACATTTTCAATGATACTCCGGGCATCAAAATTTCCCACGATTTTATCCGAAATCACGATAAAATTGTTCTATTTTTGAAATATTCAGACGATTTTTTAATTGCGTCTATTAATTTTTTTATTTATTTAAGAAATTTATGGTGGTCTGGTTTCGCACGAAAGCGCCCATACGTGTGAGGGGAACGAAGGCGAGTGGCCTGCTCCATGACTGGTGCATGGCATTGTGGAGGAGGTATCACCGCCATCGCCATCACCGGGGCAGATAAGCCGGCTTACGTCTGGGTATCCGGATGCGGATGAGCCTTGCGAAATTGAAATGCTTGCGCAATGAACGATCCATGATCGGGCAACTGCGACTGCAGCGGCAGTGGCAGCTGCTGCGTCGGACACAGGCTTTAAACCGAGTCATGTTACAGCTGCGTACATGATTCTGCGGACATTCGTGCCTTATGTTTTGTCTCAGATGTCCCGAGATGCATTTGATGCTGCGAATTTATTCAATTGCTGAAGAAAGTGCAAAGTTGATTATTAATCATTGAGATTATACACGTTTTGATTGTGAATTTGAGGAATAATTAATATTGTAAATTACTTATTTAAGGAATGACGAGTTTATTATTGAGGCTGCTATTCGGAATTGCTAACGGTCGATTATTCTTAGGATTATCAGTCTGATTAATAATTTTTAGATTAATCAATCATTGATTATCAATTTTGAAGAGGATTAGTCGTAAATTGTTGACTCGGAAAATCATAAATTATTAGATATTGCGACTACGATTGCGATTATTATTTTACAATTATTTTCAAGAACATTAATAATTTAACAATAATTCTTACAATGATCAATCATTGATTATCAATCAAAAAAATTATAAATCGTCAATTACTTACGACAAAAATTTTATAAGTTCTCAGCAGTAAGACTATTATTATAATTACAATTTTACGGGTAAGAGCTGATGGTGTAAGTCGTAATTTCACTCGTATAAAAATTAACCGCAAAATTTAACAAATGTTATGCTGTCGAATATTCCAAATTACAAAGAAATATATTTCACCGCAAATTGAGAGTTTTTCACGTTTCAATCTCGCTTTTGCCGTAACTCGCGTTACTGAATAAGCTCGCTGGCATGCGGAGCAAACGTGTGGAGATATATAACACCAGACAGTCCCAATGATACAACGGTATTGAAGCGTGGATTGGAAGATTCACTATTACGAATCGTGGACTTTCTCTGCTTGTAACTAACGCGAGTCATACCGCGCGGAGGCTGCAACTCAGATGCGTGCACGTAGTATTTCTCATCGCACTAATTTCAACGCGCGATCGTCGAGGATTCATCGGAAATCGCGATCTCGCAGAGGGAAATGGATATTTCACAATTGCGAATCACTTGAATTTTGTTTGCAATTCAAAGATTCCGAAGGGCAAATATATCCGTCATGCATCATATATGCACATAGAAATTTTTTAATATCGTAGTTTCCACCAAATTCGGTAATTATTCCGAGCAGCTTTCATTATAATTTTATTTTTTAATCCTTTTCACGTATATATATTTGGAGTCTATACTTCTCAAAAATTTTAATCCTGATTGGAAGCTCCTCGTAAAACTCTTTGAATTATTTGAAAAGTACGATTTAAAAAATTGTTGGATATTTATAAATATATATATATTTATTTATCTGACAATCTTCATTTTAATACACCTATTGTATAATTTATTATTATTATTATTATCTACTTCGTAGAATTCGTTGCAAAATCCGATTCGCAGTTCGTACAATGTGGAACAAAATTAGAACAAATTAAAAAAAATACGATCTAATCGCTAATGAAAATTAATTAAACGATTTAATTACAACTTTTTATGGCCGACTAAAATAATTCGACTCGCAGAGTTCGAGACGGTAGTCTCGGCTACAACTCGGACGATAATCGCGACGTCAATCTTATCTGTATCACATAGTTTTGCGAGGAATCCCGCGGTCTCGTTAAACTCGCTCGAGTGAGGCAACGATTTAACGATCGCTACGATGGATTGCCATTGCAAAATCGTCCGAGATCGGAGACTGAAGGATGTCTTCGACCGTCGATAATCCGTCACAAACGTGTGTAGTGAATGTCCGCAACCTGTTTCATACTATTTTTATTCTATTGGATTTTATTTTTGTTTTATTTTCATTTTATTTTCATTTTATTTTCATTTTATTTTCATTTTATTTTCATTTTATTGTCATTTTATTTTCATTTTATTTTCATTTTATTTTCATTTTATTTTCATTTTATTTTCATTTTATTTTCATTTTATTTTCATTTTATTTTCATTTTATTTTATTGTATATTATTTTATTTTATTCTTGCATCGAAACTGGCACAAGGTCTTCACGAATCGTCGAATAAAGTTTCGTCCTCCGACCGACGAAGGTAAATCTCCGAAATAATCATCGTTGAATCCATAAATCACGTAAGTCAACCGTGATCAGAATCATTTTTCAGCGACGTGATAAACTCGTCGAGAAAATCTTCATTTCTCGATCAACTGTAATTTAAGAAACGTATATATCGATACATTGCGCAGCATGAGATACGAATAATTTTGCACAGTGTGATTTCTTTGATTCGGAAAAGTGAAAAATTGAGGGAAAGGCTAGCTCGTGTTGCGCCAGTTTCCGTTCCCACGAAAATCATGATTATTGCAGGCGACTGCGTAATCGCTTATGATTCGCCAAACGTATTTCATCGGCCTGTGGAGCTGATTCGAATTTCTAACGATCGAATTATTGATGGGATTGTTTCGGGGAATATTTTTTTCAACGTTGGATGACGAAACCGACGAAATTTGTAGATTTAGGACTTGGAACAAGTTCTCGGTTAGAAAACTTTGTGGAAGTTTTTGCTTGAATAAATAAATGAATAAATAAATAAATAAATAGATGAATAAATAAATAAATAAATAAATAAATAAATAAATAAATAAATAAATAAATAAATAAATAAATAAATAAATAAATAAATAAATAAATAAATAAATAAATAAATAAATAAATAAATAAATAAATAAATAAATAAATAAATAAATAAATAAATAAATAAATAAATAAATAAATAAATAAATAAATAAATAAATAAATAAATAAATAAATAAATAAATAAATAAATAAATAAATAAATAAATAAATAAATAAATAAATAAATAAATAAATAAATAAATAAATAAATAAATAAATAAATAAATAAATAAATAAATAAATAAATAAATAAATAAATAAATAAATAAATAAATAAATAAATAAATAAATAAATAAATAAATAAATAAATAAATAAATAAATAAATAAATAAATAAATAAATAAATAAATAAATAAATAAATAAATAAATAAATAAATAAATAAATAAATAAATAAATAAATAAATAAATAAATAAATAAATAAATAAATAAATAAATAAATAAATAAATAAATAAATAAATAAATAAATAAATAAATAAATAAATAAATAAATAAATAAATAAATAAATAAATAAATAAATAAATAAATAAATAAATAAATAAATAAATAAATAAATAAATAAATAAATAAATAAATAAATAAATAAATAAATAAATAAATAAATAAATAAATAAATAAATAAATAAATAAATAAATAAATAAATAAATAAATAAATAAATAAATAAATAAATATCTGCGTCGACTATTCATGAACTTAATTCGACATTCCTTCAAATTTCATAGCAATATCGATATTGATAATCGAATTTTTCCAGGTTTCTAATTAAATTTTCGTTCCAGTTATTAGAAAAATCATTGCGCTGATGAGAATTCTGACGACCCGTTCAATCTCCGCACAGTTTTATCGCTCTCGTTTTAGAACACGGTGTTTACGCATGGAGCAGCTGTGTAAAATTTCACTTTCTCAAAAGCGAGCGCGGGTTATCCGCACGAACGATTCCACGGAATCATCGGGCCGCCTCACACGCTTATAAATTATTATCCATACGTGTGTTGTGTGGGTGAATGTATAAGTGTGAGTGTGTATGTATATGAAAAAAATATATATTAACGGGCACGACAACGCACTCTAGACGTGTGTCACAGCAAGCGTCGGGAAAAGGTATAAAGGAATAGGACGTAACATTTTTTTCTCCATTTTTGGGAGAAGTTTAAAAATTTTTTTCAAGGCATTGATTATCGTCTTCCGGTGTTGATATTAGTCTGTTTTAAAAAGACGATAGACATAGTCTGGCTACACCTCGTGCACAAGTTTCTCAATTCGATTTAAATTTCTACATTTTTAATTTCAGGATTTACAATAATTTCAACATAAGTTTGTTGAGGTTATTATTTTTATTTTTTTAATTTGTTTACGAAATTTTTTTTTTTTTTTTCAAGTAAAATGATTTCGATTATAATTAATATATTATCTTTTCTTTGTCAGTTGATCTGAGACGAGCAGAAAAGAAATCACTAGATAAATCTGGACTTTTGGAACGAACGAAATGTCTTTTATTTTTTAATATCATTGACGTTTTTGAGTTAATAATAAATCTATATATAATAAAACATGATTGATATGATAAATGAATTATAATAATTTAATCTATTCCTAATAATTGAATCATTTATATTAATATGTTATTAAGATTAAAATATAATAATAATTTGATCCATCGTGTTTATCAAATTCCCGGGGGAACAATGTTTCGTCGATGCGAGGATGAATAAAATATTCTATTCATGTTTGAAATGGTCTCGCATAATCGGCAGCTCTTCCGGATATGTACATCGTGGCCCTGAGAATGCTCTCTCGGGTTCAAAATCATCGAGGAGTGAAAGCAGCTTCCCGGGAGCGAGAAGCGCGGTTTATGCACAATTAACTCGACCACAGCCGGGTTGTGATATATTTAATTTCCGGAAGAGGATGAATGCGCGCGTCGTAACCTTCGAGATGTCGGGGGATAACGAAATAATCGTGCGAATTGGGAAAATCCTCGATTCGATCGAAAATAACTTTTTCCGATCGTTCAATCGCGACGCTTCGAAATTTTCTGGTATTTTACAATATACATATTAAGGGGGGGCCTTATTATGATTTTTTTTCTCGAATTTAGACGCTTCCAAAGGATACAATAGTTCGAAGTGATAAGAAAAAACAAAGTCTCGCAATTTTTGAGCCTCCTATCTCAATCTTTGACCCTGTCGCCAACTTCGAAAAAATCCACAAGAAAAATGCATGCAGCAATTATGTAGGCAATTGAATTTTCTACGAGGAAAGTCTCCAGTAAAAATAGCCGAAATGCAATTATCCATAATTCACAGCTCCTGGAACTTTATTTTATAATTAAAAAAAAATTCTTCATCTTTTCAGTGAACAGGTAAAAAATATATATTTTTTTTATTTCTTCAATACGTATAAATACGTCTATACATATATTATACATAATGTGTCTGTAGATGCGCGTATATTGCATTGTGTTAAGTATATCGTAACGCGTTCTTTCTTCGCGTTGTTCCACAGTCCCCGTGGGAGGAACGGCTCGAGGTATCTCACAGCAGACGCACAATTATGTTATTACGGAGTCTCATCCAGACGGCAGACGGTGCCGTGGAATCGCGTAATTATTACCTCCGTATCGCACTGAGACCGGGCGACGCGGTAATTCGCGTAACGCTCGAGCGTACGAACCCCGGAATATGATTTCTATTTTTCCGGACGTTCGCAGCTACCGAATGCTTCCCCTACGATGTACCAAAATTCAATGTATAAATCGTTTTTTATATTTTTTTCTAATTTTTCTTTTTAAAAAAAACCGTTTATCGCGCAGCATCGTGATAACAGCACGCTTTGGTGATTGCAATAGCGTGAATAAATGACGAGGAAGACATTGGCGAACCCATTTGAGACGATGGGAGACTGTCTGATGTGCGCTCGGTCGGTAACTAAAAACTGTAATGCAATAATTTCGGCTACGATTGCATTTTCGAATAAAAAATGAGAACGATTGGCTGCGTTTGATTATTCCGCAGTCAACCGTTCTCATTTTTTATCTATAAAGTTGATTTTGACGGAAAACAACGGTTTGGAAACATTAATTTATCGCCGGCGCTCTTATGGGAACCTGAGAGGACATACGACACGTAACGCATGACAAAAAAAAGGTTTGTCCGCTGGTGCTATTGAGCTTTCGACATAATCACGGGTTTAATAGGAGTTGTACAATGAATTTTTATTAATTACAAGTCTGTACAGATAATAGCGTCGTCGTATTTTACTTTTACAGGGAAGACAGATGTAAAATTAGGTTCCTACAATTCACTGCGTCGTATTCTTTTCTTCAATTAGGGTTTATTCAGATATTTGTGCGGATTGCAAGTTCAAAATAACCGCGAAATCCTCGCGTGTTGATGGAGAATTATATTTTGTTGTGTCTTGCCTCGGTTTCGATGGAACGTTTATTGGACATTTATCGAAATGAATATAATATTCATCATCCTTGAATACGTAACCTTTGGCGGGGGTGAAGTCAATGATGGTTATTGTCCCACATCTAAATGTCACGCACGTATACCGCATCAAAGTCGTGACGTGCTAATAGACGATTTAACTACGTTATTGTTTGTATCTCTTCTGTATTTTGATATTCAAAGAGAAAAAAAAATAAAAAAAAGGAAAAACAAGAACCGCCGCTCGGTCGGTAACAATAACTGTGAAGCATTGTGTTATTATTGCCAACGGTTTTTTCGGGCGATATTTTAAATCGCAAGGTGCAATTTATTCAGTTCTATATTCCTGCAACTGCGATTCATTGCCACCACGTTCGCCGTTCTCAAAAAGCTAAACAAAATCTCGGAAGCTTAGTCCTAGAAAACTCGTAAAATAAAGATCCAACGCCGACGGAAGATGCAAACAATTTCCAAAAAAATATCGTCCAACCTTTCACATCTTCACCGAAAGATGTCGCTTCACTACACGCGCTAATCGCTGCGAACAGCTGTTTCTGCGACTCGGCGTAATTCAATAATAAACTCGTTTCTAAAGCAATATAATGACAGAAGACGTGGAACGTTTGGGAAAACATTTTAAACGATCCTTACGCATGAATCTCAAAACCAATGTAAGTAAAAATATTTCTCACAATAAAAAAAAAAAAATAACACCTCGAATATTTTGAACAAATTGGTCCAATAATTATCCGATTGTTCAAAATAAAATTGTCCAAAAATTATTCAAAATAATTCATCTGACTTTTCGTTTAAAAAGAATAAATAAATATTTAAAAAATTTCTGAAAGGTTTTGGAATGTCGAGTGTGCGAAGAAGTTTTCACCGTCGACGAGATAAACGTGCCTCGTTTGTTGCAATGCGGTCATACGGTTTGTCACTCGTGTCTTCTGCGTCTTCAACCGTCCATGCTCGATCCGCCTCTATTGCTCTGTCCCTTCGACAGACAACCCACCGAGATGCGAGCGGAAGGCGTTTACGCGTTGAAAAAAAATTTTGCTCTCATAGAACTGCTGGAGCGTCTCGAACAGTCCAGCAGCGAAACCACGATGACTCTTAAGCGCGAAAGATTGCAATCTACTCAAGCTTGCGACGAGGACGAATCACATTTGGCCGTTCTTTACTGCACCGTCTGTTCCACCCATCTTTGCGAAGCTTGCGACATTATAACGCATTCTTCGAAGACTCTGGGAAAACACAGACGCGTTCCTTTGTCGGAGAAACCGAAAGAAAAACCCAAATGTCCGATACACACGAGTCACATAGCCGAGTTTACGTGCATACAGGAGGGTTGTCACAACGCTCTGATGTGTTATCTGTGCAAGGATTACGGTCGGCACAGTATTCATAAGGTAAATACTTTTGAAATAATTGAAATGAAAAATTGGCAGATTTTTAGTAATTTTTGGTAATTTAGTCAATTTATCGAATTTTTTCAAATTTAATGAATTTTATTCTTGATTATTTATCGATCTTTGATTTTGAAAATTAATTACTCGACTCGAAATTCTTTGCAATAAATTTTATCTCAGTATTGTATTTTGTAAAGTAATTAATTTTTTCGAGGGAAAAAAATAGACGATGATGAATTTTTTTGGTTTATTATTTGAGTCGTTGCAGGAACGAAGAAAAAAATTAGTACTCAATGCACGAATGAATAACGAATGCCGATTGATGAGGAAATTATTAACGTTGAATTGTTTTGTAGCCTGCGCTGGTCGAGATCGAAGCGGAAAGCGTGAGAAAGTCCATCGTAGCTGCTCTACAAAAAATGACTCAATTTATGGAAAGCATGAGGGACACAGCGCATAGAATAGGTTCGCCAAAATTATCGTAGTATAAAAATTATCATCATTTAATTTAATTAATTGTAAATAATCACAATTACCACATAATTATTTTTCAAAAAATAATAATTAGAAGAATTATAATAGAAATACTAATATCTAATAAAAATTACTGTATTATTTAAAAAAAAAATAATAATAATCTCGTTCCTAAAAAATTCATGGAAAAAACCATTGATAAAATAAAATTAAATGAATAAATAAAATAATAAAATTAAAAAATTATAGAAATAAAATCAATAAATAAATGAATAAATATAAAATAATAAAAATAAAATAAAATAAATAAGTAAATAAATGAAATAATTGAATAAAAAAATTATAAAAATAAAATAAAATAAATAAATAAAAAAAAATAATAAAATAAACAATTATAAAAAAAAAAATAAACAAAACTTTTCGTGATATTTCAGAAAGCGTGATTCAAGAGTGGGAAGGTTGGGCGATAGAGGACGCGAAACACAGAGTCCGGCAGCACTTTGAAGAATTGCGAACATTGCTCGCGGAACAAGAAAAAACCGCGATGTCGTGCGTCGACACGGAAACCCGTGGACGATTGTGCGCTCTGCGACAACAGCAGAAAGATCTCACGGCTACGAGATCGCAAGTAGCCGGGGTTTGCATACAGTGCGAGAGCATATTGGATTCGGAAGATTGGAAATTGTTGAGCAGCGCTGAAAAGGTCAAAGACGTTTTGACGTCGTTGGATCAACAACAGTTGCATTACGCTGAGCTTGGACCGGATTTTTTGACTCCGGAATCGTCGATTCCGATAATATTCAGCAGAGTGAGTACGGGAAAACATTTTTAGGGGACACAATTTTGGATTTTGAAGGATTGTTTCGGAAATGAGGATTTATTCAATAAAAATGGGTTTAAAAGAAACTTGACTAAACAAATATTATGATATTATATTATAGTAGCAAATAATATGATATAATAATAATAAATTAATGTAATGTAATAAATATATTATATATTTATTATATGTTATATAATATTACAATATATTAATATTGGATTATATTATATTATCTTGTATTATTATAATATTATTTATAGAATAATCGAAATTTTTTTTACTTATAAATATATATTATATTATAGTAGCAAATAATATATTATAATAATATATTAATATAATGTAATAAATATATTATATATTTATTATATGTTATATAATATTACAATATATTAATATTGGATTATATTATATTATCTTATATTTTTATTATATTATTTATAGAACAATCGAACATTTTTTACTTTTTTCAATGAGTGTAAATAATTCAGATCAAATATCGTTTGACAATCGATTCTGATATTTGATAGGAATTATAATTCGCGATTATTAAATGATAAAAGTATTTTAAAGAGATTTTCTGATGAATTAATTCTGGATCTGTTTCTTGGATCGTCCTATTTGCAAATATTTTCTAAATTTCAACTTTCAACAAATTTTCGAATGAATACAGAAAATAATAATGCTGGAATGTATTTTTTCATGCAGCAGATAATGATAAATAGTTTCGATGAATTATCGTTTTACAATGGATTCAAATATTCGATAACAATTATTCTCCATGATTATTCAATGATGCAAGTACGCTGAATACATGTTTATTGAATCAAAATCCATTTCACTACTTTTTTAAAAATTCAACCATAAAAATAATAACAAAATATTTTTCTCTTGCGACAATAATATTATTTAAATAAAAATTTCAAATAAATTATCGTATAATCTAAATCTAGATTCTGATATTCAATACTCATTCTCAATAAATTCTCCAAAAATAAAAACTTATCTCCGGATTCCTCCACCTGCAAAATATTTCCCAAAGATTCGTTCGAATGCATTTTTAATTCGTTCAAAACGAATCCTGTTATATTTTTTCTCGATGCAGGACAACAGAGTGTACATCGGAACGAAGATAGACATGCGCGTGGTTATATTGGGTCTGGACGGTGCTGGAAAAACGTCCATACTGTCGGCGATGAGAGGAATGACGTTGTCAGGTCCGCCGATTCCAACGATCGGTTTCAACGTCGAGAGTTTGGAGTACAAAAATCTCATGTTCACTCTTTGGGACGTCGGTGGTCAACACAAATTTCGTCCCCTGTGGAAGCATTATTATCACAATACTCAAGCGGTGATATTCGTCGTTGACGCGAGCGACAAAACTCGCTTCGACGAGGCGCAAAGAGAATTGTCGAAGATCGTAAACGAGCGCGAGCTCAAGGATGCCTGGTTCTTGATTTATGCCAACAAACAGGTACAATTTCTTGTCTGTTCATTCATTGAGGGATAAAATTATCCGAGTAGGCCTCGAGATTCCTACCAAAAACCCCCTTAAGGAGTTGGGCCACTCTAAAAGCCAAAAAATAGGCTTTTTTGGAGATTTTTTTTCAGAAAAACTACGATATAAATCGAGATTACGAAAAAGGGTGTTTGTCATACATATCAGTGACTGTATGGAGTAATTTTTTTGAAGCGATTGATTTGAAAATAACGGCTGTGTCGCGTTTTTGCGATTACGTCTCTGGTTTTCCGGGGCCGGACGAACAGCTACCGTAATTCTCGAATTGTGATGAGCCAATGATTTTTTTATTGATTATATGTAACGACAGCTATAGAAGTACGTAGGATTTTTCCGATATATTGGTTTTTGGTGAAACGGCGCACTGCTGGAGTGAAAAGTGAAAAATTTGCCTAAAAATCGCCAGAAAATTGTTAATAACAAATGAACGACGCAATATGAAAGAAAAATCCTACGTACTTCTATAGACAATGTATTTTAAAATATACATTCAAAATTTCGAGTGAATCCGTTGAAAATTGTCTGATTTATGTTTCCGGCCAGCTTGAAAAATGCAGTTTTGAGATAAACAAAATTCCAAAACTGAGTACTAAAAGATTTTTCCCACCCATAATATTTCGGGAATTCATTTATGAGATCCTAAAAGACGATTTAATAATAATAAAAAAATCGATTTTTCGAAAATTCTATCGATCACCCCTTAACCCCTTAAGATAATTTAGCAGTAAACTTCGACCTCACGTTTTTCCTCAATCAGTACGGAAAAAACAAGTTTTTCCGCATTTTCCGAAAGAAATCGATTCATTGCTTTTACTTCCTCTGTTTTTTTTTATCGAGAAATATTTTTTTTCAAGGATGTGAGCGATTGCGCGACGGTGGAAGAGCTCACGGATATTCTGGCGCTGCAAAAACTTTGCTGCGGAAGAGCTTGGCACATACAAGGCTCCTCGCCCGTAACCGATCCCGGAGGCTCGACTCAGGGTCTCGACTGGTTGACTCAACAACTGGGCGCCCACGAGGGTCTCTACTCCGTCCCTGCTGCTGCGCAGCAGTAGAAAAAAAAAAAAATTTCAATTTGCATGCTAGTCTTGCTTTTCTTCGATAACCAGTGCGATCGCATCTGCGAAACATTTTTTTTTTTTTTAAATTAATTGAATATATACCAAAGTATCGCGAATGGAATTTCGGTGTTTAAATTCTTTACTTGCGCAATGGAGGACTGATTAAATTGTTGTTGATGTTCTATCGATATTTTGCCAAAATTGGTTCCACGATTGTGCGATGAGCGAATTAAATTTCGCACGCATAATTTTTTTTTTCCACAAATTCGGAAATCGAAATTTCTTGTAATTATTTCGAACGATTTTTTTCTTTCCCGTATTTTTAGGAGAATCTATATAGATCGAAATTTATCGGCTTACGAACGAGAAGATTAATTTGTTTTTCTATCGTTCGTAGATTATTCAGCGATTTGTAATATTTCTCTCGTAATTATATCAATTTGTAAATTATTATTGCGACTCATAAAAATATTTAAAAATCAATCTTCGTTTTTCTTTTCAGTCAAAAATAAATATAATACAATAAAAGTAGTCAAGTAGCGTGTTGGGCACGCACACGATAAGGTTCCGTAGCCGGATAACAGTTACGAGTAAGTTTTTCGCAAACTATTTTTGCTACAGTGTTAGTTATAATTTCGATTGAATGTACCAATTAAAAGCTACATTTTGGAATTTTTTTCAGATTTTTTGCATCGATATTTTAAAAGTTAGAGGGGGGGGGTCACTCTGAAAACGATTTTGAAAGAAAATATCTCATGACTGAAGGGTTAAAATGGAAAGTTCTCAAGACATTATTTGTTGCATTTGAGACCTATCCAAAGATACCTCACTCAATGGGGTGAGTAAAAAAAAATTTCGAGTACACCGTTTAATCTGCGGGAGGGGGGGGTCAAAAACAAATTTTTTTTTTTATGTTGTCATTTCTGTTTTTAGGTCACCGATCTACGTCTGTGTACCAAATTTCATCTCAATCGGTCCATAACCGAGAGAATGGGAGGCCTGTGACATAACAGACGGACGGACGGACTTGCCAAAACCACAAGGGTTCCTAGATTTCTACGGAACCCTAAAAATAATCAATAACTCAGGAACAGGAATGAAAAGATAAAAGTCAATTAAAACTCAAAAAAAAAACATCTAGAAAAGTCTTATTCGTTTATTACATGGTTATTGGGGTTGTTTGTTTTTTTTGTTTTCTTATTTTTTTTTCGTTGATACAATTATCAATCATCACTCAGTCACGTTTTCACGCACACGCACCCAATCATTTTCAACCTGAATTGCCAATTATTCGTGGAAAGGGCGAGCGGTTTCAACGGTTTCGAAACCGTACGGGAGGACTGACGTTACAATATAATCTATATATTCATATATCATATAGCGGTATTAAATTACTTCTTTTTTTTTTCCTTTCTATTACCTTCATATAAAAACACTTGACAAACAAAAACGGAACAACTTATAATTTTTTTTATTATTTTTTTCATTTTTTTTTTTTTTTTGGAGCTGTGGCGATAGGGCGGGACACGATTAGAAGCTAAAATTGCTGCATGAATTTCAGGTTTATCTTTTTTTTTTTTTTCATTTTTGTATTACGATTTTTCGCGTTTTCCCAAATTTAGGACTTCGATGGGTTAAAAAAAGAAAGAAAAAAAAATTGAGCGAATCCGCAACTGACAACACGATATTGACGAATATTTCGGCGTTGTCGAGGACTAGGATTAATGCGGAAACTGCGTTTTTGTTGCTTCTTCCTTGTTTTTTTTTTTTTAATTTCCTGCATCTGCCGAAAATTTTACGGTCGCACGATTTTTTTTTTTTTTTGTTTTTTTGTTGTTATTAAATTACGAATTATCGACTTATTGTACGTTCAAGCGAAGACTACGACAAAGATTGGCCACTGAGCTTTGGAATTGCTCGCCAGATTTTCCTCTGCGTGATTTACCAATTTTCTGTTCGTTTTTTTTTTCACTCTTTCTTCCTTTTTATTTTTTAATTATTGTTTTGTTTTTTTTTTTTTTTTTCGTGTGTGCAGTTTTCATGTCCGTGCCAGCTCGTGCGTGTCTGAAAGCCCGACAGCTCCTTGGAATACATTCTGAACTCACGCTTCACTGGAACACGCCTATTTACAATTCGTCGTGCTCCTGTTTCAATTAATCAAACAAAAAAAAAAATCGAATTAGCATCATCGAAGCTGAATATCGGAAATTAATTTTAAATTAAGGTCAATATGTTTTTTTTTTTCAGTAACGAGGAATTCCACTAAATATATCGCTCATGTATTTCGGAAGTGGTTTTTGTCATCATTTTTTAATTTGGGTCTCAAAAAGAAAAAATTAAAAAATAAAAATAATAAATAAACGGAATTTAAAAAAAAATTATATTTCTAGAATAAGTGTTCGATTGAAATTTAAATTGAATATGCGATCGTTTTCCCTCCTTCCAAAAAGATAGGAAGAAGCTACTCGAAACAAAAAAAAAATTATGTATCAAAGTTTAAAAAATAAAGGAATCAAAAAATAAATTAATTTAAAAAAAAAAAAAAAACGAATTATAGAATTGAAGATTTACCTCGGTATCGGGGATGTTGTTATCTGCTTCCGCCTCATCCTCATCGTATTCGTCATCCTCGCTCTTGTCCTCGGGGCTTTCCTTCGCCTCCTTCTCCTTCAGCAGCTCCTGCTCTTCCTTATCCTGAGCTTCCTTCATCTTCTTCTCACCAGCCTGCGAAAAAAATAAATAAAAATTCACGTAATTACGTCGTATCAAGGAATTACAATTTATTCCGTATATTTTTGATATTCAGCAACGAGGAATTCCAGCATTTTTATCGCTCATTATTGTCGGCAAAGCTTTTTTCATCATTTAAAAAAAATTCAATCGGAAAAAAATATTTACATATATTTTTTTTATCGATAAAAAAAAAAAAAAGAAAACTTACCACAGTGGCTTCCAAAACCTCGCCGAATTTGGCGGCCTCTTCGGGACTGTCCGTGATTAAAATGTTGTCGAAAATGGTTCCGGATTTGACTTGCCAGAGATCGAAACCAATCGCGCAAACTTCGTCTTTTTTGTAGAGTTCTGGATCGGGTTTGTACTCGGGATTGTCGATCTCAGGTTGAATCCACGCGCCCTTGTATTTCGGGTTGTCGATTTGTCTGGGTTTCCATTCGCCCTGTAACGAAACAAATGACAATTGTCATCATCACCAATATTTAAATCAATTATTTGATCAATAAACAACGTTTATTCATTCTTTTCTACCTAAATGTAATTATTTATTTTTCATTATTGTTTTTAAAATGTTTCAACACTGATTGAAGTGCAAAGTAATTTATGAGCCAAGCCCACACCCAGTGAAGAATTGATCTTCTTCCGTTGACGACCTTCACTGCCAAAATTGGAGCAATGCAGGTGCTTTTTAGGAAGACGAGAATACCAGAAACAAAATTGGAAAAAAATTCGGAAATTATCATAAAATAGGTCGAAAAAAAAAAAAAAAAAGAAACTGGCAGTTAAAACTTGCAAATTGCTTCATGTGAAATTCGATTAATGCATGAGCTCTTCCACCAGAAACTATTTTCAGTGAATTTGCAATTTTCTCGCAGCTTTTTTCTTTTTATCAAAGTTAAGATTCGAAAATTAAAATTTCTATCAAATCTGAACTTCTGGACGGATTCCGCCCAAATTCGATACAAAAAATTCATGACCATAATTGAGCGTTCGAAGAACTATTTGGCATAATAAATCAAAATTTTCAGCAGCTATAAAAGTCGAGAAAAAAATAATAAAGACAAATAAATAAAAATAAATGATAGAATTTTTTTTTACCTTGTATTCAGGATTGTCGATAACGGGCGCTTCCCATTCGCCGTCCATTTCATCGTCCCAATCTTCGGGTTTGGACGCCTCGGGATCGGGAATGTGTTGGGGCTTTTCCCAATCGTCGGGCATTTTGTCGTCGGGATCGGCGATGGTCGGCTGGTCTTCCCAGTCGGCGGGTTTCGTTTGCGACGGATCCTTGATCTTCTTCGGCGGGAGGAAGTCCCAATCGTCCTCGAGATTACCGGCCTGAACGCTCTTGTTGTCGATCAAGACCTGAAAACGAACAAATGAGAATTTTTAAATATTGTTTTATTTATTCTATTCATTTTTTAGTAGAAATCTCTATTTAAAAAGATCTCTATTATAATTTATAATTGGTAATTTATATAATAATGGTGGTAGTAATAGTAATAATAATTATTATTATATTTCATATAATATTATCATTATTTTCAATGGTAAGAATAATAATAATAATAATAATAATAATAATAATAATAATAATAATAATAATAATAATAATGATAATAATAGCAATAATACGGATTATTATTATAATATTATCATAATAATAATAATAATAATAATAATAATAATAATAATAATAATAATAGCAATAATACGGATTATTATTATCATATAATAATAATAATAATAATAAAAATAATAATAATAGCAATAATACGGATTATTATTATAATATTATAAAATTATAATACTAATACCGATTATCATTATTATCTTTATTATTAATAATAATAATAACGGAGATAGAAATAACAAAAATAAAAGTATAATACCAGTAAGAATAATAATTGTTAATAAAAACTCACCACTAATAATTTATAATTTATTATTATTCTCTATATTATTATCATTATTCTCTACATTATTATCATTATCTCTATCTTATATTTCTTTTTGAGTAGATCATCAAAACCAAATCACGATGATGATATTTTGAATTACTCCGATGACGATATTGGCCTTCGCGAAATACGTGAAACGATTTATTGATAATTAATTCGTTACAATGCGTAATACGAGACAATCTTTGCTCTTCGAGTACCTTCAGCACTTATTCTCCGAATTGTCGCGGAAGACAAGTGACTCGAGGCTCGTTTTCCCGAGTTTCAAACGAAAAAATTGCAAGATTTCTATTTCATAAATTTCTAATTCTTACAAAAAAAAACAAAAAAAAAGAAAAAAAAATCAAATACAAAAATGTTTTCTACTTTTGTTTTATCAAGCGAATGATCAAATTTTGTCACAAAATGTTCAACGAACGTCGTGGATATTTCATCTGCGTCACTATAATGTGACAATTATTGAAAAAAGTTCGGTAAAATTGTAACTAAGCTCTTTGCATTAATTAATATCGCAAAATGTATTGAAAAGAAAAAAATCTACGTTTTTTTCTTACCTCGTACGTGTTGTCAGGTTTCACAATCAGGGTGTAAAGATGCGTGTAAACGTCGTCCTTGCAGGGAATGTCTTTCTTGATCAAGTGATTCTTTCCCTTGTAGTTGAAGATGACATGAACCTTCTTTGTGCCGGGTCCGCAGATGTCAGGTCCTAAAGAGAGAATTAAAAAATAAATTTTAATAAAATAAAATATTGTTCATATTTCAAAGTCTATAATTAAATCAATAAAACGAATGCGTCGAGGAGGAAGCGGGTTGGCAGAATTCCCGAAAAATATTGACTTAGAAAATTTGAGGACACTTGAAACGCAAGAGTTTCTTTGTGGCGACGATATTGGCTCGTATCCAGAACGATATTTTCGATGAGAAAGCAAAATTGTTTGCGAATCGTAAAATTTCTAACGTTTCAATTTTTTTTTTTTTCAAAGAATGATAAATATTTCAACGCGAAAACATTTACTCTAGAAAAAAAAAGTTTCTTCAAAAAAAAATGTATAAGTGTATGTGAATAAAATACAAATGTATCAATAATTGTAATTATTATGAATTTTCGATTATCAAATTATTATTGAAATCAATTATATATTAATTTACATTTTATACTTCCAATCTAGAATATAATAATATATCTGATTTATTGTTGTTCTCGTTCCAATTTTATGAAACAGATCAATTTTTATATCTTATTTATTGTTATACTTTTTCCAATTTCATAAAACAGATTAATAATATATCTGATTTATTGTTGTTCTCTTGCCAATTTTATAAAACAGATGAAATCGAAATTTGTTTATTTATTGTTATTATGAATGTTTCAACACTGATTGAAGTGCAAAGTAATTTATGAGCCAAGCCCACACCCAGTGAAGAATTGATCTTCTTCCGTTGACGACCTTCACTGCCAAAAATTGGAGCAATGCAGGTGCTTTTTAGGAAGATAAATAAAGAAAAAAGAAACAAATTTCGAAAATAATTTGACAAAGCTGCGAATTGAAACTTGCAAACTACTTTTGCACCAACGACGCAGCGTTAGAATTTCTTCATCGAAAGTTTCAATTCCAATCCACCCTTTTTTATAAGGGCTACAATTTCAAGTCGCCATTTTGCATTCATAGCGTATCTTACCGAACATGAGAAGATACGGGCTCTCTCCGTGCATGTCCTTCTCCTCCAGAGAGCAGTCGAACACCTTGACGTAACCGCCGCCGCAATCGATATTCTGTTCATGTTTGACCGTGAACTGGATGACCAGAGGTTTGCCCTCGTTGCTGAAAGGTTCGAACTTCCTGCTCAAGGCGTAGAACTTTGCGTCTTCCGACGTCTGAATTCCTGCGAACGACAAACATTGGGGAAAAAAAAATTATTCTCCGAACGCGGAAATTGAGAAAATCTGTGAAACGGTTGGGGCTGTGCCTGCGCTAGGTACCTGGGTCGTGTATAATTACACAATCAGGGCATAAGCCAGACCTACTTTGATCTTCGAGTTCCTGTAGCACCTACCATCCATTGTTTATGAGGAATAGCATGTGACTCTAGGCTCGTAACGAATATAATCTCAAATATTATTCATATTTTATTCTTTCGAAGTGAAAAATTTCAAGCGCCCAAATTTTACATGGCGGCACTGATTTATTCAAGTCTGCGTAGAGATATAAATAATTCTAGATATTCTGCTAGACTTCTATGATTTATTCAAATGAAATTATGTAATATTCACGCATCGCAATTTAAAAAAAAATTTATTATTTCTATAGCAAAATCAATAATTTTTGTCATTTTTTTTTTCTTTAAATGGTATATTGCTGATATGTTAGAAGCTACCGATTCAGCGGACAAAATTCATTCGTAACCGATCGATATTTCAGCAAATTAACGTACCTTGGTCGTTTTCCTTGTCATTGTAGAACTTGCCGGCCGATCGGACGAATATTCCGGACTTCTTGCCGGAATGATTGGAGTAGATCCAATGCTGCTCCCAGGTATCTGTTAACAAAGATATTTGCTTCCATGAATACTCATTTCCCATAAATCGCGCAGCTGCTTCTTCGATACCAAAAACCCCAGAGCAGTTTTCTCAATTGTGCTCGATATCTCTCGCAAAACACCGAAACGATACACCGTTCCACATCACGCAATCCTGCGGCGAAATATTCTACTCTTTCAGCGGAAGGCTCAGCAATAGCGGAGAACAAAACTCTGCAAATATAAATTCTACCTTTCTCTCGCACTTACAACAACCAGACCTCGTCAAAACGACTTATCACTCTCTACTTTGAGGTTATGTCTCACACGTTTTTCTCCTGATCTCTCTGGCCTCGCAGCGATCGCCTATCGCTTTATCTCCCTCGCCCTCGTGGCGACTCCATCGATAAAACACATAACCTCAATTCTCTTAAGCTCTAACAAAAAAAAAAGCAATGAAAACGATTGCAAAATCTCAATAATTATTAAAAATCCGAAAGCCTCCGCTCTTGCGAAACCACGAGGCGTCCCAAACCCCTTAACTTCCGGTAACGCTCCGACCTCGTGGACCCGAACTTTCCCCAATCATAAAAACTCGCAAATTTACGGATTAAACTAATCAATCAACGTCGCAAAGTTTTCTTCTTACTCGAAATCTAATTAATTACCAATTAAATTCACAAAAAGAAAAAAAACCCACGAAAATATCGGCAATAACGAAATAATTCAAGGAAGCTTGGATTAGGGAAGATGAAGAAACGTACCGGAAGCTCGAAGGTGCGGCGAGAGAATGGCCGAGTCGCCGGTTTTCGTCTCGTGTCTGCTGCAACGTCGCGACTATCGTCGCCGGAAAGAGACGAAGACAGAGCGACAAAGATCGAGGGAGGGAGAAAGAGCGAGAGAGAAGGGATCAAGACCGTTCATAATTCGTCGATCCACGTCGTTGCATAAAAACAAGCCCTAATCTCACGTTCCATTGAAATTCGCATCTAAATACGGCAATCGCAATCAACGCCACTGCCAAAATTATATCAAAAGCATCGCAATCGAATCAAATAGCGAAGAATTAATTATGATTTTTCATTTCTTACAATATTTTCCCACGAAACGACAATTTGACGTACGAATGACGTTGAGAAAGAAAATTGAGCTACGTAAAAATGCGCGGACGTGTCAGAGACGGAAGATAAAGAAAGAGAGAGAGAGGATTGTCTGCGTATCGAATGCGATTTTCCGGCTACCAGACTGCCGGTTGCTAGGCACACGCATTGTATTTTATTTTCTTACGATTTCAATCGAAGAAAAGAAATCGAGCATTACGATGCAATTAGACCGAGCCAAAGGGTGTGGTTGGTACACAAACATATTTTTTTCCCCTCAATTTATCCTTCTCATCCAGTCCGCGCCCCAAAGATCCACAACCGCCTCCGAATCAACGACTTTCCCCATCAATTTACTCTCCCACAAAAATATAAATCAAACCGAAAAACGTAAAACCACGGCAATAACGTACTTAAAAATAATTTTTCCAAAGATCGACTTACCGTCGGCGAACTTTTCGTCGAAGAAAACTTCCGCGGAAGCGATGACGATTGCGAAAAGCAGAATAAACGCGCAAACTGATCGCATTTTCGTTGTATTAACAGCGAGTATTTTGCCCGCACGTTTGTTGGATGAAAAAAAAAAATACAAACACGCACGCACGCGAGCCGTGTGGTAATAACAACGAGGATATTGACGAAGCGACGAACGAGCCGATAATGCTGGAAACGGAGATGCCGCAGGCAAATGTAGAGATCGCCGGGGCAGACAGATGGAGTGCGAGGATTGGCGGAATCGGGAGGACCAATCGAAGCCGACCACGCTCGAGACGCTGAGCATCGACGTCGCGACGTTTGCGTCGCAGCGTCACCGACGACGTTTCGAGGAACTTGATTGAGAGCGATTGACCAATCAGGAAGCAACAACGGCGGCGCCAACGTCGCCTGTCATGCGCAGAATCGTTCGTGGGTTTTTTTTTTGTTTTGATTTTTCTTTTGGTAGAATTTGGTTGAGAGAGGGCGCCACTGAGCCACTCACGCGTGTTATCTCTGGATGATACGACAGGAATGATTGCCACGAAGACGATTATCCGCGAATGAAAGATAAACGTCGTCCCATCGAACGTATGGCACTTTGCCATTGGCGCACGTTTGAGAATTTTTGTTGGATGATCGATGAACGATAGATGGATGTTTTGGATTGGGGTTTGCGTGGGAGTTATTGTTTGCGGCACACGTGGATGATGAGTCTGGGTCGATTTTACGTTGGATGGGTTTTTTATGCGGATTGGCGGCGGAAGGGGAAATGGGGATGAGAGGAATTTTCGAGATGGATCGATTCCACGTTGCGGTTTTTTTTTTTTTTTTTTTTTTTTTCGGTTGTATTGGAGCTGACGCATGGATTTGGAGAATGATTATTATCGGGTTATATTTAGTTTTTGGTATTTTTGGAGATTGCATTCGGTAGAATTTAAATAATCTGTAATTTACGGGTAAAAATAATATCGTACGAATTATTTGGATTTGATTGTGAATTTGACGTATTCGGTTGGATTTGTCGCGTTTGTTTCTTCGTGTATGGGTGATATGCGGCATTCTCGTGTGTCGGAACATCGTTTGATGTACAAATTACGAGAATCTTACTTAATCTCGTTTTTTTTTTAATTAACGTATTCGGTTTTGCCTTTAAATCGCAGATATGTAGATTATGAAAATTCGAAAACTTTTAGCCTCGTTTGGTTATAATTCTACTCGAATAATTTTTATTCTTGATTGATTAATCATTATTACGTTAGTTCTTGATGGTTATAGTTGGTTTGTCACTCTATTATTTAATGAGTATTTCTCGGCTATATTAATTAATACGAGTTGGTCTGCAATTAAAAAAAATTCATTATTTTCCAATTCATGCAGGGCGAAAGTATTTTCTTCCTTCATTCACAGTTGAAAAATTTATGACAAACTTATGGACTATGGTTGAAAAAAACAAAGTCTATGTGAATTGCGAGATGTTAAATCGTCGAAATCATCATTCGACGGTAAACCATAGGGTTTTTTGCGTCACAAAGCTTATTTATTATCTATGAAATTTTTTTTTACAATATTCATACAATATATGAATCGAAATGTAATCTCTAGTAGAGAGAATATGTAAAACAAAATGCTAATAATTGATTACCCCAAAAAATAACAGCTTATCGACCAAAAAAACGAATCTCTCCTCCGATATTACAAAAATTCCGGTCAATTCTGTTAATTAATCCGACATTGAAGATTCTAGATTCAGAGAAATTCGGAGACATCCAATTACAAACATTTCTCGCCTGTTTATACGAACAATAAAATTATTAATTATTGTTTTTTGTGTTCTTATGCTATTCTAATGTCGAAATATTTTATTTTTTTCAAACGAAAACAACTTTAAAATATTAGACGATTGAATGTCAAGACGAAAATAATTATTTCCAGCTAAATAACCCATCGATGTGGCACACACCTAGTTCACGCAGTCAAGTATGTATCCCATTTCGTTGCCATGGTTACGAAACTGATGTATACAATATGACGCGTAATTGTAACTCGAGTCTCGAGTTGTTTCCAAGCTTTCGTCGATCGAGACGATATAATTTTCCGTTTCTTCGTACCGCAGCATCAATTTGCTTTTGCGACTCGTCACTGTCACAATTGACCGAATTCACGTCTTTGAAAAAAAACGTCAAAGTCCTTACATAACCTAAAAACGTTTTTCGCGACTTTTTCTCATCGTTCAACGAAAAGCAGCCAAAAATGTTGAAATCCAAAGCGTCAGCTGCTCTCCTGCGATTGAAAGAAATGGACAAGAAATACAAATCGCGATACAAAGATGACGAGCAAGGCGAACAGTCCAGCGAAAACACGGCGAGCCTGGTGGAACGAGATAGATACAAAAATAATGCGTTGCCAGTTCCGACGATTGAAAAACTTGAAATTCTCAAACCCACTTTGAGCATCAAGATTCCGGACGCTTGCGTCGAACAGCTGGAAACGGATTCGGCAACGACCGGCGAAGGTTCGGTATCGGCAAGAGTGTCGATAGTCGAGGAGACCGTCGTAGCCGAGCAAAAATCAGAATCGCGATCGGAATCTGAAATACAGGAAGAATCGGTGGTCGATGAATCCATCGACGAGATGTTGGAGAACTCTGATTCCGAGATTGTATCGAAAAGCGAGAGAAAGAAGACGCAACAGCTCGAAAGCAAAAATGATATCTCGACTGGCAAGGATCGACGTCGATCCGAGGAAAAGAAAGAATCGACGGATTCTAATTCGGCTTCCAGAGATGCGAGTTCAAACGATCGAGCCTACGACTCGTTCGATGATCATCCTGAAGGTGTTAAAAAATTGAGTTCCGATGGTTCCGATAAAAATAAAATGGGCCTCAGAATAGTTTCTTCAAAGTTAAACGTCAGCGAAGAAAAAATTGATATTTCCGAAGCGGACAAGGAGAAAAAAGATATTTCTTCTGAGAGTAAAAAAATTAGGGATGCAAAAAATTCTACGAAGATTATAAAGAAAGAAAATAAATCAGAAACGCAGAAAGATGCGGAAAGCAGCGATGGAATAGACGAAATTGCTGAGGAATTGTCAATGTCCGTGGACGCCACAAATTCATCATATTCAAAATCAGCCGCAAAAAAGAAGCTCGAACGCAAAAAAAGTATCGAAGAATCGGAGGAAGTTTCAAATTTAATTCGGCAAAAGATCGAATCGATCCAAAGCAGTTGCATAGATTCAAAGAGCTACGAAATCAAAGTTCAAGAAGATTCTAATTCAGTCAAAGATGAGAATTCATCGCATTCAACATTACGAGACAATCAAAGTAAACAAGAAGATTCCCAAATCGAATCTGAATCAAAAAACAAAGAAAAATCAAATTCTTCCATAAACGAGGAAAAGTCTGATTCAAAAAAAAATCTGACTGATCCAAACGACGACGAACTCTCGAAACCAAATTACGAAAAACGAGAAAATACAAAAATATCTTCGAGTTCCTGCGAAAATAAAATTTCATCAAACTCAAAAACGGAGCCATCTCGAGAAAAATCGAAAAAAAATGAAATTTCCGATAAAACTGAGAAAGACGAAAGATCGCACAGCTCTGCTGAACGATCATCAACTTCCCTCCTCGAAAAATCTAGCGACAATCAAATAAATTCGTCCAAATCTTCATCCTCGACCAAGCAAAATTCGCTACGATCTTTGCAAACACCAAAAAAACATAGAAAAAAATTCAGCGACTATTTCGAAGATGTTGGAAGTTTGCCAAAGTCAAACGCGGTTGAAACGGAATTTAGTTCAAGGCCAAAAAGCTCGCGAAACAAAACGGCCCATCGTGGAACGAATTCCGTACAAAGAGAATCAAAATTGGGTTCCTCGAAAATCGTAGACTCAAGGTCGACACTCTCGCAGACTGAAAAAGAGACTGAGTCGACGATGGACCGAAAAAATCACACGACAATAAGATCAAAAGGTCATTACAACACTCCAAAAGCTCATAAACACATTAGAATCAACAGAAACGAAGCAAAAGTTTCGAAATCATCGAGCTTGCCTCGAATCAACGAGCAAAACGATTGCGAACATAAAGACAGAGAATTGGAACGTATAAAATTAAAAATAAGGAATTTGCGATTGGAACAAGAGCGACAAATGATGCTCTGCTTCGTGAAAGACTTCGAGGAGGATAGAGAAAAGCTCTCGCTGTGGCCTAATCGTTTTTATTTTCCTGGCAAATCCAAAAAATCCATCATCGAACCGCTGAACTTTCCCAATGTTTTAAACTTCACGAAACCTGGTAAAATAATCAACGACTTTTTTATATCAATACATTGTATGGGAATTGTGTGAATTAATTTCTAACCGTGAGATGTACAAATTTTTCTGACTTTATTCCATTATTATTATATGGAAATTAATTACGAAATAAAATTCAATTTTTCTAGAAAAAATTGGAAATTTTTATTCGGTGAAAAGATAAAACGATAAAAAGATTTTTTATTCGTTATCTATTTGACAAAATTATGGCTCTGCGATAGTTTTTAAAATAGTAACTTTTCGGCTACGTTTTCGATAAAATATTCATCGATGATTTTTTATTTTGCAATCAGATTCAACGCTCTCGGATCCGAATATGGCGGACAATAGTTCAAAAATATTGAAGGATCGTGTGGCGGAAATTCGACAATGGTTGAAGGATCAATTCGTTCTTTATCGTGATTACAGCGACGTGGCTTATGCCATGAATGCGAAATACATCGCCGAAGCCGAGAAGGTACGATTTTCCTTCCTCATAAAAAGAAGCTATGCGACGGTCTGACATTTTTTTATCGTAATCTTGATGTCAATAGTTTGAAAATGTCCTAAAACATCTGGAAATGACATTTAGAAAAAATGTCCGGATGTATATATGTGCGTGTGTGTGTGTGGATCGACTAGCCAAAATTCAAACGTCTATAACTCGAGAACGGTTCAAGCTACATCCCTCAAATTTTTCACACATATGGTTCCTCATAATATCTATGTCATCTGTAATTTTCCCAATAATCGACGCAACCACTCGGATTCGACAGCGTTTTGAAATTTACAAAAAATGTTCCCTACAGCGTCCACAAATTTTGAGATATTCGTCTAAATAATTCTCCACATATAGAGTTATATCCACAGATGTTTAGTATTGCATTTGAGTCAAATCCATCAATAAGTTCAGATTTTATGATGATTTGAATTTTTTGAAAAATCAAATCCAGTCGCTCTATTTGCCGTTTACTTCAACCAATCGAACCCTTAATTCTCTACAAGTATGAAATATCCTTGAACTGACAACAAAATACATGTTTACATACATGTTTTTTTTACACATAAAATTCGGCGGTGAATCGGCCAACCAAAATCTGATCGAATTTCAGAGCAATTAAAAATTTCTAAGTTCCAACCTCTGAAAATTAAAAAAAGCTACAAGTTGAAACTTGCAATTTGCTTTCTCTGAATAGCAGTTACTGAACGAAGATTTCTTCACGAGAAAGCCAAAATAAAAATGATCCATCATAGAGGAATCTTCGTTAATTACCTACGATTCAGTTTTAACTTGCAGCTTTTTTTAAAAATCAATCGAAGAATTTTCCGTCGTCGAAATATATTTCGTTGAATCTTCGAGACTGGCAAATGATTATTTTGATAATGTCGGAAGTGATTCGAGAATCCGTTGCGTCTTTCCGATTACGAGTCAGACGCAATAAGAACGCAATAAGGAATTAACCCGCACGAGGAAACTAAATGAGAAAACAAAAATACAACGCGCTCCGACAATCACGAACAAAGAAATACGCTCTTGCTCGGGCGAGCGATCGCGACTCCACAACATTTTTACCGCGATTACGTATTTTTCGAAAGTTCCTCTACGGCTAAATAATCGTAACTCCCGGAATCTCGGGATTCGTGTCGTGGGCGAAATTACTCGTCAATTTCAATCAAACCTCCGAGAAACGTGGGGCCTAGCGTTGGAAGATAATTGATGCATTAAATTCCATACAAAGTTTGTAATTTCCGTGCATGTCGGTGGAGAATTCCGGGATGATTTTGTCCCATGGGGATTCGTGACGACAGTCGTCCTGCGAGCATTTTGCGAGCTACGTAATTTAATAATCTATTGGTCATGGAAGGCTCTGATGAAATGTAACTGGCTCAATTGAATCGTCATTTATTTATTTACTTAGGGTATTTATTATTTATTTGGGTTATTTATCTATTTATTTATTCATTTATTTATTTATTTATTTATTTATTTATTTATTTATTTATTTATTTATTTATTTATTTATTTATTTATTTATTTATTTATTTATTTATTTATTTATTTATTTATTTATTTATTCATTTATTTATTTATTTATTTATTTATCTATTCATTTATTTATCTATTTATTTTATTTATTCATTTATTTATTTATTTATCTATTCGTTTCATTTATTTATTTATTCATTCTTGCATTTATTAATTTTAGTATATTTTGTAGCATTTATTAATTCCGAGAATATTCTCGGAAAAATTATTTCTTTTGATACGCGGCGTGGTTGAAAATGAATTCTTTGTTCGAAAGATTTAGTGAAATCGGAAAAAAATGGAAATTAAAAGACGGCTTATCTATTTTAATCTAAATGTTTTTTTTTCCAAGATGAGCTCCTGAAAATTGTCATTATTAGAAATGTTGATTCTCAATCATTTGATTTTACGAAAATTGGAGTCGTCCACCACCTCACTGCCTAGATCGAAATTAATCGAATAAATGAATTATTTATTTATTTATAACTACTAAAACATTCTTATCAATATATTACTTATCAATTTATTAAATTTTCCACTCCTTCCTCCTCTCTCTCTCTCTCTCTCTCTCTCTCTCTCTCTCTCTCTCTCTCTCTCTCTCTCTCTCTCTTCTCTCTGTCTCTCTCTCCCTCAAAATACCAAAATTCCACAAGATCTCAACAAAAAAAAATCCAATCCATCATCATTAAATAATCGCACGGTCCTAACAATTACATTCTCGTCAAACCATCATTCTCGTGCTCCATCCTAATATCCAATATCCACCCTCAGATACCCAGGTATCCATTCAACCCGTCAAAAAAAAAGAGAAAAAGCCAAAAATCCGTAGGAAAAATTATGCCGTTATAATTATCGGTTATCGGTGATGGGACGTATCTGCACATCACCCTCGACAATTTTTTCCTGCGTCACAATCAACGTCACGACATTCGTGACGCAATCAAGGGGCTGCGAATCGAAGCTGCACGAGAACGGTCGGTGGGCGGGATGATGCGAATAGTCGCGAGAGAAGCTTAAGGGGTGGCTTAACCCGACGTTTTTTTTTTCTTCCTTTTAAACATTTTTTTTTTTTTCATTTTTTTTTATCACGAAGCCGGATTACGTCGAGGTACGCACGTGTGCGCGAGGATGCGTGCGCCTCGTCTCGGTGGTAAAATCTCGTGGGGAACCGACTCCGGCACGGACTTTCATTGACGTTGTTACGTTCTCCCGTGCAGTTCGACTCCGGGGCTCGACGATACCGGTTCGTTGCTCCATCGTCGTTGCTTCGATCGAACATTAATTCTCTCGCGAATTATTCGTTCTAAAAAAAATCTAAAGATAAATAAAAAAAAATCATCTAACGAATGATAGATTCATTTATTTATTCGATAAATTTGCGTATCTGATAATCGACGAGACCGAAGATATTTTATTTTGATGAGAGATCGATGAATAGAGAATAGAAAAAATTGCATTTGAAATCGTTGAGATTCGGTCGATTCGCGGGTGGGATATCAAGTGCGGAAGACTCGATTGAGTTAACGAAAATATATATTTCTATATATTTTTTTTTTGACGTGAAAAGCGAGGGAGGAGAGATTTTGAGACTCGGACGAATCGTGAACCGGAAGTCGAGGTTATCCGACGAGGATTCGCGAACGCCGACGTTTTTTCACCGGTAAGCTCACGATTGTATCGCATGTGTCGTATCGCAGTCTTTACCACGAAAGTCAATTAGCCGACGGACGTGTCGTTTCGTTTTGTTGGATTTCTCTGGGAAAATAAACGGTGGCCGTTTGGAAACTGTTAGGACGACGGTCTTATCTTCGAAAAGATAATATCGCTTGTTCTTTTAAATGTTTCTGGTCAGTAGGTGGGAGGAGGGTGGGAGGAGTGTAATTAGATTTTGTGGGATATTTTATAATTGGCATATTCGCATTCTCGACGTGATTTCGACGGCCTGCGATTTTTCGAGATTATTTTTGAATAAACATTTATTGTAGATTTATTTTTGAGTACCGATTTTTGACGGTGTGAGTTGAAATTTGGCTATCTGGGAATTTTTTGTGTTACATTTGGAGGGAGAAAGGCAAATAGATTTATAATTTACTTTCCAATGATGATTTTTTTTTCTACCTTATTTAATTAGTGGTCGAATATTTGTGGCACTGCATTTGAAATTCGAGATATTCAGTATTTTCTTAATTTGAGCGATTGTCATTTTTTTACGAATCATATAATAATAATAATAATGATAATAATAATATATTATTAATAATAATACATATTAATAATATTATTATTATTATAAATAATAATATGTTATTATAATATTAGTATTATTATTATTATTTAGATTATTATTATTCTAATTTCTATTTTTTTCTAATTTGAGCGATTGTCATTTTTTTTACGAATCATACAACAAATTTAATACAGAAATATAATTTAATAATAATAATAATAACATATTATTATATAGATATAATAAATAATACATATTATTATATTATTATTATTATTATTATTATTATTATTATTATTATTATTGTTTAGGTTATTATTATTCTAATTTCTAGTTTTTTCTAATTTAAGCGATTATCATTTTTTTTCACGAATCATATAATAAATTTAACACGGAAATATATTTTAATAATAATAATAATAATATATTATTGAATATATATAATAAATAAAAAATATTGTTATATTATTATTATTATTATACCTTTTGATGATTAATAATCGAATTAAAAAAATGATCAAATTCCAATTTTGCGTAAAATAAAAAATTCGAATTATCCATACATAACTTTTTATAGAACATAATTTTCATATAAAAACCTAAATTAACGGTTTTGCCGTTTCACGAGTCTTATCAAATATTCGATTCGTCGTCCATTGCCGTTGATATCGAAACCTCCGATGTAAAATTAATACCGCTAACGCTTGGAAACTGTAAAACATCGGTAACTAATCGTCCCACTGACCGTTAAACCGTACATATCGGTAATAACGTGGACGCAGTTGAGACTACCTCGGCATCGGGCTTCTTGTGACGTTAAAGTACACGCGAAGATGCGATAATAATAATTACGACGTGGATGCGCGTGGACCCGACACGGAATATCATTATCGTGGCGGTGACGGAATATCATTTTTGTTGTTATTTTTGCTTTCATACTTCTTGATTTTTTGCCGTCTCGTGGAATTAACCGATTCGAGCTTGTCATGGCGTCTCAGTTCGGTTTGATAACGAAACTGGACGTACGAGAGTTTATATTATTTCATATGCGTTTATACATTTTTTCAATGCTGGGCATCGGTCGGAGCAACTTTAGAAATATCGGGGAATATAGAAAATAGTAAGAAATAATCAGAGCAAAGTCAGTAAATTTTTTGATCCATTAAAAAAAATTAACCGCGGCTCAGAACAATGGAAAAGAAACTAAGGTTGCTTCAAGAAGAACCTTAATTTAAAGGATAAGATTTTTCCCAATTATATAAATTTCAATCGATCGAAATCATTTTTTTTTTTGCAATTTTAACCACATTTGCGTTAAATAATGTCAAATAATTTCGAATTTTTTATTCCCTAAATTTCTCGGTCCCCAACATTAATACATTTATATATGCACAACCGACTGCAACGAATGTGCAGCCCACAATCGTGACAGTTCGCAAAACTAGCGCGTTGCATATTTATTTTTAGAACAAATCTCGTTTCACTTTTTTTTTCATTGTTTTTTTTTTTTTTACCAGTCACTCGCGGTCGTGCGAGCTCGTTTATGCATACATAATAATTCACGTACACATGTAAACGTGTATGTGTGCAAATCCATGCAACAGTCGCAACGATCGCGGTAATTACGCGATCGTTGCGAGGTGATCGACCGTCGTTGAAATTTCGCAAACCCCGCGATCGTGGAAATAATCCCGTTCGTTGGAAAATTTTGTCGCGCGAAAAAACTCGTCGTCGAAGCTACGTAAAATCGCAACTCCGTCGTGCGTGACATTTAACCGGACGAATTGCAACAATTGGAGCGTTCGACGTCGATCGATTGCACTCTGTAGGCCATATATACCTGCGGTTTGCATGTACTTTTTTTTCTTACTTTTATTATCGTGTAGCACGATACCTTTATTATTATTATTATTAAATACGGTAGAAGCTCGGTATTCATTACTATCGAATTACACCGTTACACAGCGAAAGTAAAAATTGATTATACACGTATTGAGACATTTTTGCATTTTATTAGATATAATTAGCTTTGGGATTCTTCGGCGTAATTGCGGAGGCGTGTTCGTAAAAAAAAAAACGTTTCTTCGATTTCAGTGCATTTGATTCGACGATAATTCGAATGATGATAATAATAATAATTATTATTATTATTTATAATTTTTTTTAAATTTATTTATAAATATATATATCTATTATAATATATTATATTATAATTATTTATATATTATTTATATTATATTCAATTATTATATATTATTATTAACGATAATTCAAATAATAATAATATAATAACAATAATGATATAATAATTATATCGATATAATTATTATTAATAATAATAATGGTGATAATAATAATAATTATTATTATTATTATTATTGATAATTAATATAATAATAATAATAATAATAATAATAATAATAATAATAATAATAATAATAATAATAATAATAATAATAATAATAATAATAATAATGATAATAATAATAATTATTATTATTATTAATATTATTATTATTATTATTAATTATTATTATTATTATTATTAATAATTATTAATAATAATAATAATAATTATTATTATTATTATTATTATTATAAATATGAATAATAATTAAATTAATATTATTGTAATTATTATTATTTATAATAATGATAATAATATAATAATACTTTACAGTAGCCAAGTTGCTGCTACATTCGAACTATCGTCCATTGTCATTCACTGAAATCGAAGAAACTTTTTTTTTCTTAACTCTCAAACTTGCTTCATATATCTATATTTGAGGCTTCCGTAAGAATATACGGAAAATAATTGAATGAAGAAAATAAATTTAATAGCATCTCGTCACAACGACATGAGCCGTAATTAATTCAATCGCAACCTCCCATTGGAAATCGAAACGATAAAATATTTTCTTGCAATTGCTTCAATCGATGTATCTCACGTGGAATTTTTACACTATAATAAACGATACAATGGAATAAATGGAATTAAAATTGCCAGGATGTTATCGCATCCCTCGCATTCTTGTTTCTCTGAATCGGTTCGCAGTTGCGATGATTAAATAATTCCGGGATTAATTTCTTTTAAAATGGAATATTTTATTTTTTTTCAAGGTCGGCCGAGGCTTCCGACCTGAAGCGCGAGGCTGACCTTTGTCGCGTATCAGTAGCATCGTTCTTATCGGGGTTGTTGACGAGGTCGAGGATAAACGATTCGCGCCGTCGTGTAAAATTCTTCGTTCAATCCCGAGGAGTCCCGACAACGACAACCTTTCACGGATAATTAAATCCAATGATCCGTTAAGTCTTCGGCGTGAGGAGCATTATTCGATCGATCGTTTTTTATCATCGCTACGTTTGCCACCTACGATAGAGTAATTAGAAAAAAAATCTTATCATGAATGAAGGAGCGAAATCTTTATGTAGAGACGGTTCGAGACGCGGAAACAAGCGATCGAGAGGTTTAGAAAAAACTATGGAACCGAACTAGAAACCTACCCTAACGAGCTGGCGACGAAGCTACTGAATAGAAATTTAAGGGGAAACATCCGAGTAGACAGTGAAAGGAATCGATTAATTTTAGGAATTATTATCTCAAAAACTATTTCTTCGATTGTGTCTAGTTTCGTTTCATTCGTAAGTATGTACGTACGTATATACATAAACCAAAATTATTTTATTAGGTGATAAGTTACTCCTTCCGTTTCAATTTTTCAAATGAAAAATCAGTATTTTGACTTCTAAGTACTGTAAAAAATTGAAAAATCAATTTTTTTTTAAATACTCGACGTTGTTACCTGCAGAAACTCATCACCTAATAAAATCAATTTAGTTTTTTTATCTCAGATAATCCAGTGACGAGTTATGAGGGGCACCGCAATAAAACTTTTTTTTTTTGAGACGTCCGCGAAGACGCACCGTCAATGGCTCATTTCTTCATAAAAGTTAATGAAAATTTTACAGAATATTCTTCAAATGTTACTTTATTGAGTAGTTATTATAAAAATAAATATATATCAACCGTGTCGTCAAAAAAAAATTATTGAAAATATGCTTGTTTTTTTATATCGAATTAACCTCACCCCCCTTTTAAAACAACAGATTATAAATAACCTAAATAAAGACACGTAACAAAAAAGGGGGAATAAAAAAATCATGAATGATATTTTCCCGGCTTTTCCGAGCCTTATAACAGTCTTCAACCCTCTCGTTCACGTTCGTTCGCTCGATCCGCGTAAAACGTACAGCGAACAGCGAGAGTCTGCGCGCATTGCCGGAAGCGCGGTTCACTCATCCGACGTTGAACGCGCGAGGGAACGATCGATTCGTGAAAACCATGTGCGCGTGTTAAACATTTGCCCGGGTAAGAATGAACACTGGATGATAATAAGGTCACCGGAAGTTCGACGGGCAGCCAACCGTAACTCGATCGACCGCTTGACTTTCTATTAAATATCATTGATTAGCGAACTCGATTTGCGACACAGACTACTGGGGTAAATTTCGGTGGGTGGGGCGGGAGTGAAGCAACCACCGACTCGATTATTCCGCGCTCGGTGGATAACGAAAAATTGCTGGGAAATTATTTTTATTGGCGAAAGATATCGATTTTTAGGTCAATGAAAGTCTTGCGTCGTGTGGAATTGTGGCAGGAACGATGGAAGAATTTTTTTTTGACTCGCAATCGTCCGGGAAAGATTTGGGAACTGGTTTACAGTTTTTTTTGGTTACCGACTGAGTAACAGATTCGTTCCGTTTTTATGGAAGTTTTGTTATCGTTTGGGGTTCGATAAAAGAGTCAATTGCTGTTGGTAATGAATTGAATCCGTTTTTCGACGATTGGATCGATTGCTGTTCCAATTAATTTGTCATTCGGACTAAATTCAGATTTTGGGGATGTCGACTGTTCATTGTGGAAAATCGGTCGAGTGGAATTTGGAATTTTTATAGTTGACTCATCGAAACCGATACGGGAATATTATGAGCTAAAAAACTATCCGAATAATTATGACTAGAATTTTCTCCAAATAATTTGGAAGAATGAAATTTTCTTACGTTTCCATAAATTAATCATTCATATATATATTTTTATATACATATATATTGACTTCCTGCAAGGCCAATTTGAATCCGGCTGCGCCCAACGTTCCAAAGATTGTTCAATCAATCCAATTTCTTTCGAATTATCGGGGGTAAAAAAACCCAGCAGGCCACCATCGCCTCTGCCCCCCCCCCCCCCCCCCCCCTCATCAAGATTAATAAATCGATACATAATAACGAAAAAAGCTCCACTCCCCAAAAATTGACGCGGCAACACCGTGGTATCGCGATAGGAAGCCCCAGCATGAAAACCTAAACGAACCGGAAATTACAAGGAAGCACGAAGACCAGTGTGAATCATCGTGAAAGTATCGCGTGGTCGAACTTCGAGGGTGGCGCCAGACGCAAGGGGTTAATTCCATTCGTCATTCTATCGCTCACGGGGTGTCAAATTCTAAACGCCACGACCTGGTCTGCGCGGTCGGTCGATGTCTTTAACAAACGAGCTTTATTAATCCCGCGAGAAATACATTTTATCAAAAAATCTTATCGGCACAAAAATAAAAAAAAACAAAAAAATAAAAATAAGTAGCATAGAACAAAATGAAATACAATATAATATGATAAAATGTAATATATAATATATAATATATAATATATTCTTCGAACATAATAATGATAATAATAATTGATAATTATCATTAATTATTAATAATAATAACAATAATAATATAAATAATAATTATTTATTATTAATAATAATAATAATAATAAATAATTATTATTTATTATTAATAATAATAATAATAATAATAATAATAATAATAATTAATAATTATCATTTATTATTAATAATAATAATAATGATGATAATAATAATAACAATAATAATAATTATTATTATTGTCATTATTATATATAATAATAATAATAATTATTATTATTATATCATATTATATTATATTATATTAATAATTATCATTTATAATGAATAATAATCATAATAATAATAATAATAATTATCATTATTATTATTATTATTAATAATAAATCTTAATTATTAATATAATATAATATAATATAATATAATATAATATAATATAATATAATATAATATAATATAATATAATATAATATAATATAATATAATATAATATAATATAATATAATATAATATAATATAATATAATATAATATAATATAATATAATATAATATAATATAATATAATATAATATAATATAATATAACATAATCAAATAAAGTAAAATACAAAAAATAAGAACGAAATTCCACAAAAAAACCAACGAGACCAAACGCCCTTAAAGTTCAAAAAACCAAAGAAAAAAAAAAGAAAAATTCTAACGGCACTTGTCCCGTCGCTAAACGACCGAGCAAGTCGGGTCTGAACATTTGCTAACCGAAAATAGCAAAAGATGTGGTTGTGGACCGAGCAAAGGGGGAGGATCAAAGACCAGCCGGATTTAACACGTGTATATCAACGCCAAGGCAACGGGTTTACGGGCGCGAGACCGAAAACGTTTTTCGCGAACGAAGAAATATATATCCACCGACGAGCGGTTGAACTACCTACTACCGAGTCCACGAGCGTACACACGAGGAAGCGGCGTATACGGTTTGCGCGGATGGCGGAGTCACGAGAGATGAGCTTTTGCGTCGAGTCCGGTGGCTTCTCGTTTTCTGTTTCCGCTTCTGGGACCCGTTCTCTTCTCTTTTTCTTTCACAATCTACGCTACGTAAACACGTACACACGCTCACACGCGAGCATAGGGACGGCAAAGGTCTGGCGAGAGGAGGAGGGGCGAAATGGACCAGGTTTTGATGATAAGCATAATTTATTTCATAATTTTGACAATTGCATTCTCGTACGAGTCGTGAGAATCATCGGTGTCGAATTTATGAATTTTCGGAGCATTTATATTTGAACAGCCATCGGAGTGCCAAAGAAATTTGGATGTTTTTTTTTTTTGAGTACGACTTATTGAATATTATTCGGGCCATAGTTGTTGATTGTTGATGGCATAATTGTTTTCGGAGAAATTGACATCTCAGGCTGCAAGTGATAAGATATTTATTTTTAGATTGTTTAGAGTCCTATTTAATATTCTGGTATTCCGTTGAAACGTTATAAATATTCTCGACGACATAATTGTTACTGCAAAAATGTATATTCCCGTATACAAGTGACATCATATTGATTAAAAATTCTTTAAACTGCTATAAAATATTCTCGTATTCCGTTGAAACCTTACAAATATTCTTAATTACTTCAAAAAAAATTTACATCCCCATCTATAAGTGACAGGATTTCGATTAAAAAAATTCTGCAAACCGTTATTATACCACCCAAAATCCATTTCGCCCCACACGTGTGTCGTTTTTCACCTGTGTACACGTACACACACGCACACGTGCATACCATCGTATGCACCGCGATGCCAACGAAACGCATACGCGCGAAAGAAAACCTGTCGTGAACACGTTTTTCTCGGAAGTGCTCACCCGGGACCGAGCGACTGTGGTCGTCGGTCTACGGTCGTCGTTGCTCGTGGATTCACCGCGAGAGGAGTGGCGAGCTCATTACGAAGATCGTCCCCGTAGGAAGGTGGAACGAGCCGTCCCAGACCTCGCGCTCTTCCATCCTCTTCGTTCTCTTTGCGTCCTCTTCGTTGTCTTCGCGTCTTCTTCGTTCTCTTCGCGTCTTCTTCGTTCTCTTCGCGTCCTCTTCGTTCTCTTCGCGTCTTCTTCGTTCTCTTCGCGTCTTCTTCGTTTTCTCTACGTCCTCTTCGTTCTCTTCGCGTCTTCTTCGTATTCTTTGCGTCCTCTTCGTTCTCTTTGCGTCCTCTTCGTTCTCTTTGCGTCCTCTTCGTTCTCTTCGCGTCTTCTTCGTTCTCTTTGCGTCCTCTTCGTTCTCTTCGCGTCTTCTTCGTCCTCTTCGCGTCTTCTTCGTTCTCTTCGCGTCTTCTTCGTTCTCTTCGCGTCCTCTTCGTTCTCTTTGCGTCCTCTTCGTTCTCTTTGCATCCTCTTAGTTCTCTTAGCATCCTCTTCGTTCTCTTCGCGTCTTCTTCGTTCTCTTTGCGTCCTCTTCGTTCTCTTTGCGTCCTCTTCGTTTTCTTTGCGTCCTCTGCGTTCTCTTTGCGTCCTCTTCGTTCTCTTTGCGTCGTCTTCGTTCTCTTTGCGTCGTCTTCGTTCTCTTTGCGTCCTCTTCGTTCGCTTCGCGTCTTCTTCGTTCTCTTTGCGTCCTCTTCGTTCTCTTCGCGTCTTCTTCGTTCTCTTTGCATCCTCTTCGTTCTCTTTGCGTCCTCTTCGTTCTCTTCGCGTCTTCTTCGCGATGGAAAAACCCGCGCGGGACATACGCGGTTCCGTCCGTCGCACTTACGGGTCTTACAACTCTTTCGCAAACCCAATGCATTTCGGTCTCTTCCGAGCTGCGGTCAACGCATTTACAACGCCGATGAAGCAAGGATGCGATGAATTTGACCCTCGATTTGGCGTAATTTATGAACGATGAAAGTTAGTATCGCTAATTGAGGGGGGAAGTTACTGAAACGAGCTGAAAAGTGAAAGTATTAAGGCGATTTTTCTTATAGGAAAGTTATCATTGGATATTTTTGGATTTTTTAAAACCACAGTTCGTTGATACGAGTACGAGATAAAGGAATCCATCAATATTGGTGTGGTCCAACCTCTTCCCCCACTATCGCTCTCGAAAATTAGCCCGGTCGTGAAAAAACCATAATTTTCGCCACCTAAAAGCTCCCGTTTCAAGCTTTATAAACCTTCACCGTCAAACAACCGAATAAAAAGTAATTAAAAAAAATTACACAGCATGTTTTAAGCATTCTAGACAATGTCCAAAAAAATGTATTCATAAGAATTAAAATGATAACATGTTCAAAAAAATGCAGAGTTGAAAAACGCAAACAAAAACCGCCCCTCGTCGGTTGCCCGACTTCCGGATTCCACCCAGTGTCACGCTAAACGGTCAAACCAATATTCAGCTTGAGCAAAAATAAAAAAAAAAACAAAAATACTTAATTATCGTCTCGTTAAATGACGCTGAAATCACGAGTTCGATCATCGGCCATTGGACGGCGCGGCTTCCGACAGTATCGGGTTCACAAAAAAACGCGGCTGAACGCCCTTAAACGCTGTCACCTCGTAGACAGGTGTCCAAATGTTTTGAGCGGTTTAATTTCCTGAACCGTTCAATGGCCGACACGAGAAGCGGAGGGGTGGAGACTGGAGGAAGCTCGGTAAAGGCCGATAGAGGATATATGACGCTTATGACAGTCGTTCGAGTAGATCCGACGAGCGGCATCGAGCACGTCAAACATGCATTATTAACCGTCGCATATCAAGCATATCCTTTCAACCGTTGACGTTCGTCCGAGCTTCCGTTCGAAAGCTTTCGCGCTCGTCGGGTTTGAAACGCGTACGAGCGCGCTCGCGTCGAATCTCGGTTGCCCAGACAGGTCTCGACGGCTTCGACGGGCTCGCGCGCGTCTGAGCAAGTCGAGACGAGTCAACACACGGAACCCGAAGTGAGTCTGAGCTCCCACGAGCACGGCCGAGCCAACGGCGGCGTCATCGACCACGACGAGAGACGCGTTTTGGTCGCTTCTCTCACGACTTTGCGAGGGTTCTTCTCGTTCTCGCTTTCTTTCTCTCTCCTTCGATTCTATCGAACCTTGCAAAGAGCGTGGACTTTTTTTGGATTCTCTTTTGTTCTCTTTTATTAATAAATAAATAAATAAATAAATAAACAAATAAATATATAAATGAATTTGTAAAAAAATAAATAAATAAATAAATAAATAAATAAATAAATAAATAAATAAATAAATAAATAAATAAATAAATAAATAAATAAATAAATAAATAAATAAATAAATAAATAAATAAATAAATAAATAAATAAATAAATAAATAAATAAATAAATAAATAAATAAATAAATAAATAAATAAATAAATGAATAAATAAATATATGAATGAAATAAATAAATAAATATATAAATAATCATCGTCCCCAGCAAGCCGTGTTGAAGTCGGTGCTCTCACGATTACCCGAACGTTCCTCTCTCTCCCTTTTTGGTTATTATTATTTCTATTGATGTACGCACCGATTTTTTTTATAGATATATACACATACCGTTTTTTCTTGTATTCTCATCGTTTGTTATTACTTGAACTATAATGACTGTTGTTATTTTGTTATAATTATCAGCGTTGCCTAAAGTATTACTATGGCATAATAAAACAAATGAAATCGATATCTCTTTCTCCCTCTCTCTCTCTCTATCTCTCTTTCTTATTCTTTATTTATTCTTGTTAACATTATCTGTTCATGATTAGTATAATTTCTTCTCATGTTATTTTATCTTATTACTTTCTTATTATGTTGCGCTATTCTTATTTTGACTCTATTTTATGTTACGTATTTAAATTTACCATTATTTTAACTCAGACTTATTTTAAGTTATATTTGTTGTTCTTGCTGTTATTCCATTGTTACTTCATAGTTGCCCAAAAGTTTTCACTAGGGCATTAATAAACACACAATCAATCTCTCTCTCTCCCTCTCTCTCTCTCTCTCTCTCTCTCTCTCTCTCGACTCCATTGAACCTCTTTTCCGCATCTTCCTCATTCGCGTGGACTTCTTCGGATCCTCTTTCGTTCTCTTCTATGGATAATATATATGCAGGATAATAAATAAATCATCAAATAAATGATTAAACAGTCATCGACCGCAACAAGCCGCGTTTTAGTCGCTTCTCTCACAACTTTCCAAACGTTCCTCTCGCTCTCTCTTTCTCTCTCGACTCCATCGAACCTCGTCCACGCGTCTTCGTCATTCGCGTGGACTTCTTCGGATCCTCTTTTGTTCTCTTCACCCTTGAATCTCAACAAACCGAAGCCGGAGTTTTCTCGGCCTCCCTTCGATCCTCTCCTCCTTCCCCCTTCCCCCCCCCCCTTCCCGCCCCCTACCTTCTTTTTCCGTTGGATCCCACATTCATCCGTCTTCGTCGTCCTCCGGCGTATCTCGCTTTCGCACCGGATCACCTTGGTTGCAATCCCGCAACTCCGAAGGCTCGAACAGACCTCCCAATCCAACCGATATATTTTCCAAACGTTTCTGCACGAAATGCATGAAGAAAACGCTGGTAAACGCCAGAAATGTTTGCTGGGTTACCCAGGAATAATATCACGGCCGTCACACCGGGTGGATTCCACCCAGTCAGTTTTAAATCAACGATTGTGAGCAAACTATCCGTTCGAAGTGGTTAAAAAAATTACAGAACATGCTCTGAACATTTAAGACGATGTACGAAAAGTTTATTCATGAGAAATAAAATGGCAACGTGTTAAAAATAATTCATGAAGAGATGAAAACGTTTCGGTCCGATGGTTTTTTTTTCGTCCCAGATCTTCATATTTGATTATCGCTGGTCAATAACTCTATGACTTGCAGCGATACAGGTTATTTCTTGTCACGATTCGTAACTGTGCGGGCAACAAGTTTGTAACACGCGAGACGGGACGATTTTCGGCCGGTCTTAAGGCGATGTGCCACATTGTCCATCGTTCTCTCGCACGCGTCGTCACGAGCGCGAGGAAGATCGTCCGAGGCTTCCCGAAACGTTTCTCTCCGTCGTTATTGACTTCTCGAATAAAAAACCCGAGAACGGTTGACTTCGGAATTCCGAAGCACATTCGACCGTTCTCGTGTTTTGCCCGAGAGATCGATGGTGGTCGAGGAACAATGATTTACAGTTTCTTGTTAACGTTCGGGCGCGTAATGACCGGGAGAAGGATGTATCGTTTGCTCTCGAGCAGGACGTTACGAGACGGGGTCCTTGATTTTTCAAAAGAATTATCTCCGCGATGAAAGTAGAAATCGCGATGTCCGGTCGCCGATAGATGGCACGCGCGTAACGAGTTCTGTAACGGAATCCACGCGTGTCGGATGATAAACTGGAACAAAGGGTTTGACCGCTTCTTACACCGGTGTTTTTTGTGCGGGGTCGGCGAAGGTTTTTGAACGTCCATATATCAAAATGTCGACATACAGATCAAACTTTTTAATAAATAAAATAAATAAAATAAATAAAATAAATAAAATAAATAAAATAAATAAAATAAATAAAATAAATAAAATAAATAAAATAAATAAAATAAATAAAATAAATTAAATAAATTAAATAAATTAAATAAATTAAATAAATTAAATAAATTAAATAAATTAAATAAATTAAATAAATTAAATAAATTAAATAAATTAAATAAATTAAATAAATTAAATAAATTAAATAAATTAAATAAATTAAATAAAAACTAGTTATTATTTTTATTTAATTATCATTATTATTTATTATTTATTATTTATTATTCATTATTTATTATTTATTATTTATTATTTATTATTTATTATTTATTATTTATTATTTATTATTTATTATTTATTATTTATTATTTATTATTTATTATTTATTATTTATTATTTATTATTTATTATTTATTATTTATTATTTATTATTTATTATTTATTATTTATTATTTATTATTTATTATTTATTATTTATTATTTATTATTTATTATTTATTATTTATTATTTATTATTTATTATTTATTATTTATTATTTATTATTTATTATTTATTATTTATTATTTATTATTTATTATTTATTATTTATTATTTATTATTTATTATTTATTATTTATTATTTATTATTTATTATTTATTATTTATTATTTATTATTTATTATTTATTTTTAATTATTTATTTTTAATTAATATTATTTTAAAAATCATTGATTTTATTTATTTATAAAAGTAAATAAAATAAATAAGCGAACGTAACTGCGGTAAATACATAAGTGTAAGAAGCAGGGGACGATCGTTGTACAGCAAGGTGGAAAGACGGAGGGCGCAGCCCAGCGGAACAAAGAGAAACTACCGGACACAACGTAGATCTTGAGCAACCAACATTGGTTTTCGCAATGACCGACCGGGCTGATGCATTATTCAACGTAGTTGTATATCCCGTTTCTACGTTTATGTACAGTGTACGAACGTACGATGAATCTGGAGGTTGCATTTGTGTGGAATGGCCGTCCATATCCTTCGGGCACTCGATATGAATCGTCGTTCGTAAACTTCCGAAGCCGGTGCCTCGATGCGGGGGCGTTTAGCGCCGCGATGGAGTATATAGAGATATATATGTGTATTTATGTACATGCGCATTTGCGAAGGTGGCTGGAAGCGAAAACGGGCGAAAGAAAATGTCTCGAAACACCGAGACATTCTTTCAACGCTTTGCCGACTTGATTTTGGGCGATGATATGGAAATTTGTAACATAAGAAGGGCGATTAAAGACACAATTATAAGATAGCCATCGCGGACGTTCAGAAATAAGTGTGGGGATCAAAGTTCCGAATATTCATAGTTCAGGAAGTTCATAAGTTCGAAAAAAAAATTTTATTCCAATCCCCAAAAATCCAAATCTCCATTTTTCGTTCAAAATAGATAATCCAGCGAAATAAAAAATCTCCGAACGCTCAAATGTCCGAAAAGTCAACAATTCGAATTGAAATGACCCGAGAATAAATTACCCGAATCGGCATTGGTCTGTCTGTCAATGTCCCAAAAGGTCAAAGTCCCGAAATCGTATATACAGGCATAGTGGCGTAGTTTGCAAAACAATAATTTATCCAAATTATTTTCTATCACCGCAAAAATATGACAATTTTGGTCCTCCCGTGGTAATTAATCGTAGTTATTTGTTCAGAAAAGTATTTCAAATCCATATACATAAAATAAAAGCCCATCCTTGGTCGGAACATTGCATTTTAGTAATTTTGCTCCTTCGGGACTTTGAACATCCTGATCTTAGATTCGCACCCCAAAAACGATCGAAAATTCGCCGTCTGACCACACGCGTGTCTTATCTACTTGCACGAAGCCATACATGCGCCGCAAGCAGTGCAGCAATGGCTGGCGGTGTCGCTTTCTGACAAACGCGAGCTAGACCACCAAACCGCTTTTAACTTTGTCACAAATACTCGCGTTGAGTTCATGCGAACCCAAAAATTCGCAATCTCTCCGATCATTTTCATTACTAATCATTATCATTATTATTTTTGTATAATTTGGCTCCGATTGCTTTCTACTCTACGCAGCTCGAACGAACCTGGGTTGAATAACCTTTGATCAAATGAAGCGAATAGTTTTTTTCTTTACTTATTAGAAGCTTTGGCGACGACGACTTAATTATTTTTTCTATAGCTACATTTTTTCCGACATCTATATTCGACTCTTGGTGGCTCTTCGTTAATAGTTTTTTTCTTTTCGTTCCGTTTTTTTCTCGTGAAACGACGGCAATTATTGGGTTGGCAACTAAATCATTTCGGATTTTATCAATAAGTGATCTTAGCATATTCTTTCGTTTTGTGGTCAAAGCGCCTAATCTATATTGTTTTCTTGTTGTTCGGACTTCCACCTTTAATTGAGTAGAAAAATGGTATCGATTAGTTATTTAGTTTCATTTTTATCCCAACTTAAAAATGGAAGAACAAGACGCGCATTTCCAGTGAAAAATCACCACAACAAAATTCGGCGAACCAATTTTGACACTGCCTTTATTTCAAGGCTTCATTCCCACATACGGCACATAACATCTCTTGTGCCTGCGATGCGTTCCTGCCTTTTCGAAAACATTACAATAAAAAATGTCTGAAATCCGCGTCTCGTTCTTCCATTTTTAAATTGGGATAAAAACGAAACTGAATAACTAATCGATACCATTTTTCTACTAAATTAAAGGTCGAAGTCCGAACAACAAGAAAACAATATAGATTAGGCGCTTTGACCACGTTGACAAAACGAAAGAACGTGCTAAGATCACCTATTCATAAAATCCGCAATGGCTTCATGACTTCAATTACGCCAATCCAATAATTCGAATGGATCTTTTTTCGATTCCAACCGTATCGATGCATCGTTGCAACGCTGCTGCTTTCCCCACCCTCTTGTCGCCCCTTAATTCCTCTGGCAAAGCGCAAGAGTTTTATGGTGCGTATGGTTGCGAGGCCCGGGACAACGGGAATCCGTTGACGGGACGAACCGTGGCAGCGTTGACGACGTCTGCAAAGTCGGACGCACTCGCACAGGCTGCATTGGGCTGCATAACGGTTCACCTCGTGCGCAGCATCCACAGCCGCCCTCTCTTTGACCGCCCCGTATCCGATGACCCTGCCAACGGCCAAAACAAAATCCATACATGGCTCGTCGCACCTGCGTTATTTTTTCGTCCTTTCGTCTGCATTAAATGAACATAATTTTTTTTTTTATATTGAAGTAGAGAGAAATTTTCTTGAAAATATTTTGGATATGAACTTTTTCTAGAACATTAGGGAAGTACTTAATTCTGTGGTCAGGTTTTTGACTTTGTTTTGTTTTTTATTTTTGAGTCGGTTAATTTTATTTCATGCGTTTATATTGGTTGGGTAATCTTTTGAAAATATTATGGATATAATAATTTTTTTGAAATAAATAATTGATTGATATGAATTTATTTGTTTAATATAATATTTATTTATATGATTTATTAATTTTTCTATTATTTAGGTTATTTAGGTTTATTTCTTGCTATTTTTTTTTCGTTCCAGAATTAGAAAAAATATAACTTTAGACATCGAAATTAAATTTTTTTGAATTAAATAATTGATTGATATGAATTCATTTGTTTAATATAATATTTATTTATATGATTTATTAAGTTTTCTATTATTTAGGTTATTTAGGTTTATTTCTTGCTATTTTTTTTTCGTTCCAGAATTAGAAAAAATATATACTTTAGACACCGAAATTAAATTTTTTTGAAATATGTGTGACAGCTGAAGGTCAACGTTTACCTTAGATTCTGTTAAATTTTGACTTTCACGGTTGCAAACGGTTCTTCAGTGTCCCAACGTCCGACTGAATCGTAAGAGTTTCGTCACGAACAAATTTTTTTTCGGCACGAATAACGCGATTTTATGGGTTTTATGGGACTTAAGACTTAACTTCACGATGTAACCTACGACGATTATATGTAACGACCTGCGTGACACGATATCTCATCGTCGAAACCTCCGCGGCACGTCGCCCGTACACGACAAAAAAAAAAAATTGTCTTTGGTATCACGAAACGCATCCCATCATCATCATTATCGTCATCATCATCATCCTCGTTTCAGAACGAAGCCATTTTGTGTTTTCTCCTCGTCACCGCCAACACTTTGTCATTTAATATCTCTCCTCGTTCGCTTCGGGCAACGTCTTTGCCGAACGAACAACGACCATCCAGGGAAAGTAAAGATTTATGAACGTATATAATAATAAAAATTGGTTGCAATAAAACATGTAACATTACATTTACATCTGTGAGCTCGCGAAAATGCTACGCCGTTAATTCGGTCGGCGATTGTTTCACGCCGTTGTTCGATGCAAGGATCGTAACTACTTCTACGATTACAAAGCACGGACTTCGCTGATACTCGGAACTATTCGTATTCGTATAGCGAGAATTTAATTTTATACGAAATTGTAATAATAAGTGTTCAAAGCCGTTGGGATGAGAAAGTAGAAAGAAAAATATATGTATAGGCGTGTGTACGGATATATGTGTCACAGAGCTGAAATGTAAGTACGAGTGATTAATTGATTACGCCCTGTGGGGGAGTTAACGAGGTCGTGGAGCACTCGTTGGTATTATTATTATTGTTGTTTGGTATTATTATTTTTTTCTTCAAACATTGCGTACACGCGTCAGACTGTCGACGGCCCGTGACGATTACGACTTCGAAACTTCCTTTGGATGTAATTTGTGCGGTTACTCCTCGCGCACGGACATTGTCCATCGCTTCAATCTTGAACCGGCGAATCAACGAATTATAATAATTGATGCGTGATCTGACGGAATGAAATTGGAGATTGTCGGACGTTTGTTCACAATTTTGAGATTCGTTATAAAAAACAAAATAATATAATAGTGTTATTAATTATATTATTATTATATAAGAAGAATCATGAAACTTTCAATAAAAATATATAGACATTACATATTATGTGATAATAATAATATTAATAATGATGTATATTATTGATATTATCATCATTAATTATTATTATTATTTATGATAATAATAATAATAATAATATATATCATTTCCGTGAAATTTTCAATAAAAATATTATACATACATTTCATATTATATAATAATGATAATGTCAATAATAATATATATTATTAATATTATCATATCATATTATATAATTATAATAACAATATAATAATAATAATAATAATAATATATTATTTCCGGGACATTTTTAATAAAAATATTATACATAATAATAATTATAATAATAATATTATCATGTCATGACAATATTAATAATATATATTATTATTAATATTATCATTATTATATGATATGCAATGTATGTATAATATTTTTATTGAAAATTTCACGGAAATAATATATTATCATTATTATTATTATTATTATTTTTGTAATACATGTATATACTATAGTATTTTTATTGACAATTAATTGAAAATTGAATAACTTTTTGAATACTTTCAAAAAAATCATTGACATTATTTATCTCTTTTTTCTCCGAACACTAAAAATTGTTGATAACAAAATTAGCGAGTGGTCATTAAAATAAAAAATTCGTTTCAAATATCCATATTAAAATCGAAGATTAAAAAAAATAGTACATCGTCCGGCATTTTTATTCTTCACAAACGAGTGGACGAGTCGATGAAACGCAATTTCTGCGTTTGATATTGAATCGCGAGTTGCGTAGCTGCGTGGTGGCCAAAGCGTTTCGAATCTGACGTCGAGGGAATCGTATTGAACGGGAGATCGATAAAAGCGATTAGAACGGCATTGCGTGACGACGTAACCGGACGCAACCGGACGCCGTTCGACGAGCTCTCCCGCGATCGGCCGCAGAACCGACCGGGACGCTCCGTCGAAGACGTGCCCCGAAGGTCCTTTACGGTCGGTGCTTGTGAAACGCCCTCGAACGTTCGGATTGTGCCGGTGAGCCGGTGACGAGACCGCGCGGCCATCTTGAATCCTTCGAATGCTCGAGCCTCTTGCTCGTCGATTTGACAGATCGATTTAACTGCGACGTAACTTCGGTTGTATTGTTTACAATCGTGAAGAACGAAATTCGTCACCGAACAATATAATATATATAATTATTGTTATATGTTGGAGTAATATGTTCGATGAATGCAAATATAATGGAATAAATTATCTACGTATTTATTTATATATATTTGATTAGAAATTTGTCTAATTGATAGAGAAATGAGATAGATTGTTCATTATTTTATATATAATTAGATATAATATAATTATATACTCCAACTAACTAACTATATTATTATATGAAATAATAATTATTATTATTATAATAATAATAGTTATTATTAATAGTATTATTATAATAATAATATAATACTATATTATTATAATATAATGAGATAAATTAGAAATTCGATAGATAATATATATATATATATATATAGAATTTATAATATTATATAAGCAATATTTGATGTGTTATATTATTATATGAATTAGTAAATAATTTTTTAAATTTATCTATCATTGATTATTACAAATTATATATTTATATTATAATTATTATAATTATAATATTAATTATCATAATATGGTCCACCAGGCCTAAGAGCCCAATAAAAACCGCAAATCAATTCAATTAAAAATCAATCATTATAATTATTTATTTTTCATCTCCATCTAGGATATATTTTATATATAACCTATATATTTTTATTATGTATGAACATTCACGCAAGCCGGTTAATCCCACCTGCAGCGACTTCTACATACTTATCGGCACCAGGACACTCCTGTGCCCCGCAGAAGTCTCCGATGACTCACGTGTCCCACGTACACACGTATCGTACGTGTCGCTCGGGACTTTGCGCGCGCGCTTGCATCGAGTATAATTTTCGCGTGTAAGAATTGCCGAGATTTCAGCTCGTGGGAACGTGTCAGCCGTAAAGGCAAAAGCTCGATACTCATCCGTGTTGAAAATTTATGCGCAACGTCCGCGTTTCACGTAGTTTCGATTATTGATTTTTTTTTTTTTTTTTTTTTTTTTTTGAGATTAATCATCGACGATGGCTTCCATCGTATTGTGTTTCTCGCTGCTGGTTTGTAACACGTCAGGGATATTTCACGTAAATATCGTGACGGAAGTAATATCAATATCTGATTTTTCTTACTTATTTCGTTTTTTTCATACTTATTTATTTACAATTATTGATTTATTTATTATTCACGTGGTTGTGAATTTGATTTCGTTTTACTCAATCAATCTTGTTTAAATTTCATTTTTTAATTTTGTTACCTGTTCATTTATTATTCACGCGATTGAGAAATTTTATTTCTTCTCGGAAAACAAATGAATCGAAATTTATTTACACTTCCATTTTGGGGTCTTATTTATTTAAAAAAATTTTTGAACCTGACTGTAGTAACTGACTGTCTCTCGATAATTTTCACCTTTCACAGCGGGAATCTAAACTACTCGTTTCCATCACTGTAGAATAATAGAAAATAAATATTGCAAAAAGACGTATTGACAGTAATTTTGTTGGAATGAGGAAAAGGAAGGAAATTCGGATTAGTCGCAGCTCCATTTGTTTCCGCTATTATCCGATGATTTCTCCGCACGTGTGACTACGCAGCGCCACGATAATTGCACGAATAAAAACAAGCACGCGGATGACATGGCAATGCGCCCCCCCCCCCTCCTCCCTCCCCCTTTCTCCCTCCTTCAATCGTTCTCATACACGAAATAAATGCATAAACAAAAAACTTTCAAACTGTAAAGACGCCAACGTAGCGACGGGTTCTGATTTTCTCCGACATAATTGCAATTATAATTTTTTTCCCCTTTTTCGCATTGCCCCCCTCCCCCCGTCGGTGCTATTGTTTCATCGTAATAGATCGGGACCGCACAACTTGCTTGCATATTCACGTTCTAATAGAAAAGAAAATTTACGTCAAGCAAGTTTCACCGCTCGGGTTCTCGTGTGTGTGTGTGTGTGTTTGAGGATTAAAAGAAGAGTAAGAAGTCCCAGTTACGCGTAATTGACTGGGTTTAATAAATTCCGTATGGGGTCGTGATTTATACGGCGTTTACTTGCGCTCGACGACTTTCGGTGCCCCACAAACGCGTTGAAGACGCGAGGAAATCGCTCTAATCCTGTGACTTGTGAATTTTTTCATTCAAACGTCAAATCTTACTTTTTTATGTATTTTTTATACTATTGTTTAAAGTTGGGGACTCGATGTTGGTGATATTTTGAAAGAATATGGTTCGGAACAATTCTGCATACAATTCTAGTTCAAACTCTATTTCTATATTCAATTGATAAATAGATTTGTTAATTTTTTTTTTCTGGAAATATTGTTTGTTCGAATAGTTATTGATTTTTGTTTATTTATACTTCAAAAGGAATATAATTTTGATCGATTCTACATGCAATTTTCATTCAAACACAATGTTCTGTGTTCAATAAATAAATAAATTTGTTTCTATAAAAATTTGAAAAAAGAATCCAAGTTTTTTCTATTTATTCAATTTATTTCTCCAATTTATTAATTAGTTAATTCTTTCAACATTTATTCAATTTACTAATTTTTTCCATCATTGAAGAACGAATCAACATTGCCGATAATACAATAAAATACAATTCTAAACAATTCTACATACAATAATTATTCAAACCCCATTTTTTATATTCACCTTATAAACAAATTTACTCATTCTTTCCCAATTATTATCAAACGTACCCAATTTTTTTCTCCCGGCTTCCCTGAACCTTTGCTCAAGCTCAAAGGATTATTCGTAAACATTGTATCGTAAATTATGCCGCGTCAGGACGTTGCGGTTGATGCGTGAGGCAGAGCCTTACGAGGATGAGAAACAACGCGGCGAGGGTTTTGCGTTATAACCGCGGACTTATGTAACGAGGACCCCGAAAGTTTACGCTCGGTGTAGCGTGGACGAGTTCGTCCGCTCGGTACGACGATGTTGCGGGGTCCTGGTAGGCAAGAACGACGGCTGCGTCGGTCTTGCCGACCGTGCCGTTGTTTGCGGTTGTTCAACGACCGAACTCAACGGCACAGTCCACTGGAGGTCCATTGTCCGACCGGCGCGGGGTTCATCCACTTCGCGAGGGATTCGAACTCACGCTCGGCAGGACGGTCCGTCGATGAGGGAAGAAGTTCCTTTCGGAATCTTTTGTGAACCTTGTTTCCGAGCCCGGGAGGAGTCTCCGACCATTGGGGCGTTGCACTGCCTCGCTCCGAACGCGAAGCAGCGCCGACTAACGGCGAACGCGTCACTGGGATATTTTTTTTGGAAATATTCCGATTATGCGTTTTATGATTGGAGAAATTCGAGAGCCGACTTTGGACCGTAAATTTAAAAATCGAATAGAAGATTTGAACATTTCTTGAGGGATTCGACATCATTGTGAAATTCTAATTTCATTTGGAAAAAAAAGGTTCCATTATTTTTTATTTATTTATTAATTTATTAATAATAATAATAATATTTATTATTATTATTATTATTGTTATTATTCTTATTATTTTAATTATTATTATTATTATCATAATTACTATTATTATTATTCTTATTATTATTATTCTTATTATTTTTATTATTATTATTATTATTATTATTATTATTATTATTATTATTATTATTATTATTATTATTATTATTATTATTATTATTATTATTATTATTATTATTATTATTATTATTATTATTATTATTATTATTATTATTATTATTATTATTATTATTATTATTATTTTCATTATTATTATTCTTATAATTCTTATTATTTTCATTATTATTATTATTATTATTATTATTATTATTATTATTATTATTATTATTATTATTATTATTTTTATTATTATTATTATTATTATTATTATTATTATTATTATTATTATTATTATTATTATTATTATTATTATTATTATTATTATTATTATTATTATTATTATTATTATTATTATTATTATTATTATTTTTATTTTTATTATTATTATTATTATTATTATTATTATTATTATTATTATTATTATTATTATTATTATTATTTTTATTATTATCATTATTATCATTATTAGTAATTAATTGTTTCCAAAAAGACCAAAAATTCGTACAATTCGTAGTGGCGAAAATTCATATGAATAATTTATTCCCTCGCATCCACGAATTCGGTCGTCACTGTAGCATAACAAAAAAAAAATGTGATGCAGTTATCTTCGTAGCAAATCCACTACTATGCGCAGCCACAGCGCGCTATTCACAATTTCCGACGAATACGGTTCGCTTAACCGTGATCCAGTTCCCAACGCATCGACTTTGTTTTTATTATTATCATTACCATTATTGTCATCATTATTATTATTATATATAGCTATACCGTTACGCAGAGCGCTCGTCGGCGAACTTCGCGTTGGCCCGAGTATCGCGAACTCCTAGGATCGCGGGTAAAACGAGCAAAACCTCCGTCAGCTCCGTGAAAATTACAAAACCTACCTAAAATGGACGAAACAGAGCGCATACGACAAAGTAATTCGTCTGTCCATTGTGGATCGTGGGAATCACGAAACAATGAGAATTTCGATGGTCGCGTTAACGTTTAACACACATAAATACACGAACAATATATTTCCTGGATTATTTAATAAATAAACAAATAAATAAATGAATGAATAACCCAAATAAATAAATAAGTAAATAAATAAACAAATGAATAAATAATAACGAGTACCCGATGCGTCTGTAGCTGTGTTCTTCTCACGTGGACTCACCTTTGTGTGTGAAACGTCGCTGAAGAAGTCATCGCCCGAAGGGGGTATCTCCTCGTCCGTCAATTAGAGCATCCGGGCTCAAAAGCGAACCGACTCAGCGTCGTCAGGACGAGGCCAAATGCGCAGTGCCGCAGGTTCGTTCTTCGTACGGTTTTGATTACAAAGTTTACGACCTCCCAGCGAGAAAAAGACGAAGCGATGCACGAATAAGGGTCAACGGGAGTGCGTGTCCGAGTATTCAGTACCGAATCGTGCTTCGTACGTTATGCAGTACACGCTGTGTATACCGATGTACATATATATGTGTGTACACATATTTATGTGTATGTATTTATGCACGCGTATATATTTTTCGTACTGCAGATGGACGCCGGTTATACCCGTAACCGGACTCAATGGAAACTGGTTTAGGCGCTTCGTTGCATTGCTGTGATGTCACTCTCGTGCTTCTTCTTCTCCCCATCCTCCCACTTCTTCGGAAGTTTTTCATTTACGAGCGTCATCGCAAATTGCAAGATTTTATTTTACCGCTGACGATAAATTTTGAATTCAAGTATCGGAAAATTTGTTTGTGCGGAAACTTGAATTCTCATCGTACAAGGATGTGCGATTTTTTGAACGAATGCACTTTTTCAAAGTCCAGGACGACGTTTGCTCGGAATTTTGATGCATTTGTTCACGGAAATTCAGAGAAATTCAAAGAAAAATTAAAAAAAAAAAAGAAATTTATTCACTTGTTTACTTTATTTTGTTTTCAGAAATTTATTTATTTAAGTCTTTACCATCACATTGGATGGATTTCACCGTTATGAGAACTATACATATATATATCATAAGAAACAAAATGGCAACGGGTTGAAAAAAAATTCAGCAGCAGAGAAATTCAGGAAAGAAAAAAAATGTTCCTCCAATTTGAGCTCTTGATGTCTGCACCACATTTTTCTTTTCTTTTCCCAATCATTCCATTAACATGAAAATCATTCCGAACCATCGAAAAGTGGTCGAAACACCATATCGTGTTAAAAAAGAATTTTCAAGGAATCATTCAAAACCTTATTTATATTTGTGTTTGTGGAATTTTCTTTTTTTTTTCTTTTTTTAACGACGAACCAACGGTGCTTTCGTTAAGCAGGTGAAATGAAGAATTTTGCCTATCAACGCTTTGCGAATGGTTATCGCTCGGGCCAGTCTAGTCGGAGGTAAACGTGGCTGTATAGGTGCAGCAACCAGACGCTGAGTTTACTGACTCACGCGTGTCTGGTTTATAACGAAGCGATTCTCGATGTGGTAATCGACGGTCAGGTAGAATACATGGAGTTATATTATAAATATATAACTGTATTTTATACACGGTATAGTATAGTAAATATATGGCTATATCTGTGTATATGAACATATGTTTATATGTTATAATATATATGAATATGAATAAATTTATATATTTATTCATAATTAAAATATATATAAAATATATGGGTGGCTCGAAATGAAAAAATTTTCGATTTAAAATGGTATGCATTCACAACAAAGTATCTTGCATCCGTAGAATTATGCCCAAAGATTAACCCGATCGGACAATTTTGAGGAGTCGCCCACGATTTTTTAAGTTTTCCCGTTTGATCAACATGGGAAGAACATGAAGTTTCCATTCAAAAAATCATAGCTCCGCGAATTTTATAGCTACGTCGATCCCGTAAGTTTCATTTGAAAGCTCTTTAAAAACCGCTTAAAATGGCATGCGCACCTTTTGAATTCCATTGCAACTTCCTCCGATAATTATGTTTTTCCGTAAAAAAATATCGACGGAAGTCGCGATTTATTACATATAATAAAGTTATATATTTATAATATAATTCTATGTAATCTATATTTATATCTATATCGTACGCGTTTGGTAAATATAATGTACGTGTACGTGAAAAACATAGCAGCGGCAAAATTCTCGAGGGACGAGAGGTGGGAGGCCTCACCTTTCACCCTGAAGTAACTGTAAACCGTGGAAAGGCGGAGAATGGGTTTGCTAACAGAAGCAAATAACACTCCCGACGTTGGCCGGTATGATTCTCGTACCGCTATGTTGCATTGCAAGTGCGATTTATTAATATCGAAAATACATTTTTTATACAACTCACACGATTTTATTTTGTTACGCACAAATTATTGATATAAATTTACGAATCCACCAATTTAATATAATGTAGGTAAATTATCGGTTTTTGTATCTATGCTTTTACCAAAATTTTTATTGGATTAGACGTTATCAATTATCAAACGCGACATAAGCGATGAATAATTTCTTCGTAAATACGGATAGAATAAGTAAAATATATGATTTAACGACGAGTCAATAGATCTTAAATATTTATTTTATTTGTGGGAATCTTTAGTTTTTTTTTTTTTCGTTCGAAAAATATTTAGTGTAACGTTAGGAAAAATTCGATTTTGAATTTTTGGTCACACGTGAATGATCTTTAACGCAGAATCGACGTAATAACTTATTCCTCGTGTTGGATGAAAGGATCGTCGACCGTTATGCGACGAGCGAGAGATCTCGGAGGCTTGTTAGAAATAAAGAACGAAAAGCGTGAAGAGATTCTCTCGGGTGGATTTCTATAACATTATTGAATCATATATATATTTATATTTATATATATTAAACCTGTATTTGGGACGCAAGCTGCAAACGCAGCCGGCTGAGAGCATATTGATCGATCGTCTCCGATCGGTATTCAAAATAATTTTTTTCAATCCATCATTTTTCAATCCAATGTAATTTCCGATTCAATTAAAACTGAATAAATTAATCAGATGCTATTTTATTATTAAACCACACGATTACACACATTTGCAAGATATTCGCATTATAAAATAGTATACTGCCTACTTATGACGAAAAAACATCGATATTACGATTATTTTTCCGTTCCAATCAACAGTCAGTTCAGTTCAATTGATATTCGTTATCAATTCGTAGAACAATTCAAGAAAATCTTATCGACAATTTTTATTCATCGAGATATACTGAAATTGATGAGAAAAAAAACCAGAAATTAATGAGCATGTTGTTTCAATTTGAAAGATAATCCACGATTACGCATTGCTATTTTCGAAGCTGCGAGACCGAAGCCTCTAACTATATTTAACTCATTATTGACATCATCGCCGCGCTGTTATATCAATTCCGCGAATAATCGACAAGACGATGATTCCGAAAAAACCAAAATAACGCAATTATTCATGTTACAACTCCATTATCGCACTTCTTTTAATTTTCTTCCGATATTTTTTATTACGAAAATTATTTCTTCACGGTAATAATAAATAAATAAATCAATAAGTAAATATATAAATAAATGAATAAATAAGTAAATAAATAAATAAATAAATAGATATATTAATAAATAAATAAATAAATAAATGAATAAATAAATAAATAAATAAATAAATAAATAAATAAATAAATAAATAAATAAATAAATAAATAAATAAATAAATAAATAAATAAATAAATAAATAAATAAATAAATAAATAAATAAATAAATAAATAAATAAATGAATGAATGAATGAATGAATGAATGAATGAATGAATGAATGAATGAATGAATGAATGAATGAATGAATGAATGAATGAATGAATGAATGAATGAATGAATGAATGAATGAATGAATGAATGAATGAATGAATGAATGAATGAATGAATGAATGAATGAATGAATGAATGAATGAATGAATGAATGAATGAATGAATGAATGAATGAATGAATGAATGAATGAATGAATGAATGAATGAATGAATGAATAAATAAATAAATAAATAAATAAATAAATAAATAAATAAATAAATAAATAAATAAATAAATAAATAAATAAACAAGAAAACAAACAAATAAATAAATAACCTAAGAGTAGGTCATTTATTTATTTATTTACAAAGAAATAACCAGAGAAATCGAAAATCGACAATCCAAAATACATTCGAACGTCAAACTTGGGAACGTTTCGATCGTTGGAGCGCTTGCGCGCGACGAGGCGGTTTTATTCGATTGTTCGCGGCGCGAGATGTCGACCTGCTCGCCTCTGTTCTCCACCCACGCTCGGCGACCAAGATCCTCGTCGATTGCGCCAGGCCGGGGCGACCGGAGGACGTCGGGGAGAGGGCTCTTCTTCCCGTTCTCCCGGCGTCGAGCCAGTGGCGGCCGCAAACGGCCCACAAGCTTCGGCGATCGAATCCCTCGATTCTACCGAGCGAGTGAAAGTCTCGCCGATCCTCGGCCACGAATTCAACAGTCGCAACGCGACGGCTCTAACGGTTAGACTCACGTCTATAACGCGACTTTTAAAGAATTAAAAAAAATAAAAAACGAAAAAATCGTCTTTAACGTCTGCCCGTCGCAGGTCCTTTTAATTTTTTACCGCAACTATTTTGAGCAACTACGTATTTTTTATTTTAAAAAATTTTTTTTATTTGGTTGGTTTCTTTTTTTTTTCTTTTTTTTTTTGAAGGTTTTGATTGTGGTTTTTGTGAGTAGGAATTGCCAAGAGTACGACGAATGGCAATGAGAATGCGAATTAGTATGTTTGTACGTTAGGATGTATTTGATTGTGATAAAACGTGTCAGTGGGTGTCGTTGGTCTGATTTAATTGCACGATAAGGAAATTATTTAGTGGAGAGAGGATTTGCTTCGAGGATTATCATTTCGGTAATTATTGTTTGCTTTTTTTTCAATGTCTCGAATGTTTATTAGTGTAAGGATGGGGAAGGGAATGATGCAGTGGCTATATTCTCGATCGGTAATGTTGCAGTGTACAGAAATAATGAATCGAGGTCACAGAATTTTTTCATATCTGCGGCGTACCATTTCAAATTCAATTATAATGGAATATTGAAATTAGATATCATCGGAAATTGAATCTCTGTGTCAAATATTTTTCAGGTTCTCAGGTAGATTAATTATGTTCGAAGGTTCATCAGACCTTAAAGGTTAACGAAAATATAGTTTTCGATTTCTCGTTTTAATCGTTGCACCGACGATAGAAAAAATAATTCTCGATGTATCGACAATGCGACATTGTTCGATAATTACCGCGCGTTCGTGCCGCGAAACAAAAAGATCCGAAGCTCAGAGGGAACGTGAAAGGTCTGTCGAAGATCTTTCTCTCTATCATAGCCGACAATGCGAGTCCCAACCCTCCGACGGCAATTATTATGGTTGCCATGCGGCTGACTGCACAAATTGTCTGCACGAGTACTGCCGTAACTACTGCGATCTCGTTGCATCGCTCAGGCGGTCCAGAACAAAAATAAATAATTAAATAAAAATCACAGAAAAACAATTCAACTCGTCATACACAAATCAGCACTCGCTCATGATAATTCCCTTGAAAAAAATTATAATAAATAAATATTTCGCCTTCAATTGTTTGTTAAAACAATGGAAAAGTACAATTTTTTGGCATCGTTTCTGCGATCCGAAAAAAAATTAAATAAATAAATAAAAATTGCGTAATAACAAAATTTACCTTACTACACATAAATAATTACTCGCTTATTATAATTCACCAAAAAATAATTACAAATAGATATTTTTTATTTTATTTCTGGTAAAAATACGATTTTTATTTCTTGACGGAGTTGTCATAGGATGACTTCGTGACTTTGAATTCTGGGCATGATTGCCGAAGCGGATTTTACTGACCGGTGTTTTCCGAGGTTGAAAGACGAATAAAGAGCAATTACGAATTCATATCCATGCCTCGCTCGTTCCGGCCAGTTTTCGTCTCGTTACATCGTGTATTATTGTAACGCGTAACGTTAATACACTCACGTGCGTGTAACGCGTCGTTCACCTGCTCGAGCCCTCAGGGACTGTTTCGGCAACGACTCTCAGGTTAAACGGATATATATGTATATTTATATACATATAAATACATACATGTGTATACGCTACGATGTTGGCCGTCCTTATTATTTTTTTTCTCCAACGAGACCTCGAATTCTCCAACCGTTTCCACAATTGCGTTGCTGCTTCCTCACATAATTCCCTCGCCATAGGCGCAATTATAATGCAATCGTGACTGGAATTACTCGAAATTCAAGTGAGCCAGGTCCACCTTGATACTTCAACGATGTGATTAATTGGACGGAAAGAGTTAGCGTAGAACGTTACTAGAACGATATTTTCGTTTTGCGCCAGAATGTTGAATATGGAAAATTCTCCATCGCAGGGAATTAGAAATATTATCCAGAATTTTTGGTATCCACGCTTTCGTGGTAATTTTTTTACGTGAATGATGAATTTGAAAAGAAAAAACGGAAATTTGCTGAATTTTTAATTTGAAATCGCTTTTCATTCGCTGAAATCTGTTTTTTTCTAATAATCTTTTTTTTATTGTAAGTGCAAAAGAAAAAAATATATAGGACCATGACACGATGGATCTCTATGTACGTCTTCAAGGCTCGGCCACTCAATAACCTCAAATATTATGAGCTATATTCGTTCCCACAGCTGTCTCGTTATTTTCGAAATTTACATCCCAAAATCAAGATGTGTTGATCTTTGAACAGTCATCGTCATTTCATCGACGATGATGATAAATCGTCGCCTGTCTGGACTTGTGCTCGTATAAATCATATTACCGAGCGTGTTTTTGTTCGATTAAATAAATAAATAAATAAATAAATAAATAAATAAATAAATAAATAAATAAATAAATAAATAAATAAATAAATAAATAAATAAATAAATAAATAAATAAATAAATAAATAAATAAATAAATAAATGAATGAATGAATGAATAAATAAATAAATAAATAAATAAATAAATAAATAAATAAATAAATAAATAAATGAATAAATAAATAAATAAATAAATAAATAAATAAATAAATAAATAAACAAATAAATAAATAAATAAATAAATAAACATCCTTTCATGGATTTCGAGGTAGCTGCTTGTTTCATATTATATCCTTCGATTTGAGGGACGCAATAGTCCTCCGTATTATTTCTCGCGATTAAATCCACGGAGTCGGTGTATGGACATTTTTCGCATATACAGCGTACACAGTAAAACGCGAGATGTAACATTAATCTCGTATTTCCTCGAGATCGCGTTCACGGCGTAAGAGTGAACGGCTTCGAAGGCCGTTCGATACCGCGAGCGTTGCATTGTAAATCGGCTTTTTTTCTTTATTTCTATATATTTTTATTCTTTTTTTTCCAATATTAAGTACCGGGTACATTGCTTCGGGGTCGGTAGTCCTATATACAGTCATATCGAGGGATTATTCTCCGTCGAGAGCGTAAAAAATTATTCTTCACGGACGTGGAATCGATGGACCAACGTCCGACGATTATCTCAACGTAACAAAAAATCGTCGTTGCATTCGAGTCACTCGTGAGCTTCGCGTTACCGTCACGGAAAATTATTTCCGTCTGGAATATGCATTTCTTAACGACAATTGAGTCTCACGAGCATCGAAAAAAATATATCTTTTAAATATTTAATTTTACTGGGATGAAAGAATAAATTATCCAAAAAAATCCTCAACATTTCCATTTCTGCTTTTCGGAGTTATTTAAAGAATAAAATACATTCGGCGTTCAATATCGAAGTATCTATATTTATTTCTCTGTATTTAAATCATAAAATTAGCTTTTAATCATATTTCAGTCAATACATTTATTTATTTGATTATTTGATTATCTATTTATTAATTTATTCTCCAACAGCGTCGATTAGTGAGACGCTTCGGGGATTTGTTTATTTTGGATAACAATTTCGCAGAAATAAATTTGAAGAGCGAATCGTGCAGAATCTTCCAGGCTGGTTTACAAATCTCCGGGGGTAAAAGTTGTCTCGGATTGTGTACCATTAGGTGCCCACGCGTATGGAAATCAGAATGCTCGCTGCACAGTCCTCGCCCGATCATGCGCCGCGATCCAGTCGGGCTAGCGTCACGTTTTCGTACACGTATGCGTGCATGTATGATGCATGCATCAAACACATGAGCCAAATGCACCGGTACATATCGCCTAGCGAGGACCGGCTCGACACGGAACTCGTAGGACGTCGCTGCGGCAGCAACAGCGGCAAAACTGCAAGCTGCGCCTAGGACTGCAACATGCACGAGATTGCCAATAATTATTTTAACGATCAACGAATATGTCAAAATGAATTTTATCAGTGTTATTTATCGATACAAAATACAGCACAATTATTACTTATACCCTTATATTTTTATTCGAATTCAATGAAGGTGAATTAATTGATTAATTAATAATTTAATAAAAATTCGATAAAGTCGACTCAATTGATTAATTGATAATTTAACTTGAGAATACGAGACGTCGCCGCATTTTTTTATGATCAGCTATAAAAAAAGTTGTTGTCGTTTATCTTAAACTAACTAACTAATTGACCGTTCAATTACCCGAAAATAAATTAATTGATTGAATTAATTAACAACTTTCTTTCATCCCTGCATTATTTCTCATCGCAATCTTGGCAACCAATTCTTTGAATTGTTCATTGAAGCTGATTTTCGATTGAATTGAACGCATTGGTTAGTAAAATTTAATGAGACTCATCAGTGGCTGTCGAAAATGTTTTTATTACTCTATTCTTGTGCCATAAACCTGTATTGTTTTTTTTTCAAATCAAAGTTCTCACGTAAAACACCAGCATAATGCTGTGTGTTTTTTTTTAAATTTGATGGTGAACAAGCAGTCGAGATGTGGGTGATGTTTCTATAAATAAATAGAAGGTAAAGCGTAAACACCGCCAAGATCCAGAGATCGTTAGGATATACATATACATGGGGCATTCCATGACAAGTCGATCAGGTTCTGGCGGCTATTTTTTAGATCGTTTTCATAATTTTTTATCCGAAAGTACTCATCGAAAAAAACGAGCCCAATTTTTTTCAAATTAAAGAAAAATATATTTTTTGAGATTTTTTTTTTCAAAAAAAAAAAGGATGACCGTTTTTTTTTCGCCCGAAAAAATTCACAGAATTCTCATGAATTAAAAAGAAATTTTCAAACGCTATTGCAAGATGAAGCTTTCAAAACTACCGGAGAAAAAAAATAAAAATAAAAAAATTGTACACGTGACAAATGCAGCAATATTACTTAAATTGGGCTCATTTTTTTTCGATGAGTACTTTCGAATAAAAAATTATGAAAACGATCTAAAAAATGACCGCCAGAACTCGATCGACCTGTCATGGAATGCCCCATATATATATCATAGGAGCCTCGGTCTCTTTTTGCATGGCGGTTCGTTGGAGAGCAACGACGATGACGGCGACTCTCAATAGTCCCCGAAGGCTCTGTGGGTTTGCGTTTCCGGGTCGCGGCGACTTTCTCGTGACAAAAGATAATCCTGGAGACACTTTTTTCTCTATTCCGCTATTTTTTTTTTCTCTCGCGTCGTTTGCCACCGCCGTCGTCGTGGCTTATCGTACGTAGATTGTTACACGTTCTTGGGCTACGGAGAGTGCGAGCGTGACTGCGCTTTGCTCGACTCGACGTCTCTCGTACAATTTATCAACACATCGCGGTCGCAATACGCGAAGAATTAGGGACGAAAAAGCTTCGAACGAAAACACGATTGTCGCTCATTTTTTTTCTTTTACCCGAAGAATGGATGAAGAAATGTTTTTCGAACGAATGGAAAAGAAATTCGAAATTATCGAGTTATCGATTGATAATTTATTTATTTGTGAAGGTTTGATTGATGATTTATCATTTCAGGATCCAATAATGGGTGTTAGAAAATAAATTGGTTTTGTGGGCAATTAAGGACAATTTTATTTTTATTATTTTTATTTTTCTATAATTCTTAATTAATTAAGAATTTCTTTTTTTTTTATAATTGATATTTTTGCAACTATAAATTGTTAATTGCAACAATTCTCTTTTGCATCTGAAACAGATATTAATTCACGAAGGTTTAAACGATGATTTATAATTTCTGGATCCAATAATGGGTATCAGAAAATAAATTGGTTTTGTTGGCAATCAAAGACGATTTTTTTTTTTTCAATTTTTTCTATAAGTCTCAATTAATTAAGAAATTTCACTTGTTTACAATTAATATTTTTACAACTACAACCCTGTTAATTGCAACAATTCTCATTCGCAACTGTTTCAGGTCAGTCGATCAGTTCGAGCCGGTCTAAAAGCGCCGGAAGTCGTAAGCGCCGCGGCTCCGAAGCGGCACCAAGACGACCGGAAGTACAACGATCGTGCTCGTGGTTGAGAACATAATCCCGCGGTGTCAGACCGTAAAAAAAACATTTCGACGGTTTTCAAACTCGTTGACTGCGGATTATAAAAATAACAAAAAATCTGAAACAAAAATTAAAAAAACACTGAAATAAATAAAAAATTTGAAAAAAAAAAAACAAAATGGCGAGACAACAAACGACGGATCGAAATATTCCGCATTTGCGTGACATATTCGGTTTCGGTAACAAATGGGAAAACGGAAGGTCCCATCATTCGGAGGAGAAAGCTCCGGGTCACGACAGCGCAATCTCCGTTGGATCTACTTCCGGCGAGGACGAGAGCCCGAAGAACAGCAAGAAAAAAAAATCTCGTCGTCGCGACAACGCGAAAACTCTTACGGAAAGCGACGTCAAGCATTTGGAAAGACATTTGTCGATGAAAAAAACCATCAGAAAGAAGATAATGCGAGATTTGCAACAAGCTTTTGTCGAGGATCCGAACGAATTTCGCGTCGACGATATACCCCACGAACAGCTCAAAGCCGAGATAAACATTCAGAGTTTGAGCTTCGGCACGCCGTCGCAGAAGCAGGGACGAACACGCGGAAACGCGGAAAGCACGTTTCTGGATATGCTTCGTGCCGGTGGCGGTAAGATTTGCGAAAGGATGTTTGATCAACGAGGTTGATTTAACGGACAATTTTGCGTTGCGATTCGTGATCGAGACCGTTTTAATTTATCGCGCACTGTTTCGATGATTTTTTTTTTGTTGCGGTGTTCACGTATGGCCGATTCGAGTCGTACAATAAAAAAAAATAACGAATGATAATATGATAATATATAAAATAGATAAATGAGCAAATTTTAATTATTGCATGATAATTAGTCATAGTTATTTGCTTGAAATAGTATTTCAATGAAAGCAATAATAGTGATAATATAGTAATAGTATTGTAATAATAATAATAATAATAATAATAATAATAATAATAATAATAATAATAATAATAATAATAATAATAATAATATATCAATAATAGTAATAATAAAAAGTAATAGTATAATAATAATAATAATTATTATTATTATAATAATTATAATGAAATTATTAATAATAATAATAATTATCGATATTATTTCAATCGATCGATATTTTTTCGATCGATAGTATTTCAATAAAAACAATAATAGTAATAATATAGTAATAGTATTGTAATAATAATAATAATAATAATAATATATCAATAATAGTAATAATAAAAAGTAATCGTTACTAGTAATAGTATATAATAATAATAATAATAATCATAATAATATTATTAATATTAATAATAATAATAATTATAATAATATTATTATAATTTGAAATACTTTTTCGAGAAAATAACTAATTATCATGCAACAATTAAAATTTGCTCATTCATGCTGTAATGATGAATACCTTGGATGAATTATTGTTTTACAATTGATTCTAATATTTAACAACAATTCTAATACTTTATCTTATCTAAAATTTATTTCTCTATCTTTATTTTTCATTCAATCGAAGGGAACTACCAATTTAAATTTCATATTTTTCAAATATAAAATTCAAATTTCACTACGCGGAGAAAAAAATTTTGAACCACAAAAACGATGAAAAAACGTTTACTTTGCACTTTTTTCGATCGAACAAGCTCAATATAAAAAACGATTACAATAATTCTTAGAAAAAGCAAACTTGTCTGGTACATCAATCTAAAAAATAATTGTACAGCCATTCAACAAGTAACAAAAACCGTAAAAATTTCATCTACGATCCAAAATAAAAATCTAAAAAAGTCACAATAATTTAGCCCCTCGCGACTTCAAAAAAAAAAAAAAAAAAAAAATATATATATCACAATCTAAAAAACAAAAAAGCCCTTTCCGACTTCTGAAAAAAAAAGATATCACAATTTAAAAAACACAAAAGCTAAAATCCTACCTATGAAGAGGATTAATCGGTCACAGATCAATTGTTCCGTCATTATTATAAATTTTTTCGGTGTTCCGTTTGACCCGCAGGTTTCGAAAAAGGAGCAACGGACGGCGACCGTGATTCCGGCCACGGGGGTTCCCCGACGAGAGAAGCTCCCAGCGCTCAGGATACCGACGACGAGTCCAATTATCCCTACAACGGCCATCCGGCGACACCCACGAAGAAAGGCAACAATTTCTGGAGACGTTTCACAATGAAAAACCGCAACAAGCGGTAAACCGCGCGGTTCTGAACGCCACGCGAATTTTTTTCCGCGCGGTTCACCCTCGTCCGAGGCACTTCGATACTTAATTAATTAATTAATCAACCTACCCCCCACCCCCAGGCTTTTCCCCACGATTCTACCGACGTAGTTCTGGAGCAGAGCTCACGACTGTGATATACGTTTAAAAAAAAAAAAAAAAAAAAAAAAAACGTCCTCTTCCCAGTTATCGAACGCATGATTTTTATTTTATTTCCTTTATTTTAATTCGACGAATCTCGTATTCGAGATCTTTCGTCGGGAATTCTCTCGCGTTCGCGATTTTTCTCCCTCGAATCGCGCGAATATCGTTGAAATTTTTTTTTTTTTATTTATCGAACGACCAACAACGCGTATAATTCGATCGCATGTCTCAGGATAATTTTCACATATCCGTTTTATAACAATTTTAACGCGAAGTAATAATTCGATGTATCGAAATATATATATATTTTTTTTTTTATGGATAAGAATTTTTTATCGATGTTTTATTGGTTTTGATTTTTTGTTTTTTTTTTTGTACAACGATTTTTGTAATGGAGATATTTCGGCGCGATTGTACATACGAAATTGTAGGCTCGCGGATTAGTTAGATTTTTTTGGTGTACGAATGGAGTGAATTTGTGAAACGAAATAGAGAAAAAAAACGAATCATCGAGGATCGTTTACGAATTTTTTAATCGGCGGAAAAATCGGTTTGTAACGGTTTGATTCGAATTATCGCGATTCTGTGGAACTATTGTTTGCGCCGAGACGTTTGAGAATTTGATTTCACAGCCACGCGTGATAAATTCATGCGTGGCGTAAATAAAAAAATTTCTAAAGTTTGTAAGCGAAAAAAAAAAATACTTCAGGATGCGAAATCGAAGATTTTCTCATTAAGTTCGCGTAAAGAAAGATTTTCTCTCACCTTTATCACATAATTTCATAATTAGCTCGGACGAAAAGATTTTTCTGACGTTCGTGAAAATAGCAATTGTGAATTAAAAAAATAAAAAATAATCCAAAAGTTGGAATTTGGATTAAAAAAATTGTTTTGAAAAAAAATGCAGCAAGCAAAAAATTACCGTCAAGAGTGCAATTGTAATTGGGATCGAATTATTGAGTATTTTTTTTTTTTTTTAACGTACCTACATCGAAGCAAATTTAGTGAATGTGAAGGAAAATATTGAAATTTCATGCGCGCGATCGCCCACTGCTTCGATTGTAATAATAAAATCACTTAATTAGCATTAGCTAGTCAACGTTAAGAGGGTGTATGACACGCTGGTAGATATGTAGACGAAGCGAATACGTGTACAAAGTACGTCAAGACATTTCTCACATCAATGTCTCCGGAAAAAAAGAAAAAAAAAAAAAGAAACAGAAAGAACTCAGAATATAAGCAGTGAGTTGAAAACTTCAAATTGCTTCCTCAGAATTCAAGGTATTGTACCAATCTTTCTCCACGTTGAAGTATTTGTATCAACTCTGGCTACCTCATAGAGGAAGAATCGTACGATAACATGAATTCTGAGAAAACAATTTGTGAGTTTGAACTTGCAGCTTGTTTCCCATATAAAATTCGATCCTTTCCATCGATCTTCACCAAATTTTCATACGTATCACGGTCAAGTGAAGTTCCGGACATGCAGCGAATTCGGGTTCGATTGGTCGAAGCTGTCGCGAGTTAGAGCGAAACGTAATTTTTTTCGAAAAATTCAAAGTCCAATAAAATTCAATCCCTCTGATCGATCTTCACCAAATTTTGTACACAGTACGGTCGAATAATGTTCCATACCTGTAGCGAGTTCGTTTTCGATCGGTCAAAGCTGCCCGTGAGTTAGAACGAAACGTAAATTTTTTCGAAAAATTAAAAATCCTATAAAATCTAAACTTCTCGATGGTTTCGGCCCCAAATGCGATATCAACCAATCTTGGGTACAAACCTATTCGTAAAGAACTATTTGGACGAATATCTCAAAATTTTGCGATCGCTATAGTGTAAACGTTCTTTTTTTTTTTTTTGGTAATTTAAAAACGACATAAAATCCGAGCCGCAGCTTCAATCGCGACGAAAAATTATAATCAACGAAGAGATCACAGAGCTGCACGTGTCTGCAAAATTTGGGGACTGTAGCTAAGACCGTTCTCGAGTTATACACGTTTGAATTTTGGGAAGCCTCTGTGAAGAAGCACAATAAATTTTAAGGCTCTGTACTTCACGATAATACGCGCATATTATCGACGTTTTCGCCGAGACTTTTATCGTTCCTACTTTGAGATTGCGTCTCATAAATATTAAAACGATATGCAAAAGAGAAATAAAAGATCGAGCGTGCGAAAGTCCAAAATTATAATCGCATTTAGGAAATGATTTTTTAATTGTAAATTAGTTATTAAGAGTTGTACCGTGTAATAATCGATAAGTGTATAATAATTGACAATCGTCCCTATATAGAGGCAATAAACGTTTGAACGAACGATTCTTTGAAGATTAAAAAAAATATTTATGTTATGATTTCGGTGGAAACAATTTTTATTGAAATATTAATTTCGTATTACATGTAAATGCAGCGAGTTCGCTTTGGCGCTTCAATTGCCAGTAAAAAATGTGTTGGGGGGGTACAAAAAAATAAGATCAACTTCACGGTTCAACCGTGAAGACTTTTTTTTTATGTACAGAACGATTTCTCGATGATGAACTCAACGATGGAATAATTTTGTTTTCATTATTTTTTCGTTTCTTCGAATTTACTGGTTTGTAAATTTCGGCGCGCGCTTCTCGCTGAAAGCGTTCATACCTTCCTTCTGGTCAGCCTGAAATCGAGTTCATATATTTTTTCAGAGAGCTTCAAGTCATCTCGTGAACACTCGGAACATGATTTTCAATTTCACGAGCAATTATCGGAATGCAAAGTTTTCTTACCGTGGAAAATGTGGCGTGGAATAATTTCTTCTCGTAACGAAGGCCTTGAGTCAGAGTCGTTTCGTACGCTGGAAATAATCACGTTCACAAATATCAACAAATAATAATTGTTAAAAATAATTCATCATTTAAAGAAAAAATTTCAAAATAATTGAAAAAAAATATTTTTTAAAAATTGTATCTACCGGCGTTGACTAAGTCAATTACTATTAAAACTATTCAAAAATATTATCAACAAATAATAATTGTTAAAAATAATTCATCATTTAAAAAAAAAAATTGCAAAATAATTTTTAAAAAATGTATCTACCGGCATTGACTAAGTCAATTAATATGAAAACTATTGAAAAATATTATCAACAAATAATAATTGTTAAAAATAGTTCATCAGTAAAAAAAAAAATTGCAAAATAATTGAAAAAAAAATTTTTTTTAAAAATGTATCTACCGGCACTGACGAAGTCAATTACTATGAAAACTATTGAAAAATATTATCAACAAATATATCAATATTAAATTTCAATATATCAATATTAATATGAAATATATCAATATTATCAATCAATTGTTAAAAATAATTCATCATTTAAAAAAAAATTGCAAAATAATTGAAAAAAAAATATTTAAAAAAAAAAAAAATGTATCTACCGGCATTGACAGAGTCCTTAGCTAATGCGACGGTGACTTGAGAATGAGATGCAATTTTTTCCGCAAGCTTGATAGCTTCGGCAACGAGTTGGTCAGCCGGGAAAACTTTGCTAACCAAACCTGTGAAGGAATTAATTATTGATTAATATTAATTGCCGATCGAATCGATTGTTATAATTGCGAAGTTTGAGTAATATAATCGAGGGACTAATGTTTACCGGATTTTTCGGCTTCCTGGGCGGTTATTTGATTGCCGCTCAACACGAGTTCCATGGCTTTGCTCTTGCCCATGGCTCGGGTCAGTCTCTGGGTGCCGCCGGCTCCGGGAATCGTTCCAATAGCGATTTCCGGTTGGCCGAATTTCGCTTTGTCACCCGCGTAAATAATATCGCAGAGCATAGCCAATTCGCATCCGCCTCCAAGCTGAGATTATCGAGAGAAAAAAATTTATCAATCATTTTTCAGTGTTTAAAAAATTACTCATCGATATTTCAATTTGTTTATTGAGGTTCAAAATGAGTGAATCGTGAATTTACAAGTCTTGATCGTATTTCATACGTGTTCAGCCTCGCAGATAGCTGAACTGATAATTAATTAACACTTAAAAATGTTAATTCAACACTTTTGATAATAATTTACGTCAAATTCGACGATATTAATTAATTTCTCTACAATTACTCAGACGATTCACTCAAAACTGAGCATAATCGATCCGTCGATCTTAAATCTTGATGATATAATTTTTTCAGCATTTAACGTGTGCGGAAGCTGTTATCCCATAAACGACAGTGTTGTATTAATTAATTTATAAATACTGAATTATTTAGTGAAGAATTCTGAAATAATTCATGGATTATTATTCTATAAAGAACTATGGAATTATATATTCCTCGAATTTTTACGCAATTTTGACGATTTTTTTTATATCCATGCGGTAAGATTTTGATTGATCGATAATTAATTTAATTGTTGATAAAATGGAAAAAGAGCTTACGGCGTAGCCATTGACTGCTGCAATTACCGGCTTCCTCGCACCGCTTATCTCGTCCCAATGTTCCAAAAATCTGTTTCTTATATTTTGGGCAAATGTGTTGTCCTTCATTTCTTTTATATCGGCACCTTAAATTCATTAAAATCCGTTTATACATTTTTCTCATCCTTCTGCGATAACCAGACCACAAAAAAAAAACATTATTCCATTTTTCAATTTTATCTCACGAAGAAAAAGTAAATTTTTCCAAATTTTTATCTTTTGAGTTCGAAATTTTGGTTCGGAATTTTCGCGAAAAATGCGTTGAAACATTTTTCCTCGTTCATAATTTTTAATTGAAATTTCGATCTCTCGAGATAAATTTTTTTTACAAAAATACATTCTTCGAAAATTAAACCGTTGAATTATTTTACCAGCCGCAAAAGCTTTTTCGCTGCCGGTTAGAACGACAGCGCCGATACTGTCATCCGCGTCGAACTTTTTGATTGCATCGTTCATTTCTATCATCAACTGATTGCAGATAGCGTTGAGAGCCTTCGGCCTGTTGAGAGTAATGAGACCGACGTTTTTTTTCTCCCCGGTTTTTTCGACTTTGACAAACTCGTAGTTGGGCGCCTGGCCTGTAAAGCGTTGACAAAAAAACATCATTCGTGAAATATTCAATATAAATGTATTTATTTATTTTCATTTGCCATAAAATTTGGAAAAATATTCTCCTTAATTTCCAAAAAAATTACAAAGTTCGTAAATCTTCTTGGAATCTCCGGAATCTTGGAAATAATCTTCAATGAAAATCCCACATTGCAGTCTAAATGAATTACAGTGGGAGCATTTGATCATTTTAAAGAGCCAGAGACGAATAAGATAAAATATATTCATCCCCATAAATCCGATATGCGATAAATTAGTCGTTACACAACATCCGACACGCTCGGCGAAACGAAAAAAAATATATATATTTCGCCAAACTTATCGGTAAATCGAAAAGATTTCCATCTTTTCCCCCTCCACTGTTTCGACCC
>OZ020166.1:13095757-13381652 GCA_963971145.1 Sussaba pulchella
ACCATCGAAAAAATTGAAAAAAAAAGTAGAAATAGTATGTTCCTGAATTATTTGGTTGGTTTCAACGTTTGTAGAAGAGATTTGGGAGCAAGATCTTTCGAAGGAGATGCAGATAGGTGCATCGACCGAAGGCTACGATCGCGTGGGACTTCGATGCAGCGCCGAGAAAATGACCGTCGACCTGCGAATGACCGAAGATTTTTCCGGTGTAATTTACACGCAGGGCAGCTTTTGGTCGAAGAAGCCACCGTGTTACATCGATCCTACGAACGGTCGTAGTTTTACCATGAATATTCCTCTGGACGAGTGCGGGGCTACTAAGGTAAATTCATCTCTCGTTAATAATTATTTCAATAATAATAATAATAAAAATAAAATAATAATAATAAAAATAATAAATTATTAAGGGAGGGGGCAATATAAGGAGGAAGAACTATTATTATTATCATTTAATAAACTATCATGGAAATAATAATAATAATAACAACAATAAATTATTAAGGGAGGAAGCAATATAAGCTATTATTATTGTTGTTATTATTATTATTATTATTATTATTATTATTATTATTATTATTATTATTATTATTATTATTATTATTATTATTATTATTATTATTATTATTATTATTATTATTATTATTATTATTATTATTATTATTATTATTATTATTATTATTATTATTATTATTATTTATTTATTTATTTATTATTTTTTTGTTAAAACTGTCCTTATTATAATTTTAACTTGTTTGAGTTCAGGATGGCGACAAGTACAGTAATTTGTTAATTATTCAACACGACGACGAACTCGTTACTCCCGGAGACGCCGCATTCGCTCTGGAATGCGATTTTTCGAAACCCAGAGATCTCACGCTTACCGCCGACTATAATGTAAACGAAAACCGGTAAGATTCGTCATTTAAATATATACAATATAAACATACGTCAACATACCTATATATATTTTTCTTTAATTCGAATTTTCTCGGGTTGAATGACTCACGTAGATTTTTTTATTACCCATCTTCGGTTTGATATCAGACTCGCGAGATCGAGCATTGCTTTGGTAGACGCCGATCCAGGACGCGACAGGACGAAAAGAGCGGCCTACGTCGAAAGCGAGACCGAGGAAGTCGTTTTCACGCCGGACTCCTTGCGTAAAGAAAAGGACGAGTTGTGAAAAAAAAAAAAAACGGTTCGATAGCAAATACAAAAACTCAACTCGAACAATTGTGAAAATTAAATCGATAAAATTTTATCGATCCTCTCGAAATATTTATATTTTTTAAATTTCATGGAATTTTCGAGGAAGTCGTTTTTACGGCGAACTCCTGGCGTAAAAAAAAGGACGAGCAGTGAAAAAAACGGTTCGATAGCAGATGCAAAAACTCAACTCGAACAATTGTGAAAATTAAATCGATACCATTTTATCAACCCTTTCGAAATATTTATATTTTTTATATCTTCAAAATTTATTTATTCAGATGAAAAAAATTTTGTTTTGCATCGATTATTGCGATTACAATTTTCCGAGCAAAGAAGAGCCTTGGGATTGTTGAGAGATCATCGTTTTCGCGTTAATTTCCAGGATGATGAAGCAAAGATGACAATCTGGAGATAACCGCGTGAGAAGCTGTTTCTCGGCGAGGTTTTACGAGATTTCTTGCGCAACCCGGCAATTTCGTTTTGAGCCATTATCGGTCGAAAAGAATAATTGTTTATCGCAACCATGACCCGTCCCAGCCACGATAATGCGGTGTACTCGACGGTGTACAATCTTATTTTTGTTGGACGCGATTCTGCCGAAATTTCAACGTCTCGCGTACAATTATTGTAAATAAACTACGTAATAAAATAAAAAATCTATAATTATCCAAGTACGACATTTTTTTCAAAGACTAAAAAGTGTTATTGCCTTCAAAATCTATTCGATGGAACTTTACGTAGATTTTAACGATGATGTTGCAAATTTAACGATAAAATAATCGTCGACAAGAAAATTGATAAACAAAAATTAATATGTATAAAACGAGAATATTGTGTTAGAAAAAATTCCGAGCAAACAAATGGCAAAGATCGTCGAAAAAACGTTAACGTTATCGCATCTCCAACGTCAAGGCGGTATTTGTTACTCCCACTGAACCGTCGCAAATCGGCATATAAATAAGAAACGTTCGGACATTGAGAAGAGTCAGTCGTTTAAAATAATCGTCAGTAGCTCGTTATTATTTTCATTCGTAAATTTTATTCAAAATCTTTGCACGATGGCTACCAATAAATTCAAAGGAGCTTCGCCTTACGTCAGACCGACGCCGCAACCGCATCCTTCGGATTATTTGTACAAAGGGTGAGCATTTGAGTCTGATTAAATTTAAATTTGTGAATTATTTTTTTTTTCGTTATAATATTTTCGACGGAATATTTTAATATTGAAATATTGAATCATAAAAAAGTATTGATACCAAATAAATAGTAATTAATTATTAATAGTAATAGTAGTTGATATTAAATTATTTATTTATCTAATATTAATAGTAATTGAATTGCTTATATTATAAACAATAATTTTTATAATTTCCTGTGATTTTTTTCTAGATATCTGAACGATTTAGCACTGAAATCGGATAGAGGAGACGATCGTGTGCTGAAGGTAGCTCTTTTCGGTGTCGGTCGCGCCGGAACCATTCACATGGCTTCCATACAGGGCAATCCTCGTGTAAAATTGCTTTACGTCGTCGACGACCAGGAAAGTAAATTCGATCAATTGAGAAAATACTGGCACTTGGACGGCGTCGCGTTGCTCACGAGCAAGCAATCGGACAGAGTTTTTAAAGATGTCAGGTAAATCCGCCTTAAGGTTTACATTATCGTGAAATCCGTATTTTAGGCGTTTGTGACCACATGAAAACAAATTAGCAAAAATAGTTCCGTATTATAATTGCGCAGGGTAAATTATATCGATTCTGTTGCGACCAATTTGCGTTCAATTGCTTGTGATTGATGGATAATAATGTTAATTCGATTGGTATTAAAATGATAATAACGGCAATTTAACGGTTATTCGACTAATGCCAATATTTATTTGATTGTCATTTAATCAATAATTATATTAATTTATTTATCGATGAATCGATGATCATATCAGTGTAATTATAATCCAGTCAATATTAATCTCAATTTTATTAATTAGTGAACGAATAATAATAATAACAATAATAATAATAATAATATTAATAATAATAATAATAATAATAATAATAATAATAATAATAATAATAATAATAATAATAATAATAATAATAATAATAATAATAATAATAATAATAATAATAATAATAATAATAATAATAATAATAATAATAATAATAAAAATAATAAGAATAATTATTATTATTATTATTTTTATTATTATTGGTTCACTAACTAATAAAATTGAGATTAATATCGACTCAATTATAATTACTCTGATATTACCATCGATTCATTGATAAATCAATTAATATTATTATTGATTAAATGAGAATCAAATAAATATTGGCATTAGTCAAATAATCTTTAAATGTCTAAAATCATAATAATAATAATAATAATAATAATAATAATAATAAAAATAATAATAATAATAATAATAATAATAATAATAATAATAATAATAATAATAATAATAATAATAATAATAATAATAATAATAATAATAATAATAATAATAATAATAATAATAATAATAATAATAATAATAATAATAATAATAATAATAATAATAATAATAATAATAATAATAATAATAATAATAATAATAATAATAATAATAATAATAATAATAATAATAATAATAATAATAATAATAATAATAATAATAATAATAATAATAATAATAATATAATTATTATTAAATCAATAACAAAATCAATCCAATTATTATTAAATCCATAGAAATATCGTTTGAATTATCATTCAATTATTATTATCATTAATTCTATAATTCAGCGTCGATGTCGTCGTCGTTGCATCGCCGACTCACACCCACGAAGCCATCGTGACGAAAGCTCTCGAAGCCAAGAAAGCAGTTTTTTGCGAAAAACCAATCGCCGAAAATCCACCCAACACCCTGAGGTGTTACGAGGCCGCGAGAAAAGTCGGAAAGGTGCTGTTCTCGGCTTTCAATCGTCGTTTCGATCCCAGCTACAGCGCGGTACGCGACAGGGTTCGAAAAGGCGAGGTCGGTCACATTCACACCATCAAAGTTACCGCTCGTGATTCGCCGTTGCCGACCATCGACTATCTCGCCAATTCCGGCGGCATCTTTCACGATTGCATGGTACACGACATCGACATGATCACGTGGACCCTTGGCGAATATCCTATCAAGGTAAGCACATGGAAAATCCCACGAAAAATCAACTGAATCGTGATATCCTTTTCTAAAAAAATGTTTGCTTCATTTTTTTTTATTCGTCACGTTTTTTTTCTCCTTTATTCAGATCGCATAAAAATTGATTCTGCACTGATTTACGTTGTTTCGATATTATCATAATTTTATCCACAACTCGTTTGGTTCTTCAGCTCATTAACTCTTGTAGAAAACAATTCTTCTATTGAAAAACTAGAAAAATTAAATTAAATTAAATTATTATTAAATTATTATTATTATAATTATTATTGAATTTAATTAAATTTTTCTCAAAAAATTGGGAATAATAAAAATCAGTAATTCGGTGTAACTCAAAATCGCTGTCGTTATATACTAAAAGATTCTACACAATATCTAATCGATACAATTGCATTTTTCAAGCCCAAGAATTTACAGTAAAATTGATATCAATAATAAATACATATTTGATAAGTAGACGGTCGTGATATTATCGAGCAGTGCAACGGTGAATTATTTATAATCGATGAAAGATCAATCGTTTATATTTGACCGTTTTACCCGCAGGTCACGGCTCAAGCAGTCGCTAATATTCCGGAGATAAAAGCGATCGATGATTACGACACGGTCGTGGCGACGTTGCAATTTCCCTCGGGAACTTTGGGAATAATCGATTTGTCCCGTAACTCAAGTTACGGTTACGATCAAAGGCTTGAAGTGTTCGGACCCAAAGGCATGATTCGCGCCGACAACGAACAACCGATTCATTGCGTAACGACGATGCACGATTTGAACGGTCCGAACACCGCTCCCATATGGTATTCCTTCCCCAGTCGTTTCATGCGAGCCTATCGCGCGGAATTCGATCATTTTTTGGACGTTGCACTCGGCAAATGCGAATCCATGGTCATGCCGAAAGAAACCATGGCCGTGACGAAAATCGCTTCTGCCATAGAAGAGGCTGCGAGATCTTCCAAGGTCGTTGAGATTAAATGGTCCGCTGGCGAGCTTCCCAATCAGCAATAAATATATATTTTTTCTCTATTTTTTTTTATTTTTATTTTTTTATTATCGCAATCTTGAATGGAATTAAAATTGCAATTTTCGGCAGAAGATTGAAGGAGCTTCGTGGAAAACGCAGAATTATTTTTATGATTGAAAGTAATAAAAAAACTGATTTTCTATCGAAATATAGATTTTTTAGGAACATAGATTTTATTATTTATTTTTGTTTCCCATGCCGAAAGAAACCATGGCCGTGACGAAAATCGTTTCTGCCATAGAAGAGGCTGCGAGATCTTCCAAGGTCGTTGAGATTGAATGGTCCGCTGGCGAGCTTCCCAATCAGCAATAAATATTTATTATTTCTCTTTCTTTTTCTTGTTTTTTAAATATCGGGCAACCTCGAATGGAATGAGAATTGGAATTTTGGTCAAAAGATTTAACGGGCTACGAGGGCAAATGCAGGTTTATTATCTTCAATTTGGAATTATAATATCATTGCGATTTTAGAATAATTCGAGTTTTTCTGAAATTTCAGTGTATGGCAATAGTTTTCTGTGTGAAAAAAAGCGGGATGGAATTTGTCTCACTGAGACATTTTTTTATGGTTGAAGGTTTTTAAAAAAAAACCCGATTTTATATCGGAATATCGATTTTTCAGTAACATGGATTTTATTATTTATTTTTGCTTCTTCATGGAACAAGCTATGTTATGGTGAAACTATTTTTTTTCTCGAAATCTTCAAGTCATTATGTTCAGATTTTTATCAAATTTTGTCAAAGATGAGAAAAATAATTAGGAACATGATGTCCACTCTAATTGTATGGAAAAAAAAATTGCTTTATGAAAAAAATGTCGATAAAGTATCGAGGAAAGAAATATCAGAGAAATAATTTGGTTGTTTTTCTCACGTGCCATCCAACGGAATAAAAATAACAATTTTGGGCGAAATATTGAACGTGCTTCGAGGGAAAACGCAGGTGTATTTTCTCCAATTTGAAATCATTGGATGAAACTTTCCGCAACGAATTGAAATATACACAGGCACGTGTGCGCGGTCATACAAATCTATGACAAATTTATTTCGAAATCGTCGAAACTCCACCCAAAGTCTTCGATCGATAAACACCGATGAAAAATTTATGTTAAATTTTATAATTGTTATTTTTTTTTTTTGTTCTTTCTCGACAAATAAAGAAATACATTCGAAAGCGACGATTCGTGCGCTGGTAACGTTAAAATTCATATAATTAGATCTTATTCTTGTTCGTCCGATCGTCCACGAAACCCACGGACGACAATTTCATTCATACCCTTGACAATATGCGATGGTTTCAGTCTGCCTCGCCACAGTTTGACTCGGCGCAGTTTGACCCGATGCAGTTTGACTCCGCGAGTTTGACCGACGAGCGTCACTCTTTCTTCGTCAAACTCCAGAAAGTGTCAAATGTCAAAGAGAGAGAGAGTGACTCTTATCTGTCAAACTTGCGGAGTTAAACGGGATGGTTTCAGTCTGACTCACCACAGTTTGATCCGGCACAGTTTGACTCCGCCAGTTTGACAGATACAAGTCAGTCTCTCTCTCTCTGTGACATTTGACGCTCTCTATGAGTTTGACAGAGAAAGAGTGACTCTTATCCGTCAAATTCGGGAAGTCAAACTGTGCCGGGTCAAACTGTGTCGGGTCAAACTGCGACGGGTCAAACTCCGCCGGGTCAAACTGTGTCGGGTCAAACTGCGACGGGTCAAACTCCGCCGAGTCAAACTGCGTCGTGGCAGACTGAAACCATCCCGATGATATCCGTAGGAAAAAAAAAAATCGTTCCTCCCAATTTTCTAACTATTTACAAAGCGTATAATTCGTTCTTTCGTCATCGCGCGATGTAAACGTTTTTTTTTTCTCTTCATTTATAATTCGCATCGATAAAAATAATATCGACGTTTGTTGTTAATTTCCAGGCCGTTGTTAATAATTGTTCATATCCATACGTGTTATCATCGATATAACGTATTTTTGCCACACTAAACAAAAAAGAAAAAAAAATCGACTCGAAGTATTTTTTTCGTCTCCCTCGAATTCTCCGCGATCCCGCAAGCGAATGGGGAGCGCGAGAAGACAGCTTTGCAATTCGATTTAGCACTGGAGCTTTGCTTTTTCTAATCTTGAAAATTACATCCCAGATGAATTTTAGTTTCTCATCCCCACGATTTTAGAACCACGTTCGAACTCATCCAAAATATTCGGTAAAAAAATTAAGAAAGACGATCCAAGTCCTCCTCTCTCTCTCTCTCTCTTCATTATTCCGTTTCCTACACCGGCTGCCATTCAACAAATTTGCAATCCGTCTTATTTGACACTTACGTATATCAACATCGTCTCGTTAGCGATTTAACAAAAAATTCATTCTCGCATTAACAGCTCACGCTGCGCTGCGTTCTTCTCGCAATTTACTTATCCCAATCACGTTTAGAATTAATTCGTTTATTTATTTTTATTTTTTTTTTTTTGTTTTTTTAATTTTCGGGTAGACGATAAAATTACCCAAAAATCGTCGTTTCAGTATTTGAGCGATTTTGCATAAAGCGCGGCCGTGGCTTGCATTCCATCGCCGTTGCATCTTCGCAATTCCGCGATAACTTTGTCGCGTGGAAAACCGAGTTTTTCGATGTCTTTTACCGCCGATTCCGTGAACGGATCGTTGCTCGTTATCGTTGTTTCCGGTGGACCCGAAAAATTCGTGAGCAACGTCGACGTGCTCGCTGATTCAGTCGCGCCTTGCCCGTCTGCAATAACCATCGTTCGAACGATTAATTTATAAAAATTAATTAATATTGTTTTGCGACCTTCGACGTTCGATAATTTCGATGCAAACTGATTGATTTAATTTATCGAACGAATATTGATCGCGGCGAACGAAAAATGAAGATAAAAAAAAGTACACGAAATGTGTGGAGGAAAATTAGTGTCCAGGCGATGAGGAATGGTTGAAGATGTTGTGGATAAAATTTTAGGAGTTGTGGATTGAAGGGTGAACAAATGAAGCGATGACTGATGGCGATTGGTTGTGAATGATGATTTATTTTGGATTAAATTTAATTGATTTAGGAATAATAAGGAACGACGGGATGGCCTGGACAGATACATACTTACCCTGCTGCTGCCTCAATTTTTTCGCCTCTCTCGCGCTGTCCTCCAACGCTCTCTGATAATCTCTGTCGTCCAGAGAGGCTTCGCTGTTTCCGCTCAGTCTCGCGCATTCCGGCAATTCTCCTGAAGGAAAAGAAAATAAAATGCAGGAAAGTTTATCCGGTGTTCGTGAATTTTTTTTTTTTTTTTTCTGATTTTAATCAAAATACTTTCACTGCGAAGTATCTTGCATCCGGAGAATTCATCCCAAATATGAACCCGATCGGACCATTTTTAGGTGTCGCGCAAGATTTTTTCAAGTTTTTACATTTGATTAATATGGGAAGAATGCGAAATGTCCATTAAAAAAAATCGTAAATCCGCCAATTTTATAGCTACGTTGATCTCCCAAGTTCCATTTGAAAGCTCATTAAAAACCGCTTAAAATGGCATGCAGACCTTTCGAAACCGATTGCAATTTCCGTCGATAATTTTGTTTTTTCGTAAGAAATACGCGAAATACTTTGCAGTGAATATATTTCGATTAAAATAAGAAAAAAAAAAAAAATTTCAACCCACCCTAATGGTATATATATAAATAAAAAAAAATAGCGACTGATGGATGCAAACCTTCGGCCAAGAACGAAGTTTCCGTTCCGGTTGTGCCGATCATCAACATATTTTTTTTCAAATCTATGCAGCACTGATGCCGTTTGAGCATGTCTAGACCGAGAAGCATGTCCATGGATTGTTCCTCGAGAACGCTGAAGGATGTCGTCAGATGATCGCTACCGATCTGTATCTGTACCATGTGAATTCGTCCGATGATGCGCTGTACGCCGACGCCTTTTGCAACCCCGGCCCACCTTGTGTCAACCAGTCGCATTATGTGACAACGTTCGGCACACGCCGCTGACATTATCGTCGTTTGTGCACCTAATTTCGTGTTTTTTTTTTTTTGGTTGTTGTTGTTTCTTTATCATTTTTAATCAACGAATATTTCAGGCTTACGCCGGTGTACGAACAGGATTGGGCATTCGTTCAATGAAAATGTATTCGAAATACTTTCTTTTTTTTTTAAACGAATGAGTGATTGATTTTGATAAATAATTATAATTTAATGAGATATAATAATTAATAATATATATAAATGTATATATATTATAAATGTATAAATATATACATATATATAATATAAATTTATATATATAATATATAATATTAATATATATAATATAAATGTATAATATATTATATATTTCTAATAATTATTCTATTATTTGATAATTTTGATATTGTTTCAAATAATATTCAAATATATCAGATTTATGAAATAACATAGATAAATTATTATTATTATGTATTACATTATTTATATATATATATATTATATATTATAAAATACAACCAAATCAAATATACTCATATTATATATATATAGATAATATGAGTATATTCGATTTCGTTGTATTTTTATTTGTTTGGTTGTATAAATATTTATGTCTGATTTTAAGTGGAAATTATAATTCAAGATGATTGAGCGATAAAAGTATTTGAAATATATATCCGTTGGATGAATGCCCATGCCTGATGGCGAAAAAAGTAAAGAGAGAACAAAAATAATAGCAATCATAAATCTTTCGACGGGCATCGACGTAAATAGATTTTCGTTCGCATTTTTACATACAGGGTGTCTCAAAAAATAATATATCTACAATTGAAATGACTATGAACCAATTTCTCATTCTTCACAATAATATCGCCATAGCAATTGCCAGCAATTTCTCGATAAATCAATCAATTTATCAATGCTCATTAATTAAAAAACAACCGATCAGTCCCAAAAAAAAATATAATTACGTTATTTATTATCAGCTGTTTGGAGAAAACCGTATGATAATAAATACCGACTCCAAAATCATTAAACTATGCCTACATTTTTTTCTTGTTACGACAGCCTGCTATATATCTCGCACATTAATTTCGCAAGGAAACTCGCACCGATCTCGGATGACAAACAAATTTTTCATGCGCGTTTAGTCGTCGCGAATAAATAAAAATCTAATAATAGAAACCCGTCCAAAAGCGCAACTGTCTCTGCCACGTACTCGCGGAAAAACCTTCGGTGCTGAATCTTTAAAAATAGCGACAACAAGAACAAAGAAATAAGAAAAAAAAAATGAATTTAAAAAATACGCAAGCCCGCCGAAAAATGTGCAAAGCAAAAAGATAATTTCGTTGGATCTATTTTGAAACGATTTACCTGAATCGATGAACGCTTTGACTGGAAAACCGTTGACTTTGCAATTAATGTAGAGCATGACAACCGTGCCAAAAGTTTCGGGATTGTACTCCATGGCCGCTTCCATATTGGCTTCGATGTTTTTTTGTTTTATCTCCTCGGCTATGAGCCTCTGGGCCTCGGTGTCGAAAGGATCGGCGTTCATCATTCTCAATCTCTGAACCTGACGCTCGGCTCTGACTTTTATCTGCTCCTTCAGTACAGCTGAAAATTTTTCTGCGAAGGAAAATTTGTAGAATAAAAAAAAACCGTGGAAATAAAAAATAGCTTGTCTAAAATGTCTTCGATAATAAATTTTTCCGATATAATCGAAATATGTGGGTCGATAAGATGTTAATAAGATGTTTTTTGTCGAAGTGTGGAACTCCAGGGACGACGGAAGATAAGTTCATCATCCGTCTTTCTTAAATGCCAAATCCACGAGTCAACGGCCAAAATTTTGAAAAAAATGTCTCACCGAGGTTCCCAGAAAGCAGCGCATCGGCCAATCTTGGATTGTTCTGTTTGAGCAGGGCCAGTTGATCGGGATTAGCCAGAAACATGTCCCTGATCATTGCGGGATCGTCCTCGCTCCTAGGATTCTGCGCTCTCTGCGCGGTCATCGCTCCAGTCGTAGGCGGCGACGATATGTTGTTATTGCCGCTGGAAGACGCTCCCGGAACTCTGATACTGCTGAAATCCAGCAGCGGCATGGCTGAAGCAACGAAACAACAATCAATTATTCAAAGCTCCGAAAAAACAATGAAATAAAATAACGAAACAAAAAAATGATGTATTTAAAAAATCTAAACGATCGATTCGAGCTTGTAACGACGGTTAGATGTTTAACGATGTACAATTGCAAAGAAGGGATTACAGTCGAGCGGACCTCCGTTGAAAGATTGCTGTTGAACGTTAGGATCCGCGCCGCCGCTCTGATGCATGTGTTGCAGTATAACGACGTCCCCGTCGCGTATACCATGATCGCGCATGCATTTCTTGTCGTCCATGAGTGGCCTGCCGTTGAACGCAATGACGATTTCGTGAGCCGGCACGCCGCTCTCGATCTCGCAAAAGGCTTTGAAGTTCTCCAGTTCTAATTCGTCGCTGACGTCGAGGACGAATATGTCGTCGCCCAGAGTGGTCACAGTCACTTTCATCCTGATCAAAACAAAAGAAACAAAAAGAATTCAACGATTAATCTCAAAAACGTTGATCCGTATTTACAAAAACGACGAAACTAAGAAAAACAATAACAAAAACCACGTACTTGGCGATGGAAAGACCCGGACAACTTAACGTTCGACGATGGGTATGAGAGCTGTGGCGACGACGTGGCTGACGTAGGATCGACGTTCGATGCACCACAATGCACTGCGAATAGCTTAGCGCAAAATGTCATCCACCAACGGAATACAATGAGATTCTCAACGAACGTGGAGTTAGGCGCGCGCGCGCGCGGGCCCGGGGATGGAATGATAAAGAGTTTTTTTTTTTCGTGGGATGTAAACAACAACCCAGCTCAGCAAAAATATTTAACCGTACGCGAGAGGTACGGCGTGAAGTTCGAGTATGTGGAAGCGTCTGCGGGGCGCTTGTGAGCGACGTGAACGTTGCCACGGTCGTGCATATCTTGTCCGCGTAACAACTGGGCATCGGGATATGGACAGATGTGGTCCAGCGGGGTGGAGAGGAAGGGAGGACGGAAAAAAAACACAAACAAGCTATGATGGGATTGTCGCAGCCTCCGAGTTGCCGACTGGGAAAGATGCCCAAATTTATCTCGATCCGATGCCGAGAATTATCTTGATCCGAGCGTCGGCGTTCGCCCCCCCCTTCCCACCGCACCGCTCAGAATTGATCACCGACATCATTTTTATTTTTCTTAATTTTAATTGATTTATTATCATTATCATTATTGTTGTTGTTGTGGTTGTTATTGTTGTTATTATTATTATTTTCGTTATTTACTTTTTTATTTTTTATTTTCCATTGGACCTAGTTGATGTCCCACATAACTTTCTCAAACAGAGAGAATCGATGTGGGATCCAGGACCATCAAATGCTATTTCATAATTAATCCAATGAATTGAATCATACACAGAGAAACAGTGTGAAAGTGGCATGAGATGACCCATATATGTATATTGTTTTTGGCGAAAGTCGGGTTCATACCCGGTAATTTCTTATATATTTTTTCAGGAATAAATTAGTCAGCTTGCCAACATAATTATCAAAACGTCGAAAAATTGCATGCATTCCAATTAGAAAACTTTGAGTACTTAAGGAGGATGGTTAGAATTTGACTAGAAGGCTCAAAATGGGGTAAACATTTTTCTTATTTTGTTTTTATCGATTTCGAAGCCATCCCAAACAAATATCGAAAATGACCCGAATAACAACCACCCTAGTCAAAGTAGGAATATTTACCTTTCTAGGAGCAGAGCCAGAGCTGTCGGCGTTCGGGGACGGAACCACGATCTCTCCCTACGCAACAGTCGTTCTATTCTCTCCTAAGAGATCCGAATCTTACTGTTTGCTTCTATGTCTTCTGCTACAAGTGCGAAAGGGATAGCTCACTATCTTCGCACAGTGTTTTTCTCCCCCGGAGTCGGCGTTATTCGACCGCGACCTTTGTTTGACATTGTCACCATTGTCACATCGTACTTCCAAGTGGCAACATCGTCGGGAGGAATTTTAAATCGAAACGAAGCTTTGCATTCTGTTGATAATTCGTCGAAGCATCGCAAATTCGCGAGATATTTGTTCACCAACGAGACAACAATTCGTGCGAAAAACGCACAATTTTCAAGCACAAAAATGGCTCTCAACAAGCTCAGCATTGACAAGGTCGATATCGCCGGAAAACGTGTTCTCATGCGGTACGTTTATTACGAAACTTTCGCGATTTAACGAATTAAGGTCTTAATTGATGGACCGTCGTCATGAACGATCGTGTTAAATTCATAAATTTATAACTACTCAATTATGTGACGTAAAATTTTGGAATCGTTCACGTATTATTGTTCTATCAAGAACTGTCTTTCCTCAAATTTTCACGAATTAGACTATTTTTTTCATTACTCATCTCGTAAGACTTTAATTAAATTGAATAAAAAATTAAATTCAGGGTTTAACTTTTTGGTTCTTTTTTTTTCCACAGAGTCGACTTCAACGTTCCGTTGAAGGATGGAAAGATCACAAACAATCAGAGAATCGTAGCTGCCCTCGATACCGTCAAGTATGCTTTGGAAAAAAAAGCAAAATCCATCGTCCTCATGTCCCACTTGGGACGTCCCGACGGTTCCAAAAATCTGAAATACACGCTGAAGCCCGTGGCCGACGAGCTCAAGTCTCTTTTAAAAATGGACATCCGATTCTTGGACGATTGCGTTGGTCCGGCGGTGGAAGCGGCTTGCGCAGATCCGGCACCCGGAAGCGTCATTCTTCTTGAAAATTTGAGGTTCCACGTCGAGGAGGAAGGCAAGGGTGTCGGTCCCGATGGCGCCAAGGTAAATATTTCCCAAACAAATCACTAGTTCGACATTTCCATTTTTCTTCTCAAATTTCTTATTTCACAAAATTTAAAATGTTTCTGCTATCATGCTAATAATTTGTCGACATTCAATTGAAAATAAAGATAAAAATGTTATTTCTGAAATAGTTAGCTGGACAAAGTTTATTTTTGAAATATAAATATTTTCTTATTTTTTATTCGTTCATTTATTTATTTACTTATTTATTTATTTATTTACTTCTTTATTTATTTATTTATTTACTTATTTATTTATTCATTTATTACTAAAATGACAAAAGAAGCTTCTGCTTACTACGCCAATAATAATCGATGACCCTAAACCGCTTCGTATCGCAGATTAAGGCAGATAAGGCGAAGGTCACAGAATTCCGCGCCTCTTTGAGAAAATTGGGTGACGTTTACATAAACGACGCCTTCGGCACCGCTCACCGGGCTCACAGTTCCATGATGGGCGATGGTTTCGACATCAGAGCCAGCGGGTTCCTCCTCAAAAAAGAACTCGAATACTTCGCCAAAGCTCTCGATAATCCGAAAAAACCGTTCGTCGCTATTCTCGGTGGTGCCAAAGTCGCCGACAAGATTCAACTGATCAACAATTTGTTGGACAAGGTCGACGAAATGATAATAGGTGGTGGAATGGCTTATACTTTCCTCAAAGTGACCAAAAACATGAAGGTAAGTTAATAAAAAAAAATTTTACCTCTAAAAATCAATTTTATTTTTTTATTTTTTTTTTAAATAAATATTTTTCATTGACCGAATTTGTTTTTCAACCCAGATTGGAAACTCGCTGTTCGACGAGGAAGGTGCGAAGATCGTGAACGATCTCATGGCCAAAGCCGAGAAGAACGGTGTAAAGATTCATCTTCCCGTTGATTTCGTCACCGCCGATAAATTCGCGGAAGACGCGACGGTCGGCGTGGCCGACGTAAACGACGGCATTCCCGACGGATGGATGGGTCTCGACACCGGTGCAAAATCCATGACAATTTTCTCCGGTAATTTCGCACTATTTCTTCCACCCAAATTTTTTCAAACCCCCACTCTCGACGCTCGGTCGGTAACAAAAACTGTAAAGCACTTTTCTCATCGATCATCGATCTCTCAATCAAAAAACGAGAACGGTTGTCTGCGTCTGGAAATTCCGCAGTCAACCGTTCTCGTATTTCATCCGAGAGATCAACGATCGCGGAGAAAAACACTTTGCGACGATTGAATTTATCACCATCGCGCTTTGAATCAAACTCAAAAGCAAATAGATTTTTTTTTTAATGATAAATTAATTTCTCCGTTGATATGCAGAAGCGTTGAATCGCGCCAATGTAGTTGTTTGGAACGGACCTGCTGGAGTTTTCGAGTGGGAACATTTCAGCAAGGGAACGAAGAGTCTTATGGACGACGTCGTAAAAGCGACGGCCAGGGGAGCTATCACGATAATAGGAGGCGGTGACACGGCAACGTGCGCGGCTAAATGGAAAACCGAGGACAAAGTTAGCCACGTTAGCACGGGAGGCGGTGCGAGTTTGGAATTGCTCGAAGGCAAAGTCTTGCCAGGAGTCGATGCTCTTTCTCCGTCGTCTTAATCGAAAAGTCGTAAAAAAAAATCCAAAAAAATATCGAATCGAATAATAATAATAATAATAATAATAGAAAGCATGTACAGACAGCCACGTCAAAGCCACAATAGCGCAGTAATGAATAATTATCGTCAAGAAATTCGTCACAATTTTTCTTTCCTCCGAATTCCTTCTTTTCTCTCGTTCCTTCGTAAGATTCTCATACCGAACTCGTGAATTAACAATTGAAAAGTAGTTTTACGTTTTATTGTTAACTTCCATGTCTTCTCTCACGTTCAACACTTTAGAACGATTGAAAATAATAAACAAAGTTTTCCCGCGTTTTTTTTACATATATATATATATATATTTGTTTCAACAATAAATTAATCATTCCTATGTGCAGTTAAATGTTATGCGTCGTGATTTTCTCGACAATCGGCGAGATAATTGAACGAATTGAAGAGTTAAAATAAAAATTTATTCGAGACGCGATTAACCGAAATTCGTTCGGATAATTTTTGCGACGAGGAAATTAATTCGAATTTTATCTGTGTCGAGTTTGGAAAATTTCGCAATCATCACGTTCGATGCGAAATTATCACCGGGCATTCGAATCTTCTGTGAATCTCGCGCGTTTACACAGTTTCAAGTATTATCTTTTTTTTTTTAATGTTTTTATCGACTTTGTTTTTTTGTTTCGTTTTTTTCTTTGCACGTGTGTGAATTTTTTTGTTTCTTTCGAGTGAATCACATGATGCTGCAATTTTGCGGGGGTTCGACACCCGGTGGCATGGCCGGCATCACGGGATTACCGTCGGAATCGAATTGAAACAGGGCGGGTGTCTCGCTGACCAATTCTTCGGGAGGTTGACCGTAATTTTGCATTTCCTGCATCAGCGACATTATCGTGTCGAAACGTTGCTTCTTCACGTCCGTCGAATCGCCTTCCTTCTCTTTTTCCAATTCCGTGCATACCTGAGGGAGTGAATTATCGAATTTTATTGGTTTTTGAACTTTTGAGAGTCATCGAGGAGTTATATTTATTTGTTTGTGGGAAAATTGAGGGATGTTGGGGATTTTTTTTAACCATGTTAGCATCAGAAATTTCGTTATTTTCCGGCACAGCGCTAGATATAATCCCTTAACGTCATTGAATGCCACTTGGGGATGGAGTTTGAGATTTTTGGGGACGTACAAATTTTGGATTTTGATATTTTAAAACTTATTTTTATCGGTATTTTTTTTTTTTCAATAATTTTTGGGAAATAAATTTGAGATCTCGGTTTCGTTTGAGATTTCGTTCCTTTGAAATTCTTGTATATATTTTTTTTCTTTCTTTCGAGTCTCCAATTCCATCTATCTGATAAGGAGAATCTAAGATTCGACGATAAAAGATTGAAAAAATAAATAAATAAATAAGAGATTTATGAAAGAAAAATTATCCAGCTTCTATTCCATAATCATAAATGTACACCAACGTCTTTGAATATGTCAGATCCGATTATTCAGCAACTAAAATCCGTAATAGTCGACATAATTAATTTTTCGAACTGTTATCTCACCTTTTGCATGAGTTCGTGCTGTTTGTTGTACCTCCGAAGATCATCGGCTGGCAAAGTGGTTTTTTTCTCCTCCAGCCAAGCCGGAAATTTGTCAACGAGATCTTTCAACGAAGGATAAAGAATTTCTTTGGACAGCAGGGATTCCATCATTCCTTGCATAAAGGGCATGAAATCACCGGCTCCTTCCTCCAAATTAACTTGGCCGAACATCGCCGTCAGATCAGCTTCTGTGATACCAGGAGCGGCGTTCTGTCGGACATCAAATTATTATCGCATGCAAAATTGTCGTCGCATAACGTACAAGAATTTTTGCTTCCTCGCGTAGGCAACTACTTCATGGTAAACTTTTTATTTCGAAATCTTCGTATCGTTATGTTCGGAATGTGGTAAAACTTTGAGAAATTCCATCGCGATAACTCGAATTCTGAGGAAGCGATAAGCGAGTTTCAACTTTTGTCTCTTAAAATATCATCGTCACCTGCAGAGTCTCTGACGTATTGGACAATTCTTTCATGGCCTGCGCTATCGCCGCTTGAAAGTTACCGCCTTGGTCTTCCCCCTCCGCGCTCGTTCCCACGGCGTTGGCCACGCTCTGAGCCATTTTTTGCAGCGAACTTCCCAGATCGCCGTCTCCACCTGATTAAAAAATATGAGGATAAAATAGCATCCGACGTGCCGATGCAACAATTCGTTTCCCACCGTTCTGCATCAGATTCTGAAGATTCTTTTCGAACTGATCGGCGGCCAGTTTGAGAAAATCCTGGGACCACGTTTCGTCCAGCGTCACCCCGTCGACCGCTTGGCCGCTGGTTTGCGACGTCGTCACCGCCGCTGGACTTTCATCCTTCGTCACTGCCTTGGCGGGCTTGTCGAAGTCCTCCAAAGCACCTAACGACAGAAAAATACTGTGAAGGAAAGAAAGAGGGAAAACCTGAAATGCTAATTTTGTGTCAATTGTACTTTGACTCTTTTCGTGTTACATAATCGACCAATGATCATCGTCGCACATCCGAAGAAAATAATTTAGCATATAATTGTGATAATTTTCATGACTTTCGCGCGATTTGATCGATAATTGATCCGCTGATCGGTAATGAATGACAATTAACGACTGATCGTGAGTGAAGATTTTAGGTTAGGTCGAACTAACGGTGTAAATGACTCTTTTGAATTACCGCAACGATGTTGCTGTAATAATTGAGTATATTTTATGTCTACACTCACTGTCCAACAAATCGTTCAATTCCGAATCCACTGTCCCATCGGATGTTACTTTATCGTCGGACATTTTCGCGATCTTTGTGACGTCTCAATCGTTGCTTCCGTTCGAATCAGCTTATCAGCTGTCCGGCACGTCAACCTCAACGTGCATCAACCCCGTGGATTTGTTCAGATTTGTCAACCAAGCGAAAATCGTCCCCTCCCACGAATTTAATTTTACGTACAATATATATAATGAATATATATATATCAGAGACAGAGACGAGAAGAGAGATGGTCGCAGAGACTCTCCTGCTTCCCATTCGTTGGTCGTGCATGGGCGACACTTCGTGATTGGCGAGGATCCACCAGCGTTTTTGCTCGTTTGGCGAATACCGGGTGACCTCAGGTAGATTTAATTACAATTACAACATCCTGTAGAAGCAAAAAAGTTCTGTTTATACGTATCTGAAATATATGGATAATTGAAATTTTGCCTTTTGCACTTAATGTAGCAGTGTTTAAGCTGAATTCGACGTGGAGTTGGCATACATTACATGCATTCTTTCTCAGCTTTCTGAAAATATGTTGAATTTAAAGGTCTCAAGAGGGGTCTCAAGAGGTCCCAAGGCGCCTTGCTTGATTAACCCTTAAACAAAGAAGAAAGATTACATGGAACCGCACTTCTTATGGGAGAATTTGGTAGGCCTCGGAGCCGCCGAGATTAATTCGCGCCGCCGAAAGCAGGAAGTAGAGGCGCTGCTCCGCTCGTCCGTGTGCACGCATACAATGGAATCGGACTCTGCGCCGCCCAACTTTGCTCTCGCTTCGACTCACGCTCGGCGGCGATTAACCAGCTCACTCATTCATGTTGCGTCATCGCTACGGTCTCCCTGTTTCTTCCCTACTCGTATTGGAAGCATCGACATATATATGAGGCATTCCACGTCAACTCAGACGGTGAAAACCCTGACCCCTGCCGATTTAGTTCCTGATTTTTCGTTGGCTTCCATTTAACCCCCAAAGTACCCCCGATTTTTTTCAGAATTTTCGAATCCCTGTACGACCCTTAAAAAAATTCAAAACCGCCCCCAAATGAAGAAAGGCGTACTTGGACATAATTAATACCTTTGATTTTTTTTGTGTGTTATCGGTAGATCAAAAAATAAACTTTGCCGAAATTCCAGAGTGGGCTCTGTATTGCAACTATATTAATAAATCGGACGGTCAAAACCTGATCTTTGCTGATTCAGCTCTCGATTTTTTTTTGAATTCAGTTTCACCCCAAAAGTACCCTTGATTTTTTACTGAATTTTCGGATCCCCCTACAATCCTTTAAAAAAATAAAAACTACCCCCAAATAAGGAAAGACGTACTTCGACACAATTAAAAATTTTAATTTTTTTAATGATTTCAGTACATTGAATAGTAGAGTTTGTTGAAATTTTAAATTCTGAAAAAAATCAGGGGTACTTTTGGGGTAAAACTAAATTCAACTAAAAATCGAGAACTGAATCAGCAAAGTTCAGGTTTTGACCGTCCGATTTATTTTTTTCTAAAATATAGTTGCAATACAGAGCCCACTCTGGAATTTCGGCAAAGTTTATTTTTTGGCCTACTGATATCACACAAAAAAAATCAAAGATATTAATTATGTCCAAGTACGCCTTTCTTCATTTGGGGGTGGTTTTGAATTTTTTTAAGGGTTGTACGGGGATACGAAAATTCTGAAAAAAATCGGGGGTACTTTGGGGGTGAAATGGAAGCCAACAAAAAATCACGAACTAAATCGGCAGGGGTCAGGGTTTTGACCGTCTGAGTTGACGTGGAATGCCTCATATATATACGTTGATGGTTCAAATTCAGCGGCAGCGCACTCTTCCCCGTACGACTCCGTTATGGCTGTGTTACTTCGAGTCGCACACAGAAGCTATCAGCTATCAGCTGATAAAAACAGCGTTTGCATCGTTTCGAATTATGATTACAATTTTCATGAATAATAATAATTATTATTATTATTACTATTATTATTTATTATTATTATTATTATTATTATTATTATTATTATTATTATTATTATTATTATTATTATTATTATTATTATTATTATTATTATTATTATTATTATTATTATTATTATTATTATTATTATTATTATTATTATTATTATTATTATTATTATTATTATTATTATTATTATTATTATTATTATTATTATTATTATTATTATTATTATTATTATTATTATTATTATTATTATTATTATTATTATTATTATTATTATTATTATTATTATTATTATTATTATTATTTCATTATTATTATTATTATTCCAAACCAGTAGGAAACAAACAGGGAGACCGTAGCGATGACGCAACATGAATGAGTGAGATGGTTAATTGCCGCCGAGCGTGAGCAGAAGCGAGCATGACGTCGGGCGAATCGTCCGTCGTTGGCTCGCGTCGAATCTCTATTCCGCAGCGCAAGTAGGACAGAAACAGCAAGAGCGTAGCGGTAGAGGGAAGCAAAGAGTGAGCTGGTTAATCGCCGCCGAGCGTGAGTAGAAGCGAGACCGACAACGGGCGTGGCATCAGTCGTTGACCCTCGTCGAATCCTTATCCCACAGCGCAAGCAGAACAGTAACAGCATGAGCGTAGCGGTGGAGGAAAGCAAAGAGTGAGCTGGTTAATCGCCGCCGAGCGTGAGTAGAAGCGAGACCGACAACGGGCGTGGCATCAGTCGTTGACTCGCGTCAGATTCCTATCCCGGAGCGTGAGTTGGAGAGTGCGAGCACAATGAGCGAAGGGAGTAGCACGTCTCGCGGTGGGATAGCTGCCGAATTAGTGGGAGAGAGCAAACGTTACAGGACGATAGCATGAGCGCAAGAAAGATGCCGTTGAAGGCGGGCCTTGTATGTCTTCCATGTGTTTGTCACACCGATAGGACAGTAATCATCACAGTAAGCCATCTACCAGAAAATAGCGACGCTAATCGCATCGTCCAAAATCTAACATGGGAAGTGCGGTTCCATGTAATCTTTCTTCTTTGCCTTAAATGCACGATATTTTGTTTACAGTTTCTATTCATCAATTACTACTAAAAAAAAGAGTGTATATTAAGGGGAAAAATTTTTTTTTGTTTTTAATTATGAAAAAATTGTTAAAAAATATTTAAAAATATTTGCGTCGCATGAATAGCGCTCACTGTAAGCAAATACATTAAGGCGTTTCCTTGCCTTTTGCCTACAATGCCTAAAAAGCATCCAAATGTACCTGCAGTAAATATAAAGCCCGAAAATATACGTTGCCAAACGGCAACACGACGCATTTTAAGGTGATGGGATACTGCTCGGTCGGTAACAGAAAACTGTAATCAATTGTGCGGAGCCCCAATTGTTTCGTCGAATAAAAAACGATATGGACATCATGCAAAATTCTGAGCCGCATGATGTCCATACCGTGTTTTATTCGACACAACAATTGTGGCGACAAACAACGTGTCGCCGTGATTGCAGCTATCTCTCTCGCACTCGCCGATGTAGTCCTCCACCTTAAGGGTTAACTGGCATCCAATGCTGATGCCAAATTGCCAATGCTGGCATGCAGCTTCGGCTCATCATTGGCCCGGCATTAGCCAGCATTGGCTAGCAATGAGATACTTTGAAATAGCCGACGGCCGCGCAATCGAAAGTTACTAAGACGCAACGTTGCCACTGATGCAGTTTAAGAACATGGAGACTCCTTCTTGGACCAAATTCGTTCGTGAATGGAGCGAAGGAGTTTTTTTTTTTTAATAAAGCTACATAATTAATTTGAATTTGATTTCGAACAGACGAACCGGCTACTCTGCGACCGTTGTTCTTGTCATGTAAACTTTTTGAAGCTTCCGTTCCCCGCCCTTCTCCTCAACATGGCGGCACTGCGCGTCTTTCAAATGGCGGGATGAAGCCGATGACGCCAAGTTACGGTTGTTATCACATTACAGCGGCAAATAAGAACTTCATCAGAAGGAAAATGAACAGAAACTAAGATTGAAGGAACGCCCAACATCCCTACATTACTGCCATAAAGAATTGAGTAAAAATTGGGGAAGGTAAAAAACACATCGCAATAAAACTTAACCTCAAAAAATAATATCTTAGCAATTTTACGAATCCGCCGTTTATTTTACCGGCTAGAGCTCGTGTAACTTCGGCGCACGAGTTTTGTGCGCGAAATCTTGTACTTGTAACGCAAGAGAGTCGCATGTCAAAAACCTATTGGCTCTGTAAAATCGCTAAAGCCAATTTGGCTCTTCGTTGAAACGCGAATTATATGCAAAGCTAGAAACAAATGAAAAATTGCATTTGCAAAATAGTATTTCGTGTATTATTATTATTTTATCAAGAACTATCCTCAATTTTCTAAAATTTTGCTGATTTCATACTATCCATGCAGTAAGACCTTAAAATTGCCACGCAGGATCAAAAATGTTTCGCAAGCCGCCCCTCAGAACTTATGGAAGAAAGAAAGACAGAGGCTTGATGTCCGCAAGCTCCGTCGTAAGAGAAGATATCCCAAAGGACAAAGATTTCCAACCCCAAGGATTTTTGGATTTCAAAGACAGCGACCAGAGCCTGGAATACGATCCTTTCGACACGACGTTCGATCGTTTTTTGAAAGACACGCAGTATGTTCAAAAATAAATCTCAAAGTATTCCATGAAAATTTATTCCGCCATTTTTTTTTAGCAATTAACACGCATCCCCGCCTTAATTATGTATCGCAGAACGAAGCCAACGTCAGCAGATGGAGGGAACGATTCTTTCCGCACCAACGACGCGACAACGGATTCGTCCGACGAGGACAGGCCGGAACCTTTTTCGGATCTATTTTCGCTGGAAAACACAAGACCGCCCGCTCAGCTTCGTCCTTACAAGAAGCAAAGAACGGCTGAAGAAATTGAAACGTTTCCAGCAGAAAAAAAGAAGAAGCGCCTAAAAGGCAGAGCCCGCAGTAACGACAGCAGTACGATCGAGAACACAGATCCGAATGCCGCACAAAAACGCCCAAAAAAAAGAGGTACAAAGAAAAAAACTGCTCAGGAACCGACAGAACCATCGTCGAAGAAGAAACGTCTCGACGACAAAAAACTTACACCACCGAGCGTCAAGAAAAACAAGAACCTAAATAGATCAAAAAATCTCAAGAGTTGCAGCGTAAGCTTGATGCGCGTCGGCACAAATTTGGCCAAATCTATGAAGGCTCTGAGACTGAAAAAAAATTCTACTAACGATGAACAAGTTGTCGCTGAGGAATCGGTAGATCCTGGACATGACGAAGCCGAGATTAAAAATGTATCCATCGAAGAATCAGTCGATCCTGCACCTGACGAAGCTGAGATTCAAAATGTATCCATCGAAGAATCGGTCGATCCTGCACCTGACGAAGCTGAGATTCAAAGTGTATCCGTAGAGGAAAATCAAACGAATGACAATGTCGACAACAATCCAACCACGCTGAAGAATTCCATCGTTCTGTTGCATCGTTTGTCCGTTCCCAATCCTCAAAAATCCGCCATCGATGCCAATTGGGTGAGCAGCACGCCCATCGACCCTCAAATTGCAAAGAACAAATCGTCCTTCCATTTTTCTCCAATCGACTCGATCGCTCGCAACGAAGACAATAATTCCAACGATCGCAGATCGTCGCGTACAAAAACCACCGCTAATTGGAAAAATTCAACGCCGAAGAACCCAAAAATTGCCAAACCATCGAATCTCAACGTCGAAAAAAATGAAAAATCGTCAAAAAATACGTCACGATTACTCGGTGCTTCTCCGGAACCCGAGCCATCGCGTTCGATGTTCTCAGACACGGAAATCGATGATTCGCAAGTTTCCGTAACAAAAAACGATGATTCGCAAGTTTCCGTAACAAAAAACGATGATTCGCACGTTTCCGTAACGAAAATCGTCGATTCGCAAGTTTCCGTACCAGAAGACGATGATTCGCACGTTTCCGTAACAAAAATCGATGATTCGCAAGTTTCCGTAACAAAAATCGACGATTCGCAAGTTTCCGTAACGAAAATCGATACCGATCACACAACAGCGAGATCGTCGGTGAGTTCGTTCGCGAGTTTGCCGAAGGAATCAACGGATTCCGAATCTCTGCGTTTGATCTTCAACGCCAGCGATAAATCGGCATCTTCGTTGGACGAAATTTCTCGTTCTCTCGAAAAAACACATTTCGACGCTACGATTTCATCGCCGAAAAAATCGTTGCCGAAAAATCGTGGGAAGTCGACGAACGTCGAGTCCTTCGAGGCATCCGCGATCGTTCTGCCCGACAATTCCGAAGAAACAACTTCGAAAAATCGGCCGAAACGTTTCAAAGAAAACTCGCCAGATCGTCAAATAAGTTTCGACGAAAGCGCGGCAGAAATTTCACCGAAAAATCGCAAAAAAAGAGCGAAAAATCGGCCAGAACACTTTAAAGAAAACTCGCCCGATCGTCAAATAAGTTTCGACGAAAGCGCGGCAGAAATTTCGACGGAAAATCGCGAAAAAATCGCGAACGATCGTGAAAACGATTCGAACGAATCAACGAACGATCGGCGCGACAATTTCGAAGAATGCCACGAAGATACTTCAAAGAAATCATTTTCGGACGACGAATGGGCGACGATATCGGAATCTCATCAAACGGGTGACGTAACGAGCGAAAAAAGTTCGAAAAACACGACGGTGTTTGGTAAATCCGTCGTGGAGACGACGTTGGACGACGATACGGAAGAATCGGTCGATAACACCGCGAGTTCGAGTCCCGACGACTCGAACGATAAGGAATTGACGAGTTTCCGGGCTGAAGAAAGCTCGAAATTCGAAGCAATCAGCGAGAGCGAAGCAGAAGCCGATAAATCGTCGATAAACGAAACAAAAGACGAAAAATCATTGAAAAATCTTCGTCGCGATAGCAAACAACCGATCGTTCTTCTTTCGAGAATAAACGTACCGTCCACAACCACAAACGTCTCGGATGTCACGAAAATGCGCAACGAAATTGCCTCCGATTCGATTAAATCCGTTCGGATTTCGATCAACGACGACGAAACCATCGAAAAATCGGCGAACGAGAGTGAGATCCCCCAAGAAATAACGGAATGGCAAAGCAGCAGCGACGTGGATGATCCGCAGGATTCGCAGGACTCGCAGGACGACACTGAACGCTCGAAGACGGATGAAATCGAAGAACCGAGTGTCACGGAAATAATCGAGCGAGATTTAAGCAAAGGCAGCCGTCTTTGGTCGTTGACGGAATTGAAAAACGCGAGCGATCGTTCTTCCCTGAAAAATCAACCGGAAGACCCCGCCAGCGAGGACGAAAGCTCGAAAACTGCGGAAATCGAAGCAAATGCGTCGGAGATCGAAGAAACTTCGATGAGGATGATCGAAGAAAATCGTATGGACGATCAACCGATCGTTTTGCTGACTCGATTGAACGATCCGATCGGAATAACGGAGAGACGCAAGAAATATCGCAATTGGGGAATGAAGACGATTGTCGAGAATCCGAGAGAAAAAAAAGTTACGACGATCGAAGAAGAACCGGAAGAGGACGTTGATTTTGATGATTCAGCGATTCGCGATGTGACGAAAAAAGAAACGATCGACGAAGAGCCGTTGAAGAAATCCACGAAACTGAGCTTGGGGTCGAGTAAGAAGGGGGTAATGTTATCTCAGACCTCCACAGTGTCCTTTGACGCCTCTGTGGTGTCCAATCAAGGCCACGATTCGAGCAGGGAGGACAAAGTATTGTATCTCAAGCCTGGGAAATCCTGGTCGAGATCGTTGTCGCTCTTTCGCCAGTTTCAAAGCCAGGACGATCTCGAAGTGCTTGCTGTGGGCAAGGGAAAGAAGTGGAGGCAAAGCGTACAATGTCTCATGGAGATGCAACCGCAAGGTAATCATAAAAAAAAATTAATTAAAAGAATTTGCGTTATCATTGAAAATAATTATTAACTATATGAAAATAATTATTTTGTTACCTAAATAAATATAGAATCGATTAAATACGTACGTGAATTCTTACAAACAATTAATCTTACGAACCTAGATTTTTATCGATGTAAATTTAATCACTTTTCTATTTATTTAATCATTATTATTCAAATTTTATTTGTATCAATTTTTCTATCAGTGATTAATGTCGATTAACTAGATGATAATAAGTATTTTGTTACCTAAATAACTTAAATAACTATTAACTATATAATGATAAGTATTTTGTTTGAACGGTATATATAAATATAGAATCGATTAAATACGTACTTTAATTTACAATCGTCGTTCTTGTGCGATGATAAGTAATTGATTTTTTTTTTTCGGGAATATTTTGCACGAAATAAAAAACGATCGTCTCGTCGGAATACGTAATCTCAATCGAGCAGGCCATGCTTCAAGCGAGACAATAGAACAAATTTGAAAGATAATGCCAAACAAAATTTTTCGTGCCAAAAACTTAACCCATTCATATCAATAGTTTAACCATTTTTTGTATTTATTTCGTACCAACAATTTATTTTCGTCTCGATTACAATCTTTTTACGACTCTTACAATCCACACGATTTGATCAACGATTTTTTAAATTGAATTTCCGTTGACGAAGCGCCAAAAATGGAAGAAATAAAATTGTCCAAGTTTCTCTGAATCTTATGGAATTATTCAGTAAATGGGTGAGCTCGTGATTACCGAAATTCCCTCCCGCGATTTGATCATCTCCGAGCAATCGCGTGGACTCGAAAATCCATTAATCTTCGTTTTTTTTCGGGGTTTTGCAGGAGTTATTCAAAGTTGCGTGAAGAAAAATGAGGACGACAGGGAATCAGAATCGTGTTACGGAGTGGATAACGACGGTCCATCGAGGATCTCAGGATGCGGCCCGCCGGACGGAGCCAGAGTGTTCGGTCAGCCGTCGATCGGCAGCCCTAGACGATTTGTCAGGCGTCTTTCGATCTGCGTCGTGCCCGACGTTAAGAATTCGCAGCACTATGAAGACACACCGTTTCTCGAAGCTTATGGCATCACCACGAGCAAGAATCGAAAAACGTTTGGCAAGAGGTCTACGTTGATAGGTGAGAGTAAAATCTTTCAAACCTAGAATTTTATCGATATCAATTCAATCATTTTTCTATTTATTAAATCATTCTTATTCAAATTTTATTCGTATTAATTTTTCTATCAGTTTCGGTGATAAATGTCGATTAATTTCAATCAAAATTTCGAAAATTATATAAATAGTTATAAATAGTTAAATTATATAAATAGTAATAGTTATAGTCATGATATAATTATATTAAAATTGTATGAATAATAATAATAATATAATTATGATAATACAACTCATGGTAATATCATTATATTATAGTTCTAATTTAGATTTTCGTCAATTAATAATAATAGTCATAATAATTACAAAATAATTATGATTATACAACTAATGGTAATATAATAATATCGTCATTATATTATTATTATTATTATTATTATTATTATTTTTATTATTATTATTATTATTATTATTATTATTATTATTATTATTATTATTATTATTATTATTATTATTATTATTATTATTATTATTATTATTATTATTATTATTATTATTATTATTATTATTATTATTATTATTTTTATTGACAAAAATTTAAATTAAACCGAATTGTTCTGATATTGTTCGATAATTTTTACAGCACCGAAAAAAACTCTCCTGTACAATGTGCAATGTCAAGACGTTACATTCGACAGCCTCCCAGCATCGATAAAAAGCGTAACATCGAGAGACGTTGTTCTCGCCCAATGCGGTCAGGATTCCAGCGTGCCGTTCGACGAGTACTATCCAGATTCGTCAGTATTTCATACTTTTCTTCATATATACGCGATGTAATAATTCATTGCGCAACAACTAATTTCATTATCGTGCAAAATCGATGTTTTTCTTTCGAGCAGGTACTTGAATCACTGTCGCAAGATCGGCGAAGGCGTGTTCGGCGAAGTTTTTCTCTACGAGAAAGGCACAACGAGAAGCGTGATCAAGATAATTCCGATCGAGGGTGATTTGCAAGTGAACGGAGAACGACAGAAAAAATTCGACGAGATACTCTCGGAAATCGTCATTGCCAAGTATAAAATACATATAAATATCCAGCATCCCGAAAATATAGAATATTCAACGCGAAACAACGAATATTCATAGGAATGTTTTTTTTTGTTCTTCAGAGAATTGAACAATCTGAGATTCGACGACAGTTGCAAAACCAGTAGCTTCGTGGAAGTGCAGAATATCAGATGCGTCGTTGGAAAGTATCCGCGCAAGCTCGTGGATCTGTGGAAAACGTACGACGACGAGAAGAATTCGGAAAACGATTGTCCGGATATGTTCGATAAGAAACAATTGTACATCGTTTTGGAACTTGGACACGGAGGTCAGGATCTCGAAGCTTTCGTTTTTCAAAATTCTTCGGAAGCTTACGCTTTATTTGTTCAGGTAACGTAACGTTAAATTATTCAATTATTCAATTATTCAATTATTCAATTATTCAATTATTCAATTATTCAATTATTCAATTATTCAATTATTCAATTATTCAATTATTCAATTATTCAATTATTCAATTATTCAATTATTCAATTATTCAATTATTCAATTATTCAATTATTCAATTATTCAATTATTCAATTATTCAATTATTCAATTATTCAATTATTCAATTATTCAATTATTCAATTATTCAATTATTCAATTATTCAATTATTCAATTATTCAATTATTCAATTATTCAATTATTCAATTATTCAATTATTCAATTATTCAATTATTCAATTATTCAATTATTCAATTATTCAATTATTCAATTATTCAATTATTCAATTATTTAATTATTCAATTATTCAATTATTCAATTATTCAATTATTCAATTATTCAATTATTCAATTATTCAATTATTCAATTATTCAATTATTCAATTATTCAATTATTCAATTATTCAATTATTCAATTATTCAATTATTCAATTATTCAATTATTCAATTATTCAATTATTCAATTATTCAATTATTCAATTATTCAATTATTCAATTATTCAATTATTCAATTATTCAATTATTCAATTATTCAATTATTCAATTATTCAATTATTCAATTATTCAATTATTCAATTATTCAATTATTCGATTATTCGATTATTCGATTATTCGATTATTCGATTATTCGATTATTCAATTATTCAATTATTCAATTATTCAATTATTCAATTATTCAATTATTCAATTATTCAATTATTCAATTATTCAATTATTCAATTATTCAATTATTCAATTATTCAATTGTTCCCTTGAATCATTTAACCATTCAATCAATTAAGTACTCAATTATTTAGTTTTTGAATTTTGTCAATCATTCAAGTATTGAACTATTCGATCATTCCATCATTCTATGATTTAATGATGAATCGATTCATTACCCGATCAATTAATTGTTTGTTTTTTGGCGACAGACGGCTCTGGCTCTCGCCATAGCCGAGGAATCTTTGCAATTCGAACATCGTGATCTTCACTGGGGCAATCTGTTGATCTCGCGAACCGAGGATCCGCACGTGGATTTCAAATTGCACGGCAAGGACATAACGGTACCGAGCAAAGGCGTGAAAGTTTCCGTCATAGATTTCACCCTGTCTCGAATGTCGTATCAAGGTTGCAGCATTTTCAACGATCTATCGCTGGACGACGATCTTTTCGCGGCTCAAGGCGAATATCAATTTGAGATATACAGATTGATGAGGCAAAAAGTCGAGTGAGTGAAAGATTAAAAAAACGAATAACCATTTTTTTTCAAAACTATATTTTGTGATTTTTTTCTTTTTTTTCTATCGAAACCGATGTTTCAGAAACAATTGGCAGACTTTCGAGCCGTACACAAACGTTCTCTGGCTGCACTACACGTTGGACAAAATGATAACCGCGGTGCGTTATCGCAGAACCAATTCGAAGATACACAAAAACGGTATCGAAAAGTTGAAAGAATTGAGCTGCGTGATTCGGGATTACGACAGCGCCCACGATTTCGTGACGAATTGTGATAAAGTGGTGCGGTATCGAAGTCGCTCCAAGACCGATACGAACGTATCAACAGACTAAAAAAGAAGAAGATAAAATATTAATTTAAAATAAAAAAAAAACAAACAAGACTGATAGTGACCCTTTCACATAAATAAGTATATTTCTCGTTTGTAGTTCATTTTATTTTATTTTTTCCAAGAAAAAGTTTATAAACGACAATAAATTTATATGACAAGTTTGTGAAATGTGTCCGAGTTCGTAATTTATCGTGCGGTAGGGAGAGGGAGAGGATATTTTGGTGGATTTGAATTCCACGGATTGGTTGGATAGCGAGCGCAGTAGAATTCGTTGTCGACGACGTACGGTTTAACGTCGAAATCATCTTGAACCAACACCCCGGAAAGTAACATTCGGCTGACGATCTGAGAAAAGGGTTGGGGAAAATTTTTTGAGGCATATATCGGGTGTCGCAAAAAAATTAATCGACAATTTTAATGATTATAAAAATGGTATTAAAAATATATTAGACGGTAAATATGGAGAACTACATTTATGTAGTTTATTAGGAACGTTGGAAGGGCGACGATATGCTGATAGATACAGGGTTTATAATTATGATAGATTGTGGATACGTATTTTAATTCCTCAGAGAGGAAGCTGTGTCGTGGTGAAATTTTTTTTTCGAAATTCAAACGTATATAACTCGAGAACGGTTTTAGCTACAGTCCCCAAATTTTGCAGACACGTGCAGCTCTGTGATATCTTCGTTGATTATAATTTTTCGTCGCGATTGAAGCTGCGGCTCGGATTTTATGTCGTTTTTAAATTACCAAAAAAAAAAAAAGAACGTTTACACTATAGCGATCGCGAAATTTTGAGATATTCGTCTAAATAGTTCTTTACGAATAGGTTTGTACCCAAGGTTGGTTGGTATCGCATTTGGGGCCGAAACCATCGAGAAGTTTAGATTTTATAGGATTTTTAATTTTTCGAAAAATTTACGTTTCGTTCTAACTCACGGCAGCTTTGACCGATCGAACCCGAACTCGCTACAGGTATGGAACATTATTCGACTGTACTGTGTACAAAATTTGGTGAAGATCGATCAGAGGGATTGAATTTTATTGGACTTTGAATTTTTCGAAAAAAATTACGTTTCGCTCTAACTCACGACAGCTTCGACCAATCGAACCCGAATTCGCTGCATGTCTGGAACATCACTTGACCGTGATACGTATGAAAATTTGGCGAAGATCGGTGGAAAGGACCGAATTTTATATGGGAAACAAGCTACAAGTTCAAACTCACAAATTGTTTTCTCAGAATTCAAGTTATCGTACGAATCTTCCTCTATGACGTAGCCAGAGTTGATACAAATACTTCATCGTGGAGAAAGATTTGTACAATTTTTTCTACAGTTCTGTTTTTCTTCGCAGAATTCCGCTTATGAAATATTAGCTACAGAATTGTTTACCGTCTCTTTGTTACCTTTGCCGTGTTGCGACCTATGGCGTTTCCGTATATTCTCAATTGTCTCACGCACGGACTTTTTTTCATGGTATTGAGAATGTCGACGACGCCGGAATCGCTTATTCGGTTGTAAGAAACATCGAGATATCGCAATTTCGAATAGGGAAGACCGTAGCTCAGTGCACTGATTTAGAATAATTATTAAATTTTATTCTCCACCCATAAAAAATCTTCGATAAATACCCATAAAATATAAAACAAAAGAAAACACAATTCAATCAGTTTCGAAGAATAATGAATTTTTTTTTCCATTTATTTTTCTTACAGTATTCATCGAACTTTCGAAATAATGATTTTACGATGATTATTGATTTTTTTAAATTTATCATTTTTATTCAGTATTTATCGAACTTCCGAAATAATGATTTTACGATGATTATTAATTTTTTTTAATCTATCATTTTTTTTCAGTATTTATCGAACTTCCGAAATAATGATTTTACGATGATTATTATTTTTTCATTTATCATTTTTTTCAGTATTTATAGAACTTCCGAAATAATAATTTTATGATGATTATTATTTTTTTTAATCTATTATTATTTTTTAGTATTTATCGAACTTCCGAAATAATAATTTAACGATCGTTAAATTATTATTTTTCATCTATCATTCTTTTTCCAGTATTTATCGAAGTTTCGAAATAATAATTTTACGATGATTATTTTTTTTTTTCATCTATCAATTTTTTTTTAGTATTTATCGAACTTCCGAAATAATAATTTTACATTGATGATTATTTATTTATTTTTTTCCACTTACGTAGCTCCGGTAGTCGTCACGATGTTATGCGCGATTGCCAGACCCGATAACGCCGGTCGTTCCGCCAACCATTTTGCAATTAATTCAATTCCAAAATCACCGATATTGTTGCAACTTAAATCCAACGACAACAGAGTATCGTTGTATCTGCCATCCGTCAGCAAGAGCTCGATATCGTGGCAAGAAAATCCAAATTTTCGAAGATTCAATTCTTCCAGACAATTATTGTTCTGCATTCAAAAAAAAAATCTTGCAGTCAAAATCTTCTGACCAAAAAAATCCTGCAAGACCTACGAAAATTTCGCATGGAAAATATATTTTTCTCTAGAGTCTAAAATTTGCAAAACCTTTTTTTTAAATATTTTATATATCGTTTATCCATGGAAAAATGTGTTTTTTTGGCGTACTTTGAGCATAGAACCGACGACGTTGGCGATATGCGCGGTATCGAGACGGTACATGCAACCCGGATTGGGACTGCTGACGTCCAACACCTTAAGACTGTCGTTGTAAAGATCCTGATCCGATCTCAGGACGGTTGTGAAATATACGAAGCTCGAAATTGTCTGATCAACCTCGGCGACGTCCAAATGTCGCAAATTTTTATTTTCCAGAAGCAACAGAGCCAATTTTTTCGAGCTCTGCAATATTTCAATCATCGTTAAAAAAAAAAACAATTGCAACAATATTGTGAGTTTTTTTTCGTGATTTATCAGCTTTTTTCGAAATTTACTTTTACACCGAATTTATTTCCACTCAATCGAAGAATCTGCAGATTCAATTTTTCACCAATTTCGCACAAGTGATTTATTCCTGTCGAGCCTATCTCATTATTCCGCAAGCTGAGTGATTCGAATCGATTTTCAATCTAAAAAATAAAGCAATTTTATGAAAAAAATTTCGGGAGATTATTCGGTAGATTGAAAAATTTACAATTATGTAATCGATTATGTTGATAAAACCGAGGGAATTAATTTTGTTGCCGTTCAAATTTAGTTCCACGATGTCGGGATTGTCCCGAAGAAAATTCACCAAAGCCGGCACGTCTTCGTCGTGAAAACATCTTCTGCAATTATTATTTTTACGTTTATTTTTGTCGTCGATTATCCGAATTCGGTAACTTGTGAGGTTTAAAAATACGAGAAACGGACCCTAATCGAGGTTGAAGATCATTTCCGTTTAGAGATAACGTTTTCGTACCCGCAGAAATTTTTTCCGAAGAGAACGAACCAAAAATTTCGTTCAATCCTGCTATTTTGTTTTCCTTTGAGTCTTTATTTTCATTAATTTCGTTCGGCAATTCGACTATCAAATTATTATAAATATCAAGTCTCGTCTTGAAACCGCTGGTTTTTCGTTCGTCATCCAAATTTTCTTCCATTATTCCTCACTCTAATTAGATAATTATGTTGCTTCTTCTTTAAACCGCTGCGATCTCTCGTTTCCGCTTTTAATTTCGTCTGAAGTGAGGTAAATGTGATTTGCTTCCTAATTAAATTTACCTTTCCTTGTTTCTTTCTTGCCTCAATCACGTTTCAAAGATGCAGGACTACGGTATCCCAAAAAAACAAGAGGAACCGGAAGTGATTCCCCTAAGAACGATGTTCGAAGGTTTTGTGAAAAAATATAAACCACAAAAATTTTGATCAAAAACAAATCTCCTGCATTAACGTGAAGTGATATATCGCCGTCGATAAGTAGATTTACCAAGAATTGCGTGTAAATTGGCGAATATTCTGCGATACTTCAAGCCTGAACGGCTGAACGGAATTCGATGAAATTTGGTGGATCTATGTAGAATCGATCAAAGACCAACCTATATATCAATTATTATTTAAAAAAAATTGATTTTTCAATTTTTTACAGCCCTTAGAAGTCGAAATACTGATTTGTCATTTTAAAAAATTGAAAATGTTGCCATTGTTAAATACGTTAAAATAAAAAAAATAATTAAAAAACTCGACGTGATTACGTGCAGAAACTTATTATCTGATAAAATCGTTTTGGTTTTTCGATCAAAGATGATCCAATGATGAGTTATGAGGGGCAAGGCAATAAAACTTTTTTTTTGTGAGACGTCCGCGGAGATTTTCCGTCAATGGCTCATTTGTTCATAAAAGTTAATGAACATTTTATCGAACATTCTTCAAACGTTACTCTATTGAGTAGTTATTATAGAAATAAATGTACATTAACTGTGTCGTCAAAAAAAAATAATCGAAAATACTTTTTTTTTAGATATCGAAATAACCTTACCCCCCCTTAAATAAATTTTCCTAGCTTATTGTCGCATGGATCCTCTTTCGGACGCGATGAACGTCGACCTGTTGCCTCTCTCGCAGCTCAACAAGTGGTTAACGTCGGCCAGACTCCTCGACATGCATCGTATCACAACCACGGACGTCGGTTTGTGTTTCTTCAAATTTCGCAAACGCGCTATATCCTACGACGAGTTTCTTCATTATCTGACCGACTTAACAACCGCGAAGAGCCTCGATATCTCCGACGTCAAGACGAAAATGCAAACTTCCGGCAAGCCCCTTCATCCGCGAGAAATTAATCTCAAACGCGATAAAAAATGAAAAAAAAAAAAAATAAAAAAAATTAAATAATAAAAACGTTATGCATAATTCTATGTACAAGCTTTATTTTCAAATTTACACATTACACAAACGACTTTCCTTCGATTCGTTCCAAATTGTATCAGCTTCTTCGATTTTTAAATATATATATAATATATTATTTTTTTTTCTTCAAATTTTTGGTTCGTTGCGCGAATTATTGATTAAATAATAGTTCAAATTTTTCTGTACCACTATAATGAGACTCGTACTTTCAAAATTGCGACAATCAGCGAAGACACAGCGCGTTAGATTCGCGTGATATATTTTTTTCAACTTTATATATTAATTTTTCGTTCGACGAAATTTTTTTGCATCCGGCCACACCTCAAGGAACTTTATTTATTTATTTTGGATAACGATGGATAATCGAAATAAATATATGTTTGTGAATATCAGCGTGGTTCAAAGGCACTCGATTGGCAAATAGTTTTGCGACCAACGACGATCAAAACCGGAAGTTGTTGAGCCATCGGCGATCGAACGACGGACAAAACGTTTGCGTTCACGAGAATATAAAAAATATAGTTGAAAACAAATATATATATATAAGTGTATATATATATATATTTCATAACAAGAGCAAGGACTAATTCCGCACTCGCCAATGACACCCCGATCATTTCCGGATCCGCATGATTTATCGATTTAACGTTTGGACGATTAACACCGAATTTACGAAACGCGTTAATTCGACGTAATTATTTCGCGAGAGAGATTAAATTGCAGTCGCTGTTATCAATAATTCCTAACAATTTTTCGTCGATTTTACGAATATAAATTTGTATCGTTGTACTGATAAAAAAATTAGGAATTCGTGTTGAGAAATTAAAGCAATAATTTTTGTAATTTCTCTCTTGAAATTCGTAACTCGTCGTTAACGCTAAAGTTCCCGCAAATCCAAGTCTTAAGGGGTTGTATCAATTTTTTTCACGAGAAAATGAAGTGATTTTCGTGATTTTTTTAGCTTAAAATTGATTTAACGTTCGAATTATGTTAATGGGGCTAAGAAAAATCATCGGAATCTTTTGATTGTCCCGCAAACAATTACATACAACCCCATCAGTCCGCGACTACGCGCCTACTACTGCCTGCGACGAATCCTTTCACAAAAAAAAAAAAAAAAAAAAAAAAATGACGAAAGAAAAAAAATATCAACGATGGAAGGCCTTCGACGACGCGATTAGGCGTTTTTCTGGATCCACTTGAAGCCCTCTCTGACGTTTACGAGAGTCACGCGACCGAGAAAACTAGCGATGAGCTGATATTCGGGCATCGTTCGTCGACCGCACGAACGAGTCGACAACGATCTGTTGTAAGTACGTCGGGGATCGCTCGATCGTCTCTCGGCCCCGTGCAGAGCTGTCGGATCCACCATCGAATAGATATTTCGACCCTCGCAAAGTACTTTGGTCGTCAGTGAAAGCAACCATTGGAGAATCTGCGGAAAAATGTATTCGATTGATATTTTTTATCGAATCGCGTCGATGAAAATTTTGACGAACGTTCGATTTGGCATTTTTTTTTTTTTTTTTTTTTTTTGATTCGATGGGTGGTCGGGTTTGTAGGATTACCTCGTTACTGGATGGCATTTCGGCGTTGCTACGGAGCCAAGAACTCGGAGCCCATAAGTATAATTGCATTATCGTTGCAGCCATTTCCGGCGTTAGGCGCTGTGGGAATGAGAATTTTTTTAAAAATTAATTCAATGGAATAATTGTTACTTTGTCTTGAATTCTGTCAGATTCTTTAGATAACTAATTTATTCGTGTCTTTTGAACTATGGACTATGGATAATAATAATAATAATAATAATGATAATATAATAATAATATAATAATAATGATATAATAATATAACAATAATAATAATTTATTATTATTCCACGATCGAATGAAAATAATAATAATAATAATAATAGTAATAATGATAATAATAATAATAATAATAATAATAATCATTATTATTATTATTATCAGATAGGAATCACGGAAATAATAATAATTATTACTATTATTATTATTATTCCACGATCGAATTAGAATTAGAAAAAGACAAATCGGATGTTAAAAAATTAACAAACAAATCTAAGAAAAAAATTGATTAATGAGGAATGACAGAATAAAAAATATTAATTATTCATAATAATTATTACAATAGATAATTTTTATAATCATAGAATTATTTTATAAAAATTTCTATATAGATATATAATAATATATTTTTATAATATTAATTAATGCTCATAATAATAATAATTATCATTATAATAACAATAATTAGTATCATTAATATTTACATAGAAATTTGTATAATATACTTCTATGATTATAAAAATTATCTATTATAATAATAATTATTATTGATAATGAATGTTTTTATATTTCTTATTCTATAATTCCTCATTTATCCATTTTTTTCCAACATTTTTTTATTAATTTTTTAACATCTAATTTGCCTTTATCTATTTTTCATTCGATCGTGACCGAACTGTTAATTGCGTTACGAACCTTGTTGACGCTTCGATTCAATGTATTTTTCACAAGAGCCGTTATCACAGTCGGCACATCGTCCGGCAATGCCGGAAGATCGTTCTCGTCGTAACTGTGATTTTTTAGAGAAGTTTCTCCATCGTTCTTCGCGACGTAGAACGGATTTTTTAGTCCAAAAATTTCGTAAGCGATCGTTCCGACGGTCCATAGATCCGCCTTCGTGTAATTTATACTCGTGAACGGGCCGGGCTCGGCTGAAACGACTTCCGGAGCCATCAGAGCCGCGTTTCCGCCTTTGTCGAGATCGTGAGTGTTGTAGGGAAGATAAAGACCGTGAATCTTGTCCGCGAGACAACAGCCAAAATCGGTGATGACGAGAGACGGACAATTGTCCGATTCTTCCGATATGTCCAGCAAAATATTGTCGCTCTTCAAATCTCTAAAAAAATAAAATAAAAAAAATAAATAAATAAATTTTGACAATTGCAGACAAAAACATAAAATAAAATTGTAATAAAAAAGTAAAAAATGAGAGAAAGGATTCGATACGTCGTAATCGCATCCGTCTATCGATTTTCAAGTCATACGATAGGAAATCGAGATCGTGATATCACATTACGCGTAACTAATACGCGAAACAAACTCACCTGTGAGCGATACCGTGAATATTCATGTGCGCCACACCTTCCAATAATTGTGCGAACAACAGTATCGATTCTCGGATATTTACATCACGATCCGTAACGTACTGCTTCAACGTAACGTCGTACCTGAAGAATTTAAGGATTTTGTTTACTCACAATAATCAAAGATTATACGGAATGTTAATCTGCGTTTTTCGATATTCGTGGTAAATCGACGAATCTATGGAAACACGTGGGAATTATATGCCGTTTGAAGTCTTGAGGCGAGGTAGATGTATGAAATTTTAAAACGAATTAAATTCGGAACTAGTCGATATTTCGGAGTTGCAAAGCTTTGGATTTCGAAGAATCGAATAATAATAATTATAATAATAATAATACCAACAACTATGAAATAATATTTGATAATAACAATAATCAAATATTATAATCCGTTACTGTTTATTATATATTATATTTATTAATAATGTTTATACTTTTAATAATAATAATTATTATTAATAATAAGAAATTAGTATCCGAACCCAATCAATTTTTTTCGATCATCTTAAGATTTTGGAGCTGGCTAATAATGGCAATAATAATAATAATAATAATAATAATAATAATAATAATAATAATAATAATAACACCAACAACTTCAAAATAATATTTGACAATAAAAAGAATCAAATATTATAATCTATTATCATTGATTCCATATTATATTCATTAATAATGGTTCGACTCATTAATATTATTATTATTACTATTATTATTAATGATAAGAAATTAGTATTCGAACCCAATCAATTTTTTTCGATCAACTTAGGATTTTGGAGCTATTGGCATTAATAATAACAATAATGATAATAATAATAATAATAATAATAATAAAATAATAATAATAACACCAACAACTTCAAAATAATATTTGCCAATGAAAAGAATCAAATATTATAATCTATTATTATTGATTCCACATTATACTCATTAATGATGGTTCTACTTATTAATATTGTTATTATTACAATTATCATTAATAATAAGAAATAATACTCGAATCCATTCAATTTTTATCGATCAACTTAGGGTTTTGGAGCTGGCTAATAATGGCAATAATAATAATAACAATAATAAATTATTCATCATATTCATACGTATTTTTCAATCAATTACTCATCGTACCGTTTCATGAGAAGGAAGAGACTCATGTTTCTGCCGGATCCTTCGGGATTGATCCTGGCGGGAAGAGCATCGGGATACATTCTCGTCGATCCCGGTAGAAACGGCACGCGATCGGCAAAAACGTAATACATGGCAACGACGTTCGGATGCGGTGGCAAAACGCGTTTGTTCTCGGCCATTCTACGTTCCCAATCGGCGAGATCCTCGTTGCGATGATACTTTCTCGCGGGAACGGTTTCGCGATACATAGCTCGTAAAATCGACGTGGCGTTAGATTCGGCATCGTAATTGAACATCATTTTCAGAGCCAACGGAAAATTTGATATATTACGGGGATTCGAATCGATCGCGAGCTCGTTCGTGTCGCTTTTTTCTCCGGTTTCTTTGATTCGAGCAGCGTAAACGACCGCCGAACAGCCTTTGGCTATGGGCGGACCTATCACGAAATCCTTGAGACTGGCCAATTCTTCGTTGGCTTCGACGGTCGCTTGGTAATTTTCGTCGTTGTGCGGTTTGTTCCATTGCAATTTTGAAACGGCGTCCTGTTCGCAGGCGACAATGGCAATGAGAATTTGGAACGAAAGATGGTGAAAAAAAAAACTTGTACGAATGATAAATTATGTGCAGACGGATTTGTACTAAAAAAAAATGACGTACAATTTTTTTAAAGGGTTTATAATGATTTTTAGATGTTAGGTATAGTTTTTGTTTCATTATTCGTGGAAAGAAAATTGAATCAATTGAAAGAAAAATAGTAAAAAATGTTGTTACCCTAATTTCCCAGCAAACGCCTTCCAATTCGTCGTCCTTGGTGAGAATACCCGTCCCCGACGCCAGAGAAACTCCGACCAGAGCGAAAAACGGAGCCGAATCGCCGAACAACAAACGACTGGCCGCTCTTCTGCGCAAATCGGCGGCAAGACTGTTGGTCACTCGTTTGAGGATGTTATCGACGAATAATCGACGAGCGTGAGATCCCAGGAACCCGAGATGTCTGCCAGTGGCGCCGACATCGCCGCCAACCTTCGGCAGGAGGCCCTGGGACTTGCCTGAAAGAATAAAACAAATAAAAATAAGAATAATCTCAAAAATCATGTTTCGTCCTTCGGCGAACAATCTGCGCACCGAAAACTCTGCAAAAATCCTCGACAACGAGCTTTGGGGGGGAAAGAATACTCGTGAAACCGTAACTCTCTCAAGACGATGTGCTACATATCTATTGTGTCGTTCAGACTGCCACAAGTGCGAGAGAGACAGCCGAACTTTCCCAAAAGCACTTTTCTCAGCCATTCTTGATCTCTCGATAAAAAAACGAGAACCATTGACTGCCCAATTTTCCAACCCAGTCACTCGTTCTCGTCTTTCATCCCGAAAACCAATTCCGCCGGAGAAAAATGCTTTACAGTTTCCGTTACCGACCGGACACATCGTCTCAATGTAACGTCGTAACGTTTTCTTTTAATTTTAAATCTCTTTTTTTTCTTCGTTTTCCCGTTGACACACTCACCTACTTCCACAACGTGTATCTTGTCGAGGTATCCTCTCGGATGTGAGGTCGAATAGCGATTTTCGGGATTCCGTAATGAGCGTAGAAGTACCCGACCATTTTGCACGAGACGTCGAGCGGCTGTCCTAATCGACATTTCTCCGGGCTCGTGGGCAGCTAGTGCCCAGCGGGCAAGCCCGGATTCCCAGAAGAAGAGCTTCACGATTGTAACTTTGTCCGACTTGTGCGGCGAATCCGAACGTAATAGATAACGCGATAAACCTCACGAACGTTCGTTGAACTGCGCAACTCCGTTTTCCCTATCCCCGCGAAACGACTTTGTTAAACTGCGTACTGCTGGTTTCGCCGTTGCTGCTGCGTATCAGCGATACCAGCATCGTCCCCTCCCCCTCTCGGCCCAGCTGTGTCACGCATACCATATCGTCAGCCGCAATTGCGGCTCGCGACGTCGTCATGAACGCTTATAAGTGTGATACGTCAAAATCCGTCCGAGAAAGGCCACGAGAGGAATTTGGTTGAGCTCGGTCGGTAAAGACGGAACGCTGCGCATCCCTCGATTGATTACCGACCGTGGGATTACGGTTTTTCCCGCGGTATTTGCCGATTTTCGTCGCGTTCTCGGCATCGACCAATCAGCTTCGATCAGTGAAAGACCGGGGTTTGGAATCATCCACATAGTCTCTTCTTTTTCCATTGCGATAACACTTTTTCCCGCAACAATATTAGTATATAGATATAAATAACATGCTCCAATAATAAATATATAATACAAATATATATATAAACAAATATTTAATTATATTGTCAATATTATTTGAATTATATTATAAATATTTAAGAGTATATATTTACTCTACTATATTATATATAGAATCGTTATATATTTATAATATATATATTCAACGATATATGTATCTATGGTATATGTATACTTGTATAAATTTATAATATAATTCAAATGATATTAATAATATAATTAAATATTTATATATATATATATATATATATATATATTATATATATTTATTATTATAGTATATGAATAGAAAGAAAGTTATATATATATCCACACCCTATACTATATTCTCTATAGTAAAGTTATATATTTATATTATAATTCTATGTATTCTACATTTATATCTGCATCGTACGCGTTTGGTAAATATAATGTACGTGTACGTGAAAAACATAACACATGTCGATGATTCTCATTGGTCCCCGCTTTGTAATTTTAAATTTGAACCAATGAGACAGCGACGTGGACGGCAGCGGCACGGAACAAAGAAAATCAAATTGCGGGAAAAGGACAGATGTATGCAATACCGTTGGACGACGCGAACCGAGGACTTCCTCCAGCAGCTGCCGGGTCGCCGATAAAGTGGGTGTCACAAAACCGTTGTGACGCAGTAACATTTGTTTATCGCAACTATCGCGCACCTCAACGAGTGGGCAATGCCAGTATCCGAGTTTGAGCCTCATCGACTTCCAAAACTGGAACCTGCGCAGTGAGAAATTGCGTAAGTCATGTAAGTACGAAAAAAAAAAAAAAAAAAAAAAACGTTATTCAAGCGCAAACGTTGGAAAATCCGCAATCCGCAGTGAAAACGCGAGTGAACGCCGGGGAAGGAAGCCATTTTAACCTACGAAGTTCGAAAAATCACGATCGTCGAGTCGCGTCGGAGGATCACCGAATATTTTATGTATTTATTAAAAAATATCTTACATTTTAGCGATAAACGATCGTTTTGTCATTCGTCGTAGCGTTCATAGCCGCGCATTGTTCTAGGTTATGTTTTATCGCAATTTCGCGGTACGCTCGAGTCTTGTCTACGTGCGTGATCGTTTTTTCTCGAATAGTTGAGGGAGATTGCGCGCTGTACGTCTGATCGCGGATTCCTCCATTTTCGTTCGATCTTCGTGCGTTGACGCGTGATATAGAAAAATTATTCATCGATGCCGGTAACGCTTATTCGGCCAGTCGTACGTTATAATTATTCGTGTTATTTCGTTACATTCGAGTATTTACGATGCACATTGGAACGTCGCTCATCGAACATAATTTCGACGCCGGTTGTGATTCGGAAAAATCAAAATCGTATTTCGCAAGGAAATTAATTTTAAATTGCCAGAATATCGTCGAAAATATGTTTCTTCCCGAAGAAAGTTCGCATCGATGAATATTGCATTGATGAAACGTTTTATTTTATCAATGTGTAAAAAGATTTGGAATTTTTTTTTTTGTGTTTTTAGGACAGAGTTTTGATAATTCAACATGGGAAGGGTTCGATTCGTGATTCGTAGTGTCAATGTTACACTGTATCATTTATCGTGTCGTGTACGTGTGTGCGTGAAGAAATATTGCATTTGTATGTAAACTCTATGAATAATAGGGAGGGAAGGGGACGAGCCTCGCTAGCCGAGCTCAGCCAGAACCGAGTCCAAATCTTCTTGGAGCGACAAACTCTCCTCTCGTTGCTTCACAAGGTCGTCCTTTAGCCGGTCGACCTGGGCTTTCAGCAGATAGTTGCCTTTTTTCAAAGCCGCCAAACGTCCCTCGTTCTGCCTCGCGGTTGCCTGTACAAAATTTAACATTAGTCGTACGTTCTCCCATGAAATTCATCGAAATCAAAAGAAAATTGCCCAAACCGACCATCAATTTGGTACGCCTTTTTTCGGGAGGATCGTCCTCGTCGTCGTCGTCCCAAATGTCGTCCAAATCGGAGTCGTCGGTCTCGGATTCATCCTCCGATTCGTCCTCGGATTCCGTCTCTTCGATCTCTTCCTCTTCATCTTCGTCGTCCTCTTTTTCTTCTTGTTCCTCGTCGTCCGTGTCGCCCATCAATTTGGCCATTTTGTCCACTTCCTTCTGCAGATGTTTGAATTTCTTCTTTTCCTCTTTGAGAAGTTTGTTCTGTTGCTTTATCTGTTCTTTCAGGGCGTGTCTTTCTTTTTTCGCATTCGACGCTTTGTCCCTGGTAGGAGAAAAAACAGAAGGATTGGAACGATAGCATAATTTTTACAATAAAGCTGGTAATCGCGCCGTCGGATCCTTACTTGAAATTCTTTATTTTAGTTTTGAGCAATTTGAATTCTCGCTGCAATCGCTTTTCAGCCGCAGCATCCGAATCTTCTTCTTCTTCCTCCTCGCTGGTTTCCTCCTCTTCTTCCTCTTCTTCGCTGTGATTTCGATCGCCCTTGTCTATGCTCTTTTGCGAAGCCACTCTGGCTACGTCCTTGGCGCTGGGACAGCCGGCGAGGGCCATGCCTGAAACATCGTACCACGATGCGTCCACGTTCTCGTCCGGAAATAGTATTATCGGCTCTGTCTCTATGCTTTCCCAATATTCTGTAAGCGCATTATAGAAAAAAAAAAAAAAAAAGAAAGAAAAGAATAGTAAAGCGAAGCGTAAGTTGCAGCAGCGTAGCGTTAAGCAGAGATATAATTTCAGAAGAGCTTTCATGCAACACAATTGTTAGATATTGTCAAGATATTAGCTCGTAAATAAAAAAATTAGTTTATTACAATATGTACAAGCTATAAATACAAGATAAAATTTGTTAATAATATTTCTATCCCTCAGAATTTTAGCACGGCTAATAAAAATTTCTACTTGGTTCTGGGCCCATAAAGGCAGCCCCCCTTAAGCCAAATCAATTACACACCCGTTACAGACAGACAAATATACATTAAATGCAAAATCCTGCTTGCCTACAAAAGTCAGAAAATTGTTAGTAAAAAAAAGAAAATTTATTTGCGTATGCCATTAAGGGGAAAACAGTACAGAATCGTTGATCGATAAATAATTCGATACCAACCGGCCTTCATTCTTCTCTCAAGAGCAGCGTACATCCTCTTCATGTCTTCGAGCTCGTTTTTCGTTCTGTCCTTCTCCTCGGCAGCCTTTGCAAATTCTTTCTCCAATCTTTCCGCATCCTTTCTCGCCTGTTCGGCCTCAAGTCTCAAAGATTCCGTCAATTTCTCATCCTGAGCTTTGTGTTCTTGCACATTTTTCTGTGATTTCGCCCTCTCAACCTCGACCTCGAGATTCAAAATTCTCGCCTGGTTCCATCGATCGAAACAATCACAATCTTTATCATTTCATTCAACGAACAATCAAAAAATCGTCGACCAAATACGAAAAAAAAAAAACACAAGACTTCGCACTTCTCACCTGCAATCTTTTGTTGTCTCTCTCCAAAGCCTCCTTGTTCCTCAATTCGAGAGCCAACATTTGTTTGGTACTCTGGAGATCGTCGCGAACAGCGTCGATGTCGTCCATCTCGTCGGCCACGACTTCGTCGGACGGAGCTTTTTCGGCTTTTTGTATCTGTTCCTCTATCGTCAATTGTCTACGGAATTTTCTCAAACCTTCGAGTATAGGTCTGGATCTGTCGTTCGTTTTAACGGTCTTCAATTTCACCCCCGATTGAATTTGTTTCAACAATTTATTGTGCATATTCGATTTTTCCGATTCGAAGACGAAATGAGCTTTGCCTGGGAATTGATGAAAACGCGTAACGATAAGAATGGAAAAATGAAGAAAAATTGACGAATAAATTTACGAATTGGGAAAGGAAAAATGAAAAGGATAAAACCAATTCGTACCTGCTGAATCGGCGGTAACTTTATCGACTCTTTCGATGAGGGGAGCGCTTCTGTCATTGCATTTAACGTGTTTGAGCCTTCTTCCGCTTTCGACTTCCTTCATCATGCAAGCCCAGTCGGGACGTTTTCTTGGCCGTGATTTCAACATCTCGAGAGTTTTTTGTTGATTGGTCGTTAAGACCGGTAGATCCTTGATAATCGTCCTTCCGGGTGGCGGCGGAGGTGGCCTGGGCGGCGGTGGCGGAGGTATTGCCGCCCTCGATGAACTTTTCGACAGCGTTGGCGCACCTGCGGGGGCGGCAAACGTCGTTTAATGATCCCCAACGATTGACGTTGAGAAATGTATGATCGCCGTTCTTTCGCGCGATCGCGCGCGCGTATGAGATTGAGAAACTGATCGTTACGAGCCGCGACGGAGAGTTTCAATGGGAACGCGCGCGCGCGAGCGAGCCGCGATCAAAATAACTATAGGTCTATCTGTCGATCGATCAATCGGCAGAGGGTGCACCGAACCCATCCAAGAATTCTACTCTCGTTCCAAATGACCCTTCCCGTTTCTCATATACGTAAGACGCTGTCACGTCGATTAAGTTGTTTTCTTTTTTTCTTTCAGTTCTTAAAAATTATGTTCATTTATTTTTCTTATTTATTTATTTATTTATTTATTTATTTATTTATTTATTTATTTATTTATTTATTTGTTCATTTATTTATTTCTTTATTCATTTATCGGTTTGTTATTATTTATTTATTTATTTCCGTGTTTTATTTTTCTTTCAATTCTTCAAAATTATATTAATTCATTTTTCTGATTCATTTATCTACTTATTTATTTATTTATTTATTTATTTATCTGTTTGTGATTATTTATTTATTTATTTCCGTATTTTATTTTTCTTTAAATTCTTCAAAATTATATTTATTTATTTTTCTTATTCATTTATTTATTTCTTTAGGTTATTTAGGTTATTTATTCATCTGTTTGTTATTATTTGTTTATTCGTTTATTCATTTATCTGTTTGTTATTATTCATTTATTTATTTATTTATCTGTTTGTTATTATTTATTTATTTATTTCCGTGTTTTATTTTTCTTCCAATTCTTCAAAATTATATTCATTTATTTTTCTTATTCATTTATTTACGTATTTCTTTAGGTTATTTAGGTTATTTATTTATCTGTTTGTTATTATTTTATTTATTTATTTATTTATTTATTTATTTATTTATTCATTTATTCATTTATTTATTTATTTATTTATTTATTTATTTATTTATTTATTTATTTATTTATTTATTTATTTATTTATTTATTTATTCATCTGTTTATTATTATTTCTTCTTATTATTCTTATAATTACTCTTACCGGTAGTACTCTCGCTTTTCGAGGCTGGTGGCGGTTTATCGCTACGCGATTTTGACTTCTCCAACCGATTTTGACGCTCCATCTGGGGTTTTTGCGATTGCGTCTCGGCTTGTCCATTTGCTCCGGTTTTCGGTACGGCCACGGTTTTGCTCTTGGTGCCGTTGTCATTGGAAATTGCATTGCCAGGGCTGCTGCTGGCGGCGGCGGCGGTGGAGGTGTTGCTCTTTTCGCTCTTCGGTCGTGACGGGATTATGGTTATTTTGCTCTGTTTACGCGGCTGTGGCTGCGATTCCGATGACGATTCCGGCGGCGACGCTTCCACGGGTTTCGGCACGCTCTGCGAATTGTAACGGGAAAAATTTAATCATTGAATTAATTCGATCAATCGATTCGTAAAAAAAATTAAATATTTATTTTTAATCCTATACCAAATATTCTATTTCGTGGGAAATTTCGAACCACATTGTCGGGCCAAGGATTTTTTATAATGGTTTGCCGGCTATGGATTAACACTAATCTCCGATCATTGCGATTGGAATTTCATTTCAATTTATTTTATCCGATTAATAATTTTTTTTTCCTTTTTTTTGTTTTTTTTTTTAAAAATTTATTTCGCGATATTTGGGATGAGAAAAGGATTTTTTAAAAATGTTTAGAGAGTCTGATTGTCACTGGATATTGTTTAATATCGTCGTATGGGCTTCGAACGATCAGCCGAGATCCTTCGTACCGCCCGTTCGCTCTCGGCGGAACCGTAGACTAATTAAGACAAAAAGTTAAAAGTTTCTCGATGCCACGGCGACGAGTGACGACGAGTGCAGGGGCGGAATAAGCTTTGGCAAGTGACGGCGCTCGTTGTGTCCACAGTCGTCTTTAAATAATCTTCGACAGACGAAGAGAACCGAATTGAAAAAGAAAAGATGAAAAAAAAACCAACGTTTTTCTAAGATCTATATTCTTATAATTCCTCGACACCTATGAAAAATTACGTCGCGATTATCAACGAATATTCTCGATTGTGAAAAAAAAATTCTATTTCATTGAAACACGTTTTTCTGCTCGGGAAAAATATTAATTCGCGATGGCGTCGGATATCGAATCGACCTGCGAAAAATCGGCGATTCAAAATGTGTTTTCACACATTGCACACCCGCGACGATGTAATTTTAGAACATCGACACGTTGTGACCGCCACGAGCTGATCCGAGCGACGGTTAAAACGTTTAAAATGCATAAACTTCAATTTATTACTCACGTACGACGATCGTAAATAAAATTTCCATCAGAATTCCTCGGAGATTGCGCATTATGATACTAATTGCATTCAAAAACGTGTGCCAAAAAATAACAATAATAACAAAAATACAAATGAAATGAGCTTCCGATAAAATCGGAAAGTCAATAAAAATAAAAAATGATAATATTAATAATATGATATTAATATTATAATATTAATATTAATTATAAAAAATTAAATTAAATTATATTATTATTATTATCAAATTATAATTATTATAATATTAATAGTAGGTAGTTAGTAGTAATATTAATATCAATATTAATATTAATACTATTATATTATATTATATTAATAATATAATATAATATAATATAATATAATATAATATAATATAATATAATATAATATAATATAATATAATATAATATAATATAATATAATATAATATAATATTAATATAATATTAATATTAATAATTTGTAGTGATATTAATATTAATTAATTATTAGTATTAAGATTAATTCATATATTAATATTAATATTAATTTATATATTAATATTTTTTTTATATTTAATATTAATCAACCGGAAAATATTCTCCAACTTCTGGCCATGTTTTTCTTCAATTCCAATGATTCTATTCGTATTGTTTGCGTACCGAAAATCACACGTGTTATCGTTATGATTAGTCACGAATATTATTATCTCAAAATGCATATTGCATTTTGCTGGTAGCGATTCGATAGCATAGAGCGAGAGAGCGCGAGAGAAAGAGAGAAGGAGAGAGAGGGAGAGAGGAAAATACGTATAGAGTGAGTTAGTGACGGAAGACGAAGCGGCCTACGGGACACATTTGAAATAGCTCGTCTTGAAATAATCGTGACCCAAAGGCTTATATGCCAGCCACTTTCCCGACGGATATTCACCGTAAATCTCCGGTTCTTCACTCCCGGTGCTTTTATTCTCCACCCATACTCATACTTATCGCTGCTATACATTTCTAGAATCTTAGATTACGGTAAAACAAATTTGTACATATTTAAAAAAAATTGTATTGCACTTTTTAAAAGTCCGAACGTTTGAGAACAACTGTGAACATTTTTATCCAGGGATTTGGATTATTTTGGTCGTAATAGACGAAAGTACCGTCGGCCTAATCGCGACCGCCGCGAGCTCGTTCAACTTCAAACGCAGTTTTTTCGAAAGAATTTTTTTTTCTTCCAAAAAAGTAAAAAAATACATTTTTCAGATATCAGATTTACGTTTCAGTAGGTTTTTCTTCATTTTATTTTCAATCACGATGCGGAGGATTCATTTTTTCATCCTGAAAATTGAGTTTACATTTGAACCACAAATCCGCAAAAAAACAGAGAAAGATTTTAAACAGCCAACACTTTCATAATTCGTAACAAGAAGCCTTCTATAGAAGGGCTGTCACTGCACTGTTAAAACACTTTCTAAGGGGCGACATCTTTGTTAAACAATTCATCATATAAAAAACTGTTTTAACCCGAACAAAAAATTTAAATATGTATCGTCCAAGACTGGGTCCATTGAATTCTCGACAACCCGGATGTATTTTTCACTCAATCGCCCGAGAAAAAATTATGACAGCGGCTTATCTTTCGGTCAATACCCAAAACTCAAGAATTACGAAATTGAAAAAAAATTAATTAAAAACGGCAGAATAAAAAAAAAATAGTAAAGTCCAAAGCTTCATAATTGTTCCAGTTGCCAAAACCTATTAAATAGAATTCCCTCACCTTAATTGAAAAAAAAAAAACAAGAGTCGAACATAGATGTCTGAAAAAATGTAGAAAATATAGAAAAAATAATTAGTTCGTCGTCGCCAAAGCTTCTAAATAAATGAAGTAAAAGTTAAAAAAAAAAACGATTGAACCGTAAAATATTATTATTTTCTCATCAGAACTTCATCAGAACCTCATTAGACCTCTCAGACCTCTCTGTCGGACCTTCGCTCCCCCGGTTCTCAAAAACCTCCACCAAGAAAATAATAAACCGTGACGCGAATCTGTCGCAATGAGATTAATAACGCGTGAGTAATCACCGTTCAATGTGCGATGATTAAAAAAAAATCTATTTTCGATACATGGCAAAGTGCCCATTGCCGAATGATTGCAGTGTTACTGGTCCATACTACGATGCTTGCGTTGCAACCAGCATCGTTGGATTTGTTTTTGTCTCACGAAGCTGCACACGCACGCACGCGATCGCGCTTGTACGAGAAAATAAACGATCGAGGGTGGGGGAAGCGAGCTGAGAAAATTGTAAACAATGAGGCGATGGATTTGAAATAAAATCCGTATTAAGATTTCATTCTTTTTTTTTTTTTTTTTTTTTTATAAACAAAAGAAAATAATTTTCACGTGTCAGATTACGCCGAGGGTTCAAAGAAATAATAGTAAAACGTTGCTGGAAAAAAAAAGTTCTGTCGAAAGGTCATTTTTACGTACTTGTATAGATTAATGAGTTATTTTTGCGAGAAATAATAATAATTTAATTAAGTATTCTTACTTTTAACGTGACTTTGGTGAACGCTGGTGGTTCCTCGACGGTCGGTTTGGATTCACGTCTGGAGTTTAAAGTCCACGGAGCTGCGGGCATGGGCAACGGATTCGGTCCATCCTTGACCCACGGTGGTCTGAAAGTCGTCCTCTGAGGTTGCTGACCTCCTGCGCCCGGCATTTTTATACCTCCCTCGTTTTTCTCGCTCCGTTTCCGTTCGAATCTTCACGATTCTCTTCGACCTCCCGAATCTTTCGATACGGCTTTCCCTACCCTTTTTTTTTCTCCTCTTTTTCCCGAATTATATCAGCCTCGATTGACCCGAATTATCACTTTGGCCAGAAACGGAATCACGTGAATTTACGCTGGTAAAATAGAATTTGCCCGACCAACGATTTAACCCATCAAACGAAATAATTCCCGCGACGATAATTATTTTTTCACAACTTCCGCTTTTCTTCTTCAAAATCCGTCTTTCGACTTATCTCCGAGACTCTTCGTCGCGAACCAGCGATAAAATAAATGAATGAAAAAATAAATAAAATCCAATGAAACTCCCCCGAGACGTTGTCGCTCGAAGACTATATCCGCCTCCTGGACTGCGGACGTCGCGAGTGCGATGGCTACGGCGGAAACTGTTTGCGTGGGCGAGATCCCAACGTACCACTCGAGATTCCGTAAATTATTTCCACGCCCCTCCACTTTAATCGTCGTCTTAACAATTATTTCTCACCGTCTCGAAAAAATTTGAATTTTTATCAAAATATTCTTCTTCGACTCGTTGCTGCAACAGCTTCCGAGATCTTTGAGAAACGTTGTTGGATCGTCGATACGTCGAGGATAAACTGGCGTTTGAGATGATTTTGCAGCCAGAAATTCTGGAAATCGTCGTTTCCCCCCCGAACTCGGGAAAAATCTCGTTCGAGAGAGAACGAGAGAGAATGAGAGAGAGAGATGGAAATTGAGGAGAAAATTCGAGCTTAGCTGGTTGGCTGCAGCGGATAAGACTTACCCACCTGTCCCCCGCCCTGTTCAACCTCTCTGTACATATGTATCTCGCTCACTCTCGCCACCCAAAAACTTGATATTTTTGGCCAACGACGTCACGACCGCCGAGAAGAACGAAAATAGAATCGGGTCTTCTAGGACGCCACCGTGACTGCCTCACGACGATCCGTCGGCTTATCCCACGACGTATTACTTTACTTACTCTCCTCGGCATCGCCCTTCCATCTCTCTTCGCCCTTTCTTCGAGCCCAACTTCCGAATCCTTCGATTCATTTATTTTTTTATTTTTTTCAACGACTCCGCGAGTTTCTTCTGGCGGCTGACGTCGTAATTGAGACGATCCTCGCGATGTTGTCCGATGTTTTACGGAGGATTGTCGACGGACGGACGTTTCCTGTTTGGAAATATTTGGTTTATTTTTCTTTGTCGGTGCTTCGGTTTTAGATGGTTATCAATTTAGTTTGAGTATCTAGATTGTTTTGTTGAGAGATTGTCGAAGGATGGTTTAGGGGTAATTCTCATCGGTTTATTGATAACGCGTGGGAGGATTTTTCTATTTCGTCGCGGCTTCGTTTTCGTAAAATTGTGGATTTATGTCTTTGATATAACCTTAATTGTTTTCTGGGGAAATAATTTATGATTTATGAATTATGGAAATTATTATTATGAATAATTATGGAAATTATTATTATAAATAATTATGGAAATTATTATTATAAATAATTATGTAAATTATTATTATAAATAATTATGGAAATTATTATTATAAATAATTATGGAAATTATTATTATAAATAATTATGGAAATTATTATTATAAATTATTATGGGAATTACTATAAAAATTATTATTATAAATTATGATGGAAATTATTATTATAAATTATTATGGAAATTATTATTATAAATAATTATGGAAATTATTATTATAAATTATTATGGAAATTACTATGGAAATAATTATGGAAATTATTGTTATAAATAATTATGGAAATTATTATTATAAATTATTATAAATAATTATGGAAATTATTATTCTAAATTATTATAAGTATTTATGGAAATTATTATTCTAAATTATTATGGAAGTTATTATTTTAAATTATCATGGAAATTATTATTATAAATTATTACGAAAGTTATTATAAATTATTATAGAAATTATTACGGAAATCATTATTATAAATTATTATGGAAATTATTATCATGAATTATTATGAAAATTATTATTACAAATTATTATGGAAATAATTTATAAACTATCAGGAAAATAAAACTAGGAAAAGAAAATAATTGGTAATTCACAACAATTTTATCGATAACACACGCCAGAACTTTCATTTGCCTCTCAACAAAAAAATTCCACGTATCATCGAAAGATTTCTCCTCTAACCCCGTAACTCAAAAAATCCTCTCTCCAACCAATTCTAATCCCACCAAATCGTGTTTCAGGATATCAAGATTCAGCGAGCGACAATATCAAAAAACCGCACATAAGCGTAACGAAGCCAGCTTAAAATTCGACCATCATTGCCAAACAGCTCGTTACTTCGAGCTCGAATCCGACAAAGCTCGTCAATTCAACGCTTGGAACATCGACGATTCACATCGTCAAAAACACCTCGAAACTTGTAAAAAATCCGATTCCCTAATATCTCGTCGTAAAAAATTGCGAGAATTATTTAAAACCGAAGAAATTTTGTACACCAACGAGTGCGAGAGATCAAAATCTCGCATCTCAAATTCTCGAATTAATTTTTCATCGGAATCTTTTGAAACCAGATTGAAGGAGAAACGCGCCGAGGATATTCTCTATTTGCCGAGAACACGTCAAAGAATTCAATCCTACTTGTACGGAACTCAAGGACGGATCAACGATCCAATTTCCTGTTCGATCTTGAAACAATCCAATTCACTCACGAATTCTTCAATAATGAGCACCGAAGGATCAAATTCACGAGCGATGGAACAACGTGATCACGAACAGGAGGATTACAACAAACGACACGAGGAATACAAGGAAAATTCTCGTAGCGCTCGGGCCTCCAACTTGTACGGTCCCGAGAACGAATTGGAAAAACGTAACTTGGCAAGTGGAAATTATAAATACAGACCAGCGGCCGGTTTGAGCACGAATTCGGCCGATCAACGTCCTCACACTAGACGTCTTCACGATTCTCATTTTATTCTCGGCAATCAGACTTATCTGCAGGAAGAAGGAGGTTCACACAAGGATCCGAATCAAAAATTTCACGAAAGATACGCCAATAGGAGTTTGGAAACGACCAACGTCGGTGAAACAGCTGGCCACGGGATGGAAGACAACGAGGATGTCACGAGCGAGATCGATATCGTTCAGGAAAATCCCGACGACGTTCAACGAACGAACGACGACGACGTAGAAACGGAAAATAATGAAGAAAAACGTGTGACAACGGACGATAACGAGGATGAAAACGATGGTATTCGTCGTTCGGGCTCGTCCGTGTCCATGAACGACAACGCTTCCAACGGTTCTGGACCTCGCAATCTCGACAATCTTCAGGAACAACAGGACGAAGTCGATAAAAACGAACAACGCGAAATCGATCGCGAATTCGATGCAAAAGCTTCGGCCGGACGTTCGGATCATCGTCATTTCGAAACGGAAAAAAGTTTACCGTGGTTGAGAATGATACCGGGTGACAAAAATCTTTCCGAACAAATGTTTTTGTATCTGACTCACAACGAATTGAAGGAAAGAATTCAAGATTTGGAAAAACGTGAGAATCAAGCGGCTTCGAAACATCAATGGGACGAAGCTTTGAGACTCAGGGATATGAGAAATCGTTTGGATTTGGCGCGTGAAAAAAATTTGTATCGCAGGGATGATCTTTTGTTGGATCCGGAAGTTAAGAAGATCGGTATGGCTGGTATTGAAGCCAGGAGCGTTTTGTTGAAAGAACGCGAGAGGCTTTGCACGAATTCGTCGATGTACAGGTAAAGGAGTTTGATGCGATCGAGGGTTTTTTTAAGGGTTACGTGGAAATTTGGGAATCCTTATGGTTTTGGCAAGTCCTTGCGTTCGTATGTCACAGATCTCGCATTCTCTTATTTATGGACCGATTGGGATGAAATTTGGTACACAGACGTAGATCGGTGACCTGAAAACAGAAATGACAACATTGAAAAAAAAAATTTGTTTTTGATCCCCCTCCCGCGGATTAAACGGTGCACTCGAAATTTTTTTTTTTTGCTCACCCCGTTGAGTGAGGTATCTTTGGGGTGGTCTTCTCAAATGCAACGAATAGTGTCCTGAGACCTTTCCATTTTAAACCTTCAGTCATGAGATATTTGCTTTCAAAGTCGTTATCAGAGTGTCCCTCCCCCTTCTGAATTGGGAATTTGATGCCGACTCGAATTTTATGAAAGAAAAATTCTTCGATTCCCATAAAATATCTGAGAAAAAAATGTCATCCAACTCAAAATGGCGGGAATCGCAGTTACCTCTCAATGAGAAAAAAATGCGCGAGGCGGGGGGAAGAAGGGAGTTTAAAGGATCTAGAAAAAAAATTCTTGAGGTCGCACAGGACCTTCAAAAAATCTTGAAAAAAAATTCGTGAAAACGCAGGACCTTTAAAAAATCGTGAAAAAAAATTAGTGAGGTCGCAGTACCTTAAAAAATCTTGAAAAAAAATTCTTGAGGTCGCAGGACCTTCAAAAAATCTTGAAAAAAAATTAGTGAGGTCGTCAAACCTTCAAAAAATCTTGAAAAAAAATTAGTGAGGTCGCAGGACCTTCAAAAAATCTTGAAAAAAAAATTAGTGAGGCCTCAGGACCTTCAAAAAATCTTGAAAAAAAAATTAGTGAGGTCGCAGAATCCCAAAAGATACCAAAAAAAGAATCATGGACCCCATCGGAGGCTGGAAGGTTTTCACTCCGGCGATTCCAGCCGTTTCTCCCCCTACATACATCGATCTTTTCATTCCTTCGAATCCTCTTCGATCCACGAACGATCGAAACGTTTCGTCCGGTCCGAAACATTACGGCGCGATTTCTCCAATCGAGGTCTCTGGGCCGATGAGCGAACGCTATATACCCAATCGCGCTAAGGCCGCGAGCAATGCCAAGGGTCCGTGCGTGCTATTTTGTAACCGCGCGGACGTTCGGTGACTCACAAAGCGACTAACTCGAACTCGGTGCGGTTGTCGTACGATGGCAAATTAGCCACTGCCAAATTTACTGTCACGCTGCCACGCCTTCGGTGCGGAAGATAAAGCTTAATAAGCGGTTTATGTAAATAATTCAAACGTACGAACTTCTTAACGAAAAAAAGATGAGAAAAAAAATTTGTCAGCTGCTTGTTCCAATTCTGAGACGATGCGGTAATTCCTTTGTGAGAAGCTATTTTTTATCAATTGTGGCGGTAATTATGCGGAAAGTGGACGCCACACCGATTTCTCTGGAATTAAACTATATTATTCTGGGGGAGGGGGTTTTTAATCAACTTTGTATGTGGATGTAGGGCGCGTAAACCATTTTTTATCATGTTTTCAAGGTCGTTGGAAAAACGAAAAAAAATTTAATGAAATTTCAATTTCTTTCGTTGCATTTTCAATGATTATTTTTTTTCATACATTTATTTAGGTTATTTGTTTAGGTTACAAACGTTGAGTGTAAAATTTCCGATTACCCGAATAACGTAAAGAAATAAATAATCTGCGTAACCTAAATTAATCTAAAGAAATACCCGAATAACCTAAATAAATAAATATCAACAATCTATTGAATTTCGAAAGTCGTGTCGGAGAAATCGGTGTGACGTCAACTTCCTGCATAACGATCATTATGGTTTTTTTCACAAAGAAATTCGTGCAACGAATTCGACGCAAAACATCGCACTAATTTTTTTTAAGTTCCCGAACGTAAAAACAGAAAAAATTCGGGCAACCCCTAAAAATAATCCGATCCCTTGTTTTTATTAATCGCGAAACACTCTAATGAGCAAAAATCGATCGATCTAAATCCAGAATTGTCTCACATTATTCGAGCTTTTCAAATTACCGTCGTTACATAAATTTCATTGATTCTTTTCAGCGAGGAGGCCAAAGTTTTGTGGAGTCAGTGGCTCGTCGAGGATCAAAATTCCGTGCTGGAAGGAGCTCGTGCCCAGCGCGAAGATCTAATGAAGCAACTCGAGGAAAATTGGCGCTCATTGGCCGTCGAGGACAAACAAAGAATCTCAGACTCTTTCAACAAGGATATAATCGACGTTGCGCTTCAAAACGACGACGACAATTCGTCCGCCGTCAGATCCGCCAGTCGTTAATCTCCTTCTTTTCCCCCCCACTTTCGCCCCCAACTCGGAGCGAAAATTCGTCGTCGTTATCACGCTTTTGGGAAAATATTTCACCCCCAATTGTCGCGAAAAAACGACGATCGATTGACAACCGCGCGACTTTTATTCTCCTGCCTCGATCGAAATTAAATCGAGGAGAGAGAGAAAAAAAAAATAACGGAGCTTTGACGTTAAAACGTTTTTATGAGTTCAAGTCGGCGCTCAACCGACGCATGCGCTTTTTTTTTTTTTTTTTTTTTTTTAACGATACGGATCGACGTAATATTAACGAAACAAAACGAGATAGAAATATAAGGACTTTTTCTATGATACGAATATACGATTTGGTGCGCGCATGCAGACAATTTTTTAATAATTCACGAACAAAACTGAAGGCCAAAAACATTCTTTCTTTTTTTTTTCCGTTTTTTTTGTTTTGTTAAAAATCAGCAATTTACGTTGTTTATTTCAAAGCTATTTTTGTGGCACGTCATTGTATTACCACTGCCAAGAATGTTATGCAAAGTTTCATTGAAATGTTTAACAAGTACATGATCTCTCTCTCGAATGGAATAATCGTTTTGTGTGGCAAAACGATTCCATTGACATTATATCATTAATTATTTTCTCACATGTGTTTTTTTTTCTGTGTTTGTATTTTTCGTCGTTTTAATTGTTCGTTCATTGTTTGTTTTTTTTTTTTTATACTCGCCGTCCTCGTCGATCGTACCCTTAGTCGATTGCCTGTGCCTTCTCAGTCGTTTTAACGTATGCATTACGCTTTTTCTTAATTTTTTAAGGTTTCGTATCGCTTTGCCCGTACGCATATCAATGAGAGCTCGAGCTTTTGCGAATCGTTTTGATTCACGGTGAGCCCCGATTATTAACGGATGATGTGAGTTTGATAACCGCCGTGTAGAAGGTAAGGCCGGTTCGATGTTTTGTTGTACGGACGATTGAAAATTTCATCGTCGAATTAATATGTAATACACAATAAAATATTTAGAATCGATGCTAAACATTTTTTAATGCTAAACGTTTTATTTTCGAACCGGCTGGATAAATTTATTGTGGTCTTTAGGTGAAGTGATGGATCGTCGTTGCTAAGTAGATTTATCGAGAACTAACCTAATTAACTAACTAACTGCCACAATACGAAAACAATGAGAAAGAGACAGTATACGAAGATCCGCGCAGAGAGGAGACGCTGAGAATACGATTTTCCATACAAACGTTTACACCCAAATTTCACTCTAGCAGGATTTTATTTTCGAAAAATTCTTTCTTAGTAAGCACCTGCTTCGTGACCCGAACCACCATGCAAAATTTTAACTCTCTATCTATCGCCATTTCAGAGATACAGTAACAATGATAACAAATACCCACAACCCATTTCAACCCCCTTAGGGGTTGATTTTTGAAAAATCCTTTTTCGTTGAGCACCTACTGTGTTACCCGAACCTCCATGCAAAATTTTAACTGTCTATCTATTGCCGTTCCAGAGATACGGTAACAATAATCACAAACGTCCACACCCCATTTCAACCCCCTTAGGGGTTGATTTTTGAAAAATCCTTTCTTACTGGACCTCTACATCCTCTAAGGAACATACGTTCCAAATTTCATGTTTTTATCTTCAGCGGTTTAGGCTGTGCGTTGTCTGTCAGTCAGTCACGGAACAGTTTTATATAGATAGAAGAGAAGAAGAAGATTACGTGTGAATTGGCAAATATTCTGCTGTACTTCACGCCTGAACTGCTGATCGGAATTTGACGAAATTCGGTGGACCTGTGTGGAATCGATTAAGGACTGATCTATGTCTCATGTTTTTCTAGAAATTGCCAAAAAAATTTGCGGATTTCTTTGCAATAAAAAAATTCTTCATCAAGAATGAAACTTATTAGCAATCGTATGGCCTGAATAAAATCATGGAAATTAGCCCTCTTAACGGCCGTTGGACTAGAATGACACTGTGGGAGTTGGTGGTGGTGGTTATTATTCGTGGTTGGCTCTGGTTTGCGCTTTCCAGCGCCTTTACCATACGGCCATTCTCCAATGTGGGAGTTGAGAAGTTGGCGAAAGAGACCTCGCCGATGATATTCAAAAATTTTCAATGAGTTGCCGAAATTGTTTTTCATTTTAATTCAACCAACGTCGGATGGTAACCTCAATCCGTCGGTAAAACAGTTTGAGAATACTTTAGTTTCTTCCAGTCACCGAGAGATGGCGCTACTGGCTGCGTTGTGTGGCGGTACAGAGTCACGCCACCACCGCGAACCCCGAACGGCGCGAGGAGCGCTTACCGGGGATGGCACGAAGTCACACCATCACCGCAAACCCGGAACAGCGCGACAGGCGCTCACCTAGGGAGAAAGAGAAGTTACATTCGGTCCCAGAAGAGGCGTGGAGAGCGCCCAATCGGCAGCAACGAGCTTGGACCAATGGGAGCGCGGGCTGGAGCCCGCCACAGCTGCGGCAGTGCGTCGCTGAAAGTTACTGAGATGATTACGACGAAGAAAGACCGCCGCCGCATGGCAAATTGTTCTCTACTTGATTATATTTTAATAAACGTTAACTTTTTCGGTACTTGTGTGCAACTCGATTATTGCCCCGATAAACCTTCTGCCCAAGTGGATGGCTCGTTATACCACAATTTGGTGACCCCGACGTGATCGGGTAGAGAAAACTTTCTTCCGACGGCGTGCCCGAACCCATTGTTCTCGACACCCGCCATTACAAAAAAACACGTGTACGACTTTTCGATATCGAGACTTCGCGACATTGGTGATCATCGAGATCGACGTGAGCAGCGACGATGGCTCAAGTCACACATTCGCCTTCGAAAGGAGCAGTCCCACGTCTAATCGACCCGCTGTTAACGTTGCCGGAGGGCGAGACGCCAAAACCCGGCGAAATCCCACCGGGAACAATTTTTGGCGGCATGAATTACATCGAACCAGCCGCCAACCCGTACCTCGCAGAGGTTAGGAACATCAAGCTATCGCCTTTCTGGCAAGACGATCCGGAACTGTGGTTCGCTCAGATCGAAGCGCAATTCTACTCGGCGCGTATCACATCCGACAATACAAAATATTTTACTACGGTGGGAGCGTTAGACCCCTCTTTACTGCGACAGGTGTCAGATATCATCCGTACACCACCTGCTCAAGATAAGTATGAAGGGCTTAAAAAACGACTAATCGAACGATTCTCTGAATCCAAAGAACAACAGTTGCACAGGCTACTTACGGACCTGCAACTCAGTGAGCGTAAGCCGTCTCAGCTGCTACGCGAGATGAAGGAGCTGGCGGGAACCAGCATTTCGACAGACGCCCTGCATACGTTGTGGATGAAGAGGATGCCAGTCAGCGTCCGATGTGTGCTCTCCGCCAGCGAAGGGGTGGATCTAACACGGCTTGCGGAAATCGCAGACAAAATAGTCGAAACGACTGCACCGCAGTATCAAACAATGGCTGTGAAAACCGAACAACCCGTCATCGAAGCTGTCGATACCAGGCTACGCTGTCCGGATGATCGGTTGGCGAATCTGGAACGACAGGTAGAACAACTTACGCTGTTAATAAAAAATAACATGGAAACAGGTACCAACGACGGGACACGACAGCAAGAGCGGCGATCCAGATCTCGTAATCGTTCGACCAGCGCCGCAAAGAGCGTCGAAATTTGTTTTTTTCATCGTAGATTCGGTAGAGACGCGAAGAGGTGTCGTTCTCCTTGTGGTTTTAAACCAACGAAAACGGCTCCGGAAAACTAGCAACACCGCCGTCAGTTTGCACGGTCAGCGACGGTGTACCTCTCAAGAACCGGCTACACATGTCAGATAAACGCAGCGGTACCCGTTTTTTGGTGGATTCGGGATCAGACGTCTCGGCCCTCCCTCGCCAACATGGTTTAAAAACAAGCGGAAAGACTGCAGTAAAACTTTTCGCTGCAAACAATACGCCAATAAATACTTACGGTAACACGTTCCTCGACATCGATCTCAATTTACGCCGTTCTTTTAAATGGGAATTCGTAGTTGCAGATGTAACAGGAGCAATACTCGGTGCTGACTTTTTAGCACATTTTGGATTATTAGTCGATCTGCAAAAACGTCAATTAATCGACAAAACGACCGGACTTACTTCTCTAGGGCGAATGCTCGAGACGAATTGGTACGGAATCTCCGCGATTGACAAAAACTCGTCATTCCACAGCCTGCTGGAAGAATTCGTCGACGTCGTCACGCCCGCAGGAGCCCGAAAATCAGTCGCACACACGGTGGAACACCACATCGAGACGAAAGGTCAGCCAGTGGTGGCACGCCCGAGACGATTGACTGCCGAACGACAAAAGATAGCGGAAAACGAATTCCGTTACATGGTTGAGCAAGGAATATGTCGTCCATCGAAAAGTCCGTGGTCAAGTCCGCTGCATATGGTACCCAAGAAAACAGGTGATTGGAGACCATGCGGCGACTACCGGCAACTGAACGACAAAACGATACCAGATAGATACCCTATCGCTCACATTCAAGATTTCGCCAACAACTTGTACGGCAAAACGATATTCTCGACGTTGGATCTCACACGCGCGTATCATCAGATCCCCGTGGCAGAGGAGGATGTACCGAAAACAGCGGTGACAACCCCATTCGGCTCATTCGAATTTCTCGCGATGCCATTCGGACTACGAAATGCTGCTCAGACTTTTCAACGCTTCATCAATATGACACTGCAAGGTTTAGACTTCGTTTACTGTTATCTGGACGACATCCTCGTAGCATCGTCTAGCCCCGAAGAGCACAAAAACCACTTACGTGCAGTATTGCAAAGACTTCAGCAGTACGGACTCTCCGTTAACCCATCGAAATGTGTTCTGGGAGTCTCGGAAATCGAATATTTAGGATACTGGATTTCGAAAGAAGGCACGAAGCCATTACCGAATAAAGTTCAGGCGGTCCTGGATTACAAAAAACCAACGACAATTATGGAACTACGACGTTTCTTGGGAGTTATAAACTTCTATAGACGCTTCGTCAAAGACGCAGCGAGTCTGCAAGCACCGCTCAACGAGTTTCTCCGAGATGCGAAGAAAAACGATAAACGCCCGGTACCGTGGAACGCAGCGACGGACGAAGCGTACGAAAAATGCAAAACGAGTCTTGCTAACGCAACGCTTATTGCACACCCTGCTAAGGAAGCAGTACTCGCACTCGTCACCGACGCATCAGATCTCGCCATCGGTGCAACGCTAGAGCAACAACAAGACGAAGATTGGAAGCCATTGGGTTTCTTCTCGCGAAAGCTAACCTCGGCTGAACGCAATTACAGCACCTATGATCGAGAACTCCTCGCAATCTACAGTGCAATTCAATTCTTCAGGCACATGCTCGAAGCCAGGGATTTCACGATAAAAACGGACCACAAACCGCTGGTTTACGCATTCAAGCAGAACCCAGACAAGGCTAGTCCGCGACAAATCAGACAGCTGGATTTCATCGGTCAATTTACAACACAAATTGAACACATTTCGGGCGAAAGAAACATCGTAGCAGACGCTTTTTCACGCATCGAAGCGATAGATATGCCCATTGTCGTCTCGACACAGGAGCTTCAAGAAGCACAGCTGGACGATCAAGATCTCGAAGAATTGCTACAGTCGAATACGGCGTTGAAACTGCAACGCATACAAATCAACGGTCAGGGTTCCTTGTACTGTGACGTTTCCACAGGCACGATCCGACCGTACATCCCCGAGCAACTGCGGAAAAGAGTGTTCGACGCGGTACATGGTCTGTCGCACCCGAGCGGTCGCGCGACTTGCCGACTGGTCCGCAAAAGTTTCATTTGGCCAAACCTAAAAAAGGATGTATTGGAGTGGGCACGCACCTGCATTCCATGCCAGAAATCAAAGACGCAGAGACATACTCGAAACTTCCCGAGCACATTCGACGTACCGAGCAGCAGATTCGAACACGTGCATTTGGACCTGGTTGGACCGTTGCCGGAAGTACGAAAATTCAGGTATTGTCTCACCATGATAGACAGATTTTCTCGTTGGCCGGAAGCAATTCCATTGGAAGATATTACAGCCGATACGGTGGCAACGGCGTTTTATACCCATTGGATCGCACGTTTCGGTTCACCACGCACGATTACGACAGACCAAGGAAGCCAATTCGAAGCAGCATTGTTCAAGGCATTGGTACGATTGGTGGGTGCAGTTCGCACCAGAAGTTCACCGTATCACCCCGCAGCGAACGGCATAGTCGAGCGCTGGCACAGGTCATTCAAGACCGCGATAATGTGCCATGGTTCGACGCCTTGGATTGATCTACTACCGACGGTACTGCTGGGCTTACGTACATGCTACAAAGAGGATTTAAAATGCTCGGTAGCTGAACTCGTCTACGGTACTGCACTACGAGTCCCCGGGGAATTTTTCAACAACGAGGAGATGCCCGCGGATCCACAAATTTTCGGTGAAAAACTACGAGAGCACATGCGCAAGTTGCGCGCAACGCCCACGGCTCATCACATCAAAAGGAGCATGTTTGTGCATAACGATTTGTACACGTGCACACATATCTTCTTACGTCAGGATGCGGTAAGAAAATCGCTCGAACCACCATACATGGGTCCATTCGAAGTAATCACGAGAATTACGGATCGACTTTTTACCATACGAGTAAAAGATAAAGAAGTCAACGTATCAACGGAGAGGCTGAAACCAGCATATGTCGTCAACGAGGAGGCCTACGTAGACAGCGATCGACAACAACACCCAGCGACCGGTAAAACAGACGGTCAGCTGATCGGACACGGAACGAGTCAGAACGTCGGTCACGCAACCAATTCCACGGGGGAAACGGTAATTAGTCAAGCGAACCCGTTCGTACCACGAGACGAACCGAAACCAAAGACCTACCCACCTGCAAAAAAAAGAATCGTTACATTCGCAACCACGGATAAACCTGGTTACTCGGGGGGGAGTAGTGTGGCGGTACAGAGTCACGCCACCACCGCGAACCCCGAACGGCGCGAGGAGCGCTTACCGGGGATGGCACGAAGTCACACCATCACCGCAAACCCGGAACAGCGCGACAGGCGCTCACCTAGGGAGAAAGAGAAGTTACATTCGGTCCCAGAAGAGGCGTGGAGAGCGCCCAATCGGCAGCAACGAGCTTGGACCAATGGGAGCGCGGGCTGGAGCCCGCCACAGCTGCGGCAGTGCGTCGCTGAAAGTTACTGAGATGATTACGACGAAGAAAGACCGACGCCGCATGGCAAATTGTTCTCTACTTGATTATATTTTAATAAACGTTAACTTTTTCGGTACTTGTGTGCAACTCGATTATTGCCCCGATAAACCTTCTGCCCAAGTGGATGGCTCGTTATACCACAGTTGTTCAATCAAAAATTCCGACCAATAGCAAATTATAAGGATGCTTGGTTACAACACTACATGCATGCTCATTTTCATCATTTTTAGTAATTTTGGGTAATTTTGTGTCTTTTTACAACAAGTAAATTTTCATGAACTTTTGACTTAGTCTTCATTTACTGTAAACAAATCATTTCTCGTATTTCTGTCCCTGTCATATTCCTTCCAAACAATCTTTTTTGGCAAAATTGAAATTTTCACGAAGTTTTTTGTGCATGTAAATAATTCCATTCGCATGATTTCAATCAATCCTTCACCGTCGCACAACCAAATGATATAAGACAGCCGTCACACTGGGTGGATTCCACTCGGGTGGCCAATTTTTAATTAAACGTCGAGTTTGTCCTCTTTTCTTTGGACAGTCAGTTTCAGGCTCATAGAATTGTGAAATTTCTCACCCATGAAAAAATGCGTAAGTAACGAGATGAAAACGAAAACAAACAAGTGTGATGGTGAAGGGTTGAGTAAAATTCGACTTAATCGGTAAGCGATATAATTATATAATGTGATAAGCGCTGTATCGTAACAAAAAAAGATCCTGAAGAACCATCGCGGACGGTACCATCTTCCCCCCTCCCCCCGCTAATAACCGTTCGGTCGATGTTCGAGGAACAAATTAGGAATACACTTCCAAAACTTCTGAAGATGTCTGCGTAATTAAAATGCAGAAAATGTGAAATAGAATTCTTTGGATAAATTATTGAAAGTTGTCGATTCCGGAAAAGCCTGCGGTAACCCCTTAACGTTCACACTTCGGTTGAATTGCACAATAGTCAAAGCGCTAAGACTCACAAAAGACCTGAATTAAATTTTTAGTTATTTTAAAATGTAAAAAACGACAAAGTATTCTTGAAATTTAAAACAAAATTAGTTGCCATTAGTTTTTATTGAAATCTATAATTTCCATTTACATAGTTGAAATAAAAACAATGCAACAAATGCAATGGTCGCAAAAAATGTTAGCAAAGTGACTGTTTTTCGACAATATCATAATTTTTATCAAAATTGAATATATTTTCCAAATTATTCACGTCCCGCCCTATCGAGATACTACAGTTGAACATAAAAACTGTTACGATAGTGGAAACCATGCAAAAAAAAATACCCTATGAAAATTCATCATCGTATTAAAAAACCAACTTTTCAACCAAAATCTGCCAATCTATAACAACGCCAATCAATCTTCCTATCCCCAATATTTCTCTCCCCTTCTCCGAGCCCACACTCCATCTCCCAAACCACCATTTGAATGTCCGGTCGCTCAATCGTCTTCGTAATTCTTCATCCTCGATATAATCAATAACCATTCCGAAAACAGAATCCATCCAGCCTCCCCGACAATTCGCAAAAAAATAACAAAATAAAAAAAGCGCATCTATTGTCTCGTTGAAACGTCACAAAACAAAACAAATCAAAACAAAACAAAACAAAAGAAAAATAAAAACGACAAATGAACAGAAGAGATCTCCCTCAGGCGGGGGGGGGGATGCGTGGTAGCAGAAATTATAGATGGAACGGGCGTGTGGCGTGCGTTGGTCATTTACGGGTACCGGACGTGTTATTACTTATTAGCTATCGGAGTCTCGGAGTCCCGAGCGGGCGTGTTTCTCCGCTACCCGCTCGGCTCCTTCACTCCGGCTTCCGTCCCTCCACCTTTTCTTCCTTCAACGCGCCCCCTACGCCCACTATACCATCTTTGCTTCCTATTTCGTTTTTTTGATTTTTTTTTCTTTTTTTAATATTTCTTTTTGCTCAAAAGATTTTTTTTTTTCTACTTATTGCCGCGACGAGACCCGGAGGCAGCTCGAAATGCGTTTAATTAACATAGCTGGCGCGGCTGAAATCCTCATCTCTGCGGTGCTAGCCACGCTGCCGCAGAAGCGGTAACGCGATGCACTCGAGTTTCACGGATCATTGGCCACCCCTTACCACCCCTCGAGCTATATATAATTTTCATCGCCGCTTCACCGAACGAAGAAACGCACCCTCGTACGCTAACGAATTTTTTTTGTTTTTGTTTTTTTAGTATCTTTGTCCAGCGGTGACGATAATTCTCGTCATTGTTATTCCGTGAAATTAGGGATTATCGATTTTATATTCAACGTTAGATATTATTGGCGATGGAGTGAAATACTTTCGAGGAGCGAAATAGTCGGGGTAAAAAAATGATGTTTCGTGGTTTTGATAAATTCCGTGGATCGATGTAATAATGAGTAGAATTATTGTAAGTTGAAAACATAAATAATGGAAAGGTTGCGCTGTCAAGAAATGGACCACCGATCAATCCCTCGCGAAACGAGTTTTTTTCGGAGCAATTTTGTATCGATCGTTTTTTTATTTTATTTTTTTGAGGTAATGGCTGATCGAGGAGTCGCCGTGGCCGAAAATTATGCGATGGGAGGGCAATTTTCGTGGCTTCCCAGCGCATGGGTTGCGGCAACAGAAGCAATCGATCTTGATCTAGGTATCGGTTGTTCTAGGTAGCCAGACGGATTATTTAATTGATAGCCCGAAATCTAAGGATCGAAATTTCAATTCGCATCTCAAAGTTTGAGGGATTTTGGCCTATCGTTGCTCTGATTTTTGTGGTTTGGAAGCGAAACCGGATGAGTTAATTTTTTCAAAAAATAATAATAATAATGATAATAATAATAATAGTAAAAATAATAATAATAATAATAATAATAATAATAATAATAATAATAATAATAATAATAATAATAATAATAATAATAATAATAATAATAATAATAATAATAATAATAATAATAATAATAATAATAATAATAATAATAATAATAATAATAATAATAATAATAATAATAATGATAATAATAATAATAATAATAGTAAAAATAATAAGAATAATAATAATAATTTATTATAACCGTCGTTTTTGATCACAGAGTTGCCGAAAATTCTCAATACATGAAGAAATAAAGGAGATTAACTTAATAAAATATTAAAATACAGGGTAATATAATTTTTTTTCAAGTTTCTTTTTCACTTTTCTATCATCAAGCTGAAAATTCGTTATTCGACTATGTATATCGATTATTAATCGTCTGTCATCGGTCATAGAAAATGAGTGTAACCTGATACTTGTTATTTTTCAAATCGATTTGTCCGCTGTAATAATGCATTCGCAACGTAAGCCGCTATTTGTCTACAACTCTTTTTACGAACTTATTCGGCTTTGCCTTCAAACCAAAGAAATTTAATTCGCCGTGAAGTTTCACTCCACAATACCCTTATTATCATAATCACGACAATGTCTAGGTTACCTACCGTATTCACAGCAACTATCCGTACCTCACAATTAGGTACGCGATAGTTCAAAAAAACGAAAAAAAATATTGCTAAATTCTTCCACCCATTTTTCTGCATTCTTCTAAAAACTTTCACTCCATACAACGACGTACAAAGTTTTTCCAAAAGACTAAAACTGTTATCGAAAAATTGACAAATACAATTTGGACTCAAACTTGTCGCCTTAAAGCGACAATAGTTATACCGGCTATGGCCCACGATGTTAAAAAAATTCTTTAAATTCCAAAAACAAAGCGAAAACGAGTTGTAAATACAAACAACACGGATCCGAACACGAAACAGAAACGCGTATATTAATTGACAAATATGCGATGGTAAAACAAGCTCCGGGGTATTACAATTTCGAAAAGAATTCAGAGAACGATGTTCACAGCCGGAGCTGCTGGGAATTTCACAGAAATCTCGACTATCGCCCACCAGCGAACGAGCAATTAGCGCACCGCATATGGCCGAGCTAAGTAGTTCGGCCCCATAGTTCTCGAAGCGTGAAAAAGAAGAGAAAAAAAAATCACGAGGGAAACCTTTCCTGTCGCCACTATCTTCATTTTTTATGGTTCATCGCTCGTTTACCAATTAGCCTGATTATAATTAAGCTTTCGTCGTTGGTAGCTGACGAATGACTCTTTTTTTTTTCTGTTCTCGAATCCAGAAATTCGATGAATTTTCGAATGCTTCGGGGAAAACTTCCGGTTGAAAATCCAGATGGGATGAAGAAGGGTTCGAAATGGAGATTTCTCGGTTTTCTTTGCCAGCTTGCGACTGTTTCTACTACTTCATCGCGTCGAGGCTGCTTCAGACTATTTTTTTTCTTCAAAAAATAAGCACGTGGGATTATTTTGGATGCAAATAAGACCGTTCGATGCATTTTGATTGAAAACGATGTACTATGCACATACGGAATACGGTACGACGTACATCAAGTTCAAATGTCTGTTACGGGAGCACTATTGGTTATTTTCAACTTAAAAAAAAACTGGGTAGTCTCCGAAGCTTCAATAAGGCCCAACAGATGTCATTAACTTTGTCGAATATTATAAAATAGAAAAAAAAATTAATCTTCAAGAGAAAATTTGACGAGAAAGTCGCGCTCGAAAAAGTGCTGGGTCATGTCATAGCCCTAGTGCACAACAAAGGTTAATCCTTCGACTAATTATTTTTTCGTAGTTGGATTTTGCAACGAAAATGTTTTTGATACATCCACACGTATTTCCATATTATACGTCTTGTTTCTCCATGAATGTAACGAAGACCGCGTTTGTCATTGGCCTATCGTACATTGAACTGGTAAAAATTGAAATAACGCGTTCGATCAAAGTTCGATTATTCTTAATCAATGTTGCACAATAATTATGAAATACTTACTGGCAACGTCTGCAAAGCTGGCATCCCCTAGTCCGAAAAGTTGATGCCCCGTTGTCGGGGAAAAAAATAAAACATCCGTATCTACTCAAGGGTAGTTCGGGTGCGAGTTACATAAGAATTCCATAAATATGGAACCATGAAAATTAATCGAGGTATTTTGGATAAAAACTAATAAGTCAGGTGGACGCTGGCTTTATATGCACCTGGCGCATCCCCACTTTCAAATTTTGATTCGCTCGAAAAGTACTTACCTAAACGTAAAAATGACTTTTACTATGGTTGAAGCATAAATAAAAATTCGGTAATTTTCAGATGTTCAAAAAATCATTTGACTTGAGGAGCAGAGACTTTTGTTGACTGCCGACGGAGCCAAAAGCAGCGAGTAAATACATAAGCGTAAAAAAAAAAAAAAAAAACAACATATCTACACAAGCAACTTTACGCTTCGATCGTGATAACGAAACAAATGAATTTTTTCCAACGGTTGAATCCCATCCTACCACATCATTCCATTCCCAGATGCGCAAAGTTTTCGCATCAATCTGAGCACGAGTTTAGACTATCTCACCATTCCGCGCACGCTACCGCGAAAGCCGCTAATCACTCAAAAAGATTATGCTCGCTAAAAAAAACAACAACGAATAAACTAAATTAAATAAAAAATAAGGCAGCATTTTTCGTTAAAAAGCTCGAATTGCAAAAATTTCACAACACGACATTTCTAATATTTTTAGTTCCCAATGTCGTTTGAATCTAAAGATTCTCACGTGGTATACATATTTATATTTAAGACACATAAATGTATTTATTTATGATATATATATACAAATGTTATTATAGTGGAGAATATGCGTGGTGTGGCTGCCGTTGCTGCCGAAAACGTACATCCTACTTCAAAAACCGTCAATCACTCCAAAAAATAACTCTCGTTAAAAAAAAAACACCAAATAACCTAAATAAAATAAAAAATAAACCAGCATTTCCCATTAAAAACCTCAAATTCACAAAAAATTCACAACGCAACGTTTCAAACATTTTCAGTCTTCGATGTCGTGTACATTTAAAAATTCTCACGTGGTATATAAATGCATACGCATACATACATACTTATAGCTATATATATTTATATTTGAGACACATAATTGTATATGATTGGTTCCATAAACTATAGGCATCGGTCCGGGTGACCCCCCCTCAGATTCTTTTCAAATTTTTTTGGGATGTAGTCCTTGATGACCTATATGTGCCTGAATTTTTTCAGATTTTTTCCTCCATTATTTCGGCTGTAGTAATTAAGGGCATTTCCTGACATTTCCGTTTTTTTTTTTTTTCAATTTAATTTCATAGTATTGTATCGCAAAATGAAAATTACACTCAGAATGCATTTCTATGTGAAATTTTTTCAACTTTTTGAAAAAAATATTGATTCTCAGTTTGGACTAACGCAAAACTCTCAAAATTGACCTTTAATAATAAAAAGCTATTTTTCGGCCATTGCGCATGTCTGAAATTTTTTTTCAATATTTTTTTCAGAAAGCTGAGAAAATTTCACATATAATACGTCAAATTCACGTTGGGATGTCTGTAAAAACTGCCAGAATCGATGAAAGTTCAAAAATTCAATGATAAGCCAAATTTCATTTTCTCCCTTCAAAATGTATAAATTCTCCTTCAATCCTCTTGAGCTATCGATCATTTTGAATTTTTGTCTTTTAGATAGAAATGCAATGTCTTGACTACTCCCAATATCCTGCAGTGAAAGAAAGTTATACGATTATTTATACAATGAAATCAAAAATAGGCCTGCAACATTTCTTGAAAATATTTCTTTAATTGCAAAATAGTTTTTATTCGTTTTTAAAAACTTGAACAATAGAAAAATTCGAAGAATTCGACACAGGCCTTACAATAGCGGAACCTAAGTTATTGCTAATTGGCGTAACTGTCTCAAACACGATTTCGTTATGGTTCATTTATTTCAAGTCGAATTGGTAGCTTACTTAAATAAAAAATTTCATGTGGTAAAAAGAATTCACTACTTCAGTGATGGAGCGCCGCAGCAATTTAAAAATAAAAACGCATTTACAAATTTATGTTATCATGAAAATGATTTCGATATTGAGGCTGATTGGCATTTTTTCGCGACCGCGCATGGCAAAGGACCGTGTGATGGTTTGGGAGGGGCCATTAAGCGAAATGCAAGAAAAAGGTCGTTGCAGATGGACCCAGACGAACACATTCTCACACCATACGATTTGTTTGAGAGGACAAATCAAAGTCTGCCAAATATCGACGTTGTGTTCGTTGAGGGGACGAAATATTTTGAATTAAAGCCAACGTTAGATGAACGACCATCTCACTCGAAATCAATCAAAGGAACCCGATCAATTCACAACATTACGCCAATTAGCAATAACTTAGGCTCCGCTATTGTAAGGCCTGTGTCGAATTCTTCAAATTTTTCTATTGTTCAAGTTTTTAAAAACGAATAAAAACTATTTTGCAATTAAAGAAATATTTTCAAGAAATGTTAAGGCCTATTTTTGATTTCATTCTATAAATAATCGTATAACTTTCTTTCACTGCAGAATATTGGGAGTAGTCGAGACATTGCATTTCTATCTAAAAGACAAAAATTTAAAATGATCGATAGCTCAAGAGGATTGAAGGAGAATTTATACATTTTGAAGGGAGAAAATAAAATTTGGTTTATCATTGAATTTTTGAACTTTCATCGATTCTAGCAGTTTTTACAGACATCCCAACGTGAATTTGACGTATCATATGTGAAATTTTCTCAGCTTTCTGAAAAAAATATTGAAAAAAAATTTCAGACATGCGCAATGGCCGAAAAATAGCTTTTTATTATTAAAGGTCAATTTTGAGAGTTTTGCGTTAGTCTAAACTGAGAATCAATATTTTTTTCAAAAAGTTGAGAAAATTTCACATAGAAATGCATTCTGAGTGTAATTTTCATTTTGCGATACAATACTATGAAATTAAATTGAAAAAAAAAAAAACGGAAATGTCAGGAAATGCCCTTAATTACTACAGCCGAAATAATGGAGGAAAAAATCTGAAAAAATTCAGGCACATATAGGTCATCAAGGACTACATCCCAAAAAAATTTCAAAAGAATCTGAGGGGGGGTCACCCGGACCGATGCCTATAGTTTATGGAACCAATCATATATATATTTATGATATATACATATAAATGTTATTATAGTGGAGAATAGGCGCGGTGTAGTTGGCGTTGCTGCTGAAAGCGTACATCGTACGCTCGGGGGTTCTGTACGTGTTGGCGCGTACATTTATATAGGTATACCCTGTCTATAGGTACCAAATGGTAAATGAGAGGGTAGACGCGAGGTCCGGACGCTCGGAGCTAGCGGCGACCCAAAGCTCCGCGTCTACCGCGGGCTGTATGTGCGCGGCGCCTCGCGCTCATATACACGGTGTCCCAAAGTACATCTTCCCTCGGTTATATCTTCTCTCAACTCTTCTCCCCTCCTCGCCACTTTCTTCTTTCCCATTTTTCTTTCCCGTATATCCCGGCGTTGCTTCGATCCTTCGACCGACAATGACGACGAAGAAATCGCGGAGGCTACTTTATTTTTTCCAATTTTCTTTTCGTTCTCGTACTCGAGGGGTGTACAGTAGTTTTGGGTGAAAAGAAAATTCACGTGGGATTCGCGAGTAATTGGGCGAGCACGGGCGTTGGGAAATCTTCTTGGGTCATTGTTTCGTGTTCTTCGGAGGCATTGGAGGGGGGAGGGATTGGTGGGATCGATCGTAATGGATTATGGTGCAGGTGGCGGAGAATCTGGGTGTATTGCGACACCGAGTGTACGACCGCAATTTTTCGTTCAAGCACTGGTCGGGTTGATTAATTCGATTTTGATGGATGGAATTTTATTTAGATTGTGAATCTTATTATTTTGAGAAATGGAAGGAGTACGAATTGAATTTGTCAATTTTTTGGAAATAGTTTCAGTCACATGGAAACATTTTGTACCTCGTTATGTGCGGAGTAGATGTTATTGAAAAGTGAAGAAAAATAGCTTGAAGAATTTAACGATATTTTTGTCGTTTTTTTATGGATCTCGTAATACGGAGGTACGGATAGTACTTGTAGATACGGGAGGTAGCCGAGGAATTGCCAAGATTATGATAATGAGAGTATGTCGAGTGAAATTCTACGGCGAAATGCATATCTTTGGTTTGGAGAACAAACGAAATGAGTTTGTACAAAATGTTCAAAACCAAACCAAAATTCAAAACCATTCAAAATGGCTTCAGATGTCATCGCACATAGACGAACTACTATCGCCATGTTACAATTAGTAAACTTTCATTCCCAAATAAACCAAAGCACAAAATAAACGACGGCGATTTATCTCTCAGGCGAATGCAAAAAAAAAAAAACAAACGAAAATCGAAAAATATCTGTAACACGTAAATACATATATAACAAAACAAAAGAAAAATCTTCATGCACGATTGAATCTGATTATTGCGGTTGAGAGTCGAACGATAAAAGCGTGGAATTAAATATATGCGAATCGCGAGTATCGTGCTTTCGGCCCGCATTCGTGCAGTTAAATACAGGCCAACAAACTGTGCCCAACCGCAAATGATTATTTGTCAAAGATTTGATTGGACGATAATAATAATAATCATTGTGAATTTTCAATAAAAAAGCAAACATGTGAATTCGTCGAGGTCGGTTGGTTGTATTATACGCTGCGTGATTTTGATTTTCGTACGTGTAATTGCGCGAAGCTAGCAATTTCATTGTTGTAACCGTACAATGGGCAACCCCACGTGTGCTTTCGGTCGATCGTTGCGTGGAACGTTGTTACGAATCGTCGTTGACAAATCATTTCGTAATTGATTATCACAATCGTCCAATCTTCATATTTTCGAAATCGTTGGGATGATTATTTTCATGAAAGGACCATTCTAGTGCGGCGAACCTGAAACCTGCTCAATTTCAGCACTTTTTTTTTCTCAATGAGCAAGATTAAAAAGCGGTCTATATATTTTTTTTTGTTCATTGAAATAGGTTGATTTTTTTTCACATGGAATAATTACTTGAAGCTTGCTTTTTAATTCTTGGAGAAATGTTTTGACGATCCAAGATGATGCTCGACAAAAATGGTGCCTGATGGTGGAATGAACTCTTCTGAAAATTGTCTGAAAGGAAAAAATGATTCAGACTATCAATCTGCATGAAATAATCTAAAGCTGTATGAAGAATTTTATCTTTTTCATGAATAATTGATTGTTTGGTGGCCATTTCGAGATTGAGGGTCGAGTTTGTCCTCCTTTTTTCAGACAGTTTTTGGTTTAGGGAAATATTAAGTTCTCAAGATAAAGAAAAAAAATTTGATTACCGTCCAAGGAACGGCGTGAAGAATTTGATTTGGCTGAATTATCTACTGATGGCTTTAAAGCTCCTTTTTCGAGAACTTCCATTGTTTCAAAAGAAAAAGTTGTTTCGAAAACAACTCGTTTTAAGTTTCGAATACGAGATTTTGATAAGAAATGTGTACTTTTGATCAATTCGAGATGTCGAAAATATTAAATAGCTCGTCTGCTTCTTCGAATTGTTCATTTTCAGCAAGAATTTAATTTCTACTAATTATACACCAGAATTTTCCGATATCGAGCATTTGGGATGAATCATCCCAAATAAGAACATTTGACTACAAAAAAACAATGTTCAAAGTCCAAAAGTGATTCTCCCGGGTTTGTGTTGATCAACCAATCACCGAAAGCTGCTCAATGATTTCGCTGAAGAACTTTGAATACACGCATGCTCGTCTTCCGTCGGTGGCATTTTCGCCGTACTCACCTCGAGTATCACCTTAATTTGCAGTCAAACTTGCACAAAATAGTTTCCCTGTTTTCATAGTTCCTCGACGTTTTAATCCGTCATCCATCTTCATTAAATTCAGGTTCTTCGATCTACTAAACAGCGGAAGAAAAAAAAAGTTCTACGTTCGACTGTCTGAGCACAATTCGCCATTACTACTGATTCAGGTACTCGCAGCGTATTTTAAAAAAACCCCTCGAAGCAAAAACAACCATTTCACATGAACCGTTCTGTGGATCGGTAAAAAAATCAATACTTTTAAAAATTTCTACGTTTTATCAACGTTAAAAAACAACAACAACGAAAAATAGCTCGATGGTAGAGAAAATTCCAAGCTCTGACCTCATGCCAAACCCTCGCATATCCATTAAAAGCTCCCCCAGACGTTTCCTCAACATAAAAAAATATCGGATTCAATAAAAAATAAAAAACAAAAAAATAATAACATTAAATAGATGTAAAAAATACAGATAAACTTGGAAAAAATTAATACGAAAATTGAAAAAAGAAAAATGAATATGAAAAAAGATGTTACGAACCGTGGCACTATTGGTTATTCTAAACTTTAAAAAAACTGGGTAATCCTTGAAGCTTCTTAAATAAGGCCCAGCAGATGTCATTAACTTTGTCAAATATTATTGAATGGAAAAAAAATTAATCTTCGAAAGAAAATTTGACGAAAAAGTCGCGCTCGAAAAAGTGCCGGGTCATGTCATAGCCCTAGTGCACAACAAGGGTTAATCCTTCGACCAATTCTTTTTTCGTAGTTGGATTTTTCAACGAAAACGTTTTTGATCCATCCACACGTATTTCCACATTATACGGCTTGTTTCGCCATGAATGTAACGAAGACCGCGTTTGTCATTGGCCCATCGTACATTGAAAGGGGTAAAATTGATATAATCCGTTCGATTAAAGTTCAATTATTTTTAATCAATGTTGCACAATAATTATAAAATACGTGCTGGCAACGTCTGCAAAGCTCGCGTCCCCCAGTCCGAAAAGTTGATGCCCCGTTGCGAGAAAAAAAAAGAAAACATCCGTATCTACTCAAGAGTAATTCGCATGCGAGTGACACATCAATTCCATAAATATGGAACCATGAAAATCAATCAAGGTATTTCAAGTATTTCCTCAATATAAAAAAAAACATCAGCTTCAATAAAAAAATAAAAAGCAAAAAACTCCCAACAACAAATAAATGCAAAAAATACAGATAAACCAAAAAAAAAACTACGAAAATAAAAAAAATAAAATATTTTAAAAAAATGTTACGAACCCTGGCAAAATTTGAATATCACATGGGTGTCGATTGTTCCTCCCGCAATTATCCCAGATCCTCCAACTATTGTTACCCATCGGCGTTTTCAACATCGCAAACCCAAAACCGTGAGAGATTTCGAAAAAAACGCAAAGTTGACACCCGTTGTGTTGGCACCGGTCGTACGGTCGGGGTGTGTATCGCGGCCACGGGCACAGACGCGATCGGTACGGGCCGGCGTATCGGTGTAAGAACGGTGTGGGTCGATGGGATGAGGGAATCGGGGAACGTCCGGACCCGGCGTCTACCAACCGAGTTGATAGGTTGTTCGAGGGAGAGAGAACGGTAGCCCGCGAGATAGAATTAGAGTGAGACGGAAATAACGCAGCCGTTACACACGAGCGACGTCGCGAGAACCCGGAGAACGGAACAGAGAGAAACTTTGGAGGAAATAAAAAGTGAGTGCGAGAGAGGACGAAACAAAATTTTCGCCGGTAGTCGTGTGCGCTCGTGGTCGTGGTAATTGCGGAAGTAGTGGTGAAACGTTGGTGTTGCTCATGTACCGACGTGGGTTATAACCACTACCGTCGCTTTTACTACTACGGAAAAATTATGTACAACGACTACTACTTCTGGTGCTGCGGCTCCGTTGCTGGCTGCTGTTGACGGTGGTTACGACGATGGTGGTGGTGATGATTGTGATGCTGCCGCGAAGGTGCTCGAAGGCAGTGGCATTAGAAATAGCGTGGACTCAAATTAAAAATGAGACAGAAGGAGCTGTCAAAGGTTCGGGCGAGGGGAGACGGAGAATGCGAGGGAAAAGAGAAGAAGACGGAGAGCCTGAAGAAGGTGATGGAGATGAAGCGAATATATGGCGAATGAGAAAAAAACTGAAGATAACTATTGTTTTTTTTTGTTTTTTTTTTTTGTTTTTTTTTTTCATTTACTTTTGTCGTTTCAGTTTTTTGGATGACTCGATTGTCGTTTCATTCCGTTGGGCCTGTTTGGAGAGGTTCCGGAGGACTGCTAGGAGCGAAGGATTTGACGAAGTTAGATATATAGTTGCAGTCACCCCGGGCTCGGGTGCGAAATAAGAAGCTTTTCTCCGCCTCTCGCCGCGAGGCTCACTCGTCGAGAAACGCCGGGAGGAGCGTAAAGAAAAAAAGAAAAGAAAATAAAAAAACAAGCAGCCAAAAAAGCGAACAAAAAAAAACAAATGAAATGAAATAACGAAGATGAGATGAAACGAGATGGGGAGAATATTAACTGCGAGAAGAGGCACACGTGATACGCACAGTTTCCACTTTCAACTGCAACCCTTGTTTAACGAGAATTCTTACGAGACCTCCCACGATTTATCACGCGACCATCTTTGTTTAGCATTCGATGAAATAACTTTTTGATGATAAATTTGTTTCTTTTTTTTCACTGTACGGACTGTCAGGTATTTTTCTGATTTGTTAGAGAAATTTTTTACTTCGGCTGTGTCGACAAGGTTGAGTTTGCTGTAGGAACTCGTGAAAGCTTTCGGGTACACAACCGGGAGGGTCTTTTCAGCCCTTAACTTGACGCAGTAACGAAACATCCGTTTCGTTGGCTCAGAAACTAATAGCTACTGTTTTTAAAAAAATAGTCTTCATCCCAAGCCGATTGCGTTTAATCGGAGATTAAATATCTGAGAAGAATTAAACGAATTATGATAACCCGGAACGAGTTGTTACACATTCCGACAAAAACGGAGAAATATTTTACGACTCGCTAGAAATTCGTTGTTCCACCAGTTTTGTGAATTTTCGTGACTTGCAACCACGTAAAAATGAAAAATGATCGAACTTTTTCTTTCGTTTGGCGGCAAAAAACTGCTAGTGCCGAAACGATTTGTAACTATACGTTTTCTCTACATTATAAAGTTATGCTACATCATAGAGCTCTCGATTAAAAAAATTGTATCATATAATTTGAATAATTGTATCAGTAGTATTAGAATTAATGTTTCAATAAAAAAACAGTTTATTATCGCGTTGGAACCATCGAATTCCCATCCTCTGGTCAGAACATTCACGCCACTGTCAAAACCTCCCCTGTCATGCTTTCGACCCCGATCTCCCCTACGACCGCTAATTTTCGCCTCCAACTTCTATCCTAAATTCGGCAATAAATCCACCATCAAACTGAAAAATCAAACAAAATAAATCCACACCCTTATAAAGACACAAACAGATCTAAATAAATTCCGACATGGCTGCCAATTTTTCCCGGAAACACCAATTAACGTATATTTTGTAAACAAAATTTATAACCAGCGGCTTGTAAAATAGTATGTACGGTTAATTTCGCTACCGCACCGCACGAGTAAGTACTTTCGTCCTCATCCTTTCGCTCCTTCTTCTTCCTCGTCGATTCCGACAACCCCGTGAAAGCCGCATTTCTCGAACACCCGTCTCGATCGTCCGACAAACGTTTGGTTTCTTTTCAACCGAAGCGCCACCAGTCAATTAACACCGCAGCACCATTGGCACAAAGTGCCAATTTCCGCGGTTGCGTAAAACATTGGCCCGTATCGGCAACAAATTCTTCGTTCCGGAACTCGCGTTGATCATTGGGGATAGTTTTTTTAAAATTATTTTATTTCGTTCTGTTCGAGACGTTGTATCGGTAGGTCACTTTTTTCACCGATGATAATCGTTATTACAGAGTCCGCGAGCCCATCTGGCCCTTCGGGCTGAACGGTCGAACGGCACAGAGACCGGAAGTCCGCAACCGGACCTCCCGAGTCGACGCCACTCCCGAGAATTCGACGCAATTTCGGGAAGAAATTATTGCGCACGTCGGCGTTGCTCTTATCGTCGAGATAACTCGATAATGCACGTCGTTGAAAATATTTGAGAGTTCTCGAAAAAGTTATTTCACGATCTTTATTGTGTGTAGTTCGTTGCAATTATTTCTTCGTCTCCATTTGTACGCACGAAGCCGTCGGTTCGGCGATGAGGCTCGCAACCTTCTCTCGATGAAGAATTTTATTTCTTAATGTCAGTCGGGGTCAAGCTATTTGAAAGTAATTGAAGTATTTGATCGCAGCACGAAGTTCAATTTTATTCATTTTATAAGAGCGATAAGAAACGTTTGCTTTACTTAATAACCACGAAGGAAAATTGTAAATTGCTTCCTCATCTTTGGGAAAGTGTACAACATTTTTTTATGAGGATCTCTATGACTTATTATTTCTATTGTTCCGGATTTCCTCGTAGAGGATTTCGCACATTACTTTAAATATGAGGAATACGCAATCCGGAAGTTTCAACTCGCAGCTTGTTCTCCACTAAAATTCCGGTCCTATAGCTCAATTACACCGCGATAACTCAAAATTTCCCTACGCTAGAGATATAACCGACATTTTTCAAAAGTTAAAAAAAAAACCACTAAACGCCGAAACTTTAGTCCGAAACTTTGCAGAGTGCCACCCCAAGGTTCTTATTTTATTAATAAAATACCACCATAGTCATACCAGCGACGTTGCTGCTCCAGGCCGAGAACTTTTCGAACGATCCTCGCGAAAGTTCCTCCAGGAAGAAACCATAACTGATAAAAATAGTTACCCGGGCCACAGACGAATCCGTGTGCATTGTCGCAAATTCGTCAGAAACAATTTGCCAGTTTCAACTTGCAACTTATTTATTTTTTTATTTTCATCACAAGATGTATAAATGTTTCACCGACGGCAACACCCTCGTTGCAACATCATTGCCGAGACGAAAATGACTCACCCTGACGCACGTCGACGGTCTCAGGGCGCTTTTGCGACTCCGTTGCAAGTCGTGCGGACGAACCTGACGGATTGTTCGGTTCACACGATTCGAACGGAATATGCGGGAACCGTGGACGGTTACGAGGGACGTTCGAAACGTCTGACAAGCGTGAACGTCGATCCGTTAAGATCGTAGGGCGCTGTTAATGACACTCGTCGACCATTTTCCACGGTGGTCAACGATTTTTCGTAACTTTCACGAAACCCCGACGTAACTCCGACGCGGTACGTTCAACGATATACCTCGAATACCGTATCTAGAAAACAGAAACGAAGAATTGTGGTGAATAGCCGAATAATTCCATCGGAATTAACGATCATTCGATTTATGAAAATTTGAATTATTATTAGTAGTAGTAGTTGTTTATTGACGATACATTGGTTAACATTTTTTGGTTTTTTTTTCTTTTTTTTCTTTATGTTTATGTGATAATTTATTGTTCCGCAACGTATTGGCTGTGGGCCATCGACCTGAGTCCTTCAGTCCTGGATTTTTATTGTTGCATTGAATTTATTTTTTGGTTAGTCTTAATTGTTTGTCTCTTCTTTTTTTGTGGGATCTTTGACTATATTATCCAGTCGCTGGTGAATAGTCAAAGCCGGGTGTTTTGGCTTGCGGGTAATTTGAATTATTTATCATGAATTATACTTTAGTTTATTTAATTAATTTAATTAATTTAATTAATTTAATTTATTTAATTTATTTAATTTATTTAATTTATTTAATTTATTTAATTTATTTAATTTATTTAATTTATTTAATTTATTTAATTTATTTAATTTATTTAATTTATTTAATTTATTTAATTTATTTAATTTATTTAATTAATTTAATTTATTTAATTTATTTAATTTATTTATCTTATTTAATTTATATAATTTATTTAATTTATTTAATTTATTCAATTTATTCAATTTATTTTCTATTTTATTGGAGCCACAATAAATATTAGAATATATCTGCGCCATTGACCTCCCTTAACCGGCTTTGAAGAGTCGGATCTTGAATTTCCGGCCAGCTTCGGCCGTTGACTCGTACTACTATTGCGGTTTTAGGACAGACAAAACAAAAAGCAAATAAGTCAATACTCGTCAAATCGATCCACCAATCCGAATTCACCGATACAATGTTTCTTTCTCGTCTTTTCTTTACCATAGCATCGAGAAGCACCGTCTAGATCCTCCTTTCTCCCGAATTCAAGTTAGATAATGTCGGAAAGAATGCGGATCGAGGCAAAGAAAAAATGGATGTTGAGCGCGTAGGTACACAACCGTCTCGTAGAAATCGAATGTACTACGAAGCAGTAGTGTAGTCTACTCGAGCGAGACAGTCAGCGCGGCGTAAATCTAGATGAAAGTTATACGGGCGAACGGACCAACTGACGGACAGGTGACGCAGACGGATGCCAGTCATTTGTCTCGCTTCGGGATGAACACCGTCGGGGATGCGGGGAGGGAGGGGGGATGGGGATGCCGGAGATAAAAAAAAAAAATATGTATACAGATATATTTTTGTGCGAGCAGTCGCGGCGAAGAGTGGCAGGAGAGGGCGGAAAGAGAATTGAACGAAGAATAAGCGGGGGGGAATTACGAGAGGGAGAAGAGAATGTCGAAGAGAAGAGCGCGACGAAGAGGATCGACTTCGAAGAAGAAACTGACAAGTTTTTCAAGCAAGAAGATGGAACCCCGCCGGGGACCTCGACTGGTATCCCGTTGGCTCATCCTTCTCCAATGTGTTGCTCCTCTATTCATTTTTTTTTTGTATTTTTTTCCACCCTGTTTCGAAATTCATTCGTACTCTAATTACCGATTTCATTGCACTCGTGGACATGGAAAGATAAGGGATGAGAAATATATGGTCTGGTCGTTTAATGTTCATTTTTAAAATGTGATAAAATAATAATAGAGCGATAGAGAATGATTGAATAATTGAGAATATTTTAATGTGAGGTAATGATTGAAGTAGTTGCAGTTTTCGGCTTGTGCGAAATATATTTTTGGCATGGACAGCAGTAGCACGAAACTATGATACTTTTTTGTCTCATTGTCTCCGAAACCCGAGGCAGTCTTGTTTTTCTAATATTTCAATCGATCATTATAATCGATGATTAGATTCTGCAACACTATTGTGTCGAAAAATCTATCTGTGCTCATTTGAATTAATGCTACACTTGATTTTAGAGAACTGAACTCATTCAAACCGTGACAATTCAATCCAGAGACCATCTTCGGCACTAAAATCCGTATTCGTTGCGTTCAATAAATTCTTGCACAAATAATAACGATTTGAGCTACACAAAAGTTCGTATTTTCCATTTCTCCAACGGAATTCACTCGCCCCTTTCCCGATAGTCTGCATAATCTCCAACATCACGTCTTCGCGATGATAATTCGATAAAATTTCGAGAGAATAAATGAGTAATGCCCAGACAAGAGCTTCGCTTCGTCGATTTATCGATCGGTTAATTATCAATCGTTCAAAAATTTTCATACCACGCTATCGATCATTATTCATCATTTTTTTCTCCCCGCATCGAAACCAACGCACAGAAGGGAAAAAAACGTTGGAACGAGAAAAAAAAAAAAAAAAAAAAAACCAGGGAGATAGAGAAGAAAGAGCGATGGACTTTGTAGGTAACCGAAAGCTTCCGCTCCGACTGATTGTGAGTCGGTTTCGGTTGAATCGAAGGAAGAACAGAACTCAAACAAAAAATACAAAAAAAATAATAACAATAATAATAAAATCAAATAAAAAATACGTATAAAAAAAATGACGAATCTCAATATTTTCAGCTGCAGCACAACCAATGCTCCGCAGTGCAGCGAAGGTGCTCCAGAGAACGCAACCTAGAGACTTATGGATATCCATAGCAACCGAGTCCGAGTCATTAATAACTCGAACGGTAACGCCCCATACTACGGTTCTCGCGTCTTTTATTTTAACTTCGTTGAGCTACGGTGTTGGCGTTGCGTTACCACGTACAATCGCGCACGTAAACGCGAAACCAACACAAACGCACCGACGGGTCCACGGTTATTCACATATATCGTGAGCAATATCTGGAGTTGAAGCGGAATGAAAACGAAGAAGAGGACGAAGAGGACGAAGAACGAAGACGAAGGTGATATGCCGATGAAGAAAGAGGAGGACGCCGAGAGGCGTATAACCACGTGGGAAACCGGTAGATATACCGAACCCCTTGAATATATATTGTTTAGTATACCTGAGAAATTTAGTGGCCGACCACGAAATTTTTTCTTATTTTTTTCTTGTTTTTATTTTTTCGTTTCTTGACTTTTTTCGTTTGTTTTTTATTTTTTATTTTTATTTTTTTTTTGTTCGCGTCTGCGGCCGGCACGAAGCTTCGAGGGAGAATGAGTTTACGCTGCTTCACTTGTGCTTATTATTAAACCGCGATGAGTTATGCGAACTTTTGTCGAAATGTCGAGAGAGATCGCGGCGGAAGCTGAGATTTTAAGAAATATTTATTTCTTTCGTTTTCTTTTTACTTTTGTTTCTAATCAATTAACGAAGCGGTTGAACGCGACGACGAATCGGTCTCGTCAGTCGTGTTTCAGATGTTGCGTGAAATTGTAATTGCGGTTATTTTCATTTTTCTCCGAAGGATGACCGGAGAGGAATTTTTTTTTTGTTTTGGCAAACAAACGAGCGAATTTGGAAACTCGTTGGGTTTTCGAGAAACGACGTGCGACTGCGTAATTTCGATTGTTCGACGTACGGTCGATTAATGATTTGGGATACGAAACCCAGGCGAAGTCGTACCCGACACCATCCAATGGATTTTATGGGCGGCGCGTGACTCGTCGAAACGCGAATGGATGCAAACCCCGGCGAACAATCGCCGCGTCTCCCGGTCGGGGGTTTCTTTTCGTTTGGTTAATGATGGACAAAATTTTCTAGCTCCTGGAGCGCGTATCGAAACCGGCCACGGCCAGCGGCTTCGATTGTTCTTCGCTGCTGGTTTCGGGCTCACACTTTTCACTCGCTCGACGATCAACGGCCACGCAATTGCCACCAACAAATTATTATCAACGATAATACACGGATTGTGATTTAAAATAAAACCCCCGAGCTTCTGTTTCTTTGCAGAGGGAGCCACTTGGACGGCGAGAAGACAACTTTTTGGAGTATATGCGGACGTGCGGGGGTGTTTGTCGATGATCCTGCGAATTTGACACGTTTATTAATCGAGAAGGGTTTGAGCTATAGCGCTCAAACCTTGTACAAATGTGGAGTCTTATGTGTTAGGTTGTCTTATCAATTTCCGGGTTTTTTGTATGTTATTTATTCCCCGCAATTTCGTGAGGACGAAACTGGAACTTTAAACTTGCAAACTGCTTTCTCCGAATTTTGAGGCATTGCTCCAATTCGTCTCCAAGGACTCTAGAATTGACCAAAAAAAAGTTTCTTATGCAGGAGTCCGTGTATTATCTCTAATATCCATTCGTTATTATTTATTTTTAATTCCCCATTTTTCCGCTACGTTATTTTATCGTAAACTCCAGTCGATCGATCGAACCCTCGAGGTCTGGGTTTTCAAAAGATTGTTTTTATTTTTAAAAAATTTTACGGTTACAACCGCGAACCCGTGAATTTTTCGACACTATCGCGGTTTCGTGATAGCGATCGGAAGATTGTTAAAAAAAAGTAACAACAGACAAACAGCGACCCGGAGGGTTAGTTCGCAAAATACGAAGCCACGCAGTGGCACTGTTGGATGCAGTAGCGCAACGGAGGGCTGCGAATACTATATAATTACAGTCCTTGCGCGCAGGAAGTGCATTCCCGAGATATCCGTCCTCGTTGCTGTTCCTCGCTGCTGGCCTGTCAACGCTTTGCTGTCTTTACTTCTGTTTAATTTCGTTGTTTCGTCAGTGTTTTATTCATCGCAGGGTGGAAAAAAATAACCGAAGGAGAGTGAGGAATTCGATTTCATTCGAATTTCGAGTACAGTATTCGAAAGAGCGAAAGCATAATCTCTCGTTCGTCCTGTCGAGATTCTCGAGGATTCTCTTCGCGTCCCCGAGTCGTCTCGTTCGCCCCGCGAGCCGACTTCGAGGGCGATGTTCTCGAATTTCGCCCCATCGCGCGAGATAACGCGGCGTATGACCGGGGACCGCGATTAGATAGCGTTTGCTCCGAGAATTGCCAGGGTCGAGAACCGCGCGATGGAAAGGACGAAGGGAGGAAGAAAGAAAACAGGCGCGAGGAAGAAAGCTCGGGAATATATAAAAATAAAACTAAAAAAAAAAATAGGAGGAAAAGAAGAGAAAGAAAGAAAGGAAGAGAGAGAGAGAAGAAGAAGAGGAGAAACAAAGAGAGACGAGAGAGCGAAAAAAATGGGGGAGATAGCAGGGAGAAGGACGAGAGGAGTGAGCCAACTTATGATCGCATGCATTTAAATTGGTTCATTAAGGGCTCGCTCTCCTCCGTGGTGCGCGCGGGCGCTTCAGCGTTCGCCCGAGTTCTCGCTGATGCTCTCCGGCTCCCCGTCGACGTCCGACGGAGACCGTTCGCGGATCCGCCACCGCACCCGCGTACAATTCACGCGTTTGTACGACTCTCGGGCACGATATATGTATATAAATATCTATGGATACGTTATACACGTATTTATGAAGATACATCGAGCACCGATAAAACCGTAAATCGGACAACAATATGTCGAATAAATAATGAACAGTGGATTATTTTAGTGTTATTAATTATATATTTAGGTGAAGTTAGATGAACGAATGAAGGTAGGTTTGGCCGGGTATTCCTGAATATTTATTGAAAGAAACGATTTCAATTGATCAAACAATTTTCTTCCCGTGTTAAGAAAAAGGAAAATCTGCATGATGACTGCGGAACCTTCTATGATAATCTGATTGGGCTCAGGATTAGCCACATGTTTTCCAATAGTATGCCCTTTAAACCTGAGAGCTGCATAAAAATGAAATTCCCCGAAACACACTCTTTCATATTATGTATATCATATATAACATTATTCAATTTGTATCGTATTATTATGATAATAATATGTATAACATCGATTATCATATATTTATGATAATATATGTCATAAATACATTTGGGTTCCACTCACCCCCATAAGTAAAACGAATAAGACCGTATACCTCATAATAAATAGAATAATCATATAAATCTATATCTCATGTAAATAGAACCATAGAATCCACATATATGTATCAAATGACACGTGGATACAAATACCGAGCCACTAAATCCACATATCCCACGTTATAATCTCCAAAGGTTCTCCGGTATTTCCGAAGTTCCATCGAATTACGCGAAAGAAAACGCAGCACGTCCGAAACACAACAACGGACACGACGGAAAAAGGGCGAAGGGCGGTGATTGTGAAATTTTTTTTTTGTTTCGCCGTATAGGCGCGTGTTTTGAGCGCGAGGCTAACACGCAGTCACGTGCGTGGGCCTTGGCGCGTGTATATAGCATGCGTTCGATGCTTTCATCCCTCTTTCTCCGTTGTATGTCGCGGGTAGTCTAATTGACGAGGCGTTCAGTTGCACGCGCACGCACGTGCCCAAGTTTTCGGTTTCGGTTCGCGATGGCAAAATGCTTAAAGGCTTCACCTCGTTGCTTCGATCTTTGCTCCCGTTTGCTCCATTAGCCTCTCATCTCTCTCTCGCTCGCTCTTCACCTCTCGAGGCTCATCCCCTGCGACTGCGACCGGTGCCTCGTTCGGCACGCTGCCGGCAAAATCGGTGGGTTGGCGCGTGTAAATTTCACCCGATGCGAGACGAATTTTTTACGCTTCGATCGGTCATCGTCGCCAATACCCGCTGAATTACCGAATTTACCGATTTCAACCCTTTGACTCTGTCACGCTGATTAATCTACAATTCCATGATAAGTCAACTGCCAATTCTAATTTATTTTTAATCGGGAAATTTTGGTAAATAATGAAATTGATTGAATGAATGAAAAATTATTCGTTTAGAATAAGCAAAATTATATAAAATCTTTAAGTATCGACAATTAAATTGCGGTGGAATTCAATAACGACTACAAGGTCGGGGGGGGGGGGGGGGGGGGTGTCTTTCCGATTTACCTCTGTTACTTCCAACCCTGGTCTCCCCCAAGTTCTCAGAAGCACCAAATCTTATTATCACCGGTAAATCTTCACGCGTTTGTCATCGTTACGATAATTTGTATCGTAACCGATCCGAAACGTCCCATGCCCGACCCTATGACCAAACCACGTGCAACCCTCCTCCCACCCCCTGCCAACCCTCCATTGCCTTTCCTCGCGAAAACGAACGTGAATTCGAAAATCGGTTGCTTCCTGATCACGCGAGGCGCAACAATTCGGATTAGTTTTCGCGTGTACGTATAATTGTACACATACACGTCGCTTCGGGTCTTTTGTTACTCGATGGGGAAAAGATAGCGGACACGCCGCGTGCGTCGAGGAAACGTAAGAGACACCGGTAAAACTTGGGCGCGTGACCTCACGTGCCTGTCCGTCCGTACGTCCCGTCTGTCCGTCTGTCTGTTCGACGAGACACGGTTGCTGATACCCGGTAGTTAACGTCACGCGTCTGCGGTATATCTTACCGAAAAACCTCATTCGCGAATTCGCGAGCGCGAATGCCACTGATACACAAACGGGTTCGTGTCCAACCGAGTAACCTCCGAGCAACCGAAGCGATCGTCACCCTGAATATCGAACGGCATCAACTGGAACGTACACCGACGACCGAATGGATAAATTGGATTCTGGAGATTAGACGACGTTCGATCGAAGGCGCGGAATCCGAGCGTTTCGTCGGTTGAAATGCACTTTATTGAGTGACGTCGAAGGATCGAACGGAAGATGATGCCGACTCGGGTATATAGATTGTATGAATATATATCGATTATATGGTGAAGATAGTGAATAATAAATTGGATGAATGAATCGAGTCATTGATTTATTTGGGTGATGAAATTATTTATGATTTATTTTATTTACTGGCTAGCTATCAAGTAACCCCAATTATTATTATTATTATTATTATTATTATTATTATTAATAATAATTATTACTAATGATAATTAATATTATAATATAATATAATATAATAATAATAATAATAATAATAATAATAATAATAATAATAATAATAATATATATTAATAATAATGAATAATAATAATATACCTATATTAATAATAATGAATAATAATAATAATAATAATAATTCATTATATGTTATTATTATTATTATTATCATTATTAATAATAATTGGAGTGAATTAATAGCTAGCTAGTAAATAAAATTGATTATTAACTATTTCATTAGAAAATTTATTAGTTTTCTTAATTCATTGTTCATTAATTCTACAACATAATTGATATATATTGAAACAATTATAGAATAGTTGTATAATTATTATATGAGTATTATAATTTTTCTATTATTATATAATTGTATATAACGACACACGGTCTATAAACAGCCTATACATATTTTTTTCTCACTAGGAACATCGCCGATTCGGATTTACGCGTGGTAGGTCGATAAAAAAAAGTGCATGAGTGAAAAGTCGAACGGACGATGAGACCAGCTATTGGAACCAGTTGTGAATAATAGACTAAACTCGATGGCTGCGAATAGTGCATAATCGACGGAGCTGGCGAAAGATAGCGGAGGAATAACGATTTTGCAGGCCGGTTATCCAAGCAAATCGTAGGACATACATCCCCTACGAGGACCGATCGCCCGTCCCGAATCCCATAATCCCATTGCCCGTGGTGAGGTTTCGAGACGAGCGAGTGACAGGATCCCTGGGTTACGAGCCCTTGTACCGCAGTCATGGGGATGCACGCGAACACGCTATGTGCAACCACCCCCCTCGACTCCTTCCTCTTTCGACCACTCGAGCCCCCTTTGTTTTCATCCTGCTGGGCGCTGAACGCGCTGCTAGACGGCAAAGGGCAAGTGCGGAACTGCACGTGGGAAACCAAGGTGTGTTGTATTGTGTACAAATAAATATATACGTCGATATATGTACAGCCGAGTGGAAAAAACGTGTGGAGAGTGCATGAGGAAAACATCAATTTATTTTTATTTATGGAAGAGTATATGTGTTTTTTGTTTACAGATTGTGCAGGATTTGGAAATAATTTATGGATGATGAATCGAACGGCGGTCAATATTTATTATTGATATATGATGTATATTTCGTCTACATGCAACTTGTATATGAATTAATGCTTATATAATTAGTATGATTAACAATAGAGGCGTTATTATTGTGTTTATTATTCATTATTATTATTATTATTTATATATGAACTGTATGTAGACGGTATAGAGGATATATTTTTTGTATATCATCGACGAGAATTTAATACCGTTCGATATATTCCAAACTAATTGTTTATAGATTGTCTAGTCTATACGGAGAACATATACATGCCTACCGTTCGATATATATTTATATATAGTTTCCGGGAGTGGGAAATTCTTTTCCGATTAAAAAAAATATATACCTATATGAATGAGAAACAAATTGCAAAAGAATTTCCGATTTTCGCGGCACCCATTGATTTTAGAATCTCCCTTCCGTAGAATCGTGCAGAAAAATCAGCCCGATAGGACGATTTTTAGAGGTTGCCGTGGATTTTCAAAGTTTTTACCTACAAAATCGGTATTTTTTTATTTGCAAAACACTATAATATACACACAGTGCAACAACGGGTCTGAATATCCGATGAAAATAATTTCGCCTAGTTCCATTTGACGCAGATCCCGCGGCCGAACGAACATTACATCGTCGGGCTCAAAGTTAGTCACTGGGGGCGGGAGAGAGGGGGGGGGCTGCGCTTTTGATGAACGACGCAACTATAGTTACGCTATATAGCGCGTATTGGGCAAAACCGGACAAAACCACGAAGTGCCAAAGGCGCTTTCGCGTGTGTGTGTGTAATTCTGTACTACCGTAGGGGGAAAAGGATGGGAACATAGTGACGTTGTACATAGTTGTAATGCCAACCGCAATGCTGAGGGTCGAAACGCGCGGTGATGCCCGCCATTGACCGCACCGGGCTGACCGCGGGTTGGGTGGTGTCGGAACCGACGAATGTACGAGACAGCCGGCCAAGTCACTAAATTCTACGGTAACTCGATAGATTTTGAGGAATTACGCGTCGAGCTTGCGACATTGGTACAGACTGAGCTTGAACCTCGTCGACGACTGTTGGCTGCTTCGCTTTCGGGGTTTAAAGTACATTTGCTAGTCGGGGGAGGCGAAGGAGCTGGTTATTTCTCTGCGAAGGGCACGCTTTATCGATTTTTGGATCATAGAATGAAGAATGTTATTTCTCGAAGAAATAAGGAATGAATTAGTATGAATTCAATGAGTTTTCAACGAAATAATTGACCGAGAAACGGAATTTTTTAAATTTTTATTATGAATGTGTGAAATGTGAATTTCGATAAAGTATTTTTTGTATTCAATTTGGATTGGATGGAATTCGGAGAAATTTTACATGGCAATGGTGAAGTTAGAAAAATTACGGATGACAAAATTGTACTATGATCGTTAACTTTCCAGTGGTCACTCGGGGTTCAAAGGATCCCACGACATTTCTGCAGTTGGGTTTATGCGAATCTTTCATAAATGATAAACATAATTGGAATTCTTTTTATAATTGAGTCAATTTTTTTTTCTTCGAAGTTCTTATCTCAATACTTTAGAATAATCATAAATACATTTCAAAGTGGGAAATATCGCGACGATTCTTAGTATATACATCTAAATTAATTTGGAAACATATCAAAATTTTATACAGCTATCAATATTTCTGCAAAAATAATCGCTTTTACGTCATTAAAATATTTTTTATCTTTCATTGAAAAAAATTATAACATCCCCAAGAAACAAAATACTCCTAATGCCATCAGACTCTAATAATCCTTCGACTCTCTGGTTTGCGGCAAAACATTCATCGTTCAGTGTCCATAGGACCCCCTGCGACCATAACAAAACTCTACCGAAGTGCGACCGTCGAGAGTTAAACTCCCCCGAGGCCTCAATCGACGAAATACCTGTACCGAGAAGTTGATAAAGATTAATTCACGCATAGATAACCGAAAAGCGAGTGTGGCCGAGTGGGAAAATGTTTTGTACCGCGAGACAACGACGGAGACACGTCGATCGGCGAGCACAAGGGTTAAAGGGGGCTCCACACCGAACCCCCGCTGGGCAGCCACGTCCACGATCGAGCCACAGAGAGCGAGCGAGAAAGAGCGAGAAAGATGAAGCGAGAAAGAGCGATCGGGAAGGGAAAGAGACTTCGAAAAAGGGGGAACCCCCGTGGCGATAATTAGGGGCCCCACGAGTGTTTCTGGCCTTGGAACAGCCGTCCTTGAAGTTTTGCCGCGCCGACGTCGTAGTTCTTTCCTCGCCCAAAACATTACCAGTCATCTGGCGCGTTCCAAACCGCCCAATGTATGCCGCCCTCCAGCGATTAACCCAGCGACGACATTAGAAACTATGAGTACCGATATGTTTCCGTTTCATCGCTCTCGCTCGCTGTCAACCGCACGAATCCGACTCCGCTCGAGAAATTTTAACGAAAAAAGGAGAAAATAAAAAAAGAATTCGAAAATTATACGGATTGAGAAGTCATTTCGCTATTTTTCAACGCCGTAGCGGCAAATCGAAAGATTTTGGTTCTTTTCTCATCGTACGATATTTTCTTCTTCGAAGGCGGGATAGCAGCGCTGCCACACCCAAGTCAGCCGAGAAGGTATGAGAAAACGAGAGCTCTCGTTCCAACGTAGTACCGCGCGGCGTGTAAGCCGCAACATCAATCTCGCGCGTATGTGACTCGGATGCTGGGGTGTCGACTCCCACTCTTTTTCCCCGGGTCCGAACGATCGGGCCGACGGTGCGACTCGAGTTTTCCTTGGTCATGGCCCTGTCAGCTGGTTGCCGGAACCTTACAACGCCCCGTGTCACTCTTCTGTTCTTTTTTCTTTCGTGCCTTCTACGGTTCTTTGAAGATTTTTAAGAATTTATTATTTATTTTTATTTTTATTTATGATGAAACATCTTTGGCACACGCCGTTGTCTCGATTTTTCGAGATCTCGATGAGACTCCATTGTTCGACTGTACTGTTGGTCCATCGACGGTTCTGGGTTTTGTTCGAGTCTCTTCCGGATTTTATGACGGACTACATCGCCCAGTACGAAGGTGACAGCGCTCGCTGCGGAGCGAAAGAGTAGGAGAGAGCGTTTGTACCTAGTTTATCGTCTTAAGGACGTTTGTCACAACTTTCGGCCACCTTGAAGATACGATTTTCGATTTCACCAAAGCGGTTTAATCGTTGTGGATTGAATTAACCTCAGGCTAAACACAATTGTGGCGAGAATTGCTTCATCTTTCGATTGTTCGATAACAATCGGTTTTCTTTTGCAGAAGTTAGGAGCGGTCTTTGACGCAATCGCTCCCAGCGCTGAGGTAAAAAAGATAGGCTATAATACTCACGGCTAGTTGATACGACCTCACCGAGTCATTGATATATTTCTGTATATTTTAGGTTGAAGGTACGAAGAAAAAAATGTATTAACCGCTAAGTTCTGGAACGTGCTGAGATTGAGAGTATACCTAATATATATTCGTCATCTTTCTTTCACCTTCAGAACGGCAACCTGAACATGAAAATTAATATTATTCTTGGCTCGGAATGGATTAGGTTGAATTTGCTAGCAGAACATTTGCGAGCTCGGACGAATGTCGGAGCTGTTGTTGCGGGAAAAAACTGCCCAGTGTTGAAATTGGCTGAGCATCGAAGACCACACAATCTTCGAGGATAAACAAGTGCTTGCTTGATGCTCCCAGTCGTTGGACTTTTCAGAAGTTCGCGACCAATATAAATATTCTCTTCCCATACGATTTACTGTATAAAAAAAGATCAATGGCCGAGTGATATACATATATAATATTAATATATATATAGTATCGTGCCCAGTTGATACGACCTCCCTGAGTGATTGCCATATTTCGCTATACCAAAACGTCTGAAAAGAAAAACATCTATCGACCGCTAGCTTCGGGAAAGTGCAAAAATACGTCGTATCGATATCCACGTATGTCTATATACAGACCATAAACCCAACAACGCAGTTGATATACGAAAAATACGCATATCGCGATAGTCGCGATCGTATTGGCGATCAAAACTACGGGCTTTCGTCCTTCTCCCTCGCGATAACACGGCCCAGATAAATCTGACTCATAAGTTACGAGGGGTTGTTCCCAAGAGACGAAACCCCGAGAGGAGGGATACCTACAACAGTTCGGTCCACGCAGTTCGTCGGTTATACGAGCTTTCCGCAGTTGGCGGCGGACGAAGGGCTTCCGCGGGGGTCGTCGACGTTCCGTCTCACGCGTCGCTCTTCGTATCTCGGCGGTGTAGACGCGCGGCCACGAGTTTCGGTAGATTTTTGCCGGGAAAAAGCGTCGTTGCGCTATCTATCGGTTGGCGTATGGACAGCGCGTGCGTCGAAGAACGCGAGTGATGGAGAGAGGGAGAGAGAGGGTGAGAGAAAACGTAGATCGTCGAGAAAAGCAGAACCCAGAGTCGGTCCCGGTATCAAGATCTCTTTGCATTTCTACCAAGAGGGGGACGCGAATCTCTCTCGGGGGGTTGTTCTCTCCCGTAGCTCAACCGGCACCCGCCACCGGGCCACCCCCGTTCGCTTATCTCCGCATTATATTCCCGAAGGGCGAGCCCTCGACGGCCTGGAACCCTGCAGATAACGCGGTCCCCCCAACGACAACTCCTGCCCACACCCTTTTCCATCCGGCATCGAAACTCCTGTGCGCCCTTTCTCTCTTTCTCTCTCTCTCTCTCTCTTTCTCGCTCTCTCTTCGTTCTCTTCATCCGTTACCGATTCGTGACAATCCGGTTATTTCCCTCATATATGCGTATTTGTTATATCTCTCATCGTTGGAATCTTATGGAGGCGTTATTTTCTTTTTTTTCTTCTTTGAAATGACGGACAGGTTTGAAAAAAGAGGGGAAGGAACGATTCTGATCGGACAAAAATAAAATAACCCTTTGGACGATGGGGAATGATTTTTTTGAAAATAAATTTTGTCGGTGTGGACGTAATTGGCGATGTTGAGGGATGATTATAGTGTTTAACTAGTGGAAGTTATGTTTTTGAGGGAAATGGAGAATTCGGGAAAGTTGGACGGATTTTGTATGGATCCGGGCATTGCCGACTCAGCTTAAGTACACATTTTTCGTCGGGATTTCGTTTTTGAGACCTAAACGCTTTTTTTCTGGAGACTCCGGAAAACTTTACGAGAAGAGTTTAATTTTAAAAATTAAATATTTTTTTTAAACAAAAATTGTCGATAAATAAAGCTGAACCACACGATGCCGAAATAGTTGAGAACTTAATTAAAGTTTTATAAAAATGTACCTCTACATATAATATAGCTCCAGAGTCATTCATAAATATTATTAATATGCATCATTTTCCCTTCCCAGATAATGTTCAGAGAAGTAGGATCTCTCACCATCGATCACCATCGATCACCATTTTTCGAGCCATCATCTTCCATCGCTCAAGAACATTTCTCCAAAAACTAAACATAAAAAATAAAACTATCATTTGTACAAGAAACAATAAATTTCGATAAACCAAAAAATCCGCAGTCTAATTATCAAAATTGCCAATCGAAAAAAGAATCACGAATATCATCAAATTCCAAGATATTCATACAAGAACACTCCTTCCATATGACCAAACAAATTCAAGACATTTTCGTGGAATTCCCCGGAGCAATTCAAAACAAATAAAAATATCTTCTCCTCCTCAATTTCGCCAAACACCCCCCGTACAGCCTCAATCACGTCAATGATCCTTCCACAAAGTTCATTCCGAGATTCTCATGCGTTTGCCCGTTCGCCCCCTCTTCCACCGCGAATCCACATTCCTCTATCTTGCGCGTCCACGCTTCATCCGTGGCGTTGCGCGATCCCGTCGCACTCTCCGAGCGAACGCGCGTCGACCGAGGAGAAAAGAACGAGGTGGAAGCCGAGAACGGGACGCACGGTGGTGTCGTTGAACGAGGGTGGGGGTGGGTGGTTCGGTCGGTCGTGAAATAAGCTCTGTAGACTGCAGGATTTCGGTGGTTAGGTTTGGTGGGGGAGAGGGAAAGGAAGGGTGGCTTAGAGGGGTGCAAACCGAGGGAAGGCAAAGGCAAAACCAACCCCAACCATAGGTCCGCGTGCGCCCATAGCGCTCGTTCGAAGCCCCGAGATCTCTTCCAGTCGCGCTATCTCCCTTACTCGCTTCAACATCCCTCGGTCGCGGTCGTCTCTCGCCCCGCAAAACCAACCAACGACCATTTTCCATACATAACGCTGTATATATATATATTTATCCCGTAACTCCGTGCGCAACCCCTGTGCGAGCAGTCTACCGCGAGCAACCCCCCTTTCTCGCCATCCCCCCTCACGGCAACCATTCCGTGGACCCCACAGTTTTGCCCGCAGCTTCACGAGATCCCAGCTGCCGATGACGTTTCCACGTGGATACCCACGAGGCTCGCGTGTTTTCGACGTTGAACGCACGCCGATGATTTTTATCCCACTCTCAAAGCCAAACAAACGTTTGCTCGGCCCGGCCACCGTCGTTCTCACTCACGTCGAGCGACCAACGGGAGAGCCGCCCCGTGGCTTCTCGGACTCGCGAGCTTTGAGCTTCGACATCGACGGCCGAACGACATGTCCGGTTTACAGAAATTATTTGGGATAAATAATAATCGATTTGTATGACGCTACGGTCGGGTTTTTGGTGAAGGGGCGAAAGGGGTTTGGGCAATTGTTTCGGGAAGAAAGAGGACAAAGATAAAGATATTAACGAGTCGGTCAGTAATGTGTTGGTGAACGGTTTTTTTTTAATCTTGAAATTTTCTTAGTTAATTATTTGAAAACAGAAGGAAAGGGGAAATTTGAACGTCTGATTTAGTTTGTCAATAATCAATAATCAATAATCAATCGATCAATAAATAATTCAATAATAATCAATAATAATAATGAATCAATAGTAATCAATAATCAATCAATAATTTCAATAATTTTCAATCAATCGATAATAATTCAATAATCAATCAATAATGTTTTATTTGTCTTACACTACTAAATGAAATGAAAAAAATAAATAAACGCCAATTAATGAACGAACAACAAAACACCCGAAGTTATCGCACGAATTATATATTTGTGACCAATATCCCGATAATTCCTCCTCCGAATTCAAATTTCTTCATTCAACCCTAAGCCATCGTCCCACCATAAATCCCGAAGAAAAATCTTCCTCAAATTTACCGAAATATTTCGTTCTTCCAGTGCGGGTAAAAAGACGAATAAAATCCTTACGGAAAGGATCTTAGATAAATCCTCAGGACGAAACCAAGTGTGAGAGACGTCCGTCAAGACAGCACTGGCGAAGCACAATAAAGAGACGTAGAAATAAAATTGAAAAAAAAAAAAAAACCAAAAGAAAAATCTACATATAAGCAATTCACGGGTTTCGACGAGTCAAGTGTCTGGAGAGAGTCTATCCCGGAACTCGGATGAGAGAATACGTCTACCTGTGGTTCGTCCACCGACTTCTCGCCCGTTGACTACCGTCGATGCTAGCTGGTGCCACCGGCGAACCCGAATCCGGATAGCAATAATCCTTTCACCACGGGACGTCAATGGCCACGCGGGATACACTCCATCGACGTAGATGAATATCGAGCAAAACTTCTTAACAAGACGTATTCTTCGAGCCGATCGCATACGATCGGCTGCGACGACAAATATTCTTCATGTTTCTTCGACGTCTCTGCGTTTCACAACAAACACGCCACCGGTTTTTCATTTTTCTTATCGCTCGCGTTCCATTCTTCGTTATTGTTCACTCCAGATCCTCGTCCCACGCGAGGGCGTGGTACTGAAAAAAAGCACGGAAATAAAATAACGAAATAATATTTTCGAAAGTTACACCCGAATAGGGCTCGTCGCTTCCTGTTCTTCGGCAACGTCGATGGTCCGCGTCGATGTTCGAAAAATATTAGTTTCCGGTTTTTACGGTAATAATCGTGATCACCGCGAACGAAATTAAAGTGCGGTTATTTGGCCGCGCGTATGGTAGGGCAAGATCGGGGCTGCAAGGGGAATTCGCTGGTTTGTAACTTGGCTCTTCGGGTTTGAAAATGTGTTTCTTTTTTTTTTCTTTTTTATTACCTTCGTCCTCGTTCGCGCCGTAATTCCGTCGCTCGAGGCACGTCCGTGAAGTCGTGCACGTCGTCTCGTATGTTCGAATTGAACTTGCGTACATTTTTTATTTGTTTGATTTATTCATTTGCAACTTGTTTTTTTTTGGTTTGAGAGATCTATCTCGGTTGACTTAGTTTCTATAATTTTTATAGATCTTCGATAGTTATCAATAATGGGAATAGCTTAATTTTTAACATTTTTGTTTATTCATTCAATTTTTATTTATCTATTTATTAATTTTCGCCATTTTTCAATTATCCTTCGTTATCAATAATTCGGATAGCTCATTTTTAAAAAAAAATTTGTTTATTCATTCAATTTTTATTTATTTATTTATTTTTTCAATTTTTCAATTGTTTTTCGTTATCAATAATGCGAATAGCTCATTTTTGAACATTTTTATTTATCCATTCAGTATTTTTTCTCTATCTGTTCATTCATTTTCCCAATTTTTCAATTATCCTCATTCTCTCGTTTTTCTTCGAACAAAGTGATTCGACGATGAAATATTGTTGTTAATCCGTTGCGAATCGTCGTTCGGTCGGTTCGTCCGTTGGTCCATGAAATTTTATGTCTGTGAAATAAAAATATATGTACATACATATACATATATATTTCGATATTATTCGAAGCTGCGGGATTCGTTTTCTCGAAGCAAAGCTTCGGCATCCGTAGCGCTCTCGTGAGATAGGCACGAGTTCGATGCCGGGCACCGCGGGGAGTTTAATAGCACAGGGGCTATCACAGTGCCTAAGTGGGCTTCCTGCCCCGGCTTCGGAATTATAGATAATGTTGGATAATAATAAGAGAGACCGCGTTCAGACACAGGCCAACTCTCTACCCTTGTATACCTGTAGACGAAACGGCAACAGCAGCGACTCGATGCCCTCTTCTCGATGCACACAATCTGCCCAAGAATCACCACATCCGCACACCATCTTGCACATACGAAAGTATACTTATATTACGTACATACGCATTTCTCCGACCATTATATACATTAACTGTGGAAAGAAAAAAAAAGAAGAATTTAAAAAAAAAGTTTAAAACATTAATCCGTGACGTAAATTCAGGTATTCATAGAAGTGAGTACAAGTAAAACGAGTTTGTCTTACATACTGTATAATCGCCGGCTTACTCAACGCGTGAATGACATTACCGGTATTCGTACAAATATGCATCCAAAATCATTTAAAGATGTAAAATAAAAAAATACACGATAATGCTGAAGAAAAAATTGACGTAAAAATTTTCTCAATTTTTATTCCGGATAATAATTACTTCATACAGTCGGAGAAATGGGACTATGCACGTTACTTTATTATATTAGAAATAAATGTATACTTTAATTTTTTTAATTCATTTATTTCTTAATTATAAATCAGTATTATTATCTATTAATTTGATCATAATTTTATTCATTTTCTTTCGTATGCAATTAATTCTTACAGTGTACCGATTGCAATTGCGTATGCATTTTCGAGAGTGAAATGTGAGTGAGCGAAACTGTTCAAGGGCAAAAGCCCGAACATTTAGGATTTCAGAAGAAATATACACACATACGTAGACACAAACTCATCATCAAATACATATATGTATATCTCTATAATGGTGGATGAGTGAAACTATGGAGTATTGGTCAGAGGGCAGGCGAAGTATATCATAAGTATAGGGTTGAAAAATAGTGGGTGGGGTAGGTGGGTCGCCTCCGCGATCCACGAGCTCCCTGGTTCTCGGAGTCAGCTTTACCTTCTGGTCCACCGCGAGGAGAGGAGAAGAGATCAGGGGGGCGGGGGGAGGGAGGAAAGGGATTTGCGGGCGGAGGTAGGAGGACGTTCTCCCCATCGCCGTTGTCCTCCCGACGTACTACTTACCTATATATAGCATACTGCAAAGCAGCAGCAGCAGCAGCAGCAACAGCATCACCAGCAGCACCAGCAGCAGCAGCGATCCAGCAGTCTGTCGGGCCTGTACGTGTCGGGTCAAAGAGTCAGCCTCCCGAGAGCCCCTCTCGGCTTCATCGCACGTTCGCCAAAGAGAAACGAGAAAGACCGGAGAGGAACGTCCATTTTTTTCGTTGTTGCTGCTGTTATTGTTCTTTTGTATGTACATTTATTTTTTATATTTTTTTTTTTATTACTTTTTATTTTCATTGGCTCGTTTACCCACCTCGCCCTGCGCTCCTCTCGCCCGGAATTATCCTCCTTTTTCTTCAATTTGCCTTCGCCCCCGGCTCGACCTATAGCTGCGGGCTGCATAGGTGCAGCCATTGGGTTTCAAGGGTTCTTTTTGCACGGAATGTCGGATATCATTTACGAAGGGTCGTATCATTTGCAACCTCTGCGCCTATTTTTCAACCACGAAATTACCTTTGTAACTGTTTTGAACATTTTTTTTTTATTTTCTAGGGACGGAATGTATTTACGGACGATTATGTTATTTTTTTTTTTGCGAAGCTTTGGCGTAGTTCGATATCATTTTTCAGCTGGATTCGTAATAAGACTTTTATATTCATGCATTACCGATGTTATTGGATGGCAAATGTATTTTTACTTCTATTTCTTCCCGTAAATTATTTGCATTGACTACACTTTCGCTCAATCAAACTATCAAGAGTCGTAAAAACAGAGGACAATCAATGGAGTTATTTATTGAATTGTTAAATCATGATAAAAATCCCGCCCTCAAAATCCTGGCCTGTTACGTGATGGTTAAATATATTTTCGCCTTTTTTCATCGATTACATTTTTTGTTTACTCCAACATGTCACTCAGTCTCCAAAGCAACGCGCGATTGCCGTATAATAAATCAATCAATCAGTTCAATTAGAAAATAAATAAAGAGAAATTATTCTTCAATCGTTAACGCGTGAATATCGATGAAAGTATTTAAAAAAATCAGAACAAAATAAATGTTGCGGAGGTTAATCGACGCTCGCACCAGCTTCGAAAATTGGGGGCTGTCTCGTCCCCTCGTGAAGAACGGAGCAACCCCTGTAACTAAGTACCAACTACACCCCCGGAGTTTGAGAGCAGCTTCATTCTTCTTACAAATTCAACCCTCGTTCCCGCTGCGCCACCCGTGCACCACCAGGCTAACGCACAAACGTACACGCTTCGATGCAACGTTACCATAACGCACCATAAAGTGGCGATATGATATTCACCCCTGCGCGAGCCGGAGGAGAAGGAGGAGCGGGGTAAGAACCGCGGGGAATAACTTGCTGGTCGTTGATGTCGATCCCGCCCGACGCGCCCACATTTCACGGGGACACCTGTTCCGCACTTTTGTCGAAATTATCGGATATATTGTATATATATATTGTATGTATGTTCGTGTATGTTTTTAATGTCCGAGATTTGAACTGAACTATCGGATGAAAAGAGTTTGTGGTGGAAAATTTCGATGATGCAACGAAAAATCCCTTTTCGGTGTGAAGAAAAAGTTTGAACTTGCACATTGCTTTCTACGAATTTAAGGTCACGGTCGAACTTCGTTGAGAGAAATTATATTCATTAGTTGTGTATTCGTCATAGAGAAGTATGAAGTTGTGTAATAAATTCGCGGATTTTTTTGTATTTGATAGGTGGAGTATATTTTTATAATTATTCACAAGTCCGTTTCGTGCTTTGGGAAATCTGTGTGCTTCAATTTTTTTGATTGATTAATTTTAATCAATTTTCAGAGATTGAAAATGAAACTTTCAGGAGGCAAAGAAATTCTTCTACCGTTTTCTATCAACGTTGAGCTTTGAAAATTTCGAATTAAGGAAGCGAAAACAAGAAGTTCGGTGGTAAAACATTCTGGAGCGAATTCCATTGATATTGTGATAAGAAAATTATATATCTTGCTCGAAATTCGCTCGATCGTAGCACGAAGGATATTCGGGCCGGAGCAATTGTGCAACGTATATTACGTTCCGTTGTCTCGTGACGTGGCGTGAAATTTTCGATAGGGTGGGTCACGGGGCTAGTTTTTCGGAAGCAGACGGGGTTGCAAGGGCGCGAGGACAGATGGTGGGCGTACATCTTTTTCACGATAGACGCGATCTCCCCGAAGTCAGTGAAGCGTCGGAACCGTGACACGTTTGGGTCGCCGGTGAGGTTGCACTATGCTACAGTTCTTCGTGCTTGTATCGGGTCGATAGTGTTTCCGACTACACCAGTGCGCATTGGGGAGTCAACGAAAAGTAACATCTCAAGTGGAATTGCACGAGATAAAATCAAAAGACAAAATTTTACCCAACAACGAGATACTTAAAAGTCACGATAAATCCGACGGTCCAATGAGATCGTTTTTCACTCTAAGTTTCGACGATTTTCGCCGGCCACGCTTTGTATTTTCAAGTTATATTTCGAAAGTTGGCTAATTAATTACAGAGCCGAATTTCTGGGACTATAATTTTTTTTTTCGATTTTCCAATTATTATTATTATTTGAAGATTCGGAGAACAAATTATCATCCTGGAATTTCGATTAATAATAATAATAATAATAATAATAATAATAATAATAATAATAGTTATTATTATTATTATTATATATTATTATTATTATTATTATTATTAATATTATAAATAATAATAAATATTATTATCATTATAAAATAAAATAAATAAAAAAATAAAAATAATAACTATTATAATAATAATAATAATAGAATATAATATAATAACATAATAATAATAATAATAATAATAATAATAATAATAATAATAATAATAATAATAATAATAATAATAATAATAATAATAATAATAATAATAATAATAATAATAATAATAATAATAATAATAATAATAATAATAATAATAATAATAATAATAATAATAATAATAATAATAATAATAATAATAATAATAATAATAATAATAATAATAATAATAATAATAATAATTATTGAAGGGAATAATAATAATAATAATAATAATAATAATAATTATTATTATTATTATTATTATTATTATTATTATTATTATTATTATTTCCGTATATAATTATTATTATTATTGTTATCATTATTTCCCCAGACCCTTCATGTATACATATATCGACAATAAAACGGATGATCCCGACTATTGCATATCGCTGAAGGTGCTGCTTGTACCAAAATTGGAATTAAGGGGTCAACTCACCCGTCTCAAGAGCCCACAGGGTAGAAAAAGGGCGAAGACGGAAGAGCTCGTGGAGAGGGAAAAAAACCTATCACCGAGGGTCAGCGAAGCGACTTTTAATGTAACAGTAGCGGGGATGGAGAAATCGTTCGGGCTCGATAGACGGAGAGGCAAATAATACAGTGGGTGTATGGTAACTGTATTAGGGGAGGAAATGCTGTTGGAACTCGGCTGTTCGACACTGCAGCGAACCACACCGGGCAAGTGCAGCCGGGAGCCGTCGCCGCGCCACCGGCTCGTACCGTCCGTGACGAAGCGAGTCCCCTTGTCCGCGAACTCATGGGCCATGGAATGGTGAAATATACCTACGGGGTTTTCGCGATCCGGTCCGAATACAAGCCCATCTGGGCCTATATTCGAATTTTGTTTTCCCAAGGAAAAACTCATGGCACTTGATTCGAAGATAACGACAATTATTCCAAAACCAACTCGGATTGCTCTTTCGATCGCTACCCCATAAAAATTACCGATACAAATAACTCCCGCTTTGCAATTATTATTCGTCTCTCATTCGTTTTGCATACCTATAATTTCTTAAGGACTTACATGGGTTTGGAAAATTTCCAAAAATCCATGTTTAAATAAAAAAAAATTGTCCAATAGTTTTCCCTCATTTTCCATTATTTACAAATGAACCTGTTGCCGTTTAAAATCCCATGGGCTCGTATATTCAGATACAACACGAGAATCTTCAAAATACAGAAACGAATGAAAAACCCATGTGGATTTTTAATCGAAAAAACCCGGTGCGATTGGTCCACGGTGGAAGATCCGGAAAATAGCTTTTCATCGACTTCCATGACTAATGCAGAATTTCAAGTCGTATGCCGTTGGAGGGTTGGTTGACTCCCGATTGACGAGTAGTCGCGCGTGATACTGGTAGCGTTGCGCCCGGCTACAATCGAGATTGCCCGCGGGCGGTCAGGCGGACTGGCGTAGAGAGCGAACCACCCAGCCACCCGGGTGCGCGTTTACGAAGCAAATGGTTCGAAAGTAAGCGCTTGGTATGCCCCGCGGCATCAGCGAACGGGAGACGCAGCTCAAGCGCGATGGGCCACTATGAACGCGGGTGGCGAAGGAGCACAACTCGCGGTAATCGTAATCACCCCCTCCCCCCCTGCCGCCCCTCCTTTATAGGGCGTAGAATGGTTAGAGAAGACGATGTGGATCACATGGCAATTGGGAAAAATAATAATATTAGGTTGTGGAATTTAATTCACGCCGTATTTTATTTGTATATCCTGCAATTTCGTGGTTTGTTGGGTAAAATATGTACTTGTATTGGTAAGTCATCTTCTTGCTCTCGAAACCTGTCTGCTTTGATTTTTTGGATTGATCAATTTTGATTTATTTTCAGGCTTTTGAAATTGTAACGTGTATGCAAAATGAATTTTTTTGCCTCTTGGGATTTTTATTTCAAGAGCCGGAAGATTAATTAAGATTAATTAATTCGAAGAATTGAAGTAGATAAGTTTTTAGTTCGAGAAAAGGACTTGAGAATGAATATATATGGTTTACCTAACACATCACAAAATTGCGGAGGAAAAAAAATACGAAATCGAAATAAAATACGAAACAGCGAAAATACAAAGAGAATTGCTAATTTCTGGCGATTTTTGCTTCCTCATAAAGGAAGCTTTGTGACGGTCCGAAAATTTTTTTTCGAGATTTTCATGTCAATAGGTTCAGAATGTCCTAAAACATCCAGAAAACACATTTGGAAAAAATGTCCGGATGTATGTGTGTGTGTGTGTGTGTGTGTGTGTGTGTATGTGTGTGTGTATGTAACCACCCTCTAAAATTCAAACGTTCATAACTCGAGAACGGTTCAAGCTACCGTACTCAAATTTTGCACACATGTGATGCCTACTAATATCTATGTAATCTGTAAATTTCGCAATTATTAACGCACTTGTTCGGCTTCGACAGCGTTTTGAATTTTCCAAAAAATGTCTGTAGCCACGCTAGCGTCCGCAATTTTCGACATATTCGGCTAAATAGTTTTTTACATATAGAATTGAGTACAAGGACGGTTGGTATTGCATTTGAGCCGAATCCATCAATAACTTTAGATTGTATGATTTTTTGAATTTTTCAAAAAATCAATTTTTTTGCTCTATTTGTCGTTAACTTCAACCAATCAAACCATAATTCTCTGCAAGTATAGGTTGTCATTGTGCTATAATACATATCAAATTTGGCCGAGATCGGCCGAACGGATCGAGTTCTAGAGCAATTCGAAATTTCTAAGTTCCAACCCTTGAAAATTCAAAACCACTGGACTGAACGTGCTCTAATTTATACACACGCTCAAACTCACCGTCAGCTTAAGTTGTTACTAGATTAGATAGGAATTAAACAACGCGCTCGAATTTTGGGACACATTGAATTTTTATATACGTTCGAGTCGGTTTTTATACGGTGGGAAGGATCTACGGATATCCTGCATAAAACAAGCTGCAAGCTGAAACTTGCAATTTGCTTCCCCTGAATTTTCGGTAGTGAACGGAACTTCCTTTATGAGGAAGCCAAAGATTAAAAAAAATAAAATGAAATAAATCGAGAGATGCTTCCTCATAGAAGGATTTCGTGCACTACCGAAAATTCAGGGGAAGCAAATTGCAAGTTTCAGCTTGTTTTTTATCAATGAGATTAATAATCGCTCTGATAGTTTTTCTTCAGATAAGAGACCCACTAAACTCAACAGTGAGTTTAGCTCCGTTTTCCGACGTTGTCATAGTATAAAAAAATATCAAATTGTCAAAGCAAATCGTTCAATACCGCTCCACGAAATAACGCGAAGAATAATTCAGCCAAAACCGACACCGATGACTCGGAAAATCCTATTTTCAAACCCTCCACTCCGTAAAAAAAAAACCCTCAACAAAAAAACCACCCCCGAACATTCGAATACCGCCCAAACTTTTTCGAATTATTCATTTCCGTGTAGACATTTCATTTCCAACACCCCCATACTACAATATTCCCTCAAAAAAAAAAAAACAACAACCTTCGGTGTGATACACCGACGAAGTGAGACGACGTAGAAAAAAAAAACAAAGATCTTAGGGAGGAAAAAAAGCCGTTTGAACGATCGAGAGCGAGAGAAGACCAAGCACAACAACCACTTGTGCAAGGGTGGCGTCGAGAGCTCCGGCGATGAAACGCGAGAGAAAGAGCGAGATGAGACACGGTCGAGGGAGTGGCGTGGGCAGCGAGGGTATAATCGATGCGGACATGTGCAGTTCCCTTGGGGTAGTTCGGCAACCCCTAACTCGCCGAAACCTATTTATACAACAATGCCTCGGTACAACCCCCCCCCCCCCCCCCGTCGCCTCGTCTCCTCCAACCCATAAACCACCACCCGGTGGACCGCGCGCACCGTACACATGTATCGCTTGCTTCTAGGATGTTGTACGAGTTCACATGTACGTGTTTTATGTATGGACATTCGTACACGAGCCAATGGACGTACGATTTGCGGCACACCGTCTGCGCGAGCTGTCGGTAGTGCAGATTCGTCGTCGATCGCTCGCAATTGCGACCTGTCGGTAAAACAGAAATTGAGGAATATAATGCGAATGGATTTCCGTTTGATATTGCGATGGAAAAACGTGGTTCGAGGTTATTATATATAGTGTTATCATAACTTATTATATATTATTATATAATATAATAATGGATTATATATTATATATATAATGTTATAATAACATTATATATGAGGGAAGGAAATAAAATTATATATAAGAGAAGGATAGGTTAGTTTTCTTGCACGATGAAAACGTACAATTATTAAATGTTTTATAGATAAGCCAAAAGAAGGAATTATGATATTTCTCTATTTCTCTGTTTCCCTACTTCTCTATTTCACAAAGAAAAACGATGTACAATGACTCAGAAAGATGTCGTTAATTCATAAGAGTATTAGGCGAGAAAAGAAATTGCGAAAAACGTGGCTGCAGGTTATTATATATAATGTTATAATAATGTTATAATGAAAGAAATAACATTATATATAAGAGAAGGATAAGTTAGTTTTCCTGCACAATGAAAACGTACAATTAAATGTTTTATAGTTAACCCAAAAGAAGAAATTATGTTATTTCTTTATTTCTCTGTTTCCCTATTTCTCTATTTCTCAGAGAAAAACGATGTACAATGACTCAGAAAGATGTCGCTAATTCATAAGAGCATTAGCTGAGAAGAGAAATTGCAGGTCCAAGACAATAACGTAGAAACGTAGCAGCATTATTGTTATCGAAGACCCACATGTGAATACAAACGACCGCATACGTTACGTATATATATATATATAGGGTGCTTGGTCGCCGGGCTCTTTTCTCGCCTCATTATAATGAACCCCCGCGGCACAGTTTATCTTGGGTTGCGTGGCGTCGGAGTGAAGCAGATCAAACGTACGAGGGTGAAAGAGCAGAAGGACGAGGGGACGGCAACTTGTGCTTTAAATAGCAAATACTTATCAAGATCCGGTTGCGATACGAGAGAGGAAGATAAGGACAGCTTCCTATCGCATATGCATAACTTAACCCTGCGAATACTCTGCGTCCGTGTGCCCATCTATACACGCACATGAATGCATATTAGGGTGGTTTTTGTTTGGACCATGGCCGAATTTTAATTTTGACGGGGTTTAAATCGATTGCAAAAAATATCAACGAAAAGGTTAAACCTACTTTGACGGTTCTAGTTAAACTCTTACTAGGCGCTGATGCAAGGTAAAGTTCACTGTTTAACGTCTTACTGAATGGATCGCCGGGTCTCCATAAAAACTTACCATTCCTCAAATTTGCAAGAATTTTAACGATCTTTTAATATTCATCCAGTAAGACTTTAAACAGTAAACTTTACCTTGCATCAGCAAGGTAAATTCATCATTCATTATTTTTCGGTAATTATGTTTGCGGATCAACTAGTTGTACCTACTCGAAAAAATCCGAGACCAGATGGAATTATGGAACCTCGGGCCCCACATTTATTGTGGTTCCTTGATAAGGTATATATAGCGTATTTCACGTCAATTCTGGAGGGTTCGGCGCCGGAAATCGATTGGCAATTGATTAAAACCCCGCCAAAACCTAAATTCGCGTACATGACTAAAAAAATAACCATCCATAAATAAAATAAATATATGTATAAATAGAAAAAGCGGCACACACGTAACAACACGCGACATTACATATATACACGTATAAATTTGTGTGTAGACAAGTTCGGAGTATGCGCCTCATTTATTATTCACGGGAAGCAAAAGGCTTGACCCGATCTGTGGCTGCTCGCTACGCCGGAGAAATGTTGCGGGAACCGTCAGAGCCGCCTGGGCTGACAGGGTAAGCCGGATTTCGGATTAAAATATAATCCTGCTGACAGGGACATGCGAGAAACTTTAACAACTCCCTATATACACGCTTCTCTTCATATCCGACTGCACATAGACGGAATACCTAATACCGACGTCTCTTTCAACTCTTCATTTTATCATTTTTTATTTTATTTCATCCACATATCTTCATCTTCACCGGAAAGTGCTTCAGTCCGACGCGTCTCGTTCCATTTCATTTTCATCATCTTTCATCTCACAGAATCGTGATTCTCTCGTTCGAATAATTCTCTCGTTGCCACGAGATAACGTTCGATCACAAACCCAATCTCGTCGACGTAACGACGAAATTGTTCGATATTTGCTCGGAGATTTTGCAGATGATTGCCGGGCTTTCGTGACGTAATTCGCAACGCTTCGTCGAAGCGCTTACCAGACGACCCCGTGCGATATCGTTTTGCCGGGGCTTCCGGTTTCGCCTATGCGCGAGAGGCTTCCCGACACACTCGCAAAATCTTCGCGTCAAGGGCTTTCCCGCCCTCTCGCGAACGTGGTTGCGATACGCGTTTGTATCACGCGTTGTATATACGTATAATATACATGGATATATACGCACGCGCACCTTGGCCGGGGTTATTGTTGTGCCAAAGCAGCGGCGAATCCGATGCGAGCGAATCTTTGGAAGAGACGCAAAAAGCACAGAGCACGCGAGGGCTTACACGCTCCACGCGCAATTCAGCGATGGCGCCGGCAGCGGCACGTGCGACGACACGTGAGTTTCAAACGCGTTCGACCGTGTCGTTTTTCGTCCGCGATATCGTGTTCTTTACCGTACGTCCTGGTTGCCGATCCCTTCCCCCATTCCCTCGCTCCCACATGGGATTCTTCATGGGCTTCATGGTTTTTTTTTCTCTTTTGGTTTTGTTCCGCCACCCCGTGTTCTGCCTTTATAAATAAATCGACGGTCACTCGGGGTCCGGAGGGCCCCGCGATATTTATGGATTTGAATCTGCGTCGAGATTGCAGGAGTGGTGGAATAATTCGAGGTCTATTGAGGGTGAGAGTTAGTTAGTAACGAACTGAAGAGTGAAGGCATTTTTGTGAAATTGTTTTTTTTTTTTTTTTTTGAGAAAGTTAACGTTGGATGTATTTGAGATAATTATTATACGTTGTTGATGTAAGAACGAGATTGAAGAAATTTATCGGGAATTATTTTGTACGTTCCTCGTCCCCACCTGCTGTTAGAAGCTTAGCGCTGCTGAAAATGTGTCCAGTGTGGTTGACAGCAATTGGTCCATGCGCTGCATCCGAAAGCAAAAGTGAGGAAAATTTATAATCTTCACATCAGTACCAATGGCTCTGCGCAGGAGAATAGCTCAAAATGGTCCAAAATAACCCCAATGATCTCAAAACACGAAAGTCCGCAAAAAATTCGATTCCCGATTTTCCGGATAGTTACAATACCTTCCCTAAAAAATCGGAAAGTCGAAAAAAACGAAGAATATGGGCAAAACCTGCGACATAATTATGGCTTCGATGGAGTTACACGCGGTGATAAAATTGTAAAACACATACCTTACGCGTTATCGTTGTAACGACGACCGAGAAGGGTGAAAATTTCGTTCCTCCGGGAGCGAATAGCCAGGGCGCAAGCTTCTGTGTGGCCGGGAGCGTATAGAGCCCGAAGATGCGACGGTGTACCCTCTCACGGGACAGTTTGTTACTGCACGGCTCCCGAGGGAACCGTAGAGGGTTTTTTCGACCCCCGTCGTACATCCAACCGCTTCGCATCGATGTCGACGTCGCGTGTTTTTCTCCATCCACGTTCGGGATTCTCATTCTCATTGAGGATCCACGAGGATGCTGCGAGGAACACGCCGGGTTTTCGCATCTGTCGCGATGTTCTTACGCCTTCCCCGCAGCCGGCTGTGTCTTTCCATGGGACACAAGGCCGACCAACGCGTACCCGAAGCAATGTGCGGCTTGGAAAATAGATGAACCGCACCCTTCTCTCGGGCACGCGACCGAATCGGCGGACGTCCTTTGGACTTCGCACTCGGTCCAGCTGGACCGAGTTCAAATACGTTTGACTCGCAACATTTAGGACTCTTCGCTGTGTCAATCTCCGTCCGCATACATCGCAAATTGGATTTTTAACGACGTTACGACGAGACATCAAACATGGCCAAGACAACCAAACACGCATAGGCGTAGTCGATTCGTTTGGAAACGAATATTTCAATTTTCGTGAATTAAATTATAATTTGCCGATTGTATTCGAAGATAATGTTTTTATTTCGTCGTATTATTTTTCATTAGGATGATTTTCAGGATCGAATGAATTGAGGGACCAACCTTGTTGTGATGGCTCTGTGAATTCCTCATCTCAATGATATATTTTTTTCAAGAGATAAAATTAATAATCAGTGCAAATAATTTCGTTAACCAAAATTCGTTGTACCCCATAGGGAGAACGTAAAACCATAACTATGCCTACCGCGCATACCCTCTCCCCCACAGGCTCCATGGGGCGCATTCGTCCAACATCTTGTTTCATCCATAAACGCCACAAGACAAAAAAAACCCCGTCAAAATTAAAAAAAACTATACATTTCCACCAATTTTCGTGTGTCTCATTCGAAAAATAAACCTCGCCCTCTCGTCGGACCACCCTTTATGCCTACCCAAGTGTATTGTCCGGGCTCGTAAACTTCTAATGTACAAGAAAGTCGTAGCACGCGAATGGAGAGGTTGTGCTCGGTATGTCGGGGTGCGGATACGCGAGGTCGAGTACCCGCGCGACCGAGAAGAGAGTAGCGGAGTTTGCGGAGCTGGTGCAACACCCGGGGACGACACATGCCGAGCGGGTGAGCAGGGGACAAATCGGTAGTACGGTCCGGGGTTTATCCCCCGCAGGGAATTCGCTCGGTGGATACAACGGGGGCTTCGCGAGAGCGCCCGGGGTATGTACTTTATATCGCGTATGGGTTACGGGAGAAGAAATCGGCATGGCCGCGAACGAAAAACGGGGAGCGAAGAACCAACAGCGGCATCGGGAGCAACACCAGCAGGAGAACACGACGGGCTCACGGGCACGCGAAAGACCCCCGCAGGCAGAAACACATCAAAATCGAATTCACCAGATGTCCGAGACAGAGACTACGGGGTTTGCCGTATATTACGGTACACGCGAGAGACTCGTACAGGGGGGGGGGGGGGTTGGGGCGCTTCAACACTGTAACGATGTTAGGGCGCTTGGGGAGGCATCCACGGGACGGACGACGCGGTCCTCGGAGAATCGAATGAAACGACAATTGCCCGCGTTAATACACCGTGTAACTCGGCATGTACGAAACACCGGTGTCGCTACATGTGTCGAATATATAGGTATGTTACAAGGGATGGAGACGAGGGTTTGGATGAACGCCCATCTTTGGGAATCTTTGAACTGAAAGACAGGATGGTGGTTTTGAGGATGTATGTGTAGTTGATTTTTTTTCGGATTGTTTTTTTATTCGATTGAAGTTTTTGTAATTTATTGGGGAATCGAAATTTGGTTTAAAGGGCGTGTTTGTGTAGAATTTTTAGGAATTACCGAAAAAAATATTGATTTTCGTTTGGGACTAGCGGAAAGCACTTGAAATCGAGGTTTAATTACACAAAGCTATTTTTGAGGCGTAGCGGAAGAATTAAGATTTTTTTTATTACGGAAAATTGTTGACTTACCGGGATTCGATGGCTATTTCCGTCGTTCAGTCTCGATGGCAGAACGAAATTTAAAACGCCACTCTTAATCCAAAATGGCGCTTCTCAAGATCACATTTTACATCCCACGAAGGTTATGAAAAATAGTTTTTTTCTAACCTACGTGATTATTATTTTGTTCACGTAAATTTGATAAGACTTCGTGCCGCCAATTCAAACGTCTGATCGTTAAAAACGTTCTCAACGGTTTTCTTTCGAAGTTCCGCAATGAAATTCGTCGTGCGAAGGTAAAGAAAGCACAAAATGAAAACAACCAATCGGAAACACTTTCATATACGGAAATACGAGGTGGTTTATTATAATAGCAATAACTATAATAATAATAATAATATATCCAGGTGGTGGAAGAAGATGATTCCGTTTACATTTTTTGTTTAATTTTTTTTTTCTTCTTCTTAATATATGCATGTGATGTACAATTGTCTCTTGGTTGCATTTTGCCGGACGTCTAATATTTATACACAGAGCTCGTAGTTTTCCATATCCAAATAATTTCACATGAGCTCATAATCCCGCCAGCGCATGTCTGTATCTCCTTCGATTCTCGCCACGCACTTTCATCTCATTTTACTTCTTCATCAATTACTATTCTCCCATACACGCACCCGCCATCTTGGCTTTTGTATTTACATCGATAGCCGCTTTTCCCAAATAATTCGATGACTCTTCTTATCGCGATCGTTCGTCGTTATATTTATATCATTCGTTTTATTTTTCTTTAATTTTATAATCATTCTCAATGACGATTATGCTCGACAATGTAATTATAATTCACACGTATCTTATATCCCTCTCTAATAGTCGTAAATTTCTCGAACGTTCTTCGTTCGACGCTCTCATTTTCAATATTTTTCTAAACGACATTACGCGCACGTTTTTCTCTTCTTCTTCTTCTTCCCTCATTTAACATTAAGGTCCCGAACGAAGAATTAAAAATAATTATGATAATGAAATAAAATAAAAAATCGCGACGACGCGCGGGACAAGCGTTTATTATTTACAGCGGGATCAGTCCGAGAGTCGACTTTTTTTTCGCGTTTTAATCGAGAGGAAGCGAGATCGTGGGTATTAATTATTTACGATATTACACGATGGGAATAAAAAAATTTTCGAATTTTATACACCATTGTAATGCAATAATTAATAAACAAGCGACTTTTGTCGCTTAATGATAATAATAATAATAATAATAATAATAATAATAATAATAATAGTAACAATATAATAATAATAATAATAATAATAAAAATAATAATAATAATAATAATAATAATAATAATAATAATAATAATAATAATAATAATAATAATAATAATAATAATAATAATAATAATAATAATAATAATAATAATAATAATAATAATAATAATAATAATAATAATAATAATAATAATAATAATAATAATAATAATAATAATAATAATAATAATAAAATTAATAGTACCAGCTGCAATCAATGCCTATTAATAATAATAATAGCGATAATAATAGTAATAATAATAATAATAATATTGACGCGTCAGTGCCAATAAAATAATATAAAAATCGGTGCTATCTTACACAAACGAAAACAGTGGTCAAGAGACGTCAGCGAAAAAAATTTAAAAATGTTTTTTTTTTCAAAAAAGAATTAAAAAAAAAAAAAAAGCCACGTTCCCGACCGAATTTAGTGATAATTCCGTGTTATGGCAAGAATCGACGTCTTTGACGCCACATCCCGGCCCCTCTCTCCCTCGTTTCTTTCGCGTTACGTCGGTTTCTCACCGGACGTCGTCCCCATCGGTTGATTCGCATAATCGACTCCGGATGGATGGCTCGCGAGAGGGTGAATGAAAGATTGAGAGGGGAATCGACGGAGAGAAAGAGATAGAGATAAAAAGAGTGAGAGATAAAGAGAGAGAGAGAGAGAGAGAGAGAGAGAGAGAGAGAGAGAGAGAGAGAGAGAGAGAGAGGACCAAAAAGATTAATTAAACGTAAACTCATTCTACCAGACGAGGCCTTCGCTCTGCATCTGGTGCGGTTCGGGGAAGCCGCCGCCTCCGTTACCGCCTCCGGGACCACCTGCGCCGTTGCCGCCTCCGCTGGGATTACCCTGGCCGCCACCTGAGAACGCAGACCACGCGGATAAGAATACCGCGACGAATTCGATGGAATAATACAAATAATAAGACTAACCAGATGACCGAGACGACGGAATATAAATCAAGTTTGCAATAAAACGTAGACAACTTTGTATACCGTGTTACGTAATTTGATTTCGAATTTTTTTCGTTTTTTTTTTGTGTTTACGTTATGCATTTTTTTATTCTTATTTTTGTATTGAACCTACGTTCGGATGCTGGAGAATGAATTTATTTCGTGTTATTTCGTGAAAAAATAGCCGAAGGTGGAATTGAACGATTTTTTGTTGAATGTTGTTATTCTCAACGTGAGATGTGCTTGTTGTCGTCGAATTGGTACCAGGAATGGAGATATTCATTCAATGAAAATATGTTCGCAGGACTTTCATTTCTAAATTATTACGGATTATAATTGCCATCAGATATAAGAATAAATTGGAACAAAATAATAATAATTCGTCCAAATTATTTATTGATATTGAAGAAATGTGAAAATTACTATTGTTGCATGATAATTTCTCATAGTTATTTGTTTGAAAAAGTATTTTAAATAAATAAAGTATTGAAAATATTTATTCAATAAAAATGTATTCGCAATACTTTCATTTCTAAATTATCACAGACTATAATTGTTATCAAATTCAAAAATAAATTGAAACAAAATAATAATAATTCGTACAAATTATTCATCATTGTCGAAAAAAATCTAAAAATTACCATTGTCGCATGATAATTAATCACGGTTATTCGTTCGAAAAAGTATCTCAAATACATTTTCATCAAATAAAAGATCATCACGGTGCTTTTTATCGTTAAAAGAATGTTGTTGAACAATTAATTACATGGAATCTTGTAATTACCCGAAGGCGCGAGGAATTCTCCGGGGCTGCTGCCCGACGACGACTGAGGTCCCTGGCCCGGAGGCCCGGTGAGGAACTCAGGAGGACCCCCGGTCGCTCCCGGGGGTGGATACTCGCCGGCAACGGCCGCCGCTGCCGCGGCCATGCCCGCTATGCTCGCCGGATCCAATCCTGCCACGAACAAATTCGGAACTGATATCAGAAAACGTCGTACTATTTTGCCATCTCCGAATAAGTTGCGGCTCGTCGATAACGAACTAAATCTGCCGACGGCTTTCACTCTCGCGGTTCCTTCATTTTTTTCTTCTCCGATTTATCGGACTATATACAATATTTGTCGGTTTTTCAGCGATAGAACGGATGAATTTTTAATCATTGACGGAGATAACGAATAATGGACTAAGATAATTAATTACTGATTAAGTGGAAAGCTTTCGAATGACGAATCTTTTCGATGAATAAATTATTGGTATTGATTAGTGGAATAAAATGATCGACGAGACTTTTTGCAATTCGAGGGACCGTTTTAGTGTGAAAATTACCGAAAATGAAATTTTTTATGGGAAGGAACGATTCGAAAACGCTGACGGGACAAAATCGCAAAGCCGAGAACGGACCAAAATTAACACTCGATTTAAAAATGGCCACCAATTTGTCCATTTTTATCGAGAACGAAAAATCCCTCATACCGCTCTAGAGTTTACCATACCGATTCTAAAATAATTCATATCATTTTATTCATTCAAACAATTTCAAAACCAATTTTTCGTGGCATCATCTTGGATTAGTAGATAACATTTTTCTTGCAACAATTGAAAATAAATAATTGAAATATTTTTCGTAAAGGCCTCGACTGATTTTGATGAGCAAAAAAAAATCAAATAAATTATTATTTAAATTCTTTATTCATAATCTAAATAAAATAATGGTTGCAACGACTTACCGGGATTGCCAGGGCCGGGAAACGGTGGTCCGTGTGGATGGGGGGGTGGATGACCACCGAAGAATTCGTGATGAAACGCGACGGGACCGCCGTAACCGAATTCGAATTTGTCCGCCGGAAAATACGAGAATCCGGCGGGTGGTATGTCGTCGCTGCCCAACGGACCGTGATTCAAGTTCAGTGGAAAACCTCGCATCTTTCTCGAACCACTGAAGAACGGACTTCTGCCCATCGACGTGAGTTGCTTGAGCCTACGCTCTTTACTTCGTTTGTTTTGAAACCAAACCTAAATCGAACGGGACGAGAAACAAAATTTATTTAGGTTATTTAGGTTTTTAGATACTTAATTTTTATTATAATTATAGATACTTTATTAATTATTATAATTTTTTTAGATAGAAAAATACGGAAAATGTATTTTTGTCATCTAATTTTTTGAATACTTTACTTTTATTATAATTTTTTAGATAGAAAAATACACATAATGCATTTTTGTCATCTAATTATTTACATACTTTAATTTTATTATAATTATAGATACTTTATTGATTATTATAATTTTTTAGACAGAAAAATACACAAAATGTATTTTTGTCATTTAATTTTTTAGATACCTTATTGATTATTATAATTTTTTAAATAGAAAAATACACAGAATGGATTCTTTTCATCTAATTTTTTAGATACTTTATTGATTATTATAATTTTTTAGATAGAAAAATACACATAATGTATTTTTTTCATCTAATTTTTTAGATACTTCATTGATTATTATAATTTTTTAGATAGAAAAATACACAAAATGTATTTTTGTCATCTAATTTTTCAGATACTTTATATTTATTATAATTATAGATACTTCATCAATCATTATAACTTTTTAAATAGAAAAACACCCAAAATGTATTTTCATTGTCCAATCTTCATTAAAAGTACGAATCAAAATCTACATTCCGCAATATTCTCACAAATTTCCTCGCGACGATAGTTCAAAAATTAGGGGGAGAGGGGGACGCTCCGATAACGACATTGCACGCAAATGTTTCAACAATGACGAAATAAAAAAAATAATTAACCTGTATAACTCTCATGGGCAAGCCGGTTTCTTTGGCCAGTTGTTCCCTAATGTGTCTCGTGGGTTTAGGTGTCGCCGAAAACGCATTTTTCAATATCTCCAATTGTTTAGCCTTGATGGTAGTTCTCGGTCCTCTCCTCTTGGATCCTGCTCCGCCGTCACCGCTGCCTCCTCCTGCACCCCCATCCGGGCTCTTGTTTTCCGTCTGGCTGTCTCTCGTTTCGGGATCACCGTCGAGCGAGGCTTCACGGGCCAATCGGCGTTAAAAATTCGATTAATTAAAATTATTCGAAAAACATAAAAGACGAACGAACGAAAAAAATCCCCGTTAAAAAAAAATTCAAAAATTGCGTAATCACATTCGTAAGATCCCCGATAATTATTTAAACCCTAATTTTCGAATATATTCATGAATGGAAGAGCCTGGAAGAAATCGAATATGCATATAATCGTTTCAGACACGGAATGACTCGATCCCGCAGGCTGTGCAAACCTAGCATAATGTATCATTTCCCGTCCCCACGGTGGAAAGGGACGGACGTGGCTGGCGGGCCACCACAAATCCTCTTCCACTCAACCAACAAATTTTCTTTCTAGCTATATACATACGTATATTCACCGTAGGACTATGTACCATACAGTACATATCATCCTACAGTTCTATCACTCTCTCTTTCTCTCTCTCTCTCTCCCACTTTTGCCTTGATCCGCGCATATCCGTTCGTGTATTGCCTTCCACTTCTATCCCTACACGTGTCTCAAGCCAGCACAACGTCCATGTATAAATGCATCCGTAATCCATCGACGCGTACAACTGATCCACACTCGATCGCAACGCAGGAAAGTTTCGGCCCAAAAGCGTCGAAAACCCCCATAGGATTATTACGGCTATGCCACTCGCTACTTCCCCCTTCTTCCTCCCCGCAATTTCCCCTTCCTTCCCACACCCCGTATTTTTTCTTCGTTGTAATGTATAGGGCCTTCGATAATCTAAGTATACAGCCGAACGTCGGGCGGGAGAGCCACGCGGGGAGGTCTTAACCACCGGACAAAGAAAATGTTTGGACAGTGTCACACCGCACAACGGGGCACCCCTTGAAGACGCACCCTTGTAACCAACCGCTTGTACAGACGGAGCGAAAAAAAAAACTACAGAGAGAGAGATTGAAAGAGAGAGAGAGAGAGGGAGAGAGAAAGAGATAACAGCTCTTCACGCAGCCCTTCTGGTTGTTTGAAAAGTTATACCGGTAGCGAGGAAAAAGTGTAGCAACCCCCTCGCCCCCCTTGCCCCCCCCCCCCCCCCCATGGAATTCGATGGATAATAGAGACTAGAGAGCTGGTAGCAAAGTTCCAAAAGGTCGTGGTCGCATACAATGCCCGTGCATATGGTATCTACGGGGCTTGATGCTTCTCAATGTATATCAACACCTTCAGTTACCTCTGTCGAACTGCGAATTATCATCTAGATTTACAACGATCGAACTAGTTTTTTCGTTTTTCTTTGGGTTGACTCGATTGTTCTGTGCAACTGAGACCGGGGTATTTTTCATTTGAATTCGATCGAGAAGAGAAATTGGTTTGGATGATATTGTAATTTTGAATTTATTTGTTGAAGCTATTTGTGAAACTATTTAATTGTTGAAACTATTTAATACGTTGAACGCCCAGCGAGAATCGGTAGAGTATCTCGCAGTCCAAATGTAACAGTCAGATGAAAAAATCAAATGATAATATAATAAATAATAATAATAATGGGAAAAAATAAAGTTCGAAAAAAATTGAAAATAATAGAATGAATATTTTTTCTAGATATATTATTCATAATATTTTTTTCTTTGAGAAAAAATATATTTTTTAACTTAATTATTTAATTGAATAATTTATTTGCTTATTTTGATGATAGGAAATGAATTGAATGGAATGATTAATTTATTATTGATAACTGCTTGTACAGTATATGAATATGTTAATTTTATTTTCACATGTAATGATTTCATTAAACTCTTGTTTTACAAATAAAATTGTTATAAATAACTCGTAGAATCCTATTAAACTTGACGGAAAAGAACGTCGACCATTGCTGGTGACGAGCCTCCGCGAAATCATAGCCATCATTCCGTTCGGAATGACGCAGCGTTCAACGTATTGATTAATTTTATTTCTTGACAATAAATTTGTGGTGACTGGAGTGTCTGACAATTGAATAAGTCGAATTTTCATGCTCAAATTTCGAACGAAAATAATTCCCGTACTGAATTTTAAAATAAATTTGCGGACCATTGGAACGATTTGAACGAGAGTCGCCGACTAATTCTGAATCTTCGTTTTTTTTTCTTCAAAATTTTTCTTTTGTTTTGATATTTCTTGGAATATTTTTGTAAATTAATCGTAAATTCGTCGCGTTTCGATGACTCACCTTGATCTTCGGAGTCTTCTTGTTTGCAAGAATCGCTTCCGAGAGGTAAATCGCCACCGTGACCGACGACCTGCTCGCCTGGACCACCGGATCCGAGACTGTGGGGACCGAGGTGAGAACCTCCGAGTCCGCCGTGATGATGATGATGATGGGAGCTGCCATCGTCGTCCTCGTCTTCCGAACCCGAACCCATGAGAGAATCCGCTCCTGTGAAACAATAACAAAAGAAAAAACCCAACAGAGGTCGATGAGTAAAACGCGTACAAAGAAAATTACACAATACCGAACAATAACGGTTGAATTATCAAAAAAAAAAAAAAAAAAAATCTTTTCGATAATCATTTGTATCTTGAAAGAAAAGAAAATCGCCGTTGTTAGAAAAATAAAAATTACTGCTAAAACCGTCTCGAGACTTTATTCTTTTTCAAAAATTTACGTTTCGGCCTAATTCACTTTAGCTGCTAACGATCGAACCAAAAATTCAGTACAGACATGATGACATTCAACTCAACCGTAGAATCTACAAAAATGGATGAAAATTCCTCGGAATAACTAAACTTCAGTCGGGTGACAAACCGCGACTCAAACCTAGCGAACTCCTCCAAATTAATTAAAACAATGTACAAAATTCTCCACAAACAAGCCAAAACTAATCTAATAAAAAAAACCCATTCTCTCAAAAAAAAATCCGCACATTATCTACCTCAAACACATAGGAGCGCACTTTGCAAGTTCCAACTCAAATTATTCCCTCGTTTCCTCAACGATACCCCCCCCCCCCCCCCCCATTTCCCATCGATTCGCAATCGTTCCCACTCGCGTGAATAAAATTTTCTCTCGGCGTTCATTTGATTTCTCTCAAAAAAAAAAAAAAAACAAAAAAAACGAAATAACAGACGCGTTCCACCAAAGGCCCCATGGGTTCTCTTTGGATATTCACGCTACCTATGCCATATTATCCCCGTTGGACGTTTCGAACGCCCGTGGTCCATCGGTAGTGAAATAAACGTCGAGGGTATGAGGTGTCGGCGCGAGGCAAAAGAGAACCCGCTGTGTAAGGTAACGACCCTCGGTATTCGTTTCACGGTTACAAAACGCGCCGAGGTGGGCCTCCTCCCGGTTCTCCCCCCTCCCCCTCCTCACCATCTTCCTCCCCCCGCTGTCGACGGGGGCCTTATCCTCCGCCTTCTCTCCTCCGCCTTCTCTCCTCCGCCGTTCTCCTTCTTCTTCATCATCTTCCGCTTCCCCGTCGCCGATCTTCGGCTTTCGACGGCTCTTTTCCAAGACCCCATCTCGAATGGGGTCCATCGGGTCGGGGCTCGAGCCGCGGATGCTAACCGTGTGACGGAGATGAGTCTCGTCTCGTGTGCGCCACGCACCTCGTCGAAATCCTCTCTTCGGGGACTTCGTGGATACCTCGCGCCTGTCGTCTGTTTTCACAGCTTACCCGCAGAGTTAGAGTGAAAGAACCAGCGCGAAAAAAAGGCCCCTCTCGCCTCGCTCGCCTGCCTAACCATCTACCGCGTGTATATCCTGTCTGACCTATGTATAAGTTAGGGTGTCACGGGGAGAAATGTTTTTTTTTTTTTTTTTTTTGCCAGCCCGGAGATTCGGAGCATGTGATATTGGAAAATGTGTGGACGAATGTGGAAGCCTGGGTTGGAAGATTGCGAGACGTTTTGCAATCGTTGGATAGATTTTTTATTTCAGGTTGTTTAGGTTATCGAGGTTATTTAGGTTATTTATAGATGGGTGGGAAAAATTGTTTGATCAGTTGGAATGGAATTTTCTAGGAAATATAAATATTACTCCGATCGATCTATTGATCTGTTTATCACTTTTTTTATTGATCTTTTTACCTACATTGAATGCTATTGAAAATGATTAATTCGTTACGTGATCGTTCTTTCGAGTTGACAAAGTTCTTGTGAACTTTTAATAATTGTCGGTGATGAAAAAATGATTCATCGTACAACCCATGCTTTCCTACCTCGGGTGAGCGTAATATCATGTATTGCACTGAGTTGGAATCCCCCAATATTTATATTCACCGGCAAAAATCGATTTCAACCGGTCAAATAATTATTTTCAACGTATCAATCAAATAAAAAATATATATAAGGTTTGGAAAACCTCTTTAAAAACTCCGACTCGGTTGAATGTCTTCTACTATTACATATTTCGAATCTAAGAGCCACTAAAAAAGATCTTTTTCGTGAGACAACCCAATATATATATATACATATACGTAGCGGTATATATATATTTGCTGCGGCAATACGTGGGACCACAAAACTTTGCTCGACTTCTCATCGGTACCACAGGGTGCGCGTGTTCGTTAAACCCCCGTGAACTGACTCCGTCCCGGCCCACCCGTTAAATCTCTCTCTTTCTCCGACCGCTTCGACGTTCGGCGCGTCGAAGCGTGACCCTTCTTCCTTCGTTTTCCCAGTCGCCTTCTCGTCTGCGAGCCATCCCTTCGTACCAAACGGCAAGAAGAAAGAAATAAAGAAAGAAAGAAAGGAAAAAAAAAATGAAGAGGCAATTGAGAGAAAAGGAGAGAACCCGGCTCTTTGACGCCCACCGAAAAAAATATATTTAGTTCTTGTTTTTCTATACGTTATATCGTATCTTATAATTTTACTTCTCATTCCCGTTTGCTTCCACATCGTGAAACAATTTTATGTTATTTTCTACGAAAAAAAAAAATTTCTGGGAGGGTTAAAAAGTTTTAAAAAAAATTTTACATAAAATATATATGTATTAGGGTGTTTTACAAAAAAGCTTTTTCGTTGAATTTTGAATTATAAAAATCCTTTTAATATCCATCGAAACGAAAATTTTGGTACAACATTTAGGTCTTAATATTCATTTTGGAAGCCTGTCATCGCCTTTGAAGATTTTCCATTTAAAAAACACTGGAAAAATTAGTTTTTGTCTCAAAATTACTCCCATTCTTCTTAGATGAATTAGATGAGAAAGAAAGTGACACCGTTTGGAAAGTACCTATCTCAAAGTTTATTTCTCTTGTAATTTAACAGTTAAAATTGATTTTTTTCGACAAATCACGTTTTTTAGTGGAAAATCACGTTTCCCCGCTAAAGAATGATTTTTTGAAGAAAAATACAAAAGTACTTTTTTGTAGAACATTTTTATTTCTATGGAAAAACTCTCTTGCATCTTTTCACGAATCGATTATTTTACAAGTTATTCCGGAAAAACCAATAGAAATTGATGAATATCGCGCTGCTGAAACTCTAAAAAGGTATCACGAATTTTTTTTTTAGATTGATTAATTTTTTTTTTTTTGAAATCTTACCATGATGACTGTGCGGGTGATGAGGATCGGGTTGTAACGGTTTCCCCGACACGTAGTCTTGCTTGCAGATGAATTTATTGTCATCGAGAACGTACAATTCTTCTCCGGTGCTCAGCTGCTTTCGACACACGAGACAGGTGAAGCAATTCAAGTGAAAAACCTTGTCTCGCGCTTTTCTCACGAGATCCTGCGGGTTTATGCCTTGAAGACAACCGCTGCATTTCGTGCCATATCGCCTGTAACAAGAAGCACATTTTTTTTCTTCAAACCTTTCGAGTTAATGCTATTGTATTTTTTTTTTCTCGTGGACGTTTCTTCGTTTTTTACGTCAAATTCTTTGTATTTCGTGGAATGTAGAATGTATTGAAAGGGTGGGGTTTTTTTTATAGAATGGATTAGGTTATGATTTTCTCAGCCGAATTTTGGCACTTTTGGGTAACATCAAATACTATATTTCCGTTTATTTACTGCGGAATTAATTCAATTATCCCGGGATTTATTTATTATTATTACAATGGATTATTGAATGAAAATAACTTGTTTTATGTCATTGCACGTTTTATATAGGTGCTAAACGGTCACACTTCGGTACAATTTTTATAAACGTCCACAGGGGGCGCTATGGACCCCATTGGCTACAAATTGTGCTCCAAATTAGAGTTTTCCTTATGTTCAAACGTAAAAAATTCCAAAGTGTTCTTTACGTCTTCAGAAAATGAGCAGCAACAAAGATACCCATTTCAGAAAAAATAAACGTCGACAAAAATATAAAAAGAACTCGAATCATTTCCATAATTTTTGCAAGTTCTACAAAACATTCATACCCAGAAATATCGTCGAGTTTTTTCTACCCCAAGCGACCATTGAGTGTCAACCAATATTCATTTTAAATAATTTCCATCGTGTTTGCTTCGCATCAAGTGATAAAATACTTCTTATTCACCATCGTAACCGAAGAGTCGAAGCAACTTTTCTCACGAAAACCTACTCATTCCATAGTAACTACATCTTATTACATTTTGCAACAAAGTTCATTATAAAATCGATGCATCCATAATTCTCGCAGTACCCCGCACTTGTCAACAAAGTACTTTATAAAAAATACAGCATACAAACGAAAACACCGTTATCAATACAAATTACGATCCGGAAAGAGGATCGACGACCTGCGACAAACATCGCCAACGGGCTGAACTATAAAAAAAAAAAAAAAGTTAAGAAAAAAAAATTCACTCGTGTCGAGATACAGAAATCTCGTTTCACAATCGCGTGACTGAAACTTTAAACACGTATGGTCAGTGGACAATAATGAACATCGGTGATGTCCGTATCGAACGGGCTATCGTCGCATAGAAGCCGATATTCACGCGATCGTAATGTAGAAGAAGCTACGAAGCTACGGTAGCCACCTGGTGATCTCGTAATTTGTCTTCGCACCCCTATATTTTTGCGTATGTGCGTTGTTTCGCGCTATCATCAACCTCTTATTCTCTAATTACAGGAATTATTTAATTAATTATAGCAATCGCCGCTCGGTGGCTACGCATACGTATATACATATATATATATATATATGTATACGGATGCAACTTCCGAACGTCGCTTCGGGGTAGAAGAGAGAAATAAGGAATAGAGAGAAGATAAAGAGAGTTGGAATTAAGGCGTGTGCTGTGTTAGGACCTGTGGGAGAGCCTGTGGGAATACACGTCAGAAACCATCGAGATCTCTCGCGAAGGAACGCAACTTTTTCTTTTGCTCTTTTCTTTTTCGTTGTTTCCATTGTTTTTTTTTTTTTTTGTATTTTATTTCATTTTATTTTATTTTATTTTATTTTTACTCTGCCGCGTTCTCATGAGCAGTTCGACTCTCGCGACGTGCGAAAGGCTTCGGTTCGTCCTACCGTGGACGAGGGACCGGTCGTTAAAAAATCATTAATACCAAAAGGTTTGCGTATGGATTATTAATACACGAAGACTGAACTGTGCGTGGATTCGAGCCGGCCGGAGCAGCAACGCGCAACCAGTTCAAGGCATTAGTTAGTGTAATTTTTTCATTTCTTTCTGATGGTTTAATGTCTAATTAAATTATATACAATAGTAAAAAAACGAGCAAGCGGCAACGCTGCGAAAGCTGCTGAGAGAATTAATATTTTTCGATAGTGTGTGAAATTGGAAGTTAAAAATTCAGTTAACTTGACAATCCGATGATTTCACGCGTGGATGCGTAGTTTGAAGCCGATGTCGTGCCAGAGCATCCGGCATCGGACACGACTTGATACAGTTTGAATAGAATAACGTCAATATCATTGAATAAAATAAAATACAATGCGATAACAGAGATATTTTCGTAAAAGCAAAAATACTTCTGCCGGAATAAATCATCTTTGACAAGCGCGAAGTTTCAAGTTGACTGCTCGGTTATTATCCATGCTAATGGTTCTATTCGTGGATGCGAGTTTTGGGAGCCCATATTCGACACGAATTTGTACAATCAAGAAAAAAATTTTAATTGAATAAATTAAAATCTGGTAAGCAAGATACGCGAGTAAAATTAAAAATAGCAGAGACAATGGATGGACTTTGACAAGTGCAGAATTAAAAGTTAAAAGCCCAGTTACTGCACATTGTAGAGCATTGTAGAGCATTCCTTCATATTCACGTCTCCATTGGGAACCCATAAAATGAAATTTGCAGCTTTCTAATATTTTTCTCATTCTCACGAAGATTCCACCGAATCATTTACACGCGCTTTATTGTGTCATTTCGCCATTTTGGCATCATTTATTCGTTCTTACTGATGCATTTTTGATACTTAAAAAAAAACCCCAGATTGGTAACCAAATGCGATGTAACGACTTTTGTCACCTCGTCAGATAAAAACCGCAATGCTTTTCAGGCACTAGCGTTGCCATATCGCTCGATTCCTATAGCGCACGCGTGAATTTTAACTCGCTAGAGAGTGGGGGGAAATCGTCGCGAGTGTGGCAACGTCGCCAGAGACGAACCACCAACGAGTCCGGTCACCTCTTGAGGGAATCCCCGTATTTCGGCGTTTCTTCCATCCAATGATTTTTATTCTTCCATTCCAATCCTTTCATTCGATTCGAAAAAAATATAATTAATTTATAAAAGCTTCAATGGACAACCTCTAATTTTTTAAAAACAATTCCGTCAATAATTCACAAGTAAAAAAAATAACGATGGGCGCCGGGGATTCCCTCATATGGTGACCAATCTATGGGCAATCTGGTCTGCCAATCCATCGTCGAGCGAATTTATTAACTCTTACTTTGAAGTTGGATTTTGTTTATTCCCATTGAATTCCAATTTTACAATGTTTCAGGGGCAAACCAGCCTAATCTTTGTTCTTATCGGAATATTGACGTCTCTCCCCCTCTATCTCTCTCTCTCGCTCTCTCTCTCTCTGCTCTCCATTTCTTTGTCTTTCCCTGTCTTGTCGAAAACGAGCTTCCGAGAAGAACACAGCGAACGTTCGACTAGGAGCGACTACAAGCTCGTATAATTTTCTAGCGGCACGAGCATCGACGGAACAACATTTCTCGACTTGTTCGAGCATCTCGAGAACTTTATTCTCGTCGGTTGCGTTCTCGCGAGAAGGCCCCAGTCGGTCAGTAGTCGGCTCCGTCACGCCCAACGACCCAAGTTTCTCCGTCCTTCCTCGCGCTCTCGTCGTTCACGACGGCTGTCATTTTATTCTTATTTATTTATTTTTTTTTTTCATCTTATTTCATTGTTATTATTATTATTCATTATTATTATTATTATTTTTCCGAGAGTGTATGCGCGTAACAGGGCTTTGAGCGTTGATCGTCACGGCACATTCACGATGTATAATCCAAAGCGCGTACGCGAGGCGAGAGGAAAGTTCGATTCTCGAGATCGCTCTCCGGCTCGATATTCGTGCGGTGTTCATATATGCGGCTGAGATTTTATGTTTTGCGGTCCAAGGGGTTTTTTAAGGAGCGAGCCATCGCGAACTTTTGAATAAATTGATTTTTCTTCTCTTAAATATTTCGAAAGATGCATTTATCAGAAATATTGGCTGATTTTTAACGAGAAATTCGTACGATTGAATGTGTTACAACACAGTTGGGTTTATAGAATTCGATCATGGATTCATTGATGCGTTACGATGGGACGGAAATAACATAAATGTTTCGGAAAGATCTGAAGATAACTTTGTTGTAAAAAAAAAAATGCACATCTACTGCTTCACTTCGTTCAGTTCGTTATAGTAGTTTGCTCCCTTAAACGTTACGCGAATAACGAAATCTTTGGTTCGATGAACGTTTTTCTCCCTCGAGAAACAAAGTTGCATGGAATTATTTCAGTTGCCTGTTTTGTGAGCACACCGAATTCAAAAAGGTTTCTGACATCTCTGCGAAGCCCTGAAAACATGGTGAGGAGTTTTTGGGGTCGGTGTACAGAGAATATTCTTGAAAAGATGCTGTACAGACGGAGGGTGAGAAATACCATCGTAGCCCATCGAATTTCGAGCGAGAATCGAGCGAACAAAATTTTTTTTTTCCATTTTTTGAAACAGCAAAACTCGACGTAGGAATTACCGCGATGAATTTGTAAATAATGATATTCGTCAAATAATAGTTTAATTGGCGAAACGCGCAAAGATTTTGAACGAAATTCTTCACTTCTGGAGCATCTTCAATAAATTGAGCGATAATCCTACATTTATTCGCGCAAAAGAGGCCGATGGTCGAACGCGCGATCGCTTGCGGTGTCCCATCGATGAATTATTTATGATCGACCATCAAAACCTCCAATTATCGAACGTGTACGACCTTGCTGCGTTAACACGCTGCATTTATAATAAACATATGGCGGGCATTTCTTCCCCTATATTTTTTTCCTTTTACGGTTCTTTTTTTTTTTTTCATTTTCGCGACGAGAGTTTTGTGGCTTCGTCTCGAAACAGCGGTCGGTAGAGGCAGAAACTGGACGGTTTTTTACGCGCATTTTGTTGCGTCGAAGTTGCGCGAAAATTTTGGATTAGGTAGAAAAATATTTTTTAAACCGAATGATTTTAGGTAAGTAGGTAGAGGGAGACCGGGGCCAGCTGTGACATTTTTCGCGAAAATTTAAAATATCTTAAGATTCGCGGAGTATATTTACAATCAATTTTCTGCAATTTGTTAATTCGTCATTCTTTTATTTTTTGCAATTTTTATCGACTCGCGATTACTGCGGAAGGATTTTTGGAAATTCTGTCCTTCGAGAGGTGAATTTTTTTTTGTTTTAAAAAAATTTTATGAGCACGCCTATATCGCAGAAACCGGAAATGTCACAAACGTAAAACTAGATATTTGACCTTCGGTTAGAGATGGAGAAATCTGCGTTTCACCACTTTTCGAAAATACAGCGGAAGGTGCCGGAAACGGTGGATTCTTTTAAATTAACGCACGAAAATCGAAGATGTTAGAGGCATTGACAAAATCGTATTTTAAATCTTTGCTATAAAAACACTTAAAATTCCAAATTTCTTGCTCCCCAAACTCAGCAGACTTCAAGATACGGACAATTAATGTTTTTTTTCATCTGTTTAATTTTTTATTTTTCATTACAGCACGAATAATCGTCCGTTCCAAAAATAATTATTACATCAAAAAATCAACCCAAAAATTAGATTCCGTATAGTCTCGACAAAGAAACGAATGTTTTTGTCTTAAAATCATTGTCCCAAATCGCAAAATCCACGCGAGTGAAGCTGCGGGCTCAGCTAATAGAAAAAATAAAAAGAAAATGAAATTGAATTTGTTTTTATCACTTTTATTCAATGAAAACAAATAAAATAAAAAGAAAAAGATTAATGAATGTTTTTTTAATTCCTGATTCATTGTTTTCTCGTTCCTTTTTTTTCGTTGAAATTTACGACACGCGTGGGTACCCGAAGATAATTGTTTGTATAATTCGTAATTACCTACCTGAAGAAGTCGTTCCTGCAGAATATTTTGGACTCTCTGGAAAAACATTTTTCCTGCAATTCCATGCCGCAATCGCAGCATCTAACGCAATCAGCGTGCCAAACACGTTCCAGCACTTTGAAAAAGAATTTGTCCAATATCGGCTTCTTGCATCCCGCGCATGACATCAGCATCGCCAATCCGCACCTTCCTGATTGTTTTCAACGATTCGTTCGGGAACAATGAAACAATAAAAAAACAAATATCACGTCAATTAATCATTTCGTCAAAAAGAAATAATGAACAAGAACAAACATTAATTTTCGTTCAATGTTTCGGATTTTTAAATTCAGTAAATAGTCTAAATGACAACTTATTCTGAACCGTACTGATTCGTCTGACAATCGGTACTCATTTTTTCGTGAACGACATTTTGGGCTATTTCTTGGTCGATTTTTTTACTCCATTTTTTCGGCTAATCAATTTTGTTGTTCGTTGTGGCAGAGAAATAACAGAGTTTTGTAAAATTGGATATTTTTAATTGTTTGTGAAGCAAATGAAAGAATTGAAAAAATAGTTTCGTTTGTTGGAAATTGAAAGCAATAATTTATATTAAAAATTCATAATTTTTAAGACAACAATGAAACAATTTTTATGATTAAAATCTGGTTCATTATTAGATTAAAAATACTGGCAGGGAAGCCTCGGATCAATTTTGACACATCCAACGCTTCGCTTCAGTCAATGTTTCACAATCTCGGATGTTTCTGGCGTCATTGTACGCATTACATTTGATTCCATCAATAATATCATGAATTAAGTTATAGTTTTATCTACTGGCTGATACAAAATTCAACACCGAATTGTCAATAAGTCTTTTCATACAAAAAAAAATCGCAAAATAAAAAAAACCACGATCGACTGTGTAATAGGCGGTATTTCACATGAATTGAGATGTATCTTGTCATCATATTTACGACCTTATCGGACTTTCAAAATTAATTTGAACCTCAGCGAGCCAAATCACCGCAGATTGATATAATAAGCTTCGGCCGAATTCCGATCTCTTCGCACCCTAAAATCCGTCAACAAATTCAACAACTCACTCAACGATGTAAATCGCAATTTTTTTTATCCTTTCAGCCATGCGCCGGATTATTCTCACACGCGCAACGATTCAATTCTATTTCGTCTTCTCGCAACTTACATTCACAAACCCAACACTTTTTTTACGAACAATTTCTTTTCCGCACCAACCCAAAACATTCCAGCGTCGAACAATTATATTCGTTGACACACATTAACATTTCTTCAAAATTCCTAAGCCAATACTAAACTCAAAACAAAAAAAATTCAATAAATAATAATAGAAAAAAGAAAAACATCAAAAAATTTTTAATCTGCGAATTTTCAACAAAATAAATTTCGTTGGCAAACGAATTTTCCATCGCGAATGTAGATACAACATTTATCCACGAAATTCTCTTCCATTTCCAGTTTTATTGCGTCAGATAAATATACTATATCGATCGATAAGAACGAATCAAAATTCAAGTCAGAGACGAGATTGCTCGACGCTCGATATTATTATTAGGGAAATAAATATTGGATAAATATATGCATGTACGTATATATGTTATCGGACAAACGTAACCATGCGCAACTTGCTCCTACCCCGCGAATTACAATCCCCGGATGAGGAGAAGATCGAGTTTGCGCCGTGACAATAATATAGCGCCAGGGGTGGAAAAGTTACCCACAGTTGGACGGCGCGAAGTGAGACAGGTGGATGTACCACGAAAAATGTGAAATGCCAAATCCCGACGACGTACAATATCACGTTACGTGCCAATATCTATCGAATTATCGATTACTCGAGGTAAGATGATTTTTAAAAGTCGAATTAACGGGAATATAGATTTTTTTAAAAATAAAAATATGTATTTGTGTTTCTTTTTTAAATTTTTAATTTTGCAATTAACCGAGAATTTAATGATTTGAATACATATTAGAGTAGATAAGTGGCATAAGAAAGTCGATGTCAATTGAAACCAATAAAGAAAAATAAAAAAATAAAAAATGCGTCTTTTATCAAATACAGAATAAATAAATTAATGTTGTATTAAAATAATATTCTATGTCCGATGGTTCGTTTGATACGTCCATGATTGCGGTTAAGAATTGTTTTTAAAACGTACAGATGGATCTGGTGATATCTTTTTATTTATTCTTGAATCATAATTTTTTTCCTTTCGTAAAATCAGCAAATGAAAACATTTATTCAGCGAAAATAATGAAGAATGCTGTTATGAGTAAATCCGTAGAGCATGTTAGGCCTCGCACGATTGAAAAGCGAGCGATAAATACTCGAAATCGAACTACCAGTCAAAATTTGCGATCACAGGTTTAAAAAAATCGAAAATTAGGGGGAAATTGCCAAAAGTCAATGAAACTCTCTCTACGGAATGCAGATCAATTCGACATTACCGACAATTCACGTGAATAAAACGTATTTCCGCCAACCAGGACGATACCGTCGCTTGCCTTCGAAGACTTTACGAAAACCCGTTTATTTTGTTTTCTTCGTTGCTTTTAATCATCTCTTAATGACAAAATCGACAACCGCACGGTACTTAATTCAATTGTCTCGGATATGTGCATTTCGCCACCGAAATGTCGTCGGTAATCCGTTGCATATCAACGCCAATAATTAACCTCGTATTAAGCTCCCATAAATCTATCGCAACAAACCGAAAATTAATTCAATGGTTCCTCAACGCATTCTAATTTTCTATTCAACAATAATGATAATCATATCGTCATTAACGAATAATAATTCTTCGTAGAATCGTTAGTTTTGCCACTCAGTATGGCCTCAAACGCTTCGAAAACCATATGATGGAGAAAATAAAAATTCAGTAGTCAATCAGGGATTATTCCAAAAACAGAGCAAGAGTAGTCCTAGCGGACGGAAATTTCCCTGGGGAAGTCAGCCCCTATTTTACTTTTTTTCGTTGAAAAAATATGCACCATCGATCCTTTCAACAGGTCACAAGTTAAATATTAATATTAATAATAAAAATAATAATAATAATAACAACAACAACAAGAATAAACGAATGAATAATTAAAAACGAAACAAAACAATTCCTAGTTAATTACCATTAGGTATACGACATTACAATGTATCGTCGCGAAAGATTTGAAATAAAATTATTTTAAAAAAACGCAAACCCTTCCCGATTTGACAAAGAAAAATATTGTTAATTGTCCATGCGTGTGTGTGTGTGTTTTACGTCAATTACCTCTCTTACCTATATGATGAGCCTGGGTGACAGGCAGTGGAGCGCAGCAAGGAGCCCCGAGGGTAGCTTCCCTTATCCGAGGGTTGATACCCGCCGTACCGATCCCAGGGGCCCCTCCCCCGGTCCCGGTGGCCCCGTAGCCCTCCACCTCCCCAGCCGCGGCCGCGGCAGCCCCCGTGCCCACTCTCTCGATTCCGCTAACGGGAGCACCGCCGGGCCCACCTTCCTGCACGGGCCCGTATCGGCCGAACGGTCCCGAGGGCCCCAGTGCACCCACTTTTACTGCAGTTTAAGTCCTGAAGCACCTGTAACGCGACCACCACCGCAACGACCTGCCGCCGCGCTTTGGCCAACGGCCCTAACGCCGCACCACAACGCGCCTATGCACCACGCACGATTCTCACAACAACAACAACAACAACAACAACAGCAAAACAACAACAATAAACAACAAACAACAACAAATAACAAACAACACACCAACGAAACGAAGGTTGTTTATCGCGTTTCGTTGCACGGATTTGTTTTTTTCATTTGACCTTCGGGATTTCCCGTATTATGTTTACAGTACGAATCGGTCAACCCCTAAAACGTCGCTGGCTGATAATCACCGTAGAACTTGTTTTTTGTACGCGTACATGGGATTTATTTGTTTGTATTTATTCTTGCGTTTTTTATCAGTGCAGTTTTTACGGCGAGGGTAGGGTTTTCACACTGCGTTACCGATTGTTCGGTAATGAACGAGGACGTTCGGTCTCGAGGTAGAACGTTTGTTTTTCGAAAAGAATAAACCGTAGAATTGTGCGTTTACGAGTCGACGGAGCTAATAGCGGAGCTGTCGAACGTTTCAAATTTCGCGATCGTAAGATCTATCGCCGAAGGATCGGTAAAACTCGGTTGTTCGAACACGTGACAATCACCGGTGGGTAAACATCGATCGTAGAAATCCAAAATGTCGCCATCGTTGCGATCCGATCGTTACGAATCGACATAACCGATTGACAACCGAGCCGTTTGTTTATTCGTTCGTTTTTTCACGTTCTCGCACTTTGATCCACCACCCTCGTCGGAAAAATCAGGCACCGAATGATCCCCCAACGTTCGCATCCAATCCTCTTCGCGTTTTTTTCCACTCTTCCTTCGACGTTCTTCACCCGAAAATCCGCTCTTAAAAGCTTCGAATCGTCACTCGCGCACCGTCGCCGAACAATCGTCCATACGTCAAACCACCCTCGCGACCCTTCCGCGTCCTTCGATCAAGCGTTATTCACCTTGGAACCGACGAACAACAAAAACAACGAACGAACTTTTGGAAAAACACCGGTTCGAAGGTCAAACGTTTTGACCGGAACCGTCGGTGATTGGGTGAATCAACGTGAATGTCAAGTGTAGGACGTTTGGATAAACACGCGCGGCTCTCGAGGTTCGCCAAACGACTGAGAAGCTACCTGCGGTAACGTTTCGAGACCCCCACCATGAAAATTTCACGGGACCGCTGCCACGGTGGCTTCGCGAGGCCGCGCCTTTTTCCCCCCTGCGAATAAGCCCGGGGTTACGCCCTCGTGGCCGTGTTTCCAAGCTCGTCGAATCGCCATTGGACGATCGAACGAAAAGTGGGTGTAGTCGGGTTTCCACCCTGAGGGGAAAATAGCCGAGGAATGGCTGCGATAACGCGGTTACGGGGGGTGGGGATCGGTAACGTGGGGATCGGATTTCTCGTGCGTTTCCAAACACTCGGACGAACGGTGCCGCCTCGTGACTGGCCGGCTATCGATCTTTCGCCAAGGCGGTACAACCCTTCCATCCCCTTCCGCGCCTTCGCGGCGGTACGAAATTTCGAAAGATCGTTCCATCGTGGGCTGCAACGCGGCTTCTCGTGCGAATTCTTCGGTCCAACGGGTTGAAACGTACGCGCGATGCAGCGCTACCACACGTGCAGCCGGGGGTTTGACCGATGCCACAGGTCTCTCTTGACACGGGTGAAAAATATGTGTGAAAGAGTAATGTTTATGTGTCGTTTTATTTATGGTGTAGGGGAATTGTTGTATCACGTGTGGAGAATTGCGTACGATTTTGGGGAGAATTGATGCGGAGATGTTGATATGAATGATAGGAGAATTTGATGACGGTGTGTTGTTTGGGTTGTAATGGAGATGGGAATGATTGAATCGATTTGAGAGCTTGGATTGAGAATTGATGGGTGAATTGGATGAAGCTGGTGTTTAGATTATATGTGAATTGTATATAGGCGGTGCATAGTTTATGTATGAATGATTATTTATATTTCTAGATGTGGCATGTAGTTGATACATATATTGTAGATATATAGACGGCGGTTTATGTATAAATTTTACATAGACGGTATCAAGTTGATGTACGGAATGTTTGGAGATTGCATAGAGCCTGTATACATGAACAGATGTATGTCATGCTTCATAGATACATATATCCACGTATACATTCTTGTTACATGTATTTTTAATTTATTTGATGTTTTTTTTTTCACTTGGGAGGAAAATTTCCCTTCCTCTCCGTGTATCTTCCCGTCGTCGTTATCGCAATATCGTCGTCGAAGTGCTCCATCAACGTTTGCTGTCAAATTTCTGTTTGTACAGTGTTTCATGCATTAAAAATGCATTGAACTGCGATTATTACTTTCGATAGTGGAGATAGTTATTTTACAATGTCTTGGAATGTAGAAGATACGCGCAGCTTCGATTTTTCGAAATATCGAAGGAGCCATCGTTGTTTAATAATCATCGCGATATCTACAGAGCAAAAGGCAATTATTTCGGGTCGAATAGCTTACTGGTACAAGAATAAATCGTGATGTTGCGGTGAGTCGTTTGTACCCAAATAGCCGATCGATCACTGATCGAAACCATTTTTGTTTGATAGGTGCTTACTTCGATATGCAGAAAATAAAATCGAAACTATTAGGATTTATGTTCTTCTGATTTCATCAGGCATTTTTCTGTTTTGGTTGTAGTTTTATAACATTTTCTTTATTTCTATTCAGTCATCTGTATATTTGGCTGTTATATTCGTTCACTCATTTATTCATTCATTGAGTCATTAATTAATTAATTAAAGTTATTTTTTTTTCTTTACCGCGATGGATTCTAAAATAGGAACGATATTGATCCAAGATATATGTAATCATTGAATCAAATAAATCTATAACACATTTCATAGGCCAAGGAGAGCCTCAAACGACGTATCTTTGTCTTTTATACAATCCTTTTCGTTCCCGCAATCGCGTTCCATTATATAATTGGTCTTCTTCGTTCCTATTTTTTTATAATTTCGGTATTAGTGGTTAACATATAATAATAATAGCTTATTATTTCTCTGCTCGGAAATTTGCATCAATAGACTGCTCGTCGGTCTGATTATTAACTGGCATTACTACTGACAGAAAACGACGTTGCCGACCGAACTACGTCTCAGTCGGTATTGTCACAGCTTGATGTTTTCACTTACGGATCGTCGATAAGTGAACAACGTCGGAAGGTAATGAACATACCGTTGAAATAAAAACATCGTGATAAATGTTTCGGCGGCAGGTTTTGAAGCATTCTGTTATTACCAACAACGTTCAAGAAATATTCGAATTTTCCAATGTTCCAACACATCACTCCTCAACGACATGCAACCCCTCAAGAGGAAGGGCTACTGCTCGGTCGGTAACCGAAAACTGTAATGTATTTTTTGGGGCCCCAATTGTTCTGCCGAATAAAACTTGGTATCGTAGATCTACGGCACAAAATTTTGCGGTCAACCGTTCTCATCTTTGATCCGAGATATTAATTGTGGCGACAAACAACGGTTTGCCATTATTGCAGCTATCTCTCTCGCACTCACCGATGTATCACATCGCCTTAAAACGCGCCGGAAAACATTGTTGGGAAGGAAAAAAATCTCGTAAACGCTTAACGAATTTTATTTCAGTGAAAATTCGACTTTGGTGTGTCCATTGGCTGAAAATTTATGTACATTTACAAACTATGAGATGGGTAAATGCTTATAACATAATAATATCACCCGGAATGTGAAAAGGCTTTTTGCGCTGAACACTCGTGGCTTTGCGAAGCCTAATATCCATTGATTTGTACTAGAAACTGAGCGAAGAATGTTTTTCTCGCTGTTATCTACTTGATCGCATCCTCCGACGGTTCTCGAGTCGGATGATATCCCGTCCACTGTCTATACGAGACGTTCATCGTCTCTTCGACCGCCAGATCTATCGGACGAATTATAATGGGAATCGAAAGCAATCCTACGATCGTCGATATCCACGGACCCTTGTAGACTTTGCGTCTTTTCTGTATGAAATTCGTGACCGCACAAATTCTGTTTATGATCAAACCCGGCACGATGACGGATGCGAAACTCTGCCACAGTAGAGTATCGGCGGTGGACAGTAGAATTCGTTTGTATCGCCCTTTCGAAGTGTCTTTCTATGAGAACGAAATCAATTATTCGAAATATCGTTGAACGTTTAATGAAAAAGCTGACAGCCGCAAATAGCGATAAGCTCATTGAGTTATTTCGAAAAATATTTGTAACCGAATTAAGAATCATCGTAAAATTGTAATTGTTAGGAAAAATTAACGGGATAGTTTTATTTCATGCAATTTTGTCTTGAGAATTCAAACGATAAAATGGAAAATAGTGTTCGTAACAGATTGGAAGATGAAGAGGAAGATAGAACCGCCAGTTTAAGCTGTAAATTTTTTTTTTCTTATAATAGTTCCACATGCCGACGACGAGGATTCACCGTTTTCATGATAAAAAAATACACGACAGTATAAAAGATCTGAAATTCACTTGGAAGAATCGTGAACGGAATGATTGATCTGTAAAGTGATCATATCCAATGCCAAGATCATACTACGGTCATCGTCAAAGCGCAAGACATCAAAAACACTCATTTCTACAAGTATTCGCTCTAAAAATATTGTGCGATTCTTTCTTTCATCTTATCCGGCAAGATAAAAATACTAAAAAAAATGTAGCAAAGTGTTGTGCATTTTTACCACGTTAACATCTTCACCTCGTAAACTTTATTCCCTTTGTGAATCGTATCGGCCAGTACGTAACCGCTGGCTAGGACGTAGCTGAGCCGAACGATGGATTTTGGTACGATACCTCTGAAGGCTTCACCGACCTCATTGGTGTAGCCTGAATATAGAATAAAAAAATATTCACCAAAACATCGGCTGTGAATCGTTCTGATAATCTCGAGAAGATGAGGAATTATCGAAGAAGTGTCATTACCCAAGTATCTCACGGGCGTATCACGATAAAGATCGACTTCGTCTTGACTTATTTTCATCGTTGAACCTTTTTTCGTTTCGTCAAAATTGGTCTTTATTTATTTCTGCGATATAACCTCAAATTATCGACGAATTGCTCAAAGTCGTTTGATCAGGGCAAAATCAGGTAGGATCAGGAAGGTTAGGTATAGGAGAAAAAAGACCGATTTTCATGGAACAGCGAGTCTTGCGTCACGATTTGAGACGAGACAAATATAGTACCAATTTTGACGTGTAGAGAGCGCAACGATATATGTGTGAGACAGACGCCTGCTGCATCTATCGAAGCCTGCGAATAGGCAACCCGCCTTGCTTCGCTGCATGTAAAAAAGAGGAAACCCGGCGCACGATGGCAGGGAGCGGCTTCAGTGCCTACCACTGATTTTAAGGTGGCAGATAAGACGTTTTTTCCCGAGAAAATTACAAGGAAATAAATAAAAATGATTATTTCACTTATTGGCATATTTACTGTCGCCACTAGTTATAGATTTTTCTTACGGCAAGTCGTCCTGCCGGAAAAATCGATTGAAATTAGCGTTGTAAGTGAAAATAATTCCTTCATCGCAATCGCATCTTCGACCCAGTCCTCACCCTTGCCTCACCTTCGCCAATTGAATAACGAAATAAAACCGCAATATGACTACGATTATTTCACTTATTTATTCGCCAATTGAATAACTAAATAAAACCGCAATATAACTACGATTATTTAACTTATTTATTCGTTTTCACATCGTGAAAAGTTATTATGTAAAATCGCTTGCTACAAACTTTACATACAGCATACATTCTTAACTCGGTCCGAATCGGACCGTCGATGTAATCAATCATCAACTCGAGAGATCTTTCGCGACAATCCATCACAATTTTTTCATTTTTCAAAATAATCATTAAAAATCAATCGTTACACCGATTCTTACATTTCCAGACAAACTCTTCATCCAAACACATCACTTAAAGAAATAATAATACAAAAAAAAAAAAAAAAAAAAAAAAAAGAATACAATTAGCATTCGTTGCATATCAGCGTGTACGATTGAACAAGCGCGAATAAAATGAGTATTCTCGCAGGATTGCGAAATTTACAACCTCGACTTTTTTTTAAAATCGTTTATTTTTTCATCGATCCGTTTTTTTTCATTCCTCCCCACAAATTAACGTCACTCGTCTTGATTCAACTTGACTCGAATAAATATTCTATCTAGCTGGCATCTTTTTTCTCACTATAATCATTATTATTATTTTTTTTTCAAAATTCAATCTCGCAATACAGACGCCCGCGAAACGAGCCGAAATCGCGAGATTCAATCGTAAAAACGAAATACTTTCGGTATCTTCGAAACGATTCGCCAGTGCACGAATGATTCCTCCGCATCGTTGTTTATTACACCGGCCACGTAAACGCTAAAATTTCCGAACAATTTCGACCCTCTCGTCCACCCCAATCAGGCAACGTTCGAACAATAAAAATAAAAAATAAAAAATAAAAATACCTTTCAAACTACTATTGTGAGATCATCGAGATATAAATATTTTGTCAAAAACGATAGCTCGCCCAAAATTATCGTTTTTTCCTCTTCTCCAAACCCTCATTCATGATTGTTACGTCGTTAAAGCCGACGTAAACGATTTTCTCACCTTTCCTCTCATAATCGTCAAACAAAAAAAAAAAAACCGTTCTTCCGTTCGATCCAAACAATTATTATAATTTTTTTTTTCACGTAACTTTCGTTTCCTTCTTCATTTTTTTTTCCTGCACAAGTTTAACATCGGTCACGTGAAGATTGTGCACACTTCGAGCGGCAAATTTAATGATACTTTGAGTGGAAACTTGCGTGGTGTGTCGCAAATCCAAACGTTTGAGCGCTTTGCATCTCGCCAAATGATCCAAACTCGCTTCGGTGAGTAATCGACAACTCGACAAATTCAACGAAACAAGATTGTTCAAAGCGTGAGCCGGTGACGTAGTCAATTGTGCGACACCCGCGTCGGTCAAACGTCCGCAAGACGAGAGATCAAGAATTTCCACGTGTGGAAGATGCTGGGCTACGTAACGCAAAGCAATATCGGTTATATCGCAACCAGCCAGTGATAAACTTTTCAAATATTTGAGCCTCGATGTTTTGTCGATGAGTCCAGGCCTGGAATCATTGGGTGGACTTAACATTTCACGAAGACTAAAATCATTCAGACCCGAAACGTGACTGAGATCAAGATTTATCAACGGTGGACAGATGCAAGATCGTAAAACGCAAACGTTCGACCATGAGCAACCTTGCAGCGATAAATTGCGTAGTTGTGACAATCTGCCGAGTAACCAAGCCAATTGACGTTTCGTAACGTCCGACCAATCTAGACGAAGACTTTCCGGTTGTCTGCGAGCGATTCCGGTGAGATGTGAAGCCGTTAAATGAGCGTGTGACATGTCCAAACGACGCCAAAGTTTCGGTTCTATGCTGTATTGAGCCCAAATTCGACAGACCGAAGCGCATCTAGCCAAATCTCGACGGTTCAGGTAACGAAAAATGGCGAGAAGAACGGTTTTGTCGTGGACGAGGGGTTGTCCGACGTGATCGTTTCGATGAACGGCCGGGAGTTGAGCCGGTCTCACGACGACGTGAGGACGTTTGAGAACTTTGTTGCTGGAATTCGTCAATTGTCCGGCTAATTGACTTCTCATCGCACTTCTGTGTTCACCTTCGGCTGGTTCACGCTCGTTCCAAGTCTGAAAATTGGTGATTTTGTGATTGGAAGGGCGAAAAAGAGGGTGGGGATTTAAATTTGGAGACTGATCCAGGCGTTGATAGGTCGATGGATCGAGTGGAAATGGTGAGGGAATGAATTGTAAAGAATCGACGTGGATGAGGATGATGATGAATCGATGGATCGAAATCTTGACTACGTACCTGGATTATATTGAGGGATGTGTTAGGGTGGCTCGAAAAAGAAATTTTTTTTGGTTTTGAATGGTAAGCATTTACTACAGATTATCTTGCATTCGTAGAATTGATTTTTTGAGTTTTTCTATTTGGTTAAGGGGTTACATACACTTGTAATTTAAAAAAAATCGAACAGCATCAAATCGAATTATTAGAAGCTGCCAACGATGCGAACGGATTATTATATGGCCCTGGAATAGATGACTCCATGTAAGTTGAAAAAAAAACGAAATTTACCACATGTAAAACGCTTTTGAAACTTTAAACGCGTTTTTCTCAAAACTATGTTTTCAAAATCGGTGATCAAGATTTCTCGAAAACGGCTGAACCGATCAGTCTCAAATTTTAACACAACCTTTTTAACTAGATTTTTTAGTAATTAATCGAAGATTTTTTTTCTCCGATAAATACTTTCCTTTTATAAACAATTTAAGGCTTAAATTTTCGTTCAAAATCGCGTCTTTTATTTTGAGAAGTCGCCATTTTGTCAAAAATTATTTTTTCGCTAATTCTTTCGATTAAATACTAGATAATGTATTATATTAACGAAATTTATTTGGTTTTTTCATTTCAGGGAAAAACATGAAGTTTTCATTTTAAAAAATCATAGCTCCGCGAAATTCATAGCTGCGTTGATCACTTAAGTTCCATTTGAAAATTCTTAACAAAATCGCTTGAATCAGTCTGGCATGCAGACCCTTGGAATTCAATTGCAACTTCCGTCGATGGTTTAAAAAACTGAATTGCTTACGATCTAAAATATAAACTCATTTTTCAAATGCCATTTTAAGCGATTTTTGAAGAGCTTTCAAATGGAACTTACGAGATCGACGTAGCTATAAAATTCGCGGAGCTATGATTTTTTGAATGGAAACTTCATGTTCTTACAGTGTCAATTAATCAAATGAAAAAATTTTAAAAAATCGTGGACGACCCCTAAAAATTGTCGGAACGGTTTAATCTTTGAGCAGAATTCTACGGATGCAAGATACTTTGTAGTGAATGATTACCATTTGAAGTAGGACATTTTTTTTTTATTTCCAGCCACCCTAATATCTATACCTAGTCGAGATTTTTGATCCGTCCAAATATTTTCATTCCGAACGATGTAAATTCGGTATATTGATTTTTGGAGCGTTTTAATTCTACGTATTGAACTGTTCGAAACTTTGATGAGTCGAAATTTCGATCGATACTCGAAAACGATGAGAACCGACCTCATTGGGATCCGGTCTTGGTCTTTTGCTCGGCGTCGTTGCCCTCTCCGAGTCGGTGGTAGGCGCCGAGGAAGCGGCGCTCGAGACCGAAACCTTGCGGGCTCGTGTTTTGCCCTGACGATGTCGAGAATCGAGATTACGTCCGCTTTCGCAGCAAACCGGACATTCCCAACTGTTGGGAACGTCCTCGCTCACCGCCAGACTCTGCGAGTCAACGCCCACGCATTCGGGATGAGCGATGTCGAAGCAGACGGAACATTCCATGAGGCTCGAGGCTGTGCCGGGGGTTGGTTTTCCTGTCGCGACAATGGAAAAATGTTGATGCGATTGTTCGATATCCGAAGCTCGAATTAACGTTCGTTATTAACGAATGGATAATGATTTTTGAGGACATTGAGGGAAGAAAAAAGTAAATTTAGTAAAGAAATAAATACAGTGAACAAAAGGAAATTTAGAAAAGAAAAAAGTAAATTTAAAAAATAATTAATACAATTTAAAAAAAAAGTAAATTTGAAAAAGAAAAAAGTAAATTTAAAAAATAAATAAATACATTTAAAAAAAAGTAAATTTAAAATAGAAAAAAGTAAATTTAAAACAGGTAAAAGTAAATTTTAATAAGAACGAAGTAAATTCAACAGAGAAAGAAGTATCTAAATTTAAAAAAGAGAAAAGTAAATTTAAAAAAGAAAAAAGTAAATTCAAAAAAGAAAGAACCAAATTTAAAAAAGAAAGAAGCACATGTAGAAAAGGAAAAAGTAAATTTAAAAAAGAAAAAAGTAAATTTAAAAAAGAAAAAAATAAATTTAAGGAAGAAAAAAGTAAATTTAAAAAAGAAAAAAATAAATATCAAAAAGAAAAAAGTAAACTTAAAAAAGAAAGTAAATATGAAAAAGAAAGTAAATTTATAAAAGAACAAAGTAAATTCAAAAGAGAAAGTATCTAAATTTAAAAAAGAAATAAGCAAATTTAAAAAAGAAAGAAGCACATGTAGAAAAGGAAAAAGTAAATTTTAAAAAGAAAAAAGTAAATTTAAAGAAGAGAAAAGTAAATTTAAAAAAGAAAAAAAAAATTTAAGAAAGAGAAAAGTAAATTTAAAAAAGAAAAAAATAAATATCAAAAAGAAAAAAGTAAACTTAAAAAAGAAAGTAAATTTATAAAAGAACAAAGTAAATTTATAAAAAAACAAAGTAAATTCAAAAGAGAAAGTAAAATTAAAAAAGAAAGTAAATTTAAAAACGAAAGTAAATTTAAAATGAAAAAAAGTGATTTAAAAACGAAAAACAATTTTTTACCCATAAGCGAAGACGGCTGTTGACCCCAACCGTCCAATCTGCAGACTTTGCAAGCCGCGGTGACGGGCAACATCGGCCTCAGACACTGTCGCATCAAGCAAGTCTGTTTGGCCCTTCCGCTACCTCCAAATTTCACCATGTCCTGACAATAAGCGCACTCGCCGCAGTCCGTTCTCGTGCAAGCTTCGCATTTCTTGCAACGAGTTCGCCTTCTTCTGGGATAACTCGATTTCGCTTCGGTCTTCTCGGTCGCGTTGCCGGGCTGCAACTTCGCCGTGTAACTTTTTTTCGATATTCTCAGCCGCTCCTGCAGATGATATCGAGCATTTCCAGTCTGACACGTTGCGATAATCCATCGAATTTTATTATTATCATCGTTCCGACGGATTTCCACGAAACTTCGGAGTGACCCACGGAAAACGGACGGTACTTTTTATCAAAAAGTGTCGACGAAAAGTCCGTCGCACTACCAAATATTATCACGATCGTCGCGAGGGGTGAAATCCACCCCGTAAATTTTCAGAAAACAACAGTGAGCGAACTAACCGTCCGAAATGGCCAAAAAAATTACAAAACATGCTTCGAACATTCCAAACGATGTACGAAAAATTTATTTGTGAAAAATAAAATGGCAACACGTTGAAAAAAATTCATAAAGCGACAAAAACGAAAACAAAAACCGTCGACTAGTGAGAGAAATAAAACTCGTCCGTTTTCCGTGGGTCGCCATGTACAAATGCAAGGTTCCGAGGAACTAATTACCCGCTCGGCTATCGTCAATGGTGGAGGTGGTGGCAAAATTGGGAGTCCCGTGATCGCAGCTTCGGGACTGTCGTGTCTGTGCTTCATCACGAGACAACGAACGTCGTGTATGAGAGCCACCGGATCTTTTATCAATTCGGGCACGTTTTTTTTCGTCGACGGCAACGAATGCAGGTACATTACGATGGATTTCAAACCGTGAAGCTCGAACGGGGTCAGATGAGAATAAGAATTTGAATTTTCGTTGAGCGAATGTTGACGCTGAGCTTCGGGAATATCCAAATGACTGCGGTACAACAGAACGTGAACGTACCTCTCTAAAACGTACCTATTGTCGTGGAAACGTGAGAGAAAAATTAGTAGCGGTTATGGAATTACGGGACGATCGTAATCGAGACGAGACTGGGAAGAAGGTTGCGATTTTTTGCATTGAAATTGGATGTGGATGGATTTTTTGGGCGTTTTTTGTGATCGAGTTGGAATCGAAGTCGTTTGGAGTAAATTGAAAGACGCTCCGACGAGGTTTTAAGGGGTTGTATCTTGTTTTAGCATCTAGAATTTACGTGAGTGCCTGACGGTAATTAATACTGCATGGTTTATTTTAATAAACTTATGTCAACGTGGCTAGAAAAAATCACGGCAATCCCTTAATTTCCTCGCAAAAAAAAAACGATAATTAACGCTCCTTGATGAATCAATAATTAAGCTTCGAGGCAAGCGTTTCGCTGCAAATACCTCGCCAAGTGTAAAAAAAAATCCTCAACATTTTTCTAGTCTCGACGTCTAATGAACTTATGTCGACATGGCTAGAAAAAATCACGAAAATCCCTCAATTTTCCCGAAAAAAAAAAAAGACATATAACCCCTTAATGAATCAATAATTAAGGTTCTAGGCAAGTGTTTCACTGCAAATACCTCGCCAAGTGTAAAAAAAATACTCAACATTTTTCTAGTCTCGACGTCTAATAAACTTATGTCGACATGGCTAGAAAAAATCACGAAAATCCCTAAATTTTCCCGAAAAAAAAAAAACTACATACAACCCCTTTATCGAAATCCTCAAAATTTTCCCAGTCTCGACGTGATTCGATCGAAAAACCTTCGCAAAAAAAAAAAAATAAATAAAAACCACATTCGCACCATAACATTTCCGTGAAGAACGGATAACGAAATTTTTGTGGTACTTTCGTGTGTTCCTCGACTTGTGCGACTTTGAGCTGTTTCTCGATGCCAAAACTGTGCAAAAAATTGCCACCGAAAACGAGAGAATCCTGAGGCGTGTAAACCGCGTGAATCCAACCGGTTGGTATGAAGAGTGTCATTCCAGCTGTCAAACTTATGCGACCGCAACGATCGACCATGTCACCAAAAAACACATCCGACTGTTTACCGCTTAGAACCCATTCTTGATAGAGCGCAAGATTTTTTTCCGTAGGTGGTATGAGCCAAAATATTTTGCCACCCCGTAGAATGTGATACCAAACGCTCGTGCCACCGAAGTCAACGTGAAAATCGGTGTAACAACCTTTCACGGACATGAGACAATATTTTTGTACCTTGGGGTACATCATGTCCTCCAGTAGATTGGTGGATTCTACCTGGGCGTCTTTGAGGTGTCGAGGCCAAACCACGTCGACCCAATCGACCTGTCTAACCACGCTTGGCGATTGAACATAATTTTCCAGCTTCGTGTGACTGAATTCCAAGGATATTACGTTGAGCAGACGTTCTTTTTTGGGATCTTCGTAATATCGCTGCCATTCTTTCATGCTCATGTCCTCGTTCTTTTGCGTATTTACGTCCATGACGTCGACGATTCTTTTGGATCCTGCGAAGATCGATGGGATTATTGTTGTGTTGAGAAATGATCGAGCGATGCATATGGACAAATGATAATTGTACAGCGCAGTGAGCTGGAGGATGATTTGAGTTGCGACAAGGAGTAAAAATTGTCAAGGCAAGCAAAAATATAAGGAATCTTATTTTTGTTTCAACAAAAAACAGTGGACGCGCTCGGTTTACCCTCCGGACCACAGATTTACGATACGAAAATTAGTATAATTACCGACGCAAGTCCTAACGTCGTTGACGCTAAAATTCGAGCTCGGTACTCGTAACCCGAGGCCCGTCTTGTCTCTGAACAGAAGCGGAATGGCAAGGCCGTGTTTCTGCAAATAAACCATGCTCAATTCGTTTCCACTCATCTCTCTGAAAAGACCGGAAAATTTGTCCAAGTTGTATCTGTCGCAATCGATCTTTTCGTCCAGCTTAAACGTTCTTCGGCCTTCTATGTCCTCGTCTCCGATCGTCCAATCGTCCGAATACAACTTTCGCGTTCTTTCCCGCTAAAAAAATTGAATATTTCTTTCCATTTTCTCACTTTCACCATTCGATTTTTTATTGTTTTTTTTTCAACCTAACCTCGAAATATTCGAAAAGTCGACGCAAAAAACTTTTTGAACACAACTCGAATCAATCGTTGCTATGTTTTAAAAAGATCTTATTTTCCTCGCTTTATTCGTTTTTTTTGTTTTCTTTTGGGTTAGTCAATTTTTTTATTATCACGAGAATTTTTCATTGTTTATAACCTAACCTCGAAATATTCAAAAGTCAACAACGACAACAAGTTTCGAACAATGCAATAAAAAACAATCGAGTTGCTTGATTTGAGAAATGTTTTGATTTCTATTATTTTCTACTTTTATAAACTTTTTTCTTTATTTTGATGAACATTGTTTACCAATCGACGCGTTCTGGGCGCCGAGGTGGTGCTTTCATCAGCCATTGCGGACACGCTGTCAGAAACGTATGTGACACAATAATTTCATCGAAGTCTGCCACAACTCCTCTCTTCTCGTACGAGTCTTTCTCCCTTCGCTTCGTACCCTTGACGATATTTTCTATCGCTTTACGTACATGTCACGCGTCTAAACAAAAACGTTTTTGATAAATATTAAGGAGTTTTATTTTATCACACTCTCGAACCAGCGAAACGTCGTCGCCATTTTTTTTCCGTCGACAGGGTTACAAAGCTTCAAAAACGAAAATGTCACCATATTAATCATCACTGGGCCTCTGGTTCTTTTTTCTTCTTCGGGGTCGTCGAGTTGGTCAAACTGATTGACGCGCGGGAAATTCGAATGCGCGCGGAATAAAGACGATTTTTCGTTTCGGTAGCGACGAGTTTGATCGATAAACGTTGGGTTCGTAGGTGAGAATTGTCGGCAATTGCAATTGCATCGCGTAGCTGGGAATGACAATGGCTCCGTTGAGAAAAACGGATAAACTTCTTCATTGTGCGATCATCACGGAGGATACTCAGAAAGCTGTGTCGGAATATTTTCGATCGAAAGCGGAAGATTGTCGAACGAAGTAATAAAAAAAACCCAACTTTTTGTTGTTATCATAATTAATTTGAATTCGAATATATTTAAAACGATGTTTTCGCTTCTTCGTGGAGGAATTTATGTGATGGTGGACAAAAATTGCCTTGGAAATTTTCGTGAAAACATGTTAAAACTATGTTAAAAATATAATTCGAAAATATTGTCGAAGAAGCGATTTTCTTTTACAAAAATATTCAAGCATTAACGCCTGCAGAAGCTGTTATCTCACAAGCGACCGTTTTGAATGCATAAATTTATAACTGCTAAATTATCTATTGGCAAATTCTGGAATAATTCCTGTATCCATCTATCGAGAACTCAAATTTCCTCGAATTTTGGGGATTGCTGAGAATTTAATCAGGGAGATCTCAATTATGTTTGTCCCCTTCAGGAAGTATCCGGAATGGGACGTGGCACGATCAGACCCAGCAGCAGATCTGGTGCGGGCTCTTCGGGAACTCAGAATCGCCGAGACCGAGCTCGAAGCCAAAAGATTGGACGAGGAAGTCAAACGTCGCATCCTTAATCAGCAGTGGACCGAACTAAGACACAACGAGGAACTTTTGCGACAATCTTTCATTAAATTCAACAAATTTGTAAAAGAAAACAACGATAAGCGAGAAAGAGCACAGATAAAAATTAGCGAAGAGAAGGAACGTCGAGCCAAGTGTCAGGAACAAGTAAACATTTTCCGGCTGTTCGTTAAAAAATAAAATTCATCGATTATTTTTATTCGTCGCAGTTCATTCGATAATTTTTCCGATTTCGCAGATAGAAGAATTGAAAAAACAACTCGAATACATTATAAACGTGCGCGACAAAATGCGAGAGTATGTCAATCGTTACAAAATGTATCAAAATTATTTGGAAAAAGTTGTCAACGAAACTGGAGAATTTCAAAATCTTGGAGAAATTTTTGACCGATACGAGAGTTTGGTTGAGTCGAGAATAGCCCTGGCTCATCATCAGGATGAAAATCTCGAAGCTCTGGAGGACACCGGCATGGAAATGGTTAACAATAAATACATATATCGTGTGTGATTGCTTGATAAATTTCCGCATTTTTCGTATGTTATTTTTTCCCCAAATTTTCTGATTTGTTAGGTAAATAGCAAAAAAAAAGGACTTGCGAATGCATAAATATTTTTCGAGCCACCCTAATAATAAATATGGGTTTACTCCACCCAACAATTCACAAAATTCCGAAATACAAAATATAATCCGAAACCGCAGGAATTTCTCGCACAACCGAATATAATTTTTTTTTTAACGTGTGAGTACAAGTAAAATAATAAAAACAATTATTTTCTTGCAGCGCCGTATGACCGAGGCGAAAGGCCAAATGCTCGGAGATCTGAACAACAAATTAACGACTCTTCAGAGCAGATACGAGCGTGCCAAGTCTCAGGCTCTCGAGTGGGAAACTGCGGTTGGAAAGATAAAAGCGGGTGCAGCCGCGAAAAATTTGGAGCTAAGTCAGGTTAAATCCGCGTGTTGGAACATGTACAGACAGTTGTGCAAGAGAAAAGGATTTCCCATCGAGGTTGACCGCGACGACGTGGAGAATCAGCTGTCTCACATAAAAAGTACCATACTCGAGCTCAAGAGAATCGTCAAGCTGGCAAAGAAAAAAACTACCTGAAATTTACAACCACGAAAACTAGGAAAAAAAATCAAAATTCAAGGAGACTCTCATAGATCACCATTTGTACTCATTTTTATTCATTCAACGACGATCCACTAAAAGACATAACAAATACCTGGGTTTCGTTATTCAACGATAGAACGACGAAATTAATAGAAAAATGTATAAATAAATAAAAATGTTACGATTCGTAGACCGTCGAAAATAATCGCTACTGATAGCGTTTTTGCATGATTTTCCGAGCTGCTGGCAAGTGACAACCGGAAACATTGTGAAGAAGCTCCAGATAATCGTCCGAAAGTCGTATCTCGAGCTTTTCCGCGGCCTCGTCTCTCGTCAACGGCACATCGAGATTCTCGGACACATATTCCATTTCTTCTTTCTCGACGCATCTATTATTTTTTTTTTTCACGTTTGTTTTCGGTGAACGCAGAATGGAAATGAAAGAAGGAGAGGAAATTAATCGATAAAAGTATTGACAAGGGATTGTATTTACGAGGATTGGATTTACGAGGGGACTCACAGGGGACAGGGTTGAGTGGGAGCCAGACGGGGAGATCCGGGTACTCGCAAACGCGGTTTCTTCTCTTCGTCCAGGCGCATCGTTTCGGGTTTGGTTACACCGTCGATCCAATGTACTTTGTTGAACATATCGGTGATGCGTTTTTCGATCAATCCGAGATAAAGCATGACGTTGTTCGTCGTTACGCGAGTATTGTCGCCGAGCAGAGCGAGAATCGGGGAATTGTCGCAACGAACCGATCCAAAAAGCGTCTCGATGCCTCCGAGCAGTTTGTCAACGAGATCGTTGCACTTCAAGAGGTTAACATTATTATAGAATTATTTCAATAATAAAAATAATAATAATATTTATTATTATAATATTATTATTATTAATAATATTTATTATTATTATTTGTTTAATATAAAATTATGATCATTATTATATTATTCGAATTTGAGATCTCAACTGGCTCGGTGATTCAGCTATAACTCGCAACTATTATTATGATCATTATTATTATATTAGTAATAATAATAACAATTATTATTATTATTAATAGTATTATATCAGTAATAATAATAATAATTTATTATTTATTATTAATAGTATTATATCAGTAATAATAATAATAATAATTTATTATTTATTATTATTAATATTATTATGTAATAATAATTATTACTAATATAATAATAATAATTTATTATTTATTATTATTATTACTGATATAATAATAATAATAATAATAATAATAATAATAGTTGCGACCTATAGCTGAATCGCCGAGCCAGGTGAGATCCCAAATTCGAAGAAAATAATAATGATAATGATTTTTTATTTAAAAAATAATAATAAAAATAAAGATATTATTATTATTATTTTATACTTATAATAATAATGATAATAGCAATAACAGTTTGGCGCTGCAGCCGAATATCCGAGTCAGTTGAGACGTAAAATTCGTAGGAAATAATAAAATCTAAAAAGAGCGGAAATGGTCCAGTCGTTGTACTTGCCTCGACAAGATTATTTTCAGCTGCGTCGGCGAGAAGAGTCTGTTCCTCCAGCTGTGCCGTTATTCTCTCGAGGGTCTCAGCCTGCTGGTCACCCCGGTGTACGTTCAAGGCACGTGCCTCGTCGATCGCCGATCTCAGCTGTGCAACGCGCGCCTGTAATCCTTGAAGTTCGTCGTTCAGTTCGTTCACGTAACTGAATAGAGCAAAATTTTCTTCTTCCTGTTTGACGAAGTGAGAAGCGAGTTTGTCGATGTCTTCTTCACCTGTGGGGTGGGGAAGAAGTTTGAAATTCGAATTTTCAGCATCGATGTCAATGGAATTGTTTCGTATTGATTGGAGGTTACCAACGGGGGTGTTAATAGCAAATAAAATTAATACCAACCCGTAAATTGTTTCACGAGATTCAATATTTGCGTGTAAACCGCAATTTTGTTCTGTGTTTCCTCTCTTTTCGCGTTGAGCTCGTCGTCCTTTCTCGCGTTTAGATCAGCCATTTGTCGGTATTGGCCTTTGACACCGAGAAACTCTTGCAGCTTCAGTTCGTTGTCCAACGTACGTTGCAGTTCGCACATTTCCGACGTGTGACCTTTCAAATCTCTCGCGCCTCTGCGAATAATTTTCGTTAATTAATCCAGCCGAATTACGAACGAGGAGCAAAAAATGTTGTTAGAACTATCACGTCCAAACCTTTCGCGAAGAGCGTTAATTTTGTTGAGTTCTTCGTCTCTTTGATTGAAGGTGATGGTGGCCTGCTCGATGAGATCGTTGATTATCATTTTTCCGGTATTCAGTTGACCGATCATTTTCGCCCAGAGCATATTGAATTGCGCTCGTTCTTTGAGAAGACCGTCGATTTTCGATCTCAATTGTGCATTTTCCGCCACGACGAGATTGAATCTCTTGGTAGCGACTTCCAAACGATTTTCCAGAATCGAAACGAATCGTTGTTGCTTGACCATTATTTCTTTGGACTGCGAATCCGTGCGAACCTTCATTTTCAGAGCTGTGACCTCTTTTGAAACCTATTGCGGGATATGTTAGAGAAATTAAAGGGCCTAGACTTGATATCGAGAAAAAAAAAGAATTTTTTCTTAATTTTCCAAGTTTACACGTTCGAGTTTACAAATAGATAAATTTTGGGAATTATTATCTCAGAAACTATTCGTTCAATTTTGTCCAAATTTGTTTTATTCGAAAGTTAACACGTTGAGGTATGCTGACAAATTTTTTTATGAATATATGTCGACTGGGAACGCTGCTGTCATGGCCGGCGTAAAAAATGTCGCTCGCTCACACGTAGGATTTTTGTCCCACTTAATTATTGTTTTTCATGAAGCCAGAGTGGTCGGAAATTAACGTTGAAAAATGAATGTAAAGTTGCAACAATTTGAACAATTTATTTTCAAAAAATCTCACGTTGCAAAGGACGTAATCCATTACATTTTGCGAATTTTTCTGAAATTATTGTTTCGGATCAACCGGCTGCATGTAATTTTGGGGACCGCAGATCGTCCGAGCGAGGGACATTTTTTACGCCGGCCGTGACAGCAGCGCTCCCAGTCGACATATATTTATTAAAAAAATAGTCAGCATACTTCAACAATTATTCTTTCGAACAAAACAAACTTGGATAAAATCGAACAAATAGTTGTTGAGATAATAATTCCAAAAATTTACCCATTTTTTTCGCTTTCTCCTCGGATGCGGATTCCAACTGCGTGTAACCCCTTAACGCGTTTCACGCGAAACGTCCGATTGTTCGTTGCACGTTCGTCGTTCGTACGCGTATTACTTCTAATTATAATAGTTGTTAGCATCGAATACCTTAACGATCTGCTCGTTCAATTCGTTGATCTGCTGTCTCTCGTTCTCAATCATTTCCATGTACTTTGTTCGTTTAACGAGAAGACATTTGAGCTTCTCGTCCATCGCCTCGTCCTTACGAGTGTTCGAATCCGATTTGGCGCTTCTTATAGCCAACACGAGATCCGTTTTTTCCATCTCCAAACGATAAATCATATTCTGCTGATTGCGAAGTTCGTTTCTCGCGTCTTCGGCGTATCCGACTCTGTCGTTCTCCATCATTCTGTACTGCCTCTTGAGTCTCGACAATTCGGCCTCCGCCATTGTCTCCAGCTCCGCCTCGTCCTGGACCGGCTGCATCTGTCTATACGCCATCCTGCTCGTGTGTTTTTTTTTCGTCTCGTCTCTTTTTTTCTTTTTTAACTTTCGCGCGTCGCCGAACGAACGTGAATTCGTTCACGGGTTTCCGGTCGTAGAAGACGTCCGGAATTATGGGGTTGTCACTCTTCTTCCGGTATCATTTTCTCGTATCCGGTCGATCTATTGTTCGAACGAAATAATCGATTGAATCAATTATTCAACGTCGAAAAGTAAATACGAGCACGATTTGTTTTTTTCTTTGATTATCGTTTTTTCGAGCTAATTTCTATTCGTCAATTCACGAATACTTGAGTAAACTTTTCTACCTGATAAAAATATGATAATCAATCGATTGCAGCGCTATATTCAACTCTTCAAAATCTATCTCATGAGTAATAAGTAATTGGTTATCTAAGAGATACATCCAATTAATTCAAAATTTATTTCTAAACAATTAGAAAACCCAAAAATTTATTTCCAGTGTTTCCACAATAAATGCAAGAATGTAAATTAAAACAAAAAAAAAGAAACTAACCTGATATCTAAATTATTTCAATTTGCATGAACCGCCGATCTTCTAAATACGTATTTCGAGAACCATCAATCGTGCGCGCGCAGATGCCGAGCCGGAAGCTTATCGATGACGTTACTTATCAAGTCCTGGCACGAGTTTCACGCGTCCATCGTTCTTTTCTCTTCTTTCGTTTCTGGTTTCCGGAAAAACATCGACGTTTTTTTTTCCCTCTCATCGATCCGCGTAATATTCGATCCGTGAGATGAAAAATATGTTTGACAGTTGAGACATCTGTTATTTATTTTTTGTTTTGTATATGCTGCGCCCGTGGAGTCGCGTTGTTTACCGACAACCTGACAACCCCCAAGCAACATGGCGGACTCTGTCGGAGACAACGTTCTCGTCGTGTCCGGAATAATCGTTCATCAACGGCGGCAACGTGCCAGCTGGGCTTTTACAACCAAACCGAAGATACAACACTCCAACACATCCAAACCTACCCTCCACTTTTCTGATTTCCGGTTGCCACGCGTCGACGAATCCAACCCACAAAACCTCCGTCGGCCAAACGTACACGATTCTCCGGCATAGCGTAACACGTACAAAATATACACGTGTATACATATATACATAATTATATGTACTTGACACTTTGGTGATTGTGTATTTGTGACCGTTGCCTGGGAAACCTTGAACGCTGAAGCACGCTAGAGCTTCCGTGCCGCCGATCTTTCGCAACCCTGCAGCTAAGCATGGTTAAGCACTGATACGGCGTTAGATGGTTCCATGGACGACGGAATGCGGCTGAACGTCAGATGGGCCGTCGATAACAGCTGCATAGCCATCACGCGCGAGACAAAGATGAAGAAGTGGAGCGGAGAGCGATAGGGGATTTGGGAATATAAACCTCTTTGTATCGCTGTTTTTCGTACACCTTAAGTGCAAAGTGTCGAATCGACCCGAGGGTTTGGAAAAATGGAAAATATCATCCTGAGAATCTGGAAAAATTTGGGGATGAAGCTCGAGGTTTCTACTTTGGGATGAAATTTTGAAATATGAAGTTTCCGGAATTTATTCAGTATTCAAATAACAATAAACGAATGAACTCGTGGAACTTTGGAATTTTAGTCCGGGTCAAATTGACACAGCAATAACATTGGGAGATTATAAAATTACGAACAGAGTCTTCCGTAATTGTCAATAATATTGCTACTCATCCGAGAAATTTATTCATAAATGAATTTTGCCGAAAACGATCAAAGTGATAAGAAGTTATAAGAAGATTGATAACACATGATTTTTCTAACTCATCGGCCGATTTACGAAAGAATTCATCATAAACGAAGTTCCCCCTCTTCGCCCGATCAATCGTAACGTGATAATCGGGACAATTTATTTACATTTACTCCGGCGACGCGAATGTCGTCCGATAAATTTTCCGTATAATTATGAAATTCCATGCGAAACATTTTTCCGAACAAGCGGTAAAGTCTGATGGATTTCACAAACGAGCAGACGTGACAAAAGTATTATCGCAGGTGTTGTTGCGATAACGGGGCGTTATTAACGACGTTGTAGCATAACCTCGATTCAATATCAACGATAACAGAACTAATGTAACTATTACGTGGATATGATGCCGAAAAACGTGAACGTATGAGTTTTGACGCGTGAAGAAATATATATGTATTTATCACAGCAGCTTGTCTTGTTTGAACAAATAGATTGTTGTATCCTTTATTTTAGTGGGATACAGTGTCCTTACTTTTATTTGTAAAATGTGTTTTTTTTAAATTAAATATGTTTTTCAAACATTTATGACCTTGTCATTTTTAGTACACTCAAGTTTAACCGAGCGAAAGCGGATAGAACGCGGTTTACCCGGGTAAACCTAGGTTTCATCGTTTATCTAACTTTACCCGTAACATATACACTGCTGCCAGAAACTATCAGCCCACTTATCGCGGGCGTAAAGCTTTATTAAAAATTAAAAAAGCTTTATTAAAAATTAAAAAAGCTTTATTAAAATGAATTATTTTTAAAATCTTCTTATTCGCTGTGATCGAGGCTTCCCCACCTAAAATCGTTATTTCTCGAAAACTTTCGATTTTACGGATCGAAAAATTTCAGGAAAACTCAACAAAACAAAACAACGAAAATAACAATAACAACAGTAACAAAAAAATACAACATGAGTGTTGTCGATTTTTTTAACGGCAAAACGGTGGACTTATTTGGGTCTGCCTCCAAAATGGATTTATTTGGCTGGGTTAATCTCATTTATCTAAAATTTCAGAGAAATGTCAAAAAACTTCGGTCGATTCGTAAAATATTTTGAAAACTTCAGAACGATCGTAATCTGAATTTTCCGAAAAGAAAATTGACTTATTCGGTTTTGCGTCCAAACCACGGATAAATTTCGAGCCAACGAGCAGGTTGATGTATGCTGGATTGGAGAAGACGCGATAAAAATGATTATCGTGGGTGGTAAGTGCGATAGCGAACGAATTTCCGATAGTGCGTTTATTTACGACGTGACGTGGAACGAACGTCGATCGCGTGGTTTCATTTTTGCACGTGTATCGGCACGAGCGTGGGAGAGACGAATTACCGTCGATGACGCACGTCAGTACCTGTGCGATTGTTTTGTTAAAATTATCAAGATGTAACGTGTTCGGTTGAGGGACCGTTCAAGTGTGACGAGCCTGAAAAATGTCGTTTTTCATGAATTTTATTTTTAATAAACAATCTTAAAAGTTCAACTGGATTTTCTTTCTGTTTTTCAAAATTATTTATGCCTTATACGAAAAAATATTGGAAACATTTTCATTCTATTGAAAAAAAAAATGTTTTTGATTGCATGATTTCTCGAAAAAAATGCTGGTCAAGTTGTGACGAGCCTGAAAAAGGCCGATTTCCATGAATTTCATTTAAAATAAACAATCTTAACAATTCATCTGGATTCTTTCTGTTTTTCAAAATTATTTATGCCTCATACAAACAAATATTCGAAACATTTTTATTCTATGTTTCAAAAAATGTTCTTGATTGCATGATTCCTCGAAAAAATTATGCTTGGTTGGAAAAGGTCCTGCTTTTCTAAAAGTTCTCTCAAACAAAAGATTATACGAATTATTAATCACTACAAAAAACCTTAAAGCGCCATGGAAGGTATTTTGCGTTTGCAACAAATCAATAAATTAGTCGCCATTAAAAAATTACGTTTCGAGCTGTTTATAACAAATGTTTACAACGAATTAACCAATTTTGACACTAACGGGTTGACAACCCGTCTTCCAAAACCCTCGCCTTGTTGTCATCAATACACACGTTTCGAAAGAAACTTGATTAAATCCCCAAACACGAGATTTTATTGATAACAACCGTATATACGAAAGCAATCAACGTAGCCGAGTCTCTACAATATCCCTACAATAATTCCGGATTGTTTATTACGATCCCAAAATGAAATTCTCCAAATTTTACACCTAAATGATCCATCGAACCAAATACGACGATGTAAGAGAGGGGGATGGAGAACGCGGGCGATATCAGACGGAGATAGAGCGAGAGCGAGGGGTGACGAGGACGGGGGGAGCAGGTCGGAAAGGTAAGGTTCCAGGGGACGAGTATCGGCCGTGGTTACCTTGCAGGTAGCGTAGTCTGGCGTAGTCTGGCCGCACTCTTCGTGAGTCGTCGTCGTCCCCGTCCCCATCAGCCTCCTCGTGCATTGTCCAGTGTCATTGCTACCGCAATAACCATGCGGATGTAATAAAGACAATCTCGTCTATCAAACAACAACAACCAAAAAATCCATCCGCATCCACTTGCACCCCCTAATCGCTAATCGACATCGAACGTGCCATAGCGAGGACGATGAATTAATAAAAAATTCGCGGTTCGAAGCGGAGTAGTTTCGGAGTGAAAACGAAATTTGTGGAATAAATTCATTCGTCGTGGAGTGAGAAGTCGAGAGGAGGTATAGGAAAGGTGAAACACGGAGGTCGGGTTCTGTTCGTCGGTGTTTCAACCGAATTTTGCTACAGTGCGGTTTTATAATGCCGTGGCCGATGGTGGAGTAAGGCCGAGCGAGAAAGAACGAAAGTCATAGCAGTGGAGGTGGTGAAGGTGGTGGTGGTGGTGGCGGCGCGGTTCTCTCGTGTGGCAGTTGTTCGTCTCCGTCTTTCTCTCTCTCGCTCTCTCTCTCTCTCGATCGTTTTACTTCTTTCTCACTTTTCCGAAAGAGAATGGTGGTGGGAGTCAGCCGTTCCGGGAGCAGAGCACGCCAACGTATTCCGTAATATTTATTTTTCAGTGCCTGGCGTTTGTGTGCGATCGCTCACTGAGTCACTACCTGGCGGAGCTCGCGGGTGCTTCGTACCTCGACAATTTGCACACCTTTGTTGTTATCTTCACTGCAAATTGAGTTCGATAAATTGTCAAATTACGGTTTTTTTTTTTTTTCGTTTGTTCAATTTCGTGATCCGTCGAGGATTTTCGTTTGGGAGATCGAGATTTTGATTGGATTGAGGAAGAAGATTGTCAATGCAGTGAAGTGAGGATTGATAATGATTATAATGGCCGGGCGTGGAATTTTGAAGTTTGGCGGTCGAAGTTGAAACACGAAAAAAAAAATATGAGTACCCGCCGCGCGTAATCGCGTATTCGAAGGACCGAGGATCGAGAGCCACTGCGCGTTCAAGGATAAAAAATCAATTTCGAAATACCAAATACGATAAAACGAGTGCTCACGTGTGAAAGTGTTTTTTTTTTGTTATCGTCGTTTTTTCTTCTCAATATTTTCGAATAAACATACGTTTTCTCGATTTACGAGTGAATCGTGGATCGACGGAAAAAATTTATCTTCGCCATTTCGCAGTCGCGACGACGAGTTTCGTCGATGGAATCGCGTTTGTCGAGGATACGCGAGAATTCGAAAGAAAAACGATGAAACGAACGAAGTACGGGGACGTTTTTGTCGCTGATGAGAAAATCGGTTAACCTCGGGTGGAGGGCACGAGAGGGCGCGATCGATGCGGATTCTCGGAGGTTTCGTTTTCAACCCGGCAATCGATCACGTTCGAGTAACCAACGTGTTTCAACGATTAACAACTGATCAAACGATAACAAAATAATTTAACAAACGCGTGAACATATTTTTTTCTTGTTCTCTGTTTTTTGTACGTGCGTGGGTGTGTGTGTGTGTTTTTTTTTTCATTGTACTTTATTCGCAAAGATCTTCGTTGAGAAGTACGGAGGCTGGTACTCGAGATACAACGGATGAGTTTTGAATCAACGGTCTACTGTTACCTTTTGTACGTTGAAGCACCGAAGCTTCCGAGTGGGCCGCCCGCAGTGCGTGTGCACGAGACGGCGGGTTTACCCGAGTTCGCAAACTATCCGTGACTTCCGGTCTCGTTATATTTTTTTTTTCTTTCTTTTCTCGTTCTTCTTCTCGTTCCTCCGCAGTCCCAATTCCAGGTGAGCCTGAGCGAGACCGGTCAGGGCCTACATCCATACGATCGACCCACGCGAAACAATTTCGCAAATCCTGGATCGTATTGTTTTGCAGAAAATTTTCACGAGATCGTCGGAACAAAAAAATAAAAAACGGAATCAACGAAAAATTGAGGAAGAAGCGAGCCTTTGAGGGTTTCGCAAGCGATTGGAGTGGATTTTTTGTGGCAGAGGCCGAGCAATGTCCGGTGAAGAATCTCGAACGTGCGTTCTACGATGTTCGGTAATAAGCGTCAATTGTCGTACTTGTATCGGATTATCGGACACGTTTAATCGGTCGTCCGATCGACCGCGGAATTAATCAACGTTTTCGCGAGTCTTGCGGCCATCGTTTGTCTTTTCTCGTGCGGAAACGTAATTCCGTTTCCTTTTGTAAAATCCGGGCGACGATCGATCTGTTTTATAGATCGATCGCATTGTATTATTCGATACGTCGTCGATGAAAATGTTCATTGACAGATTTAACACGACTGTGTGCGAAATAAAAAAATGTATTGTGTTTGAAAACTCGATCCGCCCCGAGAAAAAGAAACGAAGAGACGAATATCGACCGGAAGTGGGCTGTTGAGTCTTCGCGTGCACCTGTCGATGCATTTTTTCCGCCACAAATCGATAAACATTACGGAGTTCGGTGTATAATAGCGCGGTAAAGCGATTTTAAGTGAAGAAAAAAAGAGAGAAAATCGTCGGGATTGGCGATAATTCCCGATAAGTTCGAAAATGTTGCCTAGAAAAGAAAACAACGGTAACGTGGAGCCTTACGCGTTGGAGGATATGATATCGGACCTTCAGGCGCGTAGAAATTCCCTCGATCATGACGACACCGGCGGCGATCCCATAGAACAGCTCAAACAACGCGAAAGGGATCTCGTGCTCGCTGCCGAACTTGGCAAGGCTCTGCTCGAGAGGAATCAAGAATTGACGCGACAAAGCGCGTCTCTTACCGAGGAGTATGCGACCAAGCTTGAGGTGAGTTGACAAGAAAAAAGTGTTCGCGCATTGCACTTAAGATCTTGATGGATGAATATAAAAAAAACGCCTCAAATTCTTGAAAATTTGGGCAATGACAGTTCTCGATAGAATAATTATACGTGAATTATTTCAGAATTTTCCTCTTGATAAATCAGTAGTTATAAATTGATGAATTTAATACGGTTGTGGGAAAACAGTTCGTGCAGACGTTAATGGTTGCAAAACGAATGGAACTAAATGGCCGTAAATTCTGAAAAAATGATATCATTAAGATTTAGGATCAACAGATTGATTGTGCTTAGTTTGGAGTGAATCGACCGAGTAATTGTCGAGAAATTAATTGAAGCAATGAGGAGGATTGCATGAAACAGTTGAAACGGTTGTACAGTCACTGACAAAACATCAGTCTTATTATTATTATTATTAAGAGTGGTAAATCACAACACGATCTAGACTCGTTAATCCACGATCTGATCTAACTTTTTGCCCGACCGTTCGTCCAGCAAGGCTCTAAACGTCGTTTTGTCGAAGGCCTTCGGGAATAAGACTGTATAATCATGCAATAAGGCGATAGGCGATTCGGACAATGGATAAATATTCTAAGCTTTCACTACTGCCAAGCTATTCACAATTTTCGTTGCAACATCGAATTATCCGAAATTATAGACTTCGAATTCAATAAAAACATGATCGATGGTTTGCCTGAACGAGTGCCGCCATATCGCTTTGTCCTGCATCTTGCAGGCCTCGGAAGCTGCTTTGTCTTTTAATTTCGAGCGAAACAACGATGGTGGAAGGTGTACGACGCGTTCTGTCACCGCGGTTGAGCCGCCATTAGTCGGATTAGCGGTCACCTACCCGCTTGACCCTTCGGACGCTGGCGGAACGGTCCGTTGGCCGAGAGGTCATGGATCCGAAAACCCGTGACCTTCCGTAGAAACATCAGGTGCGCTTCGAAAACCCCCGAAGTCCCCGGCAACGATTTTCCCGCCATTTTCCATAGATCCATCCGCGAATATGACGCAGCGGCGAGCGTAAAATTTGCAAACGTTACAGTCGTAACCGAGATTTTTTTTTAATTTTGAAACGTCGTCAAATCGGAGTGGCGGCGCGAATCATCTCGAAAATTACAGATTTCACGAAAATCATTCGGCTTCGCACGAGTGCAAAGTTTGAGGGCTGCAGGTCGATGCGTTCTTGCGTTACAAGCATTTGAACGTTGCGGCATTATTACGTGCGCATGCGCTGTCTAGAATAACGTTTTTCTTTTAATTTTTTGAACATTTTTTTGACAGAAAAATCCAGATAACAATTTTTTTCACGGTTTTCGATTTGAACGAGTAAAAAAAAAAGTCAGTAGTCGCATTGACCGTAAGTTTCCGTGACTAACTCAACTCATTGCCTTCGCGTCATCGATATCTCACAACTACTCGTTAACCATTGCTAATTTATCGCCATTAATCTCACGTCCTGACCGTCGCTTACGTAATCACCACCGTCCGTCGTCATTTCATCCAAATGATTCATTCGGAATCCTCCAAAACACTTCCGTCATCCCTTTTGCGCTATTATAATTGCGGATAATCAATTTTTCTCAAAATAATAAACAAAACACTACACTTATAGTAAAAACTAAACTAAAAACGTAAAAACACAATAAAAACTCCATTGTTTTTCCTTCATTTCCGAACGTTCCGACATTGATCAATCGGGCGGCTAATTATAAAAAATCCGTTGAACGCGTTATTGTAGGGTCAAAGTTGGGTGCTGCACCGCGATGCTCTGAATTCGCACGATCGCATCATAGTTGGGCAATTTCTCGTGGACGTTCGCACGTTCCACATAATAACAGTTTCCACCATAAAAAACGAGCGTACGAGCCTTACAATACCACGTGAAGAAAAAAGAAAAAAGAAAAGAAAAGAAACGAAAAGAAAAGAAAAGAAAAACACGTTGTATGTAAACACACGTGGGTGTGTGCTTGGGATAACGTTTATGTGTGTAACGCGAGCAATGAGATTCGTCGAGACGTTTCGTGCCGTGATATTTTCGCTGGTTGAATCTTCACTCGAGTTTACGGTAAACGCGTGTACAATAGAACCGAACAGTGTCGAAGTAACAGTAGCGGCCCACGCGGGAGGATCACGAAGCGTGATTGCGGGGCTTGAGGCGACGGTGATGGAGCCTCCGAACGTTCCACGGAAAGCCACGAAAGCGTGGAAAACACAAACACTTGGGCAACATTGCTCGAAAAGACAATACCCGGCACCACGCTCTGCCTGCCTTTCCGTGATTTTAATTGTCACCTATTCGTTGACCTCCATAATCGTAATCTTCCCGCGTCCGACATTCGTCCGACGAAACGAGTGTTTCGTTGTCTTGATTTGGGATGCGAGGTTTCTTATCGGATATCAGACGATACGGTGGTGGATCTCGAGGGTGCATGAATTATTATCGTTCCCGAGAGTTCATTTTTTTTTCCAACCCTTCACCGTCGCACTGCCGAATAATATCGAGGTTGTTATACCGGGTGGGTTCCACTCGGTCTGTTTTACAAAAACGATTGAGAGAAAACTAACCGTTCGAAGGGGTTAAAAAAATTATAGGACATGCTTTGGATATTCTAGATGATGTGTGGAGAGTTTATTTTTGAAAAATAAAATTTCAATATGCTTAGAAAAATTCGTGATGAGAAAAAGAGATGAGGAAGGAAAGGAAAACCGTGGGTTTTGATCGGTCGTGATTGATCGACGGGTGATTTCTCCCCAGGGTGGCAATGAAGGGTTAAAATTATGCGGTGAACGTCCGTCCGTTTCTCTGGGATTGTTACGACCGCGTGGGTGACGTCTGAATCCTCTCGAAGTATTGTTCTTTGCCAGGTTGACCGCTCCGATGAAGTACGAGAACGAGACGAAACGAGTGATTTCGAAATTATTATTCGATTGAGCGTTCCTTTGACATTTCTTCTACATAATATTTTATTGTATTTTGAATTCGTGAGAGTTCCTGAGAGTCCAATGAAGGAGGTAGAAAGATGGCATCTCAACCCTAAATCGTTCCAAATATGATTCTAATTATGTTAGATTGAGAGTCGGACGTCTGTTTCTTTCATATCGTAACAATAGCGGGGCAAATAATCGTATATTAAAGTTGTCATTCAAACGAGCTTTAATTAAAAATAACATTCATCGCCCATAAAATTAAAAAAATCACCGCCAGTTGGTGTTTGGAAATTTTTTCGTGCCATTGTATTTGAAATTCTCGAAGATCGAGTCTACCAAAGAACGTACAGAAATGGCGTCCGCGCCCCAAATCGCGCCAAATACGTATCTGATTATGTTGTGATGATAGTCCGAACGCCGACAAAAGAAAAGAAAACAAAAAGATTGATTTTACTTTCTTCGGAATTAATATCGAAATGGTAGAAGAATTAATGTTTTGAACACATTTGCGGAGGTTTTAGTCTCATTTGTGAAGCTCTCATGAACAACCGAAAGCAACTCGAGCGTGACTCGTTCGTGCTCTCGAATCTAGTTTACTACGGGCGCTCGACTATGCAGTACGAGCAATAATAGCAACATGGTATACCGTATATGATGCGTATATATCTAGCAGGCAGCCACATGTGCCGCAGCGTGTATCGGTCGCCACTGGTCACCGCGATAAGAGTTTCGTAACCTAGCAATATATTGTTGGCTGTACATCGCGCGAATCATTTGATAAACTTCAGGAACGCGGATCGAACGATTGATTCGTCGTAATAAGAAATATCAAAACTCGGTGTCTCTGAAATTTTCAATCTTATGTCCTATCGAAACTTATGCGGGCAATAATAATGATTTGAGGATTGAAATAAAAATTCTTGCAAGCTTGAAATATAGTTTTGGTTTTCTTATTTCACTTTTCTGAGGTTAATGTTGAGCGGTGTGGTAGGTTATCGCAATAAAATTGTAATTATCGTCGATATTCTTTTTTTTTTTAGTGATAAATCTTCAATCCATTATTTAGTTGTATGAATTATTTTAGGAGTCCGTAGTCAACAACAAATAAGGAACCCTTATTTCTGCATGTCACAGGCCTTATATATTATCTCTTATCTGTTAAGATAAAATTTGTAATAAGCGATTAGACAGATGACTCAAAAACAGAAATAATCCAATTTTTGACAAAATACATTTTTTTAAACGCAGTTTTTAAATAGTATTTCCAATGAAAACTTCAAGGAACATTTCAGCATGAACAGTTTATGAAAAATTCGAAAACAACCTTTTTTCGGAATCAAGCAAATTTGTCCCAAAATAATTGCTCTTGATACTTATTGCAAAAAGTGAAAGAGAATATTAGCGAGGATGGCTACGGAACCCCATCCGGTTCGTCACCAACGCGTTCTCCACCCGTCCGTCCGTTGTACCGTTGGGAGAACGTTCTTGAAAGGTAATTCACGAAATTGCTGTAAAAGCGGCGTTGAATTAATAATAACGTGCTGGAAGAATAAAATGTAATGTTTTATTTCGCAGCACGGAAGCTGCATAGTCACAATACGAGCGCCAGCGTATGTCACGCGTTGTTAAACTTGCGCTTTCCAATTGCGAATATATGGTCGCAAGGGTGATGAACTATATATATATATATATATATATAGGTTCTGCACGGGGCTGGTGATTAATTGCGGCTAGTGATAATACGCTACGTACAGCGTCGATCTCATTAGCCCGTAAATTAAAAACACAAGAGAACCGCGAAAATGTACTCCGCTTACGAAATTCGCACATTTGTGAGATAAAAATTGAATTAAAAAATTCGGGAGTACAATGAGAATCGTACTTATGTACACTTGTGTTGCTCGGACGTCCGTGCGTCGACTTCGCGTTGCATGCGAACTCGCATGTGTACGGGCGCGTGCGGAGTACGCCGCGCCGTTGGTGATATATAGTTGATACCGCTGTAAAGTACACAATGCGAAATTGCGACGATTGTCTCGTGAAGAATAGGACAATGGCGGAGCTCGCGTTTCCGGATAACTGATCCAACGGAATACTCCGCAATTCTGCATTTCTTGCAAATTTTTTTTCAGCAACGATTAATTGTTACTTCTTGTTTTTATATCGTTTTTTTTTCTTCTTGGTTCTATTTAATTGTAACGCTGAAACCGAAACCAATTTCTCATTGTTACATGGCTTGAACTCCAGTGTATTAATTGTAATTTGTTCGGTCGTTGTATTAATTGTAATTATGTTATAGTGATATTTGTTTATTTCATTTAGGATTATTGGAATTATTATGGTCGAAAGATAATAATAATTGCCATTATTATTATAGTGCAATAATAATAATTATAGTGACATTATTTGATGGTCTAGTTAGATATATAACCCTGTAGAAGGTTAGTCGTGTGAAGCCAATTCGTGATTATATCGAGTTTACTTTCTAAATTTTCTCGCGAATAAACGGTGGAATGGAAACGATTTTCTCATTCTTCAATTTTTCAAATTTCATTATTGTTTGAGGTTAATCGAATTTCATTCCTGGATAATGACGGTAATGTAGATAACAACTATACAATTGATTATCTAGTTTCTCAAATTTATTCATACAATAATAATAATAATAATTATTATTATTATAAATTTATTATTCGATTATTATTATCGTTATTTTGTGCTCATTATTATACAATAGTTACCAAATAGTCAGATGTTGTTCTGCAGAAGGATAATCGTTCAAAGCCATTTTCTGATGATGTCAAGTTTGCTGTCATTTTTTTCATCAATTCGTCGTGGCAATGCAATATAATAATGCAATCTCGTAACCAGAGATTGAGTCGTCGATGACCTAAAATCGGAAATTCGTCTGAGAACATAAAAACAAAAATAAAACAAGCGAACTATGTAAGCAACGGAATAAACGATTGATCGAACGCGTGACTAGGTCAACTGTGACAAAAACGTTGTTGCTCAATGGTTTTGAATACACTTTTACGAAATTGGGTTATGCAACGGTCAGTCCGTTACTTGTCGAACGCTAAAACGTCCATTCTATTCTGTAATAACGTCAGAGTCGGATGCGCTCACTCGTCATAAAACCATAATATTATTTATATAATTGTAACAATAACAACGATAATTAGCAACAATCATAAGAAAACTGTAATTATTTTTCGAGCAAAGTCGATGACTGGCTCTATACGACAGCAATAAACATGGTACTGTTGAAAAGTGTAATTGGTACGTGTTATCGGGTCGAGACGTCGTGTATTAGAGGGAAATTTTACAGTAGCCACGGGCACAAGGTTGAAGAGATCTGAAAGCAATTTATCGGAAAGCTGTCATTGAGCTTACGAGGCACATCTAATAATTATCTAATAATTATCGTTCAATAATAATAATAATTATCAATTAATAATAATATAACAATAAATTGATTATTATTAATAATAATAAGAATAATAATAATAATAATATAATTATAATATAATTATCATAGTAATAATAATAATAATTATTATATAATAATAATAATTATTATTATTATTATATAATCATCATAATAATAATAATTATTATTATTATAATATAATTGGCATAATAATAATAATAATAATTATTATTATATAACTATAGTATATCTATCGTAATAATAATAATAATTATTATAATAATATAATTATCATAATAATAATAATAATAATGATTATCATTATGATAATTATAATAATAATTATTATAATATAATAATAATAATAATAATAATTATTATTATTATATAATTATCATATTAATAATAATAATTATTATAATAATATAATTATCATAATAATAATAATTATTATTATTATTTTATAATTATCATAATAATAATAATAATTATTATTATATAATCATAATAATAATAATAATTATCATTATTATAATAGCGAGGCAAAACCGAATAAGTCAATTTTTCGACAAAACAATAATTATTATCAATCTTATAATTTTAGTTATTGTCTATAATCAAAGTTCGAACAATTTCTCTGAAACTCGGTTCGATTGCTGGCGTACGACGATCCAACGTAGAGTTCGCAAAAAAACTCCACCGGAAGCGTAGTCCAACATCTAACGGTCACAAGCCCGGCGAGGGCACAGGATAATCCGGCAATCACCCTTAAAACGATTATTCGTAGTACGCAGCGGGTGCGCATCCCATCGAAAGACCGCGGGAAGCACACCGCGGAAGATTCTCGGGACCTTAATTGTAGTTTTTCGCACACAATGAGAGCTCCGGAATCGCCGTAGCCGTGGGCCGTTGGGGTTAGCTACAAGCGAAAAAAGCGAGAAACTGTAGCGGCACCGTTATCACGACGCCGACGAAACGATGGCATTGTGGAATATCAGCCGAAGCCGCAATCAGCGAAAGGTCAATAACGCGGAAACTCGAACGTCGTTGGAACCTTGAAGAATTTGTACTTTGCTTTATACTCTTCGTCGCTAATTATCGATGAATCAATTTTTTTGCACGTACCGTCATCATCGTACGTATTTTTTTCTGAATCGATTAAAATAATTTGGCGAAAATAAATTATTGCAACATAATAATTACGATTTCTTTTAAATTTCAAATTGGTTGGTATGCGATTTTCGTTAAATTGGGAATAATTTTTAATTCTTCAAAAAAATTAAAATAATTAAATTATCGAAGCATTTTCATTTTTTTTCGCTTGAAAATTGTGTCAATTCTTTACATCGCAGTATTTAAAAAAATGTACAGATTATACAATTTTATTTCAATCAGTTATAATAATTTTTAATTGATTCATTTTGGAAAAACATTCTATCCACTTTCGTGTGTGTGTCTAGCCATTGGGGTGGCATTATTTTCTCGGACTATACGACACGAGTGGAATACAATTCCGAATATCGAATTGCAAATTGTAATTATATCCACGAAGGACGAATTCGAGTAACTCGTATACCCGATCGCCTGTCCCGGCGCTTGGGCCGCCATTCGCACCTACGAATGTTTCGCAGGCTCACGGACCGAGTTACAACGGGCACATTGGGCTACGAGTCAAGGGAAATGAGATAATTGGATTGTGAGAAGTGAGGTCGCCCGCACCAAGCTCCATTACCGGCTGTGCGGGGCGATCTCCGGGTTGTTCGCCTTCGCCCGAACGTTTTGCGTATCGTCTCGTGTATTTTTTATTTCTCGTCGCAACGTATTATCATAAATATCCTGATTGGCAATTATTAATCCGACGCGATATAATTAATTATATTATGCAATGAAAACAATCGGCCATTACCTCCCCTTCCCAGCCACCCACCGCCGCTCTGGTCGACCTCACGACAATCGAGTCGTTTCACGTTAACCTTGCTAATTAGAAAAAGCCTCCACGGACCCAGTCGACTTTTGCGTCGGAACGTTGTTCCCAATAGCGTGTGTTGGACACGGATATTCGTATTGCGCTGAGAAATTTACGGATTATAACGAATAATAATGCAAATTAAATGATATCTCACTATGAACACGAGAACAATTTCCGGATAGTTTGTATTGCAACGCGTGACTTCGTGGATAGCCTTTGCGTGGAAAATATACCATGTGGATTTGCTTCTTCCCACGACAAAGTTCCGTCCTTCGGTTTATACAGGACCGGCCGTCCCCTCTCGGCCCCTAATAAATTGTATTTTTCTCAAATGGGCAACGGAGATAAAATACGCGGAGACGAGAATTTCAACATGTGATATAATAATGATAATAATAATAATATTAATAATAATAATAATAATAATAATAATAATAATAATAATAATAATAATAATAATAATAATAATAATAATAATAATAATAATAATAATAATAATAATAATAATAATAATAATAATAATAATAATAATAATAATAATAATAATAATAATAATAATAATAATAATAATAATAATAATAATAATAATAATAATAATAATAATAATAATAATAATAATAATAATAATAATAATAATAATAATAATAATAATAATAATAATAATAATAATAATAATAATAATAATAATAATAATAATAATAATAATAATAATAATAATAATAATAATAATAATAATAATAATAATAATAAGAATATAATAATATATATTATCATTATTATATATAATAATAATAATAATAATAAATATAATAAACAAATAAATAATATTATAGTTCATAATAATAATAAAAATATAACATAATAATAATAATAATAATAATGCTTCAAATTGCTTATCATCATTATTGTCATTATACTATTAATAATAATAATAATAGTTTCGCGCTGCAGCCAAGTAGCCAAATCAGTTGAGACATTGAATTCGAAGGAAATGATAAAATAAAAATAATAATTCTTATTATTATTATTATTGTATATTGTATCATTTCCTTCGAATTTGATGGCTCAACTGATTCGGCCATTCAGTTCCAGCGCCAACCTCTTATTATTATTATTAATAGTATAATAATAACAATAATAAGCAAAGTAAATGGTGTCTTGGCTCGGTTTTCATGCTTGCTCGACTCGTAAACGAGTGACTCACTCCGCAACGAGACTATTGTAAACTCTAGAATGGTACACCGTGGCGCGTAGCACAGGTTGATGAGCTATATAGCTTATATTATTTTCCACCGGAGCGAATTTTTCATCGACCCCGAGAGTTTACGATCGAATCTTCGTAACTTGCCTCGTCTCCATTATGCAACACTTTCGCCTCGTCCATCGTCGCAACGTGACGGTTTTGCAACGAGTTTTGTCTCACCTTCTTTCTTACATTGTTCTTCTTTTATTCGTTTTTTTTTCTTCTTACGATATCAACGACGATAAATGGTTGTGGAATATCGCCGAGGTGAGGAACTCGTGTGTATATCGTTCAATCGAATGTATTTCAGACGTTTGTGACGTATATAAACCGAGGGTATTACGTAGAAAGTGCAGGAATTGCGCGTAATCGACTGATTAAACGAGCAGCTGGTCCGGTTTCCGCTACACCCATAGCGAGAGGGAGAGCAAGAGAGAGAAAGAGAGAAAAATAGAGAGAGATCCGCGAACCAGTCGATAACGTTGCAGTTACGGGCCACTGGGTCTGGGCTCGAGAACCGGACGCGGCCATCGTTTCCCTCTTCCTCCTTCATGCACCCCGTCGAGGGAAAGTAAATATTTAAGAGGCTTCGCGGGGAGAGTGACCTCCGTACTATCGAAATTTAACAGTACTCTGTGACTCGTCGATCTTTCATTTTCTTTGGGTCTGGTTTTTTGAAAATTGTTTAAACGATGGAAATGAAAGGTGGAATAGAATATAATCAATATGAGGAAACGAAATATCTGTAACTGGTCACTGGGGTGGCGTAAGAGTATTTCGCGTCGTGAGGATGGGGTTTTCACCCTTTGTCGAATATGGCAATGGGAGAGGAGGGAAAATCGGAAAATAGTAAATTTTAATGGATCGGTAATTCAAGGAGAACAAACGGAGAGCAGTGCAAATGGACGAGAGTGATTTCCGTACCATGGAAATAAACCCTCCACCGTCGCACTACTGAATAAGATCACAACCCCCACACTGGGTGGATTTAAAAAAAAAGATTGTGAGCGAACTATCGGTCCAAAGTGGTTGAAAAAATTACAGAACATCCTTTGAACATTCTAGATGATGTACGAAAAGTTCACTTATGATAAGTAAAACATCAACGTGTTTAAAAAAATTCATAAAGAGATGAAAATGGAAAGAAAAAAGCTGGTCATCGTGTTTGATCGACGGGTGGATTTCACCCAGTTTGACGGCGAAGGATTGAATATTACAAACCCTTGACACGTCGAGTTTTTATTTCCCTCGTTTATTTTCCATTATCACTTGGCACGCTGATATCAAAAGGTATAGAAAATAATATCATCGTTCCGTAAAGGTTATGTATCGTACTTGCGGTGGATGGATCGATAGAAATGTACTTGAAATACGTTACTCGTGGGTTCACCTTCTCTTTCGCCGTCTCGCAACGGAAACGACGGATCTGGATCACTGTCAATGTGACACTATAAGTCGGGCTCGATTGCATTCTGCGGATTGAAAGCCGGTTGATGTCTCTTCTAATCACAGACTATCCGCGTTTCCTGGCTTTACAGTTCGCATCATAGAAATCGTCAGCCACATTAGTAATTCACAAAAGCGATCGAGCGAGTGATTTTACAAATTGAAAATAATGATAATAATCAATTTTCGAAACTTGTTAATTTTATATAATTTGATTTTGCAATAAATAATGTATTAGAGTCCGACTTCGTTATTTCGGTATTTGCAGTAAAAAATAAACGACAACGTGCATTTAACGAAATTATTATTGTTTCAATGAATTTAGTTGATTCTAGTTTAATTCAATCTCCGATTAAAAAATTTTCTTTTTGTAAAATTTAATCCTTAGTTAATTATCCGTCACTTGTGGTTTTCCGAAATGGTGCGTTGTTCACGTTTTCATTTGTTTAGTGGATTATATCGTTCAAACAAATGATTATTGCAGCAATGTAATAATTTATCTTTATACGAGGATTGTTGATAAGATTTCAGGAATTTTGTGGAATTTTATGGAGCACTTTATCATACTTTTTAAAGCGCCAGACACGAGTTACCAAGCTTACAGCGAAGAGCTCCCGAAAATAACCCTACAGTCTAAAAATTGAATGTGATTTCCCAAACATCCAAAATTATAAGGATAATCTTCAAAATATTTCCCGTGGGACAGAAAAAATCGTTTGTCAAGCAAAAACCGACGTTTCAATCGGCTTCGCGATTGTAATAAACAATAAATACCGATCAGCCAGCTAATACGAAATGTTGAATTTCAAATCTTCGTGAGTCACGATGAGTCATTGATCTCGCGATTCTGCCACCGTATCGGTTCTTTCGGAGCAACAGACGAGTCCACTCGAACAAAGATGATAAACCTTCATTCTTAAATTCTACGAAAAAAGAAATTTAGAAACAAAATAAAATAAAAGTGCAGTGAGAGCTTAAATCGTTCAGCAAAATGCATCGTGCCCCGATTAAACGAATAATATATATAATAAAAACGAGGGAAAGAGCCACATCAGATCCATTCTATCAGTCCAGGGTCTCGTTGTTCTCGTACACGGTGAGATTGTCGAGCCGCGACGTCGAGAACCTTTCACTATCTTGGTAATCACGGTCTTTGTCCAGAGAGGGGGGGGGGGGGGGGAGCAAGGGATCGTTCAACTACAACGAATAGTTGGTCGCCGAGTAACTATGGGATACCAAGGCCGAGCACGTGGCTCGATAAAGCTCGTGTAACGCACGCACATATGTACTGTATAATATATATATATATTTGTACAGACGCCCGCGCCCATACAATCGCCCACACCCAGAACCAACGCGATCTCCACCCGCATACAATTATCAATCCGCACGATAATGCCATTTAGCTCGAAAATAAAAGAAACACAAATAAACGAAAGAAGAGTGAAAAATCAATACCGAAGCTAAATTATACGACAATTAATTACCCGCACCCAGGGCAAATGGTCTTATCAGCTGTACAACACGTATTAGTCCATCACCTTCGTCGTAAAAATCTGAAGGCCTCAATTTTCATCACGAACTCCGAGGGCATAGCCTTTCTCCGTTGAATTTATTATTTGTTTTTTTTTTGCTAGGTTTTTCCATCAAATTTATTCAGTAATGAATTACTTGGGTCTGTGCTCTATGTTGGGCTTCCCACGTGCCTGCCTCCACGTGAATTTCGGCGTTTTAGTAGCATTCCTGAATGATGTACATAACTGATGTTATTGCCAGCCATGGTGCTCAGTCTGTCAGGACACTTTCTTCTGGATACCGACATTTTGCCATGAAGTGTATTGCTTATGAAAAATCATAGTAATAACCTTGTAGATGTCATCAATACTGATAATACATTTGGGGTTTTATCGTCGGAATCAGTTTTACTGCTTGAAAGAAAAAAAAACAAACCTAAACGAGGATATTTTTTTTGCAAATTATTTCCAAGATATTATACTTAGACTACGTTAGAGTGTCGAATGAAGTTGTTTATTTAAAAAAAAGTCAACCGATTGCAAATTGCCTGTTAACGCTTACAATACCGTCGTTCCAATCCTTTAATGTACTGCAATGTTTGTAAATAAATGCAACATAAAAAGAATTGAATAGCGGTAGATTTTATTGCGATTGTTTTTTTTTTGTTGCGCTAACTCGAGTCGGCTTTTTCTCATTGCTCGTCCGTAGTCTCGACGACTGTCATTCGTCAGTTACCGATGTTCACGATCCGAAAAGTCGTTCGTGTCAGCTGCCTATCGCGACCGACGATCGTGAAAGTCGGACGGATGTTGTTATTGAGGGAAATTGCAAAATATTTCAAATTGATGATATATTTTGAAACGTCGACAGTTTCTTTTGTCTATTATATTTTTATGTAATTCGTTCGTTTTTTTACCGATCTTTTTTGCTTACCGACTGTCGCTTCAGTTATTTATCATCCGTTAACGGACATTTTCACTTCCGGGCGATGAAGTTGATGAAATTGGTTTTGCAAAATCGGTGGATCGAAAAATTGTCATTATTAGCCTCGTTCATATAACGACGGTGCAATACGCTAGGAGCTTTTGATTATTATTATTAAAGAATGAATGAATGAATGAATAAAGTGTTTCTTAAAACGGATGAGTAAGTGAGCTGTGATACCATCGGGGGGGGGGGGGGGGGTTTGATGTCCTGTAGATTGGAAAACTCTACAAGTATCCGCTAGAACGAAATAAATGAGAAAATAAGAAAACACAGGAAATAAGTAAAATAGAAATAAACGAATCATATTCACGCAAAAGAATTAAATTCAATCGAATCAATCGTATCCGACTAAATTGATAAAAATTAATCGTAAGATTTTAAAGTTTGATATCATGGCAATTTTAAAAAATATAAGAAAAAAAAAAATAATTGAAAGTAAAGCAGTCGTAGCGGATAATCGACTCGTGAAAATCACGTAATGTGCGGCTCAGGCCGTTCTGTGATTGCATCGCTCATTCGCCTCTGTACTGCGTAACGGCTAACGAACCGGAGGTGAAAACAAAGAGCTGACCATGGCTGATATTCGCGATTTCGCTGCCTTTTATCCCAGATTATCCAGACTCGATTTTGAAACTCGACACCTGGCACGATTTTTTCATTGTGTTATATTATTTTCATGTGCAATTCTAAATTCATATAACGACGCACGAAACGACTAATCGCATACGCAACACGTGATTCCACGACTCGTTGAACTGAATTTACAATGATTTTGCCTGCTGGCAAAACGTTTCTCGTGGCTATTTATACGAGATTACGAAAAAGTGACTCATCGCGCGATCATCGCGGATCCAAGCGACTCTCCCTATGCCCCCCCCCCCCCCCGATCACAGCGCTCTTACGTTTATTTCCAACGAGTTTCTGTCACTTTCCTCATCCTCCGAGCAAATTTTAGATTTTTTCGGTCCTCCACTAATATAAAAAACATCAGACTAATTTTTCATTGACAATTCCAGTATCTCACCTTTCTTCTATGCACTAAATGGATTCATCTTTGAATAAGACCAATCTGATTTTCAGAAAAGTTTCTTATCTAATCCGATGTTCTATTTTTGGAAATTGTTGAACAAAGAGGATGCTCTGCAAAAATTTTGTCGATGGTATGCAATATAACTCGTCGAAGGATAAACGGAAAAAATATGACTCCGATTTATAATCAATGATAGCGTCGCTATCTTGCTGTAGAGCTGTTTTTTAAATTAATTTTAGTTCGTATCGACGAAATGCAATTGCGGACGCCATTACTAGAACATACTAATTATTTTTTTCTCGACTTCATACGTATATATTCGTATTATTCTGCTGATAAAAATTTCCAATATCAGTTAGGAAGTGTCAGCAATGATTTTTTTCAGATAAATATACAGAAATAAATGTATAAAGATAACGGAAATTTCTTCGAAACTTTCAGGCTCGTCCGTGCCTTGAAACACATTTATTTCTTTCAAAAGAAAAATAAGTAAATAAAAGAAAGGAGATTATTTTCATCAACACCTCAGTAGCTAATAATAATTAAATTCGATGTGTATACAGCTGGTCTAAATGAATCATAATTTTCCAGAGTCTGGAGCAAGAACGACACTTGTTGAGACGTCGACTGGAGGAGGCGAGAGGGGAGAGCGAGGCACGGGCTTTGGAGCTTCAGGCGGACGTCGAAGCCCTGAGAACGCAGTTGGAAGAGCAGAGCGATCGAGCGAGACGAGCCGAACGTGATCAGGCGAGTCTTGTGGCCGAATTGACGGCTCAGAACACGAGATTGGCCGATCAGCTTCGAGAAGCCGCCAAGCAGGAGGAGCAATTGCTTCTCGAGGTTAAAATTTTAAGGGACAAATGCAACCACAGAAGCACGACTCTTCAGGATCACGTCAGCAGCCTTGAGATTCTCAGAGATGAGGTAGAATTAATGAGATTCGATTGACCATTCGTTTCCAGACTTGTTTTCTCGTGCCTTTCCAGCAGTTCGCACCAGAGTTTAAATGGTTCCTGAATTTTTTTAAATGAAGACGAAATTAGGGTGACCTCTTGAAGAGTCCGACACGTTTCAATGCCTGTCAGTGTCAATTGTGATCATTTTTTATTTTAATGAAAATCAACATTTTAAAGACAAGGAGTAAAAACCCAAAATTTCTGGATTCACATCATATCTGATTCATATCGTTCTGGATCGAATCAATTTTGAAGAAAGATCGATTGTACGGTTTTAAACCTTGACTATGACCTGTGAAAAAAAGATAAGACAATTCACGTCAGCGACGAAAAGTTGAATTATTTCGAGGCCTGAAAGATAAGAATATTTTATAGTGATTAATCCGGGAGATTCTATAGGAAAATTAGGATCTTGAACGTTAATTGCATATTCATTGTAAAAAAAAAATGAAACACAACCAAAGAAAAATCGTTCGTGCCTTTTAAGGACTGTGTCGTGTTCAGCATTCGTTCAATCTTTTATAATCGATTAATTGTTTCGTCTTAAGGTGCAACTGGTTTCCGCTCAGCGGACCGAGCTGGAGAGGAGGTCTCTGGAACTGCGCGAAGAGCGAGCTCGAGCTCTCGCGGCTCTCGAAGAAGCCGAGGAAAGGGCTGTGGCTCTAGAGAGATTGAGCAACGAGGCGGATCATCGTGCCAGGGCTGCTGAACACGAGAGGTGGGTTACATAAAAAAATATCGATAAATGGATTCTATCCAGTTGTTTGTGAGAAGATTAAGGGTGTTTAACCCTTTGCGGTCGTGTGTCCACTCTCAGTCACCAAAACAAAGGCTTTCGCTGGGTTATACGACCGCAAAGGGTTAAAAAATATGTCTCTCTCACGAAAGTAATTCGTATACGAAATCAATTGTAATATTTGTAAGATAATTTTCTTATTTTTCATTTGCTTTTCTTATTGTTTTCAACAGAGACGAACTTTCGGCCGCGTTGGCGTTGATTGAAGCCGAGCGAAGAGGAAGATCCGGTTCGATACAAAAACCACCGAGATCGTTGCAAGCCGAAATGGAGTGCGAGAGTTCACTCGGCGAAAACGAGGACACGAGAGCCGAAATGGCTAGAGCTTGCAAACGATTGCGCGAATTGTGCACCCATTTGAAACGCGGCGAGGACGATTCGGGTCTTCAGAGCGATTGCGACGAGTCCATGCTCGTCATAGTCAACGGTGGTGAGAGCGAGGTGAATTTATGATGAATTTTCTTCCGAGTTAAAATAAGAACAAGAGAAAAAAACGGGAAAGTTTCGCATGAAAATTATAGATTTTTCGGTTGGTTATCGAATGTAAGGAAAGATTTTCATCTTTTGAGCTACAATGACGACTTTTTCGGAATTTTTTGGTGGAAAAAATATACAATTAAGGAATTTTAATTTTAGCATGTAGATTAATTGTAATCCTACATGTACGCTAAAAAAATATTCCACCGTCTTTCGTTCAAGAATACGTCGTTAAACGCGTTTTTCTCAAAACATTTTTGTCAAACAATCGCGACTGATTGATATGATATTTGCGAAATTATAAAACCGATCGCCTACGAATTCAAACAGCATGTCAAGCAATAAACTGCCCTTCTATGAGCTATTATCGCTTTCGAATAAAATATTTCGCGAACAAAATTCATCCAACGTTTCGAAAAAAAAGATTTCACTAAGCGATTAACTCATAATCAATCGACAATACCAAGGCCAGACACTATATATTGACAATTATATTGAGGGATTCCCTTCGGTCTTTTCGAATCGTTCATCTTCAACCTAAATTCCTAATCCAACGAGCAGTGGTACCCCAGCAATTCAGGCAACTACGAAGTCAACCAAAAATATCAACGGTTGAATTTGAACAGCTTCACAACTATAAAGTCAACCGTAAAAAACAATCCTCATGGTTGATTCAACGGTTGTTCAACCGCTGGTTTCCAGTCAACCATTCAAAAAAAGCGCAAGATGTTTCCCTTCCGAAGATGAACAATTGAGAAGCTGTCAAAATTCAACCGTTGAATTTTTACGTTGACTCAACTGTCTTTTTCAACCGGTTGACCAAAATGACAGGGTAGTCGTAAAACACATTTATCGACGACATAAGACCCATCAACTTCACCCTTTCGTCCCTCATTCCACCAATTCCACCCCAAACCGTTCTTTCAATCGTTATCTCTTGCTCTCCAACAGGGTAATTGTCCTCCGGGAACGTTGTCGGAACTCGTCGAAGAAGTTTTCGGTCTCGCGCTCTCGGGTCGTGGAGCTCCCAGCGAATTGGGTCTCGCCGTCGAGCTTCATCGCGTGACCGAAGAATTGGATCACTCCAACAAACAATTGAAACAAACGCAAGAAGAATTGAAACGTCGCGGCGAAGCTCTTTTGGACACAACGAGCAAACTAAGCGTGTGCGAAGCCGAATTGCGAGGTGTTCGCGAAGAACGCGATCGTGCGAGAGGTGACATCGAAGATTCTGAACTCACGAAGGACGAAGTACTCGCTCAAGCTTACGCGGTCAGGGATCAAGCTGTGGCACGTAAAAATCGCGCCGAAGTCGAACTCGCGAGAACGCGAATAGACGTTTTACAAGCCAATAGCCAATTGATGGAAGCTATACAACAAAAAATTGAACTCAGTCAACAGCTCGAACAGTGGCAAATGGACATGCAAGCTTTGCTCGACGAACACGTGAGAAGCAAATTAACACCGTCGAACAATCCTGTGACTTCGCAGAATCGAGAAAACGGCGATATCACGGCTCCGGCGCGTAAAAAACGTAGCACCGGTTCGTCGAAAAAAATGTTTGGACTTTTCTGATCGATTTGGCGATGAGGCGAGAGATTTTTTGTTTATCTCGAGCCTCGACACGAATTTTGTGATGAGAAAACATTTTTTTTTTTTTTTTTGAAAATTCGATGAGGAGACTGATTAATTATTTTTCGACGTGTATATAGTAGACAGTGGCTTTGGAATTCTTCTGTCAGTGGGAATTGAGAAGCGAACGTGTATTATATGAGGGATGAATGGATGAATGATTCGTTTGGATTTTTTTTGTTTTTTTGGGGGGGTTTTTGATTCGGGTTAGAATCGAAAAACTTGTCGAGTGATAGAAATTGCATTTCCGTCCATGATACGAACCGTGGTTTGTATTGTTTCGAGTACTGAGATGATGTATATAATTTATTGGAAGAATTGTACGTGTACTATACGAGAGAAACGAGATAACAGGTGTTTATTTCACGAAGAGTAATTACAATTCTTCGAGCCGCAAAAATCCGTCCATACGCCCGTTATGCGAATAATTTATTCCGCGATGGGCTAAAATCAGTTTTGAATTGAATTTATCACAGACACGTTGTTTGCCAGAAAAAAAAAATGAGGATTAATGAATTATCGAAATATCACCTTACGCAACGTTTTGTGCAATATAACCGAATTCAAGGGATAAGTGGAGATTAACGGCGCCGATGGCTCAATGATTCGAAGAAATGAGACGATCTTGTGGCGCTGTGTTTCTTCGACTTTCCATGTTTTGCGGAGTTTCGAACGAACTTGTAGGTGTATAGTACTATTGTACAATCTGATATAGGAACGGCGAGATTGCTGCTCGTCAAACTACCCTGTGACACGTATTTATTTAATAAAAACGTAGCTTTACAGAATCGCATCTATATCAGTCTCATGTGGAAGCATTTAAAAAAATACTTTATTTACCTTTTCCCACTCAATGACATTTTTTTTCGAATAATGTTGCCTCGGAATGGAGTTTCGTCCATGGAAATAATTATTTCCGTTATCTTAAGATAACCTTCGTCAATTGAACTAGCAGACGAACGTTTATTAAACTAGCAGACGACTAGTAGTCTGAGAAATAAATTTATTTTTAAGAAAAATGGTTCAAAAGAGTTGGGTTTATGTTATTCTAAGAGCCTATGAATTGCCGATAATTACCCCGAAAAGATTTTTATGCAAAATCTCAATTCCGTGTTTTTCAATGGTTCATAAACTTCACTTATCTCGTTGAGGGCAGTCAAATCGGGACGCGATTTATATACTTCAAGAGCCCATCAAAAGCCTATAAAAGTATGAAGGACCATTCGAATAGATTGTTGCGATCTAGGGGAAAATGATTGGTGCTAGTTGAGCATAAAACTAGCACCCTTTTGCATTTTTATTTGCACGAAAGGGGGATACGGGTCAAACACCGTACAAGTAGCCTATAATTTCCAGGTGTTTGAAAAAAAATGTTGACTCACTGAGGGACCTCCTCCGTTAGTCAACATTTTTTTCTGTCCGTATTTTTCTCTGTATTTTCAATCTTTCGTCAATCTCGTTTTTTTTTGCATACTGCCAACGGCGCCTGAAGATGAGCAACCCGATATGCACGTCTGCCTCGCCGGACACCATCTAACGGGCGTCGAAAAAAGTTTCGCACCACCGCATGGCAAGTAGCGCCGAGACATCACTTTGACCGGCCATATTGAAATACGTTGCGCCATCTCTGGGACGTTGAAATCGCGAATAATTGCGTAGCTCGCTCGACCGCGTAGCCGACATCGACATATAGATATGGACCAATAATACTGCGAGAAAAAGTTAAATCGTAATAGAAAGAGAGATGACTAGGTGGGTTTATCCCTCTCTCTCTCTCTTTTCCGTGAGAGAGAGAGTGAGAAAGGGATAAATCCACCTAGTCTCCTCTCTTTCGATTACGATTTAACTTTTTCTCGCGGTATTATCGGTCCATATCTATACGTCGATGGTAGCCGTTGAATTTTGTATCGAAAACTTGAAACCGCCACCAGAAGTTGAGACCCGCTGGCCGGATGGGCCCAGAGCGGTGCTCCCAAGCAAGAGATAATGGGGATGATGGGGATCTGGTAAAGCTGGGTCGGTAACGACGGCGCTCGGGTCGAGATAACCATGAAATGGATGGCACGCCAACCCGACATCGGGTTAGGGTAAGAAATAAACATGCTTTGTGGCATGTCGCAACGTGGGCAACCGGACCTAGGTGGCGAGGCGGATTGCGCTCATCCCTTTAAAAAAATCGTCGGTAATTTTTGAATAACCGACAGCCCATCAACTGCCGACTTACCGGCACCGACGTAATACACCATAGTCGGTAAGTGTATTAACTCACTCACATATCGTCAGCTGGTTCCTTTCCACCAACATATTGTCCCCGGAAACTGCCTTACCGACATACAGAACCGTTACAAACCGAACGACGTTCGTAAACTCGTCCTCCACTTTCAACTGTACATATAGTATAATTTCAGAAAAACCACTATCACTTATAACAAATAAATAATATAATATAAATAATCCGCTTCTCACACACTCGCAGGCAGCCCCACGAATTAAACAAAAAAAGAAACATTGTCAATATACGTCGCAATGAAAAAAGCTCGCAAGCCTTCAAATGGAAACGAAAGCACGAACATGTTCGATTCAATTTCATCCTGAATTGAACTAACGAGAAGTATTGTGAACCGAGGCAATAGGCTCATTTGCAATCTTCCCGACTCATCCCTACGCTCAGCTTCCACAGGGAGGTGTTCAAAAGACCTCGGCCACGAGTTACGGTGGGTTAGGCAGGTATCACAAAGGATTTAGGTCGATCGCTCTATGAATCAAGCATGAAGGCGTTAGGGAATAATTTGCCAAACGATTATGGTTCGTAATACCTATAATCGTTGCCCCGGCTTCGTATACAAGCATGCTTCTGCGCTACCCTCTCATCCCCGCTTTTGAACCACACTTGCTACACCCATCGTAAGTTCTTCCCGATCCCTCAAAATTGCCCCAACCTTCCAGTCATCTTTAATTCATGTAAATCCTTCGAACAACTAATTTTTTCCCGAAACCGGTAAAAATATCAAATAACAACAACACGTTGCGAACAGATTTATCCCTACTTGAAGCTCACAACGGCGACGTTTAATAATATCTTGCATCCACACTCAAATTGCTTATTTATCTAAAAAGAAAAACTGAGTAATAATCCACTGTTTTTAAAATTATCTTCGAATGTACCGCAGTCCCTTAACGATCACATTTAATTTACCTTCGCCGCAAAGTGTCATAATTAGACGTGAAATATGCAAACTGATAATCGCTCGGGTAATAGTTCAAAATTCTCCCGGATCGATGTTACACGATACGCTTGAACTCTGAAAGCGAGATATATGTACCGTAATTGCCTTAATAGAGCAAAATGGTAGCCGGTTGGCTAGCCACGGACGGGGCGCTGCACCGGTACACGATTTTGATAGCTAATTGCGTGTATCGGAGGGTTCGCCCTTTCGGTATCTCCGCCAGCTCGGTTGAAACGGAGGCGGGAGCTGTCGCGCGGGTAAAGAGCTTCGTCGGTTGTGGTAACGCGAACGTAGGGAAGATGATACGTGAGGTGAGCAGGAGCCGTGGCAGCGCGGGATACATAACACGGTGGAAAGAGATGGGAATAGGCGAGAACTGAGGCGAGGGACCCTTCTCGAACTCGGTCAACCGAGGCGCTGAGCCTCGTCCTTACGGCTTTGATTCTCTCGTCCACGCGGATGCCCCGTTTGCCGAGGATACGCTAAACGCCGATGGATAGAGAAGGACGTGTAGGTAGCGTGAGAGGATGATAAAAAAAAATCCTAGCAGCCCTTCGAGCGCCTTCCAGGCAACTGAACTAAATTATCGTGTAACGAAAGCGAGAAGAAGCGAGAGAAGGAGAGAGAAAGAGAAGAAGAGAGCGGGAGGAAGGGCGGGAGAGAGAGAGAGAGAGCGAAAGAGATAGAGATGGCGAGGGCCGGGGGTGGAGGGAGGATGCAAAGAAGATAGAGGGGCGAGAAAGGAAGATGGACGGAGCGGAAGAGCTATATACATATACGTTGAGAGTTCGGTCAGCGACGAAACGAACGGCCATTCCGAGCTCTTTCTGGACTAGGACTTTCGATTTGAATTCGAAAAGGGGCGGTACCACTGGCAAATTCTTCGTAGAATTATAGCTATCCTGGAGGGGTTATTTCTTCTTTTTTTTTTGCAAACCCGGAAGAGAAAACACTCGCGCTCGCGATCGGACGCCCGGTTGGCTCGACGGAAGAGTGTATATATACGTATACCGTTTGCCGAGCGAACCCTTTGCGCCGCGACCGCTACCATTTTCCTTGGCCGCGGCCTCTGGGGACCCCAGCCCCACGGACGAGTTTCTCGATCGCTGGCCCGTGATGGGCAGGTCTCCTTATATACTGGTCGTACAGTCGCCCAGCTGATTTTTGACACTGTGACTGACGAATATTTTCCGTTACCGTTCTGAACACCGAGATCAACCGTGATGCCCCAATTTCGCGAAATTTTTTTTTTTCTTCTCAACCTGTCTCACGTTGGAATCATACGAATTGAAATTAAATTTAATTGAAACTGAATTTATCGGAATTGACGTATTGTTAAGAAAACATAAAAGAATAAAGATCATGAAAAAGAATAAATTTAATAATAACGTAAACTAAAATAGAAGGAGAAAATATATCTCGGGTCGTATTCAACCCTCACCAACGTGAAACATTTTCATAAAGATCGCAGAGTGGGTTCGTATACATTAATAAATCGTGCTCAACGTACGAAACGTAACGAGCTTTAAACAACTCCGCCGGACAATTCCCCATCCTTCGCCAACGATTCCTCCAGGTCCTGCCACACATGCCACGGGTTTCCCAATGTTTGCGCTACCGAAAAAGACCCGAGCAGTACGGCGAATGTGAGAAAAGATACGAGGAACCAACGCCTGTACGTATGTAACCTCGATTTTCACGTACTAAAGTTTCGCCGGTCCGGCAACATGTATCTAATTTCTTATTGTCCGTTTTCATAGCTATCTTCTCTCGTGTCCCTCGTCATTCGTTATATCATTTTTATTTTTCCTCTCTTGCGAGCACCCGGTATGTAACCCTCACTTCCGAGACCGTTTGAAAGGGTCTTCGGGCCCTCGTTCGAAATAAGCCAGAAATGACCGGGGCACGAGAGCACGATCGTTTTCGTTTTAAACATATGTCCCGATAGTTCGTCGCTGCACCCCCCCCCCCTCCCCCTCCCTTCTGCCCATGTGTGCGTGGACTCTAAAAAGGGTTGTCGCATTGATAATTTATAATGGAAAATACACGCAATAAAGTTGGCGCATCCGCGTGAGTTGTGAAGGGTAAGTAACTCGACGTTCCGGCCCTTTGCGAATTCACCGAAGAAACTTCGACCTCTCGGGTCTTTTCATGTGTTATGGGCCTTACCACGGGTTGCGGGCCACTGGTCAGGCACAGTTTTCTCGACCGTCCGGACGCACTCGCCGGCGCGACTTAAACATCGTCCTCGATTTAAATATTATCTTGTAAAGGGGTGAGTTTAATGCTTTTATAATTGTATTCGGGGGGCGGGCGGGGTCATCGGTCGGACATCACTGACCCCGCTGGGATGACCCGGTCAATGCGCGCGCTTCCATCGCGGCCCATGAAACCCCTCGGTCAAACTCGGCCCGGTCCCCCCCGTCATCCCGGAGACGAGTTGACCGTCGAAACCGGAGCATCGGGCACGGGCCTTACCGGTTACGCAGTTTCAGCGCTCCCACCACCGATCTACGCATTTCCGGTGCACTTGACGACGCACCGAACTCTTCGGGTCGGCCTCTTCTTTCACTTGTTTTTTTTTCTCTCTTTCTCGTTCTCGCTCGATCGCGCGTCGCAATTTTTTTTTCCTTCTGTCCTTTGTATCGCGGACCCGAAAGCAGCGTGTCCGATTAGTGACAATTGAGTTGTTTTGCCGAGGCAATGCGTTTCGCTTCTTTGACCCGAATTTTTTCGGTGATGCACAATTATTATTATTGTTTTGGTTTTCATTCGTCTTCTGGGAAATTTCTGCGGTCGGAATTGGATTGCGAGAAATAATTTGGTTGTTTCGTTGTTTGTGGAGATTCAATCTGGTCTCTTCCAGGTTTGACTTGGAAACTTTAGTAGAAGTTGAATTTTATTTCTAACGGAAAATAATGATAAATTATTGTTCTATACTGAATTTTATTAAGATTTCTTTTGTAAGGGAAGCGACCGCTACTATCGAGGCCCTCACCTTAAGCCGGCTGATCATCGATCAAAATTTCAATAAACGATCAATTCCAAATCGAAACGAGAAGCTATCACAGCCTATAAACCAAGCATACACACCAAGCCATTCTCTCAGCGAACTTCACCAACGTTTGGCCAAAGTCCCGAACGTTGGTCACAATCCGACAGCATTTCGCAAAACTCCGAGACGTTGCAATATAACGGTTCGTTCTGTAAATTGAAACACGAGACCCTTACTCGGGTCGAACTACTGCCGGGCCTCGTGCGACCGTTCGCCGTTGGACCCTTCTAATTGTTCGGGAGGCCACACGACGCCGCGGGCCGCGGTCATATCGCATATTTCATAGATCAGACGTACGTATATACAAATTCGCAACGTTCGTTTCCTCGGTGCTGGGCAAGCTCAGACGACTCTCACAATGTCCTCTCTCTCATAGTCCAAGTCCTTCATCCCTCGACAGGACGTCCATTGCAAACCCCTTTACCTTCGTTCTCGAATCGTCTCGGCCACTTCATCACAGTGGACTACCCCCACTGTGCTCGCGTTCTATATTTATCGTTGAGCCACGTATGTGATATTAATAAATAAGAGTACGGCAAGTACGTTCCGAGCGAAAGCCCTCGGCGAACGCCATTGTTCTTCAAATTTATGCCAAATGCACGGGAAAAGATTCGAACGATGAGAATTAATATATGCAACGGGTTGTGGAACGTACATCACCATTGAATAATGGCGTCTACGGTAACGAAATTCTACGGGTTAATTGAATTATTGCCGAATCCACTAACCGTCGCGCGGGCGCATTGGCCAACCATCACCGGCGGCGACCCAAACGATCGGCTATGGACGATCGCGGGAATATACTTACTTTCTAGTCGAAACCGTATGCTCGTCTCGTTCGGTCTTCTTCTTTGTCGTTTACCGCAGAACGATCTCGAAAGAAAAAAAAACGACCTAACAACGTTTCTGGCAATGGTAGTGGTGGTATAGTACATGGAAGAAATAACGGAACCATGGGCGAGTCGTGGTCAGTGGCACGAGAAAAATGTTGGACGGAAGAAAACGAATATGTGACAAAGACTGTTCTGTTCGAAGTGGTATAAAATACGTGGAGAAGTCAACGTTTATTCTGCGAATTCGTTTGGCCGATGCTGATGTTTTTCATGGTCTTGGATTCCGATAGTTTTGGTTGAATTCGCGTGACAACTTATATGGTTCTTGTTATAAACGAAGAGTAGGGGCAACGGAGATGAATGGACGTAAAATTGCCGGCATTCTCATTAGGAGCAGATCGGATATTGGACTGTTGAGATTGAGCCGCCCTATGTTGCATTTTGGATTTTACACGGATTTCTATAAAGGGTACGTCTTAAGTAACCTGTATCTGTACATTGTGGGCAATAGGCCAGGACTGAGCTTAATCCTTTGAAATATGTAATCTTGCAAAATCCGAGATTTCGCTGCGCTGAAAATGTAGCTGCTCGATTCATGACTGAATCATCCCATCATGAAACCAGATCGTAATTCAATACCGAAATTACGTACATCAAGCGTTAAAGTGCTTTTCATAAATTACTATCACGATCGCAATCGAGCTTACCGAAGCTCACATAGCACTGCGTCAATACACGACGTTGTGCTCAACGAGATATCCATCAAATTACTCATTCACCGTCGCTTTTTAGTGCGCCAACCACTGTAAACTTTGACTATCAGTATCGCCTCCTACCGCCAGCTTTAAGTGCATTTCTTCCGTTTGTCCAGCTCTGACATACATTCACGAGCACGCCGTTCGGATCCGTTATTAACAGACAACGGGCGACGTTGGCCGACCATGATCGGGGTCACTTCGCCGCCTGCGTAGCCCACCTTGGTCTCCGGACTCCTCGGAACAACCCTCGAGCGATATAGCCTCTACCTCTCGGACCTTTCGTCCCGACGACCTCGAATTAATATTCAAATCTGTATCAACCGCGCACGGGACCTGGTGCACCATGCATACTCCATGACCGAGCCGCCTCAATCATGCGCCACACGGATGCGAATCATCCACGTATGCCTTAGCCACAGATGCCCCGATGACGACAGCGCGGACACCCTGGCGCTAGCCCCGTCGTCCAATCTTCCAACGGACGTTCCGCGTCCGTTTCTTCACCTTTTTTTCTCTATGTTCGTTTTTCTCGTACGTCTTCCTGTTTGGCGATACCACGGTCATGTTTCAACGGCGCGTAACGCGTGGCCCGCGGTTCTCGCCGGCCCTTATTGTTGACCTGCTCCGGAGGACACCCGATGGCCGCTGTCATCTTCTCGACGACGATGTACCTGCCTATCGGAATATCCAGGTACAGTTCTCGCTGATGATTCGGTGGGTAAGTTTGCCCCTCCAGAAGCCTCGCGAGTCTGGTCGTGTCCCCCCACAACGGAAATGGGCATTTGCGGACCACGCGCATCTCGTTTGACGTCCGTGAAACGATTTTTTTCTTCTACCCCTCTCTTTTTATCCTGTGTAGATGTGTGATGTTGAGTAAAAACGCATCCCATTGGACATCGTGAGTATTTTAGCCCTTTTTTGTTGCAACCAACTGTGGATGTAGGTTTTCAATGGTAGTGACCTGATTATTAACGTTTTCTAGGATCCTTGGTTCAGGTATGCTTCATGACCGGTGGCTAATCTCGTCCGTGACTGCTCAACGACTGTTTTACATCCCCTTCGACGAGACCTATGAAAACGGTTGATCTTTCCAACGGACTTTTGGACTCAAGCTTTCGGTGATATTGCGGGTAATATTTTTTTTTCCGAACGACAAGAATATTTCTTTTTGTTGTGAAATTATCGATTGAATTTATTTTGATGTTATGACACGAAGGAGTTGTGTTTATTCACTTGATTAACAATTATTTTCCTACGAAAATACACACGAAATACATACGAATTTAGCACACGCGCCGACTCAAGACTGATTTGAATAAATGTGATAGAACCGGGATTGACACTCCACGGTAAATAATAATTTGTCACTGGAAGCAGAGGTCCAATTCGAATTCTTCCACGTTCGGGGGTGCAGCCCCAGTCACAAACGCATGTAGCTTCCGTGTTTGCTTTTCTCGGGATACTTACACGCCGCGCTATTGCGCCCCCAGCTACCATCGTTCATTCCGCATTGTGCCCTCGCTCTATCTCCCTCCTGTTGCACCGAATCCGTTACGAATGCTCCAGAATTCCAAATTTCCACGCTCCTCGTCGCGGGTCGCGACATACGATCCCAAAGCAATATTTCGTCGTGAACTGCCAACGCTCGGGCAATATGATTTAAGAATCAAAAATGATTTGAAAAAAAAACTTGGCCAGAAAAAAAATAGAAAAATCGATTTGTAAACTGCTGTGTGGTAAAAAAAATGAAAAACAGATATGTTCTGCTGGTAAATACAGTGTACGCTGCTACATTTATGGTGAAATTGTGGACAAATGACCGCTGCTCCATGGATTCTACCTCTTGACGTGGAATCGAACGAGAGTCGCGAAAAAAAATTGCTTTTTTCCGCACAAATCGAGGGTCTGGAAGTGGAGTGCGAGAGAAAGCGACGATCGAAACGGGCATCAGAAGTCAGGTTACGATCCCGAGCACGTGAGGACCCCGCAGGAATGCAGTGCGAGCCGGAGGGATGAAACGAGCAGTGCGGAGCCAGATTGTTGGCAAAAAAAAGGCGCACCGCGATGCATTGTCACGACGAATGGAAAATGGTGAATGAAATACGATCGGCTTTTAGTAAAATGAGACCAAAATATCGGGGTATACGCGTCTCGCGTTACCCTCGTGCTTCCACGCGTATTGACGACGATTCTACGGGGGAAATGAAGGACCTGGCGCTCACGTGAAATGACCATTCGTGGCGATTTTTTTCCCGTGCGTATTTCGTTGAAATGGGATTGGAATGGAGGAAAAAAAAATATGTGAAAAGAAGAAAAAAACGAACACAGAATCGATCGTCGCGTGCGAAAAAATTCTATCGATGAGAAGCGATTGTTCTCAAAATCGTTAGGATATTCTTTATCGTTGTTATCTGCAATTACTATTCATTACGGGTGAGAATGTTATGCAACGAAAGAATTTCCAAGGGTTGTGAGATTTCTAGTAATCATCTGAATTATGTTTTTCTATGGTAGAAAACAAATTATGAATTTCGATGAGACAAATATTATTACGGAAAACGTTGAAGGGTTAATAGACGATGTAATAAAGAAGCGAAGAAAAAAACACGTGTGTAACACTTTGAGTAGAAGTGTGAAATCGTAGAGCAAACGAGAGAAGACTCGGACAACATTTTTTTTCCCACAAAATCGTTTTCACGGTGTTATCTCGCGTCTCGGTTTATCATTTACAGCCGGATGTTAAGGACGTTATATCCATTTCCCTCGCTAATAAATGCAGCAAACACGCATATCCAGTGTGTAAAACGAATTCTCGAATTTCCCAAACGGACTTCATTTTATTCTTGCAATTTTCCACTCACCGAGCGAACGTACACGAAAATAAAAATTCGTTCGTGTAAATCGCAAGAATAAAATTCGATAAAACGTTGCGTTGGTCCACGTCGCTCTTCGTCGAGATCGTTATTATCATTTTCCGTTGTACCGTTGGCGTTGTTTCAGTTGGATATCGTGTGACGAACGTTTCTGTGAGATATCTCGGTTACGTTGGAGATGCAGGAATTCGGTTGTGCCATTGGTACAACATACGCTGGATTTTCGGAGGTTCGCTTTTCGAAGACGTTTGAAACGCGAGACGATGCGTGCATAGCAAGTATTCCAGCTTGTGAGTATAGAACGAGGGCATTTAACTGCCAATCCAATCGCCATGCTCGGGTTCATCCCGGCTAAGATGAACATTATGTATAGCTGATGAGGACACGAGGCTTCTCTCTACACGACTCGAACATCATCCGATATCTCTTTTCGATTGTACGAAACATACGTGTAGACTGCCGGTTGCAGCTTTCCAAAAAAAAAAAAAACAATACTCGGTCAGTCGCATTTCACGTCGGTTTGCCGTTACATCAAACCCAACCTGTGGATCTTCGTCTGTATGTATATGTCGGTACGTATGCAAGACGACATCGACCGTTAAGATCTTAGAAACAAAAAAAAACAAAAAAGAAGAACGACAAGGCCTTCTCTCGTCGTTCTCTCAGCGACGCATAATTGCAGGGTGCACGCAGCGCGGACTGTACACAGCGGAGAGTCTACGGAAACTACCCCTGAAGCGCCAGGGGTTCTTCGATCGCCGGAAAATGGGATATATTTTTGTAAAAATTGTTTTGAAAAACAGTTTTACATAATTTAGAATTCGACGATGAATTGTTCACTTCGATTAATGTTTGGAGAATAAATGATAGCAATTTCGTTTGCCGGGCGATGCATTTTCGTGATTAGGATTGTATGATAATTTTGGCTTTGATACAGTTTATTTGCTGGTGGAAAGAATGAAGAAAACGAGAATACCGTGTGAATTTGGTATAAGAATGGATGAAATTTTATTTTATCAAATCTGTTTAATTTTATTTTATTTTATTCATTATTGTATTTTATTTTGCGGATTTTCTGGCATCAAAGGTGGTTAGAAGATATTTTTGAGGATGAAAAAAAAATACACATCGCTGGCATGAGAACCGCTTTGAGGAATCTCCATTCTTTGGGCTATTCTCCCGGCTGGCTTCTCGTGCCGCTTGGTCTCAAAACCCGAAAATTCTTTTTCTTCGAAATGCTCGCTACCGCCCCTTCTCGCTTTCCCTCCGTCGTTCTTGTGCTCTCTCGCTCTCTCCCCCTCTCGTTCTTCCACTCTCTCTCTCTCTCTCTTGGGCTACCGTCGCGTTAGGCTCGTTCCACCGCCAACGTTGCAAGTTTTCCGTGCTGCCATGCCGATTTTTCGTCGAGACTTCGGTAGACAGTTCGTTTGCTCCCCCAGTGAGCATTGAACGGACGTCGGACGTCGTCGTGTCAACGCGACCGAAACCCGAAAGATTCCCGAACGTGGAGGCGGGCGAAGAAAGATTCGAAAAGTGGTTGCAGATGAGGATTAATCGGTCGAACGGAGCTGAAGCATTTTCACGTCATTATCGCGAGCAAGAAATTCCTTCGAAATCTCATGATTCTGATCCATCCTCCTTGACAGGAGAATTGATCTACGTGACGTATTTTAATGCATTGAAAATTAATTTTTTTAATCCTTATTTGTTTCATTGATGTTCGAAATATTCTGTCCCCAGCTCATTGATTTTTAAGATAGTTTTTTGTGCCAATAGTAACATATATTGAATATATATATATATCGATTGTTCGATTAAAAAATAAGTTACATAATTTTTTTCACGCAGCGTTTGAGGCTAAGCAGAAGGAACACGCCAATGCCTCGCTAGAAATTATGTCCGAATTATTGAATAATCAAAAATCAAGAAAGCTTCATAATAATCTTCATTCAGGATAATGAAATCAACATGACAATATATTCTGGCACCCCATGCATGGGTATTATCATATTCCCTCAGAATCCCTTCGATTAAATATTCATCATTTGCATAGGAAAATGCCAACAAAGTACAACCCTTAAATGTTCTCAAGAAAATATGATTCAGCATATGTTGCCTTTGATCATACAGACATCGAGTGTTCTTTATTAGCATCGTCATCGATCCCTCGCCACTCAATGCCGAGCTGTACAATTGTAATGCAGTGTCTCTCGATACCTGAAATTAAAAGAAATATATATACACGGAAGTAATCATGATAGAGAAAGTGAAAGTGCGTTGATTCCGTCCTGGGGAATACCGAAATGCCATTTACGAGCCAAATTGATGGCCGAGTGTCGGCTTCAATAGAATTTTTTTTCCGAGCGCCAGCAGATATCATTACGGTGAGAGGACAGATGCTGCGGGGCATCCCCTAGGCTCGCACCAGCGCGCACCCAGTCGCCCAGCAGAGCGAGAAGCGCGTCTCGAGTTTGGCAGAGACCCTCATCCCAGTGTCCTTATATCCATTCCCTCTCATCCCCAACTAGCAGAACAATCTCTTCCCTTTATAAGAGACATACGAAGCTATTCGAATCCTGGGAACCGTTTTTTCTTCTTATTCTTTCATCCTCGTCTCTCCCTCTCTTTCTCTCTCTCTCTCTCTCTCGCGTTCTCTTTCACCCTCGTTTTGTCTCTTCGCCATTCCTCCTTCTGCAATGTCTTTCGAGATATAATTATTTTCACAGCTTGGCCTCTCTCCTTCGGTTTCATTCATTCTATCGCCAGAGCCCTTCCGACAAATAATCCACTGGACGTGGATTGTCGCAGCTGCGCAGATTGAAAAGCATCCTGTCGAAGAGGACTAGCGAATTTGAGATTTATATTTTGGACGATCGTACGTTTAATGTCGCGATGTGTTAACGATTTGGTTCGAAAGGTGAAATACGAGGTCAACATGTTTGATCGGAATGAGGTGTTTTATCACGGTTGGCGTCGTAACGTCTCGAAGTCACGTATCGGAACGAAATTGGACCGTATTAATGTGCGGATTACACTGAGATATACTAACGCTACTCTTATCCAGCCGGAAGTCAGCCAAGCGGCAGCCGCTTTCGAATTGAAACCACAAATATACGGATAAATCATTTTACACAGATATATATTTTAATCTTTTCGTAGTCGTAGTAGTAAAAGACATTTATTGACAATATAACACATATTTTTTCTCCTTCTAGTTATTATCCCTTTCTTCCTGGTTAATTATTCTAATTAAATTTGAATTAAAATTCTTTTTTTTTTCTGAATGTTTTAAATAGTGTTTTTTTTTATATATCGCCGAAGGGCCATGAATCGAAGTCTTTTAGCCCTGTTTTATTTTTTTATTTATGAATCCTAACTCAATCTTAGATTCAAACCAATCTTATTCAAAAAAATTACAATAACTATTCACTCCAATTGTCCCGAACCCAGATTTGGTACAATGCACGCATAATATTAAGGGCCTATAGCCTAATCCTAACCATATATACATATATAAATATATAAATAGCACCTCTGCTTTGCATGACACGACGACGCATTGCTTTCATTTGCACGTGCACGGACCCCCTGGCACGAGCAACAAGTGCAGTACCCGGCGGACGATATTTTTCCTCTATTAAGAGACATCGACTCGAGCCTTGGTGCGAAGAAATGGAACGTGCAGAGACAAAGTCGGGACCGCGAATGAGAATTGTTCCGAAAACTTTCGGGGCGCTCATGGCGAACGAAACGATTCGGTCGATCGTTTGGCCCCAGCGCTTCGGGCCAAAAATGTGTATGTTAATGTCGCTCATAAACCTCAGCAACAGGTTCATTTGTCCGAACCGTCGGGGTTTTGCACCGCGATCGCGTGAAGAAACGAAGCTGCGGAGCATCGGCGAGCCGCGAAAATCCCCGAAGAAATGCATCGCTCGTTTGCGCCGTTGAGCTTTCGGACGATTTGTCATCCGGACACCCGTGGAAGAATCTTGGCGAAATCGCGCTTCACTCGCGTCTGTAAGGTCTTATCGTTTCGACCGTATACCTCTCTGCACAATAACGACTGGTGTAGCTCTCGAGCCACGCGAAACCCGAAGGGGGGGGGGGGGAGCATCGTACAAGATAAAAGTGTTCTCGTTAAAAGACGATAACGACAGCCCGGAACTTAATCATCCCTCGGCAAACAATTTTGTTCCACGCCCCACAAGAGGATCTTCACGTGGCTATTTTAACGGTGCGATTGCCGCATACAAGACAGGTTATGGCTGTATTTTTGAAACGATATTAATTGAATTTAGCAATGAGCAATTTTATCGAATGATATTTTGGATTAGAATTATCGACATTTTTTCGCCCTTTTAGTTATCTTCCGTTTTTTTTTTTGCAAAAAAGGGGGAAAAATCAATGTTATCGTTTGAATATTGTCGTGAAAGTTATTGGAAGAAATTTTGGGAATGCAACGGGATAAATTTCAGTAGCTTTCGTTTGAAAAAAAATGGAACAAGTCATTTTCTCTTGTTATTTTTCTCTTTTGGCAGTTCTAGTATTAAAACTAATTGTACGAACATAAAAATGAAAATGGAAAATGTAATAATTATTATTATATAATAATTGATAATATATGAATAATTATTAACATTATATAATGGAAAATTCTCATGGATAACTAAATACATCCAAGTTCGTACTCCTAGATTGTATTTTTATGAATTCCATGGCTAAATTAAACTTCTTGCGTTTCAGGACCTTCGAGAAAATTTTTCGGATTATTATTTAACGAAGTTCATCCAACGTATTGTTTATTCAACAATTTCCCACCATTCTCCCATCACGTTCGGTCAAAGATCACAGAATTCGAAACCAGACAAGCGCTTCGGTTCGGAGGCTAGCACTCGCATTTGTTGTTTCAGGCAAACCTTGGCTCGCCAAGAGCCTACACTTATTATTATTGTACCTGTCACTGTCGATAAGACTCTCGCTCACTCGACCCATCCGAGATAATTATCTCGGGCCAATAATCCCTCTGGCAAATCCTGACGTCTTCTCGACGCCGCGGGTTCCCTCGCTCTTAGGCTTTCTTCAATTTTCCCGTCGTTATCTGTATTTTCCGTTTCTCCTTTCGCTTCGCATCCGTCGATAATTGGCCAAAACCACGACGAGCCTCCACGAAAATAAAAAATACACGTATAACAACGACCGAACGAATTTTCATCAAAACATTCATTCACGTATTTTCAAACGTTCGTACCAACACGAAGAAACTATGTTACGCCCATGGACGATCTTCATCCCTGAAAATCGTACGTGACTTCGAGAAAGAACGATGGAGAATGAAGAAAATCGTGCGTCGGAAGCCCACCGAAGAATAATTGTCTCCTCGGAAACACGCATAAATCTGATTCGAGAAAGATGCAGTATAGAAAACAAGTTGACTTTTTCAAAACAACATTTGGGTAAGTTTGTTCGTCTCGCCCGTATGTATTGTATTGAATGTAAAAATAAAATGGTAAGCCGCCCGAATGACGTTCTCGGTGTTCGTTCGAGATGGATTCGGTCCTGTAGCCCGTACGTGGTGAAGAACGGATGGAGTAAACCCCCTTCGAGCCAAGCACGAAGCTGGTGCTGTGGTACTTAGACTAATCTCGCAATCAATCTTGGGGCCGACTCGGTCAGAAGCCAGAGCACAGCTGCCTCGGTATAAGAGCGAGCGAGCATCGAAACGATTACGTCACGGGAAAGAGATCAGAAGTCTTCTGGTTATGAGGATCCGCAGGAGCCCGCGCAGCATCATCGAACCTCTTCGTGCGGCAATTCGAAAGGAGCGAGCGATGGGCTCATTCGAGTTGCGTTTCCCACCCCTCGCCCGACGCACCGGCAATGGACCGGCTCGGAGAGAAAACCCGAGCTAACCAAAGGATACGAAGAGAGAAATTGAACCTCCGCTCCACCCCTTCGGGCACAGCTGCTTTCCCTTCGGATTCTATCCAACCTTCGGCATCCCTATGTTTATTGCTAACACAAGATCGATGCTAGGTGCCATCCAATTCTCGAGTACGAGCGCTTCTCAGCTCGGAGAGACACGATCGTGTTTAACGCGTCATCGTCACTCGTCCGCGCGGTGTTACTAAGTTTAAGGGGACGTGCATACGTCGTCGAAGAAAAGAAAGTAAAAATTAAAAAATTTTCTCTTTGACGAGATAAATTAAGATATTGATATGATTGATTGTTTATTGTTGCAATTTTTTAAATAAAAAACACCGGTTTTTAGGTGTACATGCCCCCTTAAGCGAGAGCATTAAACACGAAAGCCGTAAAAAAAAGTTCCATCGAAAGTTGAAACATTTTCCATAAATCTAAGTCCCGAGGGGTTTGTCGTGGAAATGATTGAATCAACGGTATATCCAATATGGTTTCATTATGATCTCAATCGGTTCATCGCGAAAACGAAACTTCGACAAAACTATTCTTCAACGGTTTCCTTTTCTTGCGTTCTATGATTGGAAGAATATGATCATTTATACGTTTTCACCATCGAGTTACCGAACTCGATTCTCCAACCGTAGATTATAATGAAAATGATAATAGAAGGAAAAAGGACGTACGAGAGAAAATTAATTAGGAACTTTCGTGAAACTTGGCGCTCAAAGAGCAAAACTTAAACCAGATCACGTTGGCGGAATTGTAGATCGCGGTAGAGAATAAGTTTCCATTAATTAATTAAGAGCACGCTGAAACCATAGAATTTTCGTTCCGATATCGATGTACCTTCGTATGTTACCCTCGAATATTATCGAATGATAATATTCTCGCGAGGTTTTCCAATGTGGGAGAGGTATTTCAATAACCATCAATCCAACGATAATTGGCCACACGAGACAATAAAAAACGCCAAATACATTTTCGTTTCCTTCTCCAATATCGACCGAACACTATAACGTCCGACAGGACGTCGAATCGTCCTCGTAACGAGATTTTAACGAGACCTAAAGTCGACTCACGCGTGATCGTAAAACCCTCGTAGGTGAAAGTAAAAGCCTCTCCGGCACTATCTCCGAACGAGCCGTTAATTTATGTCGTATTTGCAGTCACATGTTCACTTTAATAGCCACTGTTTGGATATTTTTCGATGGCAAAATAACGTTGGTCAGCCAACCCCATAGTAGGATGAACCCTTTGAAATTATGAGACAAGTTAGAGCGAAAAAGCAGGATATTACACGCTCGTGTCTCTCGTAGCCAGGGGGGTCAAGATCTGTGCCCCGTCTTCGTCGTGCGCCAGTGGCCCATTAGCTGCACTCTTCACCTTATAATCCGTCATCGTGCGGCATATATGACCCCGCTGAAGACCGGAACTTCACCAGCAACGAGTCCCGCTTCTCTCAGCCGTTTCGTCGAGCTGCAGGACCCTTCGTTGTCCACTCGCAAGACCTCTGGGGCTTGACCGTGCCGCCGCGAATAACCCGATGGATCTCCGTGGAACGTGCCTCCGTGCTTGATCCACGGAGCCGCCCGGTTTGTATCGAGAGCACCGCATACTTCGCGAGGAAACGAATCGCTGACCATTGAGCTGGACATCGCTGTCCAGCGACCGATGAACCGATCGACCGGTTCGACGGGACTTCCTTGTACATTACACCGAGCAAAAGGGACGGAGTTCGATGAAGATACCGAGGGGTTGGTCAACGTTCGTGACCCCCGGTCCGGCTCGTGACGATGTCCAGTTCGGGGTGTACGCCATCCCGGAAACTTGGAAAACGACTTTGCAATAGTCGGCCAACGACTGAAGGGACAAATCGGGATGAGACGACACAGGGGCGTAATGAAATGGAATATTGTGTTATTCTTGGCAGGTACCTGGAAAACTGGACACTGTCAAACGCGTGCTAACGACGTTACAGCTCAAGTTATGTACATACGGCTGGCGAGGCCGATCGCAGAGAAGGGCATCAAGGTTAACTAATCTGGTTCATGCCTGCTTCATACGATAACCATGGGCCGCCTGTATTCTATCCATTCGGCTCGTTCGGTTTCATTCAATTCTCGTTGAACAACGATCCAACGTTGAAATACGAGTATATATACATCAACCACTTTCCGGATATTCATCCGGCAACGATGCCGGTTCTTGACAGAGGTCGCGACAAAGCGCGCGACTCGCGATGACCTCGCGAACCCACGATTTCGACCCTTTTCGTCGTTACCAGCAGACGAACTAGATCTTCTCGTTTTCTATTCTTCGCGTTATTCTTATTATTCGTCCAAACTGTACACACGTTGGATGGTTCAGCGTGAAACAGGTTAGCGGATGGGTTTGGGGTAATTTCGTCGTAGAGCCTATAACGTCCGGATTTTCCGTGATTGCCCCGTGCGTGACAGGTCCACCGGCTTGTGACCCTCAACCGATGACCCATCGCTGACCCTACTGACCGGTGACTCGTCCACTGGTTTCGGTTATGGCTATATCGTGTCTCATTTGGGCAATGTATCGTCGTGAAGCTTACAAGGAGATCGTGCGATAACGGATCTTTATCCGATTCGTTTAGGAATTTTCGTTGCTGTTAAGCTGTACATGGGTTTGCCAAAATCCGATGGGTTATCGCGATAATTACTTCCGGTCGGTATTATCGGATTGTCCGATGGGTTCCAACCGACGCGTTAGGAAAAATATGACAAGTGGTCGCGTATGACAAGGTATTTATAATCGTGACAGTCCCATGACGAGCTTGAAACCGGAAACCAGTAGCAATATCCATGAAGGATCCCCCGAGTATGGGACGCGGGATCAACGTATGAAGCAACGATGCCGGCAGCAACGCATATACGCTTGCCCGCAATCGGGATTTCGTGAAACCTCACTCCGTAAATTTTCCCAGAGGTGTACTTTACTTCCGGATATGCCAGACCGTAAGAGACCGTTATTTGCATAGGACCACGGGATTTCTTTGCAGCTGGCAACACGGCGCGGAGGCGGCGTGCGTAGCTCGAAAAAGGATTCAAGGATGGGTTCAGTCTCGGTAAGTAAACGAATGAATCCGGGAGAACCATTTTTTTTCATTTTCAAATGTACTCGTATGAGCTAAAGGGCTAAGCCTCGCACGATTGTTCAGATGGGAATCCAATCAAGTGACAGATTCGTCGGGGTTGATAAGTCTCATCGCAAGAATCAATCACGAATGATTCTCGCAAGCGTATAGCTGATTATACTAAAATTCAACATCTCCGTCGAAACGAGACGCAATCTTGATAAATAATTTCCTCGCGGATATCCGGAATTCCACGTTAAATCGTTGGCGTATGTTTCCTCGCGCTTGAAACATTTTTTCTCCCCCAGCTGGCTTAATTGTTTGCCAACTGAAACTTTCCGGAATTCTTCACCGACAGATTTACATGCGTATAACGAGAGCTTACGCGCTCATAAAACCGAGGACGCGTATTTTTCATTTTTTTTTCTTTTCCACGTACGGTTTCGAAGCCATGCCAGCCGTGGCGGATCCAAAGCGAGCAGAGCCGAAAAGGGGTTGAGCGTCTCTTTCATCTCTTTTTTTCACTCGTTGCCTCGCATTCTTCGCACATTGCACCGCATATCCCCATTTCCATCGCACTCCACCCTCTGACGGGGCTCCGTAGCAGCCGCACCGCGACCACGCGCTGCCTGCCCGCTTTTTCAGGGGTACTGTAGCCGTAAAACGACGTTATAATGGGGTGGCGCCGTGTAGAGCCGGTGTATGCGCCTGTCGCTACACACCGGACCTGTTTTCCGGTCAGAGGTCCAGCGGATGAGAACTGGACATCGGTCAGGCGCTCCACGGGTCAGCGAACGAGTCAAAAGGCGTGGATGGCATGCGGTGGACTGTCGCATTGTATATTCTCGCTGGAGGTCCGGCGTACGATGATGAGTCAATTTCTTCGAAGTTCCGGTTATCGGACCGGCGCGTTGGTATGCCTATATCCGTGCGACAAGCTTACAGGTGATGAATCTTAATGATTTCCAAGATACTCGACTGGTCAGTCCGTGGAATGGAATTCCTCACATAATTAGACGATTCACATGACTGGCTAGGTTTGGATGTATGGGATTTGATCACGATATCATTTTAAACATGTTTTTTATTTCTATTTTTTTACGGTGCTATGAAAAATGAGAAAGAAAAAAAAATGTGAAAGAAGAGAGGAAAAAGAACGTGTGAATGTGAAAGAAATTGTGGTTTTGCATGAACGCAAAAGAATTTGCAGATTAATTGATGATTTTATAAAATTGACGATTGATATAAATATTTATGTTTTGGATAACACAGTAAGATATAGTTTTTATCGTGGGAATTATGATATCTCCGCGAATTTTTAAGCTATGTTGATTGAATTAGGCTCATTTTGAAGCTCTTTCGACAATACATAAAACTGTATTTAGACTGGCCAGATTTCATTGCAACTTCTATTGCAACTACATCGAAATTTTATCAATGTTGACTTATAATCGAATCGCTAAGAATATATATTAATATGCAGATTATGTATGTTTATGCAAGCCCAAAGCTCTGTATCTAATCAAAGTCTATCGGTTATGTTAAAAAAGCTTAGTTTTTAAAAATTTGCATCTCACGGCTACACCTTAAGATAACAATACTTATTTCCAAATAAGTTCACGTTCCAACAACCTCACATTTCCAAGCGCAATACAACAACGCAATACGCAAGATTCATACACGCCTAAGCCGCAGGAAATTCCATTGTGTAAACATCCGCAACAAGTTTCAAATAATGTTAGTTGGGGAAGATTTTGGACGTTACGAACTTCCCAAAGACTTTTCGCGCGCACTCGACTCTCACCGTCATTGTTGTAAAACACAATAAATATCTATATACAGCATTCTCACCGCAAACTTGGAGAACGAAACGATGAACGCCCGAGCTCTCACCTCACGGCGAGAGAAAGAGAAGACGCGCGCACGGTAGTGCGAAGGATGTTCGCAACCCGGAAGCTACTCTGGTTGTCAGTTTCCGTATCTAGGACAATGGTGCGTCCCGCGTTGTCAGTACCGCAGAGCGCGGATTTTCGTGCGTGTGTGTGCGACGGGACGGGGAACACTCCGCGGGGATGTTCGGATCTCTGCGACTCGGAAGAAATATGCCCCTAACCGTTTCCCCATTATACAGCGAAGCCGATCGTGCCCGCAGGGGTTGCGACTTATTTGGCTCGGAAGGGGGTTAACATTCGGGGATTTTGTGAGTCGTTCGTATGTACCGTGGCGCACCTTGTAGACAGGACCGAGGATCCGGAGAACACTCGTGATGAGAAAGAGCGAGGACGCGGGGGGATAAAGGCAGATAGCGAAAGCAGCAGGGGTCGTAAAGCGTTCCGGAACGGAAGAGTGAAAACGGGGGCTCGAGAACGATGCCGAAAAGGATGCGAAGGGGTGACTGGTCGGAGGGATGCTGTGTGTGGGAATGTTCTCACGGTGAGAAGATCACCTGTATCCACTGCGTAGGGACATCCCCCGTGTTAGACACTCCGGTATATGCCAAACCCTTCGAAGCCTTCATCCATACACGGACCATCGAATGAGCTATCCGTGTCATCTGGTTCGGCTGTGTAGATTCGGATCACCGAGTTGAGCCACTCCGAAGTGAGTCAGATATCCCGCAATCTTCGCGGAAAACTCGCGGACTTACGTCAGTCGCGTCGAGACGAAGGAGATATGTGGATTGATATATACACGGTCGAGAGGCGCTCTTATTGCATGAATTGAGTTGAAGAAAGGGTTCGACTAAATTTATTTTATTCGTTGCATTGATTCGTTATTTTTTTGTCGAATAATTTTTATCTTCTTGGTTGTGTATGTGTGTAAAAATGGTAGAACCATGCTTGGACCTTTGATCTTGCGTTATTTTATTTCAATATTAGGATACGACGATTGTCAGTCATTTGTGCACCGTCGAAGTATTTATCATTAGAAAAATGATAATAGAGAATGAGACGGGGAAAAAGGAAAGATTTTGAACTTATATGGAATCGTAATATTTATGGTTCTTCGCAGTCTCCAAGACTAGCCCTTATTGATATTTCGAATACTCTTTCCACGAATATCTAGGAACGAAAGCAGTAACATTTTCAAAAAAAATTTTCTAACTGTAACTTCAAAGTTCGATGCGATTGGTCTACTATTTCGTTCGACGATAAGTCTTTTTTCATTCTGCATAACCATGGGAAAAGTGAGGTATATCCTCGGGGCGCAGCGCACACACACACATACCCATACACACACACACAGGCGTTCTCGCGCAGGCACGTCCTCACTCGGTTGCTACACAAGCGCACCCCTTCGACCTGCTGTCGTTGCGGCAGCTCTTCTCCCCACCCTACCGCTGTTAATTTTAATTTCCTAGCAAAATCCCGCCTTTGTGAAGAAAGAAGCGAAACCGAGTGATAGAAGAGGAGCGAGCGAGTAGCGAGTCGGCCCAACCGCTTCGCGCGCGGGAAAAGGATGAAAATACTTGCAGCCACGGTTTTCCACGCACATCATCCCTTTTACATTTTAATTTCTCCCCTTTTGCGACGGCTTTTCAAAGTTCCACCGTACCACGTACTAGGTGCCATCCCTTTAACATTATAATTCTTCACGTCTCTCTCGTCCCCATGGCCGTTACATCAAGCGTTCCCGTTTGCTTTCTCACTCGATCCGTTCGCCCTTTTTTCTACCATCGAGTAACGTACCGATTTATAGAAGAGCAGATGAATTTGTAAGGAAATGTTATCCCGTGACCTGGAATCAATGCAAAACCGTTGAACGAGATCGCTCCGAGAGTAGAAAATTTCGTGCTGGTATATACATACGTCATTCTTGTGTACATACCGGAGTCTGTAGGCTACCTACCTGATACCTACGCGAGATTCTGGTCGGGTATGGATTATCGATCTCATCGTCGCCAAAGCTTCCTATCGATGCACCGGCTACACATTATCCAACCCTCTCTCGTTCTCTCCCTCTCGCTTTTTCCTTCTGCCTTTTACCAATACTCTCAATAATATCCGGGCATACATTAACGTTCTCGTCACAGCTCAAAACCTTCGCGGTGGTTTCTCTCCAACGATTGTAAAAACTTTACCGTTGGGGATTTCACGAGGATCTGCAACGGAAATTTGCATTGTACTTTGCATCGACCCTTTATCGGATATAACCTCGGTTAAGCTTTGAAAACGTCTGAAACTCGAAACAAATTGGCGAGTTCGTTGATTTTTGCAGGTAGTGCGGCTTCTGTGAAAAACGTTGATGTACCGTTGATGATCACCATCTGGCGGTGTATAAGCGAATAAAATAGAAAATAATCCATTGATCGACGAGGAGTTGTAAATAAATAAAAAATAGGCGAGTAAAGATTAACGTCATCAGGCAGCAGGCATCGGTTCTTTTTACGTGCTAGCCTGCAATCAAGAGGTGGAATTATTAACGAGAATCATGATACACAATATCTTCCGATAATGAGCTTGGAGAGAAAGAAAACCTGGACGCAGAAGAGGCGTAGAGATATCTTCTTCTCTAGCGTCAGCGCGAGCGTGACGAATTAGTCCCCGGCGAAGGGACGAGAGGGAACGAACGAAAGATCGGAAGAGAAAAAATATTGTGATACAACGGAGGCGCAAAGAAAAAGTGGAGTAATTATAATTGTTGGCAAACGATCGATCAATCACGAGGGAACGACTTGTATAACATGGTAATTGATATCAAACAATCGTTAGGCATTTCAGTGAACTCCGTTGGCAGCACAAATGTGAGAAGGTTCGAATATGTTCGTTCGACGAGGAAAACAATTTTTTACGATGGCTGGTTCCGATTGAATCGAGAATCAAAGTCCGACCGAATCGGACGAATGATCTACGTGATCCAGACGCTATAAAATCCGATGACTGGACTATGAACTGACCACTCTCAACGGGCAAAATGAAAAGGAAAGAGACAGAGAGTTGGATCAAGAGTGCCCCGAGACGCGTGTCACGATCGCGACTCGTCGGATTAAGCAACTCGGTGCCATGGGAGCTCATCCTCGAGTGATGAGCGACTCCGTTGAACGAGATAAAAGAAAGACGCGCGTGCCAGTCGGAGATATTGCGTTCGTTCCGTTGCGTCGCGAATGACGAACGGGACGTCTTTGGTACGAATAACGACTTTGCTCATTGACCGAAGAATAAAGAAAAGACGAACTGGTCGTCTTCGCGCTGGTCAATAAGCCAAAAGGCACGTGCTGCCATGATGCTGATATAATAACATTCGCCAGTTTGGGTTACAGAATCCAACGATGCATTCGAGTCTCCCGCAAAGGGGATGAAACGTCCAGGGGCTAGAGTCCAGCTCAGTAAGTGTCATTCGTAAATAACTACATATGTGTTGCGCTTTTTTCATCTAACCGAAGCGATATGAAGGGCGCGATGCGAGAATCCCCCCGAGCGAGGGAATATCGTGCTCCTTCCGTATGTTAAATAAAGATGAAATCGCGGAATTATACGTATAATGGCGGAACGAAGATGGAACAGCGTCGGGGTCGATCGTGAAAGGGAAGAGATGGACTGAAAGGAAAAATTGTTCCGGCGCTTGATGTCACAGGGTTGACCAGAAGCACGTTCCGCACGTGTGTCCAGTTATGGGACGCAGCATCCTGCATGATATATAATACTACAGAAGACGGATCTTACGAGGGGTGTCACGCTCAAGCGGCACCTGCGCCACTGGACAACCGGAAAATCGTAAATTATCTGGCTCAGAGCTGTATTCGGAGAGTCTATCAAACGATAATTCATATACGAATTGGCAGAGTCACTTTGTAAGATAATCATAATAAATCTGATGAGAAAACGGAGATGAAAAAAAAAAAAAGAAATCGTAGAACGGTTGAAATATTACCGGTATGGATGATCCGAAAACCACTTTTTGTGGACCATGGATTCCAGGTATATTATATTCAACCAGCTGGAAAATGCTTACTTGGGACGTAAGAACCTCGAAACTCACTCGACGGATAAACTAGCCACTATTTACTGCGTACCCATTTGCATATCCGTTACGCGACGTGGTTGTGTCCATCTTCCTCATCTGCTTCGTCCATTTTTTTCCACCATACTTCCCATTCTTCGGACCCTGTTGAGAAGGATGGAGGGGGTTGCTTTAAACAATTTTCTCGTAACGTCTTCTAAACATTCTCCCAATCCTCACCAGTTATTGAACTAAATTCCGTCTCTCTCGTCACCCATTTTTTTTTTTTTTTTGGGGGTCGATCCACGAAGACTCAAAATCTGTCTCTTGAACGACCAATGACTGTGCCGCTCGTTCGCCACTTCTTCCAATCCCTCACGAATACCAAGGTGCCCATGAATTCGCTACAATTTTCAAAAGGTTGTAACGTACTTCGGTGACAGAGGTCTTCGGGTCCTACAGGTCAGTACGCACGTGCGACGACGAGCGGCCGCTATGTTTTTTTTTCTCTTTTTTCGTCATTTCACTTCTCCTTCTTTCGTTCCTCCTTCCGACTTTATTTATTACAAACTGGACGGAAGGCACTTTCGAGAACCTTTTTTGCTCACCGGTGTTATGTCCTGCTCGTAATCAATGGCTCGCGTAACGAACTGGCGTATTACCTGCAAACAATGACATAAAAAGGTAGGAAGAAAGGAAAAGTTTGCCGGAGGACCACGAGGCCGGTTGTGATTTGGCCGGTGTGCGTCCGACCTGCCCAGTGAAATTGGATAGGACTCGGCAACGCCCATACGTGACCCTTGGTCTTCCATCTCGCCAACGGCAACGCGCCGATCTTCTCGCATTAAAATGTAGGAAGGGGTAGTTCACGATTTAATTTCGTCGTGCGCGCAACGTCCGAACAGGACGTTGGCTAGTAACGTCGCGACGAATTCGCATCGGCTACGGACGATGATTAATTTTTAGTCGATTTTTTTTCGCAAGTTGCAACGACACGGTTTTACGAACTTTGACCACGATTTCGAGTCTTCGTCCGAGTTTTCACGATTCGCGAAAAAATCCGAAGGAATCCGGCTCCCGCTGTTATCTTCCACGATCATCGCAATGTGATACACGAAGAATTTTTAAAAACGATCCAACGACCTCGCCGAATTATTCGACGAAGCCGAAAATCGGCAGTCACTCGTGACGAATTCGATCTTTGATTCGTATAATTTTTTCTGGGCTTTTTAATGTTCGATTTTATATACGTCGTGTCATCGTGGGTTAATTGAGAGTCGTGAATTTCGACTGTCCGGCGGTTGGCATTATTTTCGAAATTTTATTTATTTATGCATGTATTTATGGAAATCGATAGGTTCGTGAGGAATACGAGTTCGGTCTTGTGCGCGCGATCGTGCGGTCCAATGTGGTTTGCGGCTCTATATCATACCGCTCGAGGAAAGCCTTGGTCAGTTTTTTTTTTTTTTTTAGAATCACACTTCCACGAAACGCTCTCCACACACAGATTCTCTACCATAACTCGCGATTATAATTAAAAATGATGATGTAGGACTGTGTTTATCGAGTAGTTTAAAAGTGACTTTACGCTGTAATCTTGTGCAGTTAATAATCTCCACCATGACGATTAAACGATGATTCTTCACTGAATCGTTGACATTCGAAGTAGCCATGGTCAAGATTTTTAGAAAAACATATTATACAAATATGTCACAATATTGAACGATCGATAAAATGGAAACCAATTTTTTTTCTCGAATTCCGATCGGTATTGAATAAATCCAATGAGTTGTAGATAAGGTTTATTTTTTTTTTTATCATGCATTCCGACGATGGACGATGGACGAAAACGATCTTATCGCAACCAACGGGTTTTCAACGCTACGGCATTTTGGTCGCGATGAGTTTGTGTGATATTGAAAAATGATGATCCACTTGAAATAACGAACAGCGTTGAAGCGGTGGTAGCGTTATAATAGTGTCGTAACGATGGGTCAACGGAAGGGTCAAGGGTGAGACAACCTGACGAACCGCAGCGAGAATGCTCGCGTGCATGCGTCGTAACTCGGCCAATTTATCCTGCGTGTTGGTATACATACGAGTAACCGGAGTTGCCCGAAACTTCCGGTTTCGGTTGTAGTACACACCGCTCGGACCTTTGCGTTCGTCGATTAATCAGGATTAGGCAGAGATCCGAGAAACCCCGGCAAGCTTGCGAGTGCGTCTGGATGTCCATCGTTCGTCCACGGATCAACGGTTGGTCGTGCGTGTCCATGCATGGACGCGTGATGGCCATCAGTCATAAAGCCGACCGGGGACGGTTAACCGAGTGAGGTGCTGATGTCGATGGTTCCGTTGGTCAGGCGGGTACATCGACTCTCGCGTGTACGCGAGAACACGGGCTATACGTCATGACCCGAGGATCATTATACTGTCATTAAGTTCGACGAGCATGTAATCGCGGCGACGGGACTTGGGGGTCAGGTTGGGCTTGACCGCTGAACCACGGTGATGACGTGATACGTTTGTCACTCGTCGACATATTATTTTAATACGGATGGTAATGCTCGAACATAAATGCGAATTGTTCATAGATTTTTGGTTTAAATCATGGAATAAAGTGAGCCCTCTCTGTCTCTCCTTTTATCTATCCGCCGATGAGAAACATTTTTCAAGTGTAATTGTAGTGTACGAAAATTTTGATACAATTTAGACCGCGTACGAAAATGTAGAAAATTATGTTAATTCATGTGCATATTGTTTTAATACGTTTTTAATAAATGCGAATTATTTACAGATTTTTATTTCAATTTATAGAAAAAAAGCGAGCCCCCTCCCTCTTCCTTTACCTTTCCGCCGATGAATCAGATATTTTTTTAGTAGAATGTACGAAACTTCGAATACAACTTAGAAATTGTACATATAAAACCATCCAGAAAATTTGGTCCAAACCTATTTTTAGGTATACCATTTTAGAGAAAATAAAAATTATCTCTGTTTCAAATATGAAATGTAATTCATGAACAAATTTCAACGGAACAATATTTTTTTACCATCACTTTCGATTCGCCCAGCATCTTTCTCATAGTCCGAATCGGGTCATTTAATGACCATTTTTTTATCTCCACTCGGGGTCCTCCCCGAGAATTATTCTAGCGTCCGTATGGGAATGCAGCCACCGAATGTTACGCACGAAGATAGAAGTGAAAAGGGAGATGAGAGAAACAAAAGCGTGGTCCGCGAAGCGTACGTGACCCAACCGAGAATTCTCAGGCTCCGATAGAAAAATTCTAACCCTTGGTCGGGATAATGCGAGAGCGGTATACGAGTTAGATAAGTAGGGATGCTGGTGGTCCGTGGACCAGTGCGCGAATGGATAACCAGTTGTGCGATGCAGGTCATCTCACGGTTTCTCCCTTCGTCGCCGAGTCTGCCACGGTCACGACACCGCCGATGATTATAATGATGATGATGATGACGATGGCGATGATCATCATGAGAACCGAGCGCTGCGGCCATTGTCCTAAACAGGACATCGGATGCGAAGACCAGGTGGCCAGCGTCAAGGGCTCCGAGGGGGCCATTAAGCTTTCGGATTAATTGTGATGCAAAAGTTTTTGATGGCCAACGAAAACGACGCAGGCTCGCGGAGAACGTGACACGTCGAAGACCAACGGCCAAAGGTCCGTCTCGCGCATGAAGAACGCATTTATGTTTGCCGTCCTTAAACACGAGCCTATGGGGCAGACGTTCGTACATCTCGTTGGCCAGATTTTTTGTTAACCCAACGATTTTTCTCGTTGGTAAAAAAAAAGTGACGGTTGAACAATGACTGGTACATCAGCTTGGAGTCGAAAGGCCACGTGGGCTTGCGACACGTTCGTGGTTACTCATTGAAAAATTGTTCAAGGGTCAGCTACATACCTACCAGACGATTCAAAGATGGAAGACGATACGGAAGAATTTTTTTTTTCAAATATCTGTCTCGCATCGTGCTCGCAGCTTTTGCCGAAATGTTAATTAATACTCCTCATCTACGAATTTATCATACGCGAAACGTCAAGCAAGTCCGATTTAAATCTTTTTGAGAGTCGACCGCACGGAACTCGAATGTAATTTTCACGTGCGACTCGAGGTATCTCAAACTATACCAGCATGTACGTCGAAAACGCCGGGGTGTTCGCCAAGTAGCGCTTTGAATATTTATCGCGTGCGGCACAGCGACGACGTTGGTGCTGTCGTAGCCGGTGGCCGGGGTGTTGCACCCCTTTGTGCGAGCTCCGCGAGGGCCGCTGAGAAACCCGCGAGAAAGCGAGGCTCCGAGACGCGGCGTTACCGTTTTTCTTTCGTGGTCATCGTGCGGAGACGAGAAGCCGAGCCGAGTTCGAACCCAGCGGACGGGGCGAAAAGGGAGCGTCGGGCTGGAGTCGGAAACTGGATCGTCTAATACGGGCACATCGCTTTAAACCAGAAGCAAGAGGAAAGCTCGGAGAACCTGCCGGAGTTCGTGGCAGTGTAGGAGGGTGGCGAGCTAGAGTGCTGGATAGCCGGAGGGTGGCTCGGTCGCGCAACGTGTAGCACACGCCGTGGGGTGGGAAGGGGAAGGGGCGGAGAGGGTGGGGGGGGGGGGTTATATAGGCACCAGAGCGGTACCGTCGCCTGGGAGCGGGGGGTTGGGTCGGTTTTTGGGGGTTCCCGGTGATTCTAAGAGGTCCGGCGGGCTCACACACGTGGACGGTGGCGTACACGGAGGGCCAGCGCGATACGAAGGAAGTAGGCGGTGTGGTGGTGCGGCTATGAGGGTGTAGGGAGACGCCAGAAGCAGCAGGAACAGCACAACGCTCGGTGATGAAGTGAAGCAGGGAGCCGAGAGGCGGTTGCTCTGGTCCAGGGGGTGCGAGTATTGATCTCGTGGCCCACCCTCGTCTCCTCCTACGTCCGCGGGGTCGGAAGGGTGGCCCGGGTGGTGGGTAAGATGTCAGCGTGCGTACATACAAAGTAGCCTCTGCTTCTCGTGCTCGCCGGCTCTCTCTCTCTCTCTCTCTCTCTCTCTCTCTCTTTCTCTCTCTCTATCTATCTCTCTCTCCCTCTCTACCTCGTCGACGCTGTATGTATATATGCGGTCCGCGCGCCTCTTGCTTTCGAGCTCGACTCTCTGCTTTGCTTCCTTGCAACTAAGCTCCCTGCGCCGCTGCCTCCACGCAACCGCCCCACGGCGCTATCCAGCCTTCGTATACCTGCTATCACTCGCCACGTCCTTGCTGACCAGCAGTTACTGCCTACGCTTCTCACATGTGCTAACTTTGTATGCATGTATGTGTTTGCTCACTGTGGAGGCGGGTATTTTTTCCCGCTCAGCCATCAGGTGCAGATGCATTAGCGTGTCTGTGAAGGGGTTGGAGACGTTGTGTCCTTAGAAAGGTTTTTTTTAAATAGCTTATTGATGATTACTCAGGAATACGATGATACTGTGTAATTTCCGATTTTCCTAAAGTTTTGGAATGGATTGGCTGGTTGATGCTTTAGAAAATGGTTAATGTTCTTCTTTTACTCACACTCGACTGTCTCAGCTTATTCAAATTTTGCATGGGTTTGTGGAAAAAAATGTATAACCCAAAAATATTGCTCGCTACATTTTTGCATTCTGTTAAACGTAAGTCATTGTTTTGAATGCACAGTAGTTGTGGAAAGACATTGTTCGATTTTCCGATGCCCGTCGGCGGATAATAAGGTTGCCGATAATATATCGCGCGAATGGTAGCCAACGGCTTAGCTGGTAAATGTACGTCTGCGACTAAGTGAAAGATCGCCGTTGGGGTCTATACAGCGCGTTAGTGGAGTGATAGCTCGTAGCTGGGGGCTGTATAACGACCGTGCAGTAGATAAATCTAGTGCAGAATAAGACGTTAGGACCGTCGGCCGTTCGCGCGCCCCCGCTGATCGAATCGCATCCTTCGAATTCCTCAACTACGTTGGTCTCGTCCCCGTCAAAGTTTCGCATTGATTCACTCGTCCTGAAAATCAATGAACACACACGCGCGCACGCTGTGATTCTCGTCGTGTATCGATTTCAATTCACTCACTGTCCGCGTGTGTTTATAATTTAATATCAGCGGTCTTATCTTCCATTATCCATCCGGGATGGAATGTCCATTATATGGCGGATGTTTCGTTTTTGGATTCAATTCACGTTTCGTCATCTGGCAATAGTGACACTCGGTGTTGTATTCCCAAGCAAAACAATTATAGCCTCTGTAATTATATAATTATAATTATGTATGAACTATATATAAACTATAATACATATATATACAAACCATATATAAACTAAATATCCCCTAAAATTGGAAATTTTCTCATGTAATTGTCGCAAAATAAAAAATGTCAACAATTTTCAAGCAATTTCTTGTACACATAAAATAATAATGATAAATCGAAATTCTTACATTCTAGGAAAATTAAAAAAAATATATACGAGCATGCAATTGTCAGTACTACGATAGTACGATATTTAAGTGTTCCTGTGCATACCATGAATTCCCCTGCGTTCAGGAGATTCACCCTTTCTAGATCATATATATCTCTCTCTCTATATATATATAGATGCCAAGTTATCCGGGAGATACACGTTATATTGTGCGGGGACTATGGCGGAAGAGAGTCACGCATCGAGGGTGGAAAAGCATAATTATCTTTGGCTCACGCGTACTCACGTCCGACCCTATTATCTTAGGCGTGGATCCCGTCTCTCTCGCGGGCTTTCTCTTTCTTCGCGTCCGGTCGGCCAGCACCCTTTCGCCAACGAAGAAAGACCCGTGCGCTTGCGCTCATTCACACTCCGTCGCATTTTACCATTTTCTTTCTTATTTATCATCCCACCAACGTTCCTCTTTCATTTTCACTCCGAAACCCCATTTAATTCCTCGAATAGATAATAAGAAATAATCATAATCGTTCGAAAAATTATGAAGGAATAAGAGAATGTAAGAAATTAATCGGGAAAAGATTCAACTGCTTAAATCCTACTGTCAGAGGGTGAGTTGTAAGTTTTGTGCGTTATTACGATCTAGGAAATTTTTGGCAGCAGTGAGCCGTGAATTTACTGCGATATTTCTGCCAGCATAGCTCAGTCGGTAGATTCAGAATGGTCAAAGTTGGAAAGACGGAATTGCGCAAGAGACACACGCTGCAAAAAGATATATATATATGTATGTACAACAAATAACCGCGGTGGCGATTCGGCCACCAGCCGTGCGCGCCGAGCGGGCAATCAATTATATCGCGGGCGCGATAACGCGTTGGAATGAGTGCGGTAATGAATTTTCTCGCGTGAAAACCCCGCAAGGAACCCTCGGCCCGGCATTGCCGGCCAAAGTCTGCGTCGTACGGCCCTCCAGCGTTACGGAGGGACCGAGAGCCGTGGCGAGGGTGCGGAAGGGATGGCAAAAGGCACGGGGCAACCCGGGCGGGCGGGGAAAGGGTCTTCTGTGGAAGAAACGTTGTCCAGAATCGCGGCTTCGCCAACGTTCGAGAACTACGTATGGACTCATGAGGCAAACGACACCAAGGATATATGAACACCCACGCCCTATACGTGATACGCGCCCTAATATACACACGTGAATTGAAAGAAAGAGCCCACGGGCGAATACGCGTGCTGGGAGCATTAAAGTTACATTTCTTGCAGCTCGTTCGATTCCTCGAAGCTTGTACGCTAATTTGCCTACGAAGCAGAAATATAAACTGTCTCAAATCCTCATCGCGTCTTTACGACGAAATGTCCGAAGATTGGCCCTTTTATAAAATATCTAATGCTGGTAAATATTTAAAAACATGTTTTCCCCACATCCATTAATTTCTGCAATGCTGATCGCAAAACCCGACGAGAAGCAGAAGCTTCGTAAAGAATAGCGTGGCTACATGGTTCTTCGGTCCCTTAAAAAACCCGCCAAACGCTACTCTCGTTGGCATGCCCAGATATCTTTTTGCTCGAAATGGTTTATAGGTCATTCTCTGTACAACGGCCAGGCACTGTCGGACGTTCAACGTCCCCTATACTCCCTCTCGTGTATTAGACGCTCCGTACACGAGCTACCAAAAGCGCCTATACATATATACAATTTATCTATACGTATAGCTGCGAAAGCAATTTACATGGCACCATCTCGTGGCACGCTGGTAGGGATGAGACAGCACCGGGGCATTGTAATTCAAGTAATGTAAGCTTTATGCAAAATACATGTTAGTTAGAAGTGCACGAGAGATAGGGCCTCATCCCTCTTTCTCATTCCTGTCTCACTCGAATCTCGGGTTTCTTCCTCTACCTTATTCCTATTTTGCTTGCTTCATCTCCATCCTCGTCTTTCTCTCGCCATCACCGTTTCTCTCTTGCTTTCTCTCGCTCTCACTTCCTTCCCCCGTCGTTCTCGTCCTCTCACCCTATCTCACCACTTCGTGTTTCGCGTCCAGGCGCTTATATACCGCCGCGCTCACTATCTTCGTCCACTTTGCTATCTCCCTCTCTCTCTCTCTCGCTCCCTCGCGCGTTCTTCCTAGTCACCCTCTCAGGATCTCGGTACGTCCTTACTCCCTTAACTCTACCCTCTGCCCGCGCAACCCCCGCGAATCTCACCGGTGCCTCCTCTCGCACTATATATATGTATCTAACCTCCTCTGTTCTCTACTCGCTCGCAAATTTTCCTCGGTCACCACCCCCTCGGCTCCCTCTCTCTCTCTCCTCTCTCCATCATGCTTCGTATTTTCCCCATCGCGGACAATCTCCCCAGGGTACTCGGACACCGGCCGCACCGCACTCGCGTCCAGTCTTGGACAGGGCTGCTGCGCCGCCCCGTCTCATCTCGCTTTCTGTATCTTCGTCGTAGCACACACCGTCCACCCACACGCGTACGCACACGTCGTCACGAGCTTCCGGCAATGTTGGACTATAACACGTGTGTACGTGACGTCGGATAACACTGTGCAAACGTACACACGGCGCATAGTCCTGTGCGTAAGACAGCAATATGTGTATACAGCACCGACACTCGAGTGTCCCTACCGGACGGGGTTATATATTGCTCATCCGTGTTACTTCACGGTTGTGTGTGTAAATTACGAGATCGTTCGCTGCCAGCGTGTGCTTTCCGCAGATAAGATGGTCGGAGCGTCCAATAACGAAATTTGAGCACTCATTCAATTATGATACGACTTAAAACTTCGAAAAATATAGATTTATGTATCAGGGTGTTGGTTGAAAGGTAGTTTTGTTTTCAGCAGCGGGGGGTGCTTAGAAACGATGTGGGAACACGAAATACGTTGAGAGAAAGTTTTTTGTTGCTGCGTGAGGTGCCGCAATCAACATGAGTCTAAAATTGAAGGGAAAATGCGTGAAAATAAGCAGTTCTAAATATCGCAATTTTTCAATTTTGCTAAAAGTGATAATATATCAATATTCAATAAGTAAAAAATATATTGTACTATATATGATATAATAATGAATATAATATGATATTCTGTTACATATTATGTAAAATATGATATGTTATATGGTATATAAAGTTGAAAAAATATAATTAAAAATATAAAATAATATATATGTATATACTCTATTCTATTATATTATTTTATATTTTCAATATTTATTATACAATTTTCCATCATATTACGAAAATTAGATACGGAGATGGAAGACGCACTGGAAGTGTCCGAAAAAGTATGTACTTCCGGTGTACGGTCACGAGTAGGTACACAGAAAACTCGAATTTGTCTACACATGTGCGGACATCCTTCTCTTCTTTGCCTCGGCGGACGTTTCCTTTATCAACGTACTTCAACCTCCGCCTGTGTCTTCCCTTTCCACATATTTTTTTTTGTTTTCTTTCCTTTTCACTTTGTACTTTCACCGTTTTTAATGCTCGGTATTCCACCGCGCTTGCTCCGTCCATTCGCTCTCGATGCTCAGCCGTTCTTTTTCTCATTCCGTCTGCCGCCGCCCTCGACTCTGCGGCACTCACATGGACACGCACAGCTATATCGACGCAAGAGTCCGAGTTTCTCGGGTTCCGACCAAACAGCCGGGATTTCGTCGAGCTGCTGGCTAGCCACCCCCTTGACCGAAAGGGCGAACTCGACATGGGCGTAGAAGGGTGGCTTTAAGAAAATTTTCCATAATATTCAAAATTCTCGGTGAAATTTACCGCGACGCTCTTCCGTCTGGCACACATTAGGGTGTCTCGCGGATTTTTTTTTCTTTCGCAGCTGTTAGACTTGGGTTACACAGTATCAGAAACATATGGCCACATTTATTAAACACATTCGATTAAATCGTGAATAAAAATTGTTTGAACCGTTGCAATTACTTTTTTCTAGTAGCCTAGTCATTCTTACAGTGTTGACAACGTTAGTAATCGAACGTAAAAAAAAAAAACCGCTAAGATCTAAATTATATGACCTCCCAGTTTCCATCTGAAACTAACGTAAACATTTTTTTAAATCCTGATACGACCTCATCAGTCACTGCGAGAAAATTGACAAAATGTTAAAACTGAGACGCAAAAAAAAACCTGGGTTATTTATTGAGACAACGTTTTACAGAATTAAAGAAAATTGTGCCAAAATAACGCATTCTGGGATAATATTGAGAATAATATTTTTAAAAGTATTTTTAACTCCGCAGCGTTGTTAACTTCTGAGATATTCGAAGGTACCACAGGGGTGGAAAACTTCCGACGCCAATGCTGGCGAGAAATAGAAGCGGGTGTGTATGTTCGTGTATGTGTGTTGAAATATATAATACTTTTTACGTAAAAACGAAGAGGGTTGAAAAATGTAAACGACGTACGGTACAGTACGAGAAAATATCGAAAGTTCGTATCTCGCCTCTTCGTAGTTGTATTTATTCAGTCAGGACGACTTAATCGTTCGGACAATGAAAAACGCGTCATCCTCGTACGGACAAAGTTTTGGCACAGGTGAAAATCGGCGGTTGAAGGGTGTAAAACCAACAAATTACAGATTTCTCAAATTACTCGAAGGAAATACTCTCGAGTCTGGAGTAACCCGGGTTGTTCGGCTTTTACTTCTACGTCTGCTTCCGAGGCTTCTACCGGTGTACCGGAAGTTACGAGGAGACGAAGAAACTTTCCTACTCCCTTCGCGTTTGCACCTTAACCCTGAAATTTACGTTCGTACATCGGAGTTTAAAGGTCTCTGGGTGGTTCAAGTTTGCTTTGGAGGGGACGAGCGGCTGTTTCTCGCTGCCGCAACTCCGCTTTCAAGGTGAACGAGATGAGTCGTTGAGAGAGAAGAGATTAGCGACGCAGAACGCGTGGGGCGGGGAGGGGGGGGCGTAAAGAACAATTTAGCTCAAAGATAAAAAATCTTGGGAGACGAGAGGGCTTGAGGCAGAATGACATTCCCAAGATATTGATGAAATCATTAATGATTAGTTGATCAAATACAATATCAGGACTAATTATCTTTCATTAACGCGTTATATCTAGTTGTTTTCGGGGAAATTGAGGGATCACGATCTTTTTAGGCATGTTAACATAGTTTCATTATAATACACCTTTTATTACACATGACATGTAACTTCTATATTTTACTGTCTACGAAAGAAAATAAAAATGTTTGATGATTAATAATTTTTTGGACAAACGTCTTCGTTCGATATTCCGAGCAATAAATTTAAAAAAATCCCACGAGCGACCATGGGACACTCGACCATTTGGCAATACCATGCAAAAATAAAATAAACGCGGAATGTGCTGCAAGCCGTATCTTTGTGGCGTTGAAGCAACCGCCACGTTCTCGGAAGCAATTAAGCAACTTTTTGCGCTCGCATAATCCACAATATCTCGCGTGACTACTTCGCGAACGTTATGGCTCGTGGATACGACGAGAATGCTTGTGGTCTATTATCAAGCAAGGTGTAAACCGCTTATACAACGGATTCTACTACTGTGCCACGATACATACCCGATACCACATCTCCTGGCAATTTTTGCAACATACGGAAAAAAAAAAGAAAAAAAAAGCGTTAACCCCAAAAAATGTTTTTTCCCTCATGCTATAACCGAAGTGCTACGTGCAACATACACGTCAAATCGCAAAACCATCACGAACGATGAGTCTATTCCGCGAAGCGGCGATCGCATGCCGAGCAGTACGAAAAAGAAAAAATCGACCTTGTTTCATCTCACGTTAGAACGCGTGCGAATACGCATTTACGATGCATCCTGTTGGTTCTCGAAACGAATGTTCAGTCTCGTCACATGCATAAAAACTCTCGACGTTGTAACAAAATTAATTTCATAAGGCACGATATCGCCTGCGCCTTTTTTTTCGTACCCACTCGAAGCTACGGAGTGCCCTATATGGTCAGTCTCAGTGAGATCAGCCGCCCGAAAACTTTCTCCAGATACATGTGAATTTAGTTGAACAACGATATCTAATTACAACGTTGGTATCGTCTGTTACTTTTTCGCTCGACTTAAAGAAGAATTAAATTAAATTACCCACGCCAAATTTTTTTCGATTTTTATCTTTATTGAAAAAGTAATCGACACGAAACTAAATTTTTTTCGGCGTTTACGCCAAAACGTATTCACCCACAATAACGTCGCATCATGTCAGAAGAGAAACGGAATTAATTCTTCGTCCGATGGCAAATGAAATTTCTCGAATTGAATAATCGAATATTCGAAACTCTACGGAAACGTATTCACCGGCGTTCGCCGGTCAAAACAATGTACTCGCTTCGTCGGTTATACAAACTCAATTATCGAATTGCTCGTAGATACATACACGTCTATGTATTCGCTGGACGTTTGCAGATTTGCAAACCGTAGGTAGACAGTGCGGGTGAAAGGGGGTTAAGGGGGTCTAATTTGCATGGGGTTCGAGAGAGAGAGGCCTCGCCGAGTCGAAAGATCCATAGTAACGTAGTTCTCTCCCGGCCCCGTTATTCATCTCTGGCAATCCACCAACCCGCTGAGAACCGAGCCAAAGCCCCGCGAGGGGTGGTTCGAGCAGCTAAGATCGTCGAAAACGACTTTCGCCGCGGCGGGTATCAAACCGAGGGGTTGCTTTAACCATCCGGCGGGGGGGGGGGGAGAAGCGGGGGAGGAAGTGCGGGAAGCCGCCACTGGCCGAGAAGCGAGGGGTGACTCGGAGCACCCCGGCCCAACGGAGATGAGCTACGGGGCAGTTTTGACCCCCGGTCTACCCCACGAAGCCCAGAAATTACCCCTTATCTTCGCGCGTCAAGGCCGGGAGCGCGGAGACCGCGCAAGGGCATCCTAGGGCCACCGACGCCGAATCCTAATGCTCAATCTCGAGATAAACGTTCTTCGGGTTATTAGAGGCGAACTCCGCCACGTAGCTCCGACATGCATATGCGCTCTCTCGTGAGAATTTCGGAGGAGAGAAATTCTTGGTTCTCGAACACGAGCGGAAGGTCTTCTCTCACCGATAACGGAATAACTGCGGAGCGGGAAGATCCGGGTTTAAACTTGATAATATTCATTTTCAATAATGATTCTTTGTCGTTGATTATTTGGGGGCGGTAGGGAGGCATGTACAGAAGGGTGTCTTACGGGAGAAAAAGTGTTAATGGCAGCTTTCAGATTTGGAGTCTATCAGAAAACATACCGCCAAATCTGAACCCAATCGGAGTTTAATAAATAATTTAAACAATAAGAAAAAGAAAATTTGATTATCTTTATTTATCTTGGCAGAGACATTTTAGCATTTTCAATTCGTTTATCGCTTTCTAGGGGTATATTGCCTCTTAAGAAAATAATAAGTCGATTCTTGCCGGACTTTGTTCTTGGGGAGCTGTATATACATTTCGCATGAGTCTTTTGGGATAATTTAGTTTTTTAACGAAATCGAAATGAGAGAAATATTTTCCGATATCAAAAGATTGATCATTTTTTATTGACAATTGATAATGATTGGTTGAAATAAATTGTTGACGAACATGCAATGAAACATTTAAGGACCTTATTTACAAGAATATCAGACGGTAATGATTGCAGAATCGTAGTACAAATAACACCCACCCCTATCCTATTATTATTCGAACGACAATCAATTACTCGAATCCGTATAATCTTCCAATGAATAAAATTCTAACAATAACGAAATTTACATATCCTCCAAGACTACGTCGAGCATCGCAAACAGGCGAAAAATGACAAAAAAAAAAAATAACGGCACAGCTAGAAGAAGCTAAAGAAAGAGGAAGATCTCTGGACACTGGTGGAGGCTCGAGGGTAAGTTACGCCGTTTTTTTCTCCTTCCTTTTTTATTTTTTTGTCAACCCTCGTCCCTCACCGCTCACCCTGCCGTATAGATAATCGAACCCATATCGTTCGTCGCCGTCGTCCTCGTCGTCGTCGTCGCCGTGGTCTTCTTCTTCTTCTTCTTCTTCTTCTTCTTCGTACTCATCCTCATCCTCATCATTCCCGTCCAGCGGTCGTTGTGCCAGGGGGTAGATATAACGGAGCCTGAGGCGTGGGCTCACGAAACGCTTGACCAGGCTCTCGTGAATCGCAAATCGATCGAGACCCCCCGGTGAAATCCTCCACGACCCCAGCCTCACCAACACCGCCGGAACGACAGTAGCGTCTGGACCAAAGGCAAGACGAAGCGGGTGCGAAGCAAAAGCGGTGTGATAGCCTCGTGAGGCGGTCGGGCCGGGGTGGGTCAGAGGTAGAGGACGGGGGGGGGGAGGGGTTGCTCGAAACGTCGAGGCTACGTTCTCCCTGGTTCTCCAGAGGCGCGGGGTACAGTGACGCGAAGATTAAACCGCGCGTGCACGTACGTATATACACGCGGAGGGAACGCAAACGCGTCCAAGACTTAGATACGTGCGCGCGCGGGCGCTCCGGAGATTTCTCTTTGCTGTCCGGGCATGTACACACACGTAACACATATATGCGCGTACTTTGAGTGCGGCGGGTGAGGGAGAGGGAGGAAGGGAAAGGGGGAAGAGTCGAGCGAGAGAGTAGTTGCGTTGGCGTCACGTACATATACGCTGTGAGGCCGTGAGGCGCGGGATGCCGACGCGCGTAGAATGTAATTAAGATAAATTAGCGTTAAGGGGAATTGGGCTAAAGCTCGGCGGCGTTCGTTCAACGTGCGGATGGTGCGCGGAGACGGGTCGGAGCGAGAGATTCCTCGGAACGAGAGACATGGACGACGGGGGCGAGGTGGTTGGGAGGGGAGGGGGTGGATGAGGTGAGAGACAGAAATGTAGGGAGAGCGAGCTGGACGCGGAAGGTTGATGCGAGGGAGCACGTATTTCGAGAAACTGAAATGGAAGGACGTATGTGTGTGTGTGGGTATGTGTGTGTGTGTGCATTAGGGAGGTTCGTATTCGAGTCAATTTCGAATTTCATTCGGCCGGGATCTCAATCGATTTAAAATGGAAAAACAACGGTTTTCAGGCGAATCCGATCTTTCAAGTCCATTTTTTTCTATGGGCTGACACGAGATAAAGTTTTTGGTTTAGAATACATGCAATTTTTATATTTTGCGATAATTATATTGACGGTGGGACTAATTATTCCTGGAAAAATTTGATGTCAGATGGAAGTAACGGGTATGAACACTACTTTCATAAAGAAAAATCGGACGTATATGGGTAATCTCATGCTACTCTCGCACCGTCTATAAATTACATGATTATCGTCAGGAACGGATCAGTGTAAACATCAAATGAAATGACTCATATATGTATATCTATTTTTTTTTGTGAAAGTAGGGTTCATACCCGTTAATTCCATACGTTATTGAATTGTGACGTATAATAATAAGCTGCCCCGCCAATATGATTACCAAAAAATCGGAAAATTGCATGTAGTTTCGAACAGAGAACTTCATCCCGTATCTGCGCATAGTAACAGTTGAGCTAGGAGGATCGAGATAGGGTCAACATTTTTCTTATACTTTTTTTCTACAGTTCAGACTCCGGCGCAATTGAAATTCGTGAATTAACCAAATAAGAACCATCCTAGTGTACTTGTAAATGTGTGTGTGTGTGGAGAGGGGGGGGGCGAAGACCACGGGCCAACCCGTAGTTTATTCGAAAGCGAGGAAGATGGGGATGGGATGAAAGTGGGAGACGCGATGGGGATGAAAACCCCGCGATGTACGTAACCTCGCGTGGAGAACGACGATCTCGTACGGTCACATGTACACTCATCTATGTGCATGTATGCGAAGCTATAATGCGCTCAACGGAGTAAGAGGGATGGAAGGGGTGCGAGAGTAAATTTCGGTGTTTTGGCGAACGCAACGAGCGTCGCAAGCCGGACGGGTTGCTCGGCTGAGCCAGAAGTGTCCGACGACCGCAAGTCCGAAAGCACACGAAATGCGACGTCGTTGAAGATCGCGGACTCTCGCACTTGGTTGGCTCATGGCTTCGACGGAACGTGTGGGATAAATTGACTTGGTACTATTTTCGTATGAATTTCACATTCATATTTAAATTAGGTTCCACCATAGTCGAGTGGACTCAACAGAATTGAGATACAAATAAATAAATAATTATTATAATTGATTAAAAAATCAAGAAAAATATTAATAAAATTATGTTATATATAAATATTTTAATACTAATATTACAATATAATAATAATAATAATAATAATAACAATAATAATAATAATAATATCATACAAATATTATCTATAAATATAATATTCTAATATATTATATTATTATATCAACATTATAATTATTCATAACAACAATTATTATCATAATTATAATCAGAATGCAATTGTGAAAAGCTCTATAATCAGCAAAAATTAGTACCCGATTGATATCTCGGCAATAAACCAATCGACCGATAACATTTTTTCCCGCTATTAATTTCTTCGACGGTTAATTCTTTCCTTCAGCGAATTTCGTTATATTTCGACATTCAATTATTATTCGATTCGTCGACGATTTTATTCTCTCATTATTATATTGAGATTTAATGTTGAGATTGATTGTTATGGATCGTAGGTATATCACGCACATGCGAGTGATTAACTTATATCAGGCACCCCAGATCCTTACCGACGATGTATGTGTGGTTGAGGCTTGTCGATACGTCTGCGTCAATCGCGGAACGATATCCTTGGTGGCACGGGCCCGTCCGAGCCAGAATGTGCGAAAGACTCGGACTCGGGCGAGGGCGATGCCAAGCAATGCCCCGAGGAAGCTGCCGTTGATGGACGCTTCCGAAAGGTGAGCTTCGCAGCCATCACCGACTGACGCGATTTCCTTCTCGTCCCGACGTCGCTGCGTCTGAAACACCCGATCACCCACCGCCTCCTCCTCCCCCGCGGTCGTCACAATCTCGAACGATCGACAATTCCGTCTCACTCACTCTTCTTCGATCCATTATATTATTTAATTAATCAAGTTGGGAAGAGAACCCGACCGACCGACGAAATTAACGATTCTCTGTAGCCGGCAAATCGATGCTGGACCCGAGACGCAACGAGAAGCGATCTCGATGGATCTTGAATTTCACAAGAAAAATAACGTTGGATACTTTTGCTCCCCGAAACCACAACTTATCTGTGTATACATATGTAAATATATCGAGTGATCGAATGAGCCATCGAATGATATTTATATACGTATTTATATATGTATGGTTGATTGTTGTCCGGTGTTGTATGCGATTACTCAAGTTTCACGAGGAATTGACACGACAATTAACTTCGCTAATTTTTAACACGAAAGAATTTAAATTTCGCACTTACATGATCGATATAGGTATCTTCGAAACAGCAGAGTCGAATTTAAAACGACGTGAACGATTTTTCACGGTGCTACCGCACTTTGAATATTTATAAGTTCGACCGATAAATGCTTGTCGAATAAACGTTATTTTATGCCTCCCTGCCTGTTCTTAGCCTTTTTGTATGTATGACCAAAATTTATTTTTACATTTCATATACAATGCTTCAAGATATTTGCAATAGGTACGTATCATTCTTTGACTTAGATTATTGAACAGCCGTACGTATATGTTTAGAAAAAATATTTTAACCGTAATAGTTGACAGATAAATATTTGGAACTGCAAAATGTTTTGAATCGTTATTCTTTTCTTCTTGTTTAAATGATGAGCGGTATTTAGTGTGAAGTTATAATTGTGGAAGGTGTGGACGAGACCACAACGACGCGACTCGACTGAAATGGACCGGCTGAGTGCTCGTTAACGAACGACGACGGGGTTTCCCTTATCTCGTTCTTCATTTGGGAAACTAAAAATCAAGCTTCACGGTGATGGCTGATCTTTTTTCACAATGACTCGTGGGAAACTATTTTTACCTGAACATCGTGAATGTTCTCGCCACGTCGCGTCCATCTCCGGTTGCCGTTACGGCGGCTGCTGGCAGGATGAAATCTGAATGAACAGCCCAAAGTCTCGGGAGAAAGATTAGATATCGCTCACGGACGTGATCTAGCGGAGTGAGAGAGCAGAGGAATGAAGATAATCAGTAGACAGCGCACGGCTGTCTGGTTTCTGCTTGAGGCGAGGTCTTATTGTTTATATACAGTAGTACTGAATTAACTGCACTATTTTTATGACAAGGAGAAACCGCGAGGCTCTTGGAATATGAGATTCTTCAGTTCCTTGTCCTTTCGTAAAACACAGACACGGACGAAGACATTCTTAGCCCTAGACGGGTATAAGGGGTAGCCAGCTACCCCACGCGAAATTGTGAAAACGTCGATTTTTGCACTTTTTTTCACTTTTTCCCGTTTAAACAACATTTCCAGTATTTCAACTTGAATAAAAATGAATGTAATATACACCATTCTCTTCGTTATTAAAAAACGAAGAGAATGGTGTATGATGAAAGCTTTTTCTGACCAATGGGACGGATTGTCACGTGGGAACAAAATGGGGTTTATCATTACCCCGTTATACCCGTTGAAGGTGTGAAAAACCATTATACCCGTCTAGGGTTAATATGGTTTCAATGATTTTTTTATTTCAATAGGTTGTGTAATAAATTTCTGGGATTGTTGGGTTTTATCTAAATCTTATTAGAAGCCCGGGTTGAATTAATTATAACATTTTTCCCCGTTTTTTTAGCAGTCAAATTTTTAGATGTCAAATCATTTTTTATGAATGGAGACATTTTTTTGTTGATACGAATTTTCAGGGATTTAGATTTCATTTCAAGGCTAGCGTCAGTGAAACATGAAGAATCAAAATTACAAAAACTGGATCAATTGTAATAAAGTTCTCAGTTGTTTTTAGCAGCGATACCGAAGAATTTATGTGAATGGAGCAATTTTCCCGGTGACATGACCTGCCCCAACCGCGCCGAATCGACAGCACGATTCGGCCCCATGATAGACCGGAAAAATACCGAAACATACCGCGATGCGAATCCCACCCCCGAAGACGGAAACCTACTACCCTTGTCAGTCAACCCTCAACGAATTCCACGATGTCCTAAGCATCGTGTTGTACCTTCTGAATCCCGAATATCATCGACAACCTCAGATCAACATAATGTTAACAAGTTGTTTTCTTTTGTTGCCTTTGATAATTCAATTACTATCTTGCTGTTCTCGGAATCCATTAAGTTCCACGCGATATAATTCACCGGCAAATAATGCATGATTACCTCAGAAACTCGAGAAAAAAATCAAGCGCAACAACGATATGTCATAGTATATTTTTCAACGTAGAAAGAATACCAGAAAAAAATAAGTCGCACCAAAAATATATTTAATTATATCCTTCCACGTAGAAAAAATATGAAAAAATTACATTTATCGCGCCAACAATACATTTAATTACATTTATCAATGTAGCAAAAATACTTAAATAAATTCGTCTCAGCCTAGATATGTTCACGTATATAATTTTAAATTAGCAAAAATACGAGGAAAAAACGCGTCGCGGCAAATATATGTTAACGTATATTTTTCAAGGTAACAAAAAAATATATTCGACGGGTCGTATCGTTGCCGGCCATCACAATCGAGAATCTCCGAGAAGTGCAAGCCACACCTGCGAAAAAATAGCTCGATCATTCGGCTTGCATTGTCGGCAAGATCCGGCGTTTCGGCCGTGCACGACAGAGATGAGAAGATATTTTTCGCGTAGACTCGATCCGATCGTGTTCCATTACCGCTGAGAGTCATGCCGAAGGCCAAAATCCGCCGATCACGCACCCAGCGAGGCTTCGAACCGGAGTGCGGCGAGAGAATCGAAAGAGTGAGAGAAAAAAAGAGGCCGTGAGAGAGAAAGTGAAAGAACGAAATCGAGATATCGAGTGTAGCTGAGGCCATTCGGTTCGCGTGAACGAAGAAAATAGAAGCGCCGGAAGACGTGAGCCGAAGAAGAGAAACCGAGCGCGGAACAGCCGGGCTACACGAGGCAGGATGGAGAAGGAACGAAAACGACGAAAGAAAAGGAAAAGAAGAGGATAAAAAAAAAAACGAACAGCATCATTTGCGATAAATCATCCGGACGACAGGCATTAAGGAGACACGTTGCTGCGCCCGGGGTTCGTCCTTCTATCCTGCGTGCATGCCCCGAGATTTTCTCACACTCGCGGTCGATCGACGAAGGGGGGGGCCTGTGTATTTCGAAGGTTCCACTCGATCCGTCGGACCCGAGAACGCAGCGGCATACTACGGAACGTCTCGGTCTTTGCGCGACGGAACTGCGAACTGCAGCGCGAGCGGTATATATGATCGATGACTGTCAGAATTGCCGGTGATTGTTGTGCTTGTATTGTAATACCATATATCTATATACATATATATAGGTATATATATTATCATCTGCGCATATAGTGCTTGTTGAGACGTATAGATATTTCGCGAGAGAGACGTCGTCTCGTGCAATTTTTCTCTGTTACATGAGTCACGAATTAATGTCTACTTATATACATATGGACATAGTTGTAACGCGTAAGTATAATATGTAAGAGTAGACAGTAGATGAAAAATTTGATTTAAAAAAATTATTGTTTGATTTATTCTATCTTTGTGGAGCAAGTAGTGTGATATCAAGTGAACCTATTGTTTAGAAACTTTAAATGTTCATATATATGGGGAGACTGGGCTGGTTTTGACATTTTTCGCAAATACCTGAATATTCGACGATTAATCGAGTTGAATATATTTACAATGTATTAACGGCATGTTGTCCATCTGTTTTTCTTTTCTAACGATTTTTGTACATTTTCGTGCCCTCGCGATCACTGAAAAATAGAAAGTTATTATAAAGGACATTTTTTATGCATTCGTAATAATGCAAAATAATAATGGAATAAACTCTCCGCCGATAAAACATAAGTTTCTTGAGAATTTCGAGAAATGAATTTTTCCAATCACTCGAAACATAAAAATAATTCTTGTGGCAAGAAAATGTTTGCGATCGAACTATAGATGTAGAAATCGCACTACCTCAAGATCGAAACGTTCGGAGCGTCAAAAAAAAAAAAAAAAATGTCACGTCCGATTTTCCGAACAATTCTTGCGGATTTGGTAACAAAAAAAATTCTTTCTTCACGTCTCTGAATTGTTTACATTTATTGCATTCCCGCTCAACGGCTTCGGTGTAAAAGATTTCACACTGAAATATTCCCAAAGAACATTTTTTTATATTCCCGCATGAAAATAAAAATGCCAAAGTGCCAAAACTTCACAAAACACAAGACAAAACCCCACGAAATAACGACAAGTAGAGCATTGGAATACCCACCGAGTTGTGTTCGCTGGTGAGAATACATCGTAAATAAACCATTAACGATCCACGAAATCCAAGCGCATAAAATTTTCGCGTGCAATCAGTACTGCGAAATTTTTATAATCCGAGAAAAGACGATACTGAAATATTTTACTTTGTAAATCGTTTCCCCAACACCGTTCGTGAATAACAAATTGTTTTTCAACGACGCGCCGTTATATTGTTGTATTGTGTTGTCGGAATTATGACAATCGTGTGGGATATTGCCACGCCGAGAATTAATCCGTAAATCTCGGCAATAAAGTAATCTCGAAGGTACGCTAATGACCGCTGGCTCGAGGAATATAGTCGTTTTGCGATTGAACGTGAGTTTCGTCGAAAAAGGGGAGGAAGCCAGGGGATTTTCGCCTATAATACCGTACACAGAGGGTATGTACTTCGTATACCTGGAACATCCCACCCTCCCCGGGACGCACAATGGGCACGGAGGAGGTAAGGGTACAGGCCACGCCGGGGCTAAAAGTGCTCGCCGTAACGGAGCGCGTATACATGCGAGATGCACTGGCTACGGTGCGCAAAGACTTTACTGCATATCCACGGGGTACCTGCGATGTGCTGGAAACACCCGGTATTCGCATTGTTCGAGAAACAATGAAGCGGGGGAGGGTCTCCTACGGTCCTTTGGACGCCGCTCTAACGGCCCGTCGTCCGTACCGAACGTCCACAACAAGTGCACTCTTGTTTTCTTATCGTTTCTACACTTCTGCAAATTATCATTGCCCCAATTTCCTTTCACTCGATCCCTTGAATGTTCGTTATTCTCGCACATCCGCTGTTCTTCGTACGATTGTCGTTAACCCCCCCCCCGGGCGAACGAAACAAGTACGATTATTGATTCCGCAGTAAACGTTTTATTTTATTGCAGCGAACAAATTGTTTTCTACGTGTAAGGTACGGTTGTACTACTATTCTATGGATAGTTGGTGGATGGAGGCGAATAATTTTGTTGTTAATATTTCGATATTTTCGATGGGAAAAGAATAAATTATTTTCAACATTTAAGGATGAGATTTTGGCATATTTTGGTGGGAGGGGGGGGGGGGGGGGGAGTTGAAGGGAAATTGTACAGACCTGGAAATGTGGATTAATCGTAAGGGAACATTTTTTATTGAAATATCGAATTCAAAAGTTTTTGTAGCGGCTTCTTCAAAAACCGTGGAAACTCTCAAATGTCAACTTTTCGAGCCATCGAAAGCAAATGCAGCAATTTTCAGGATCGACACACTCGAATGGTCACTCAATGTAGACGTGGCCATTCAACAGATTTTCTTAATACAGGAATAACACCTTTTTTTTTAACAACTGCGATAATCGGTAAAATGTTTATTATCGGTTACAGACGATTGCCAAGATAAATACGTGTTTACTCTGAGTATTACGGCAAATAATGAAACATCAGTGGATGCCTAAACGAGACGACAGCGATAGATGCAGCGGGATTAAAGTCTAGACGTCGCTTACCATAACCAACTACGACATTTACGCAACGGCTTACAATTCGTATTACTCCGTCTGGAGATTTTTTTTTATTATAATAAATACCGGACCCGCTGGATTCGAGAAAATTGTACAGTGCAGTGTCGTACGGAGATAGTTCTGCGCAAGATAATGAAAAAATGCGAATGGGGCATATATAGTCGGAAAATGCGTTGTTCAATTATTTTTTTATCTGTAATTTGTTTCTGTATCATTTCTCTAATTAGTGTTACGGGGACCAACTCTGATGGTACTGCATAATTCGTTTCGAAAATTTGTTCGTCGATCGGTCATACAATCATTTTCGTAGTCCAAAGACCGAGACATGTACAAATAATAATAATTATTATTATTGTTATTATTATTAAATAATTAATAATTATATTAATGATAATAATAATTATTATTATTATTGTTAATATTACAATATATATATTATATTACAATTATAATTATTATTATTATTATCAAAATGATAATAATACTCTATACCACCCAGGGTTTCGGTATTTCTGTATTTACCAATGATACAGTACGCGGTATCATCAATGATGTTTCTACGTTTTCAAAAGATAAAAATCTTTCACCTGAGACCGCGAGACCCGAAAATTATAGGTTTGTCGCGGTTTGAATTATTTCCTTCTTCGACTCGGGTTGATGGTTCGCGCGCTCGCGCACGAAAGACACCGAAGAAGCGAGAAGGAACGAGAGAACCCGCGGAGTGCGCCGGGAATGTTTTAGCCATGGATAGCAGCTGTGATTGGAACGAGTGGGATGGAAAGATGTAAGGTGGCGAGGGAGTTGCTCTTTCGTCTTGGAACGAGCAAGACGAAAAGATAGAAAGCTGCATCGACTGTCGGAGTGAGTTTGATAAAGATAGAACGAATTTCGTTTCGCGGATCTTATACACAAACTCCCCACCCTTGATTATTTTTTCGGTGCTCTTCTCTCTCTCTTTCTCTCTTTGTCGCGTTTTCTCTCTCTTTCTCGCTCCTCTACGTTTATTTATTCTTCCAAGTAATCAAGCAAGGAAACGAGGGGAGGGGATAAGATCTCGCGGCTGTGGCGGCGGCGAGACGCTACGGAAAAAGAAGCACTTGTTTCATCTCTTCGGGTGAGCTCTGCGCTCGGACCCGAATCGCCTAGCATGAGACGCGACGATACAACGATTAATCCGCGCTCACGGCATCGCTCGCGAAAACGTGATCCCGGGGCCCAACAGCGAAACTTTAATTGTGCCCGCGACTCCCGAACAAAAGAAACTCACTAGCTAGACGTCGTTTCTTCATCGCTCGAGGCCACGGCGAATCGAGCTTGCTCTCCTCGATGACGTCACGATGCAGTTAGACTAGTTTCGGAGTTTTAGTCCAGCGTGGTCACCCACAAATCCTCGAGGTTTTGGCTCTATTGGAATTTTTATCGTATTTCGTGCCAAAAGACGAACGAATAACAATTTTTCCAAATTCAAAATTCTCAAAAAATTAAAAATAAATAAAAGAAAATAATAAAAAATAGAATAAAAAAATAATAAAATAATAAATAATTATAAATAATACTAAATAATAGAATTTTTTAAATTTCTAATTGTATTTTTTATATCAAAGAAGGATATAAATCGAATTTATGGCTAGCGTTTGCGCGGTTATTAATCATATTCGAAAATAATGAATCTTAATATCTAAAGAACTCTAACAAGAATTTATTGAATGAGAAATTATTCGAATTGAGAAATCAATGAATAGTACATTGTATGTACTATACTAGTACATTGTCTGGAAAATTAATCACCATATTAGAATGAATAAAAATTAAATGAAGAACAGTAATTGTAAACCGTTTTTCGGGTGCACATCGGAATGACTATGTTCGACAAGGCGGAGCCACCGTTGTGGCTCCGTACGGAGGCTTGACCACGGCTTCTTGACTACGGTGTGTAGTAGTGGTAATACACACGAGTCGTGTTAGCCTTTTCGCGCGTAACGCGGAAACTAAAAACCGTAGTTCACGGGGTGGATATAACGCCCGGTAAACCTGGCAATCGTACAGTGGTCCAATTACCATAAGAAGGGCTCTAATTTCACACAATGCTCGCACGTTTAGCACCCTTTCTCACCTTCTTTCTGCTCTCCTTTCTTCGCCTCGTTTCTTTATTTATTTTTTTATTTTTTTATTACATTCTTCCACATCTTCCTCGTTCGTTCGGCTCCTCCGTGCGGGATGTACGTTCGAACAAAAATCTTTGCAATTATTTTCTCGCATGTATTATACGCCTGATTACCGGACGATTCACCGCCCGATCGGCTTTCACGATTTTTCAATAAATCTTCAATGGGTTCTCGCACTTCCTTGGCTTTTGAGGTTCACCAACTGTTGCCGGACAACTTTTCTCTCGTTGACACGAAAATTTGATATGGTCTCGTCACGAAAACGCGTTTTACTTCGTTGGCGTCGTCGTCGCCGTCGTCGTCGTCGTCGGTTTTCGTCGTCCCGGCGACAATGCTGTAACGTACTATACAGTACGATTGCGAGGTCGAGATGCGGACCTTGAACGTTATATACACCCATCCGTGAAACCCCTTCGTCAAAGGAACAGGAGCTCATTGAGAACCTTCCTCTTTCTTTTGTAAACCACATCAGATATACTATACGACGTTTCCACGTGTGGCTTGGAACATAACTTGCACGTGGCTACGAACACCGCGAGTTTATTTTATCGAATGTGGAACGAGAGTTTTTTTTATTTATAAACAACATATTTTTTTATGGAGGTAAAACACTTGATTTGGCAATTAATAATCAGCAGCTAGTTCTTTTTTGTTTAATTGATATTCAATCGGGTAAATGCGCTTGGAAAATGTTTTTTTTTCTCTGAAGAAAAACTGTTAGACTATTTCGGAGTGCTGCAGAACAATGTCAAACTTTCGCACAACAACGACGGAAAATTATTGTCCTCGGTCATGCACCAGATGTACCCTTCTGATATGTTTATAAACTTTTTGTTTTATCTTTTGATATCGTGATTCCCGGAGATCTGCTGTCTACCGGCGGACACCAACTGAAACTAGTTATTTGGATAAAAATGACCATGAAATTCGGACGTTGGAACGCAAAGAGCAAACGGTTGCCACATGTCGTTATTTTCGATGTCAGTAAACTCTTTACCATGAGCCAGCCGTGCGATTTTCTCCACCGTGTCCGAGGGTTGCACCCACAAGACAAGCGAAAGAAGAGCGTGGACGTCGACTGCGGATTTTCTTAATAAAATGGGATCGCAAACGCCACGCCAGCGAATATCCGGCTGATAGTGGCTCGGTCAGCTCGACGCGTTCACCTCGCAAAGTGCTTGGGAGCCGGGGTTGCTAGGGAAAATCTAGAACGAGGGGGAGGTGGGGTGCGTTGCTTAGGCCGATTCAATCTGACACTGGAGCCTTGATCCAAGCCCGCCGAGCTTTACCCACAATGATATACAGCGGATAAGGCTATGAACTCGCTTCAAACTCAAAAAAGTACGAAAAAGTATCAAAAATCATGCAAACAATCCAGGCCATTAATTAATCCACAGAAAATATCCCAATTACGAAGAAGAAACACATTTACTGCAAAAATAAATTACAATGTCTGTGAATCGACGATAACAAAAAATATAACAAAGTGTGATGAATTTTAAAGCTACCGCGCTCGCGGTCACGTGTCTGTGACGTAAGTGCGCGCCGATGTCACATATATTAATTATTTTGAGTGGAGAGGAGGGAATATTTATTGAATCATGAAACTTTTAAAATTTACAGTTAAACAATTCTATGATTATTGAAATCATGAAACTGATTTAATCATTTATTCGGGACATTATTTTGTCGTAATCGTAATAATTTTTTTATATTGATTCTAATAAAAATTGGGCAACGTTTTCGTTTTCATCTATGTTGATTTGTTTCATTAGTAATATATGTGGTTCGAAATTGTTCATTAAGTATTTCTTTGAAATCTCTTACTTATAAAAATAATTTGTAAACGAAAATAGAAATATAAGAAAAAAGTAATAAATACATTACAAACGAAACTCGCCAACTTCGATGCGAATCGAACGAACGAACGGACAACTTGGCGAGCGGACTTGGGGAATCAATTGAAGCGAGAGGAAGAATCTCGAGGAAATATAATTAAATTGCGGTGGACGAACGATAATCCGTGAGCTTGGGTGCAAGAGAAACAGGGTTGGGTGTGCGGCGAACGGATTTCGTTATTCCTCCAGCTCGTGTCGGTATATAGTCGTGTGGCACGAAATGGACCAGAGAGGATGGGAACGAGCGGCTGCCCATCTCCGGGATTCGGCGGGAGAGCAGGGAGGCTTCCAGCCCCCGGCGTTGCCAAGTTAGCGTTATCCAAATCCGACACTTAGGCCAGTGGCGAGGGGTCGCGATAACGTTAGCACGGAAATTAATGTGCACTCGGTTATATATATTTATATACATCTAGATACGCATATATATATGCCGCTCGCCGTGCAGTGAAGCATACACAGATATAGCCGGATGGTCAGTTTTCGTTTTTGTGAATTGATGCTGGTCATCCCGAACTTTACTCCGGCCATGGCCACCGAAAGACATTCGGCTGGTTATCGATGCGTTGCAGCCCGGCGTATCCCCCCGCGGATATAAAAAAAAGTCCTCGTCATCTTATCCCGAACCATTCGAAACGTACGATAATAAACTTTGTTCGAAATGTACGATCGAGGATAATTATTTGATTCTACTAAATTTTTTTTGTGCATATAATGCTGACCAAGGTTTATTAAGGAACATTGAGGATGCTTGACGTTGATTGACTGGATGTTCGTTTGGATGATAAGACTCGTCGGGATTTTTTTTACTCAACGGACAAGCAATCATAAATTATTATCGGGAACGTAGTATTGCAATTTTGTTAATCGGCCATTGTACTCTTGAGAATAAGTCCGTTTGATAGAGCTTTGAGCCTGCGATGAGATTTTTTTCCGTTGTACCGCCAATTTATTTCTAGGAATTGATCGTCGATATATTGCAGACCACGGTGATGTTGATTATGGTATTGGACGAAAAATCTATCAAAATTATGCATCGATGACTCTACCATTTACTCAAGGACATTGCCGGGCTTCGAGATTGCTTTGTCCCTGGATTAAAATTGATCCGTTTAATGTTCAATATTTGTATTGCATTCTGGATTATCACGCTTCGTTAATCAACCGAATGCCCGATTTTTTATTGCAAAAAAAAATTAGAATCTCGCGGGGTTGCTTCCTCATTCTTTCGATTCATCGTCCACGCGGCCTTCCAGACGAAAAAGTTCTTTGATTAATCTTCGCTTCATCGCAGACAACGTTTTTCGGACGCCAGACGTAAAACAAAAAAAAACCAGAGACATCGATTTGCAAAGGTTATACTTTGCAAATTTAGAAAAAAAATTCTGGCTAATGTTCGTTATTTAAGAAACGGCGATTAAATTTTTTTAAGACAATACAGACAATTGTCGAAAATTAAACAGAATATTTTTTTTAATGTCCTTTGGTTGCAATTTATAGTGTAGAATAGACGTTGTACATTTGCACACGCGTCGCGAACGGCGATACTTTATTTGCCGATGCAAGACGCTATGCATTAGTCGTTTGCCGAAGAACGCACGTTGACTCGGAGGGATGCGATCGAGGGATGTTTTATTCAGATGTGGCAAGCGCGGGGCTTCCTACCCCTTCGAAAAGTACGGAGAGGACATGATACACGATATTCCACGGGGAAACTCGCGACGCCCGTGTGTCTCGATGCCTCTCGCATGAAACACATGCGTCATGCTGGAATACCGTCCGAGATTTTCGAAAACGTGAGACAATGCGTAATAGAGTCCGTCAAAGTGCTTTCTCAAATCCTATGCGACGATGTTATTTATTCTTTGTTTTTTCTCCGACTCATGGGCAAATACCGATAGCGCTCGGTACCGGTTCTTTGCTTGCAGTTTTTATTTGTTTAATTTATATAATATATATAATTTATATAATAATTTATCGGAGCAATCTTTATTTTTTTCTTGATTATTCGTCTGTGATCGGAGTTTTCTCGATAACCAAAATTATAATCGTGAGCAAATTAAATAAATTAAATAAATTAAATAAATTAAATAAATTAAATAAATTAAATAAATTAAATAAATTAAATAAATTAAATAAATTAAATAAATTAAATAAATTAAATAAATTAAATAAATTAAATAAATTAAATAAATTAAATAAATTAAATAAATTAAATAAATCAAATAAATAATTATGATAGACCAATCTGTATACCCTGTTACAATTCTGTATCTCGTTAACCCGAATAACTAACATTAACCCTCACACCATTTTTTCGCCTGATGGGCTTATCAATAAATGAAACAAAAAATAATAAAAAACAAAACCCAAGAAAACCCAATTTACCGAATAATCTTCGCGCAGCTACACAAAACATGACCAACTCCAACCCCGGACGCGTAAAAAACCGAAATAATCATGACGCGACATTTTCGTTTTCATCATCCACTTTCAACCGCTTCCCACTGGCACAAAAAACGCGTATTCGCGTATAACCACAATACCCGAGCAGTTCCAACGCGACCCGCGTGCGTCTCGCACGCCGTCAAACTGCAACGCGCGGCGCGCACAGTCCCACAAAATTTCCAGTCGAGAAACTCTTCGCACCGAGCCGGCAGCGTGCTGCAGCAAACGAGAATTAACACCCCAAAAAAAAGAAAAAGCGAAAGAAAAAGAGAAAAAAAAGTTATCCGAAAAAAATGCAAGGTTACCCACATTTTTTATTGGCTTGAACCGCGCGAAGGCCGCAACGGGGGTTCGCGGGGTCGTTGGCAGTCCCGTGTGCGAAGCCGCACCATCGTGCAAACTGCATCCTGCACGCGCGCGCTTCGCCCATGAAGCACCGGACCTAAAAAGCTTCGAATACCTCCTTCACGTTGCAACCCGAGATCTCCCCTACCACCCAAAAACTCATTCTCATACTCACCAACTACAAAACAAAAAAAATCCCAGAATAAAAACAATAATAACAATTACCCGGAAAAAAAAACAATTATCACATTATATTTTCCAACGCTTTATCATGCCCGTGTGTCTCCGAAAAAATGGCCGTGAACGTGCGCGTGGTGTGTACATGTTTAATTAGTTCGAGTAAGTTTCAATCAACACTCGCTCGCGAGTGTATCGAAATACATTGGTCCGGAAATAGTTTGGGCCGTCCCTCGTGGCACGAGCGTTCTGCCTCTTTTCGAATACACGGCGTTCTTTTCGCTTCTCTCCGTACCTCACCTTCGCATCTGTACATCCGTACATCGTACACGCATGCGACACACGTATACACACGAGCGTTGCGCGAAGAGTTTGTATTCGAATTCTCAGCGGCTGCGAGAGTTTATGGGGACCTGTTCTTTATACATTCTTATATATCTATATATCACACCCCAGGATTGATCCACGAAGCTGCCACCGAGCGGCGAACCTCAACCTTGAACCACCTGCTGTGTATTTACGTCGACGAAAACAAATTGCGTCTCTTGACAAGCTCAAACTGTAATTGACCCAATGTACATTCCGTATTCACAAGAGACTCCCATCAAAACTCATTCTTCGCTATTTAATATTTATGTTAATTCGCCACGTCAATCATCTCACCGATCTCTCACGATGATTTAATCATTAAATCGATTTTCGGTAAGCCCGTGGGTCGCGTTTGATCGCCGGAGTTGGGTTTGTAAAAAAAAAAAAAAAACAAACAAAAATGTATATCAAACGAAGAATGGTAGCGGCGAATTATACTGTCGAGGCTCAGAAATTAATGCATCATCAACAACTCTTCGATGATATTAGACGACTTTTACAATTTTATTCGGAAATTTGAGAGAATATTTTTGTTTTTATTTTTTGTTTGGTTGTTTATGAGATTAATTTATCGGAGCCTTAATCAATAGCGAATAATTTATGTTATTTAGTTAATCGATGGCTTCTGGGCATTTATTTTTCGTTCCAGCCCCCCGACTCGTGTTTTTTTTCCTTTCAATAGCTCGATTATAAACAATGTGATAAATGTTTCGAACGGACAACGATAAGCGCGCCATCGCCTTTCGGTTTGTCAATATATCTCCAAAGTCGAGCATTACCGATAGCAGTCCGATCTCTCATTGGCAACACCTCCGAGCGGCGTACATTTACCGACGTAACAAATCTCACGAACATAAAAAAAAAAAAAAAAAAAAAAATTCACCAACCGTAATTCATCCACCTATCGGAATTCTCAGCCGAGCCCAAGCCAAAAACATTCCATCGTCATTACCAATTCGAACAAAAACCAAACGACCCTGAAATATGCAAAAAAAAAAAAAAAAATCCCCCTCAATAAAAAATTCTAACGGTAGATCGTGAAATTTAGTTTCGAACTTCCGGCGATTCGATCGTACGGTAACACACGGTTACGAATTGTAATGTACGACGTAAGGCATCGAGGATTCTCATACAACGTGCGCGCGTCTCGTAGCGGTAGAAGGGCACAAGAGCACTTGCCCGATTCCCGCAGCCGCCCTTCGACGTCTCATCGTAATCCGCCCGCGCGCGCGAGATTTCTCTCTTATCTTCGTCTCGCCCACGCGTTCGGTTATCTTCGCGGTGCGGATATTCGAGGGTGTGGGAGCGAGCGAGCGTCGCCGCCGAAGGGGGGTGCGCGGCAAGGGCGGCCGCGACGCCGAGGGGAGATGCGACGAAGACGGAATTGAGCGAGGAACGACGAGGAGAAACGGAGAACGTGAGGATCAGCAAGAGCGAGGAAACGGGGAGGAGAAGCGATGAATAAAGAAGAAGAAGAAGAAGAAGGAGAAGAGGATGAAGAAGAAGAAGAGGATGAAGAAGAGGAAGAAGAAGACGGAGAAGGGAGAAATAATGGAGAGAGAGAGAAGAGGAGGAGCTTATACAAGCGCGAGTGAGATAGGGCGAAAATTTACACAAGCGAGAGTGAGACAGGGCGAGAGTTAACACGAGCAAGAGTGAGATAGGCCAAGAATTTAAACAAGCAAGAGTGAGATAACCCGAGAAGCACGGCAAAGTCCTGCAGGATTCTCTCGTTTTCGTTCGTCCTTCGCGACGCCCGTAGGCTCCGGTAGCCCGTTGGAGGGGAAACGCAAGGAGCAAGGCGCGTTTACGACGGGGGCCAAGCGGTGGGGGCAAGAAGAGCTCGACATCTCGAAATTTGGTTGGCTGTCTCGAGCCACGGTCGGTCTCAACGTCGGGGCGTCCCGAAGCCGGCTCGAGAGAGCGAGAGAGAGAGGGAGAGAGGGGAGGGCAACCGCCTCGGCGTCGTCGTCGTCGTCGTCGTCGTCGTCGTCGGCGAGAGATCCCGAAGAGCGGGAGGTGGGGAGAGGATCGCCGGTGTGGCTCGAACACGCTATAGACCCCGAGGACTCGAAACTCTCGAATTCCAACCGGCAGAACAGTGCCGGCGTTCGTGGGACGCGGGTCTCGAGATTCGTGAGTTTATCGTTTGCGATATCGAGACACCGGGACACCTTAATTCTTAGTTTTTTTTCTTTTGTTTTTTAATCACACGCATAACGGCGGTGACGAAATTCCACGAATACGCACGCGAAAACGTTGAGTTTTTGAATTTTTACCGACCGAGCGGAGTAGAGTGACGTCGGTCGAGAGACAATATTTATTGAGTTTGACAAGAGTGGGGGAGGGGGAGGATCGGTGACGGTACGACGAGTAACCGTCGTTGTTTACAAGCTCGTTACTTGTACGGAGAAGGATTTCGGCTGTCGGCGCGGCAACATCTCTCCACCATTCACCGCAAAACCTCGTGCATTTTTAAATCGACTTGTCGTGCACCCGGTATAACTGTCTCGTGTATACGGTGATATTGTTAACATTTCGATCGGTGTTACGACAACGTTGTTTGTTTCTTCGGTTTCGAACTTTGATCGGTTGATCGACGATTCGGAGTTCGATTGGAATTGCCGCGGAAATTGTGTACAGTGTGGATTTGCGAAGACATGCAGCCGGTGCGGGTTGACGGGAACAGTGACGGAACTTTGTGACCCACACGATAGAGACACAGTGCAAAAAAATAAAAATAAAACAAAAACCAAACTAAACGGTAGAAAGGAGAAATTTTTGAAAGCTGAAGAAATATCGAATATTCTGCGGTGTTGAAATTTTGGCTCTGTCAGGACCGGATTACAGGCCGTTCCACGCCAACCATGTAATCCTTCAAGGTCGGCGATTATTCATTTTTTTTGTTCCTTTGCTTTGGTTCTTTTTTTTTTGTTTTTTTTTTTTCAAACTTTTTGGAAAAATTGTTTTCATTGAAGCGCATTGTGAAATTTTTGTGTCGCGATTTGAGAACTGTTGCGCGTAAATTCGATCGAATATTGTTAATTGTCGTTGTTACGTTGGTGCGAGCGTGCGCGAGTGTGCGTGCGCCGTGCGTGCGCAAATTACGTGACAACGCTCGGCGAAAATCGTGGTTTTACCGAGTACCGGAGCCGCGGCACCGATTTTCGTTACGCGAAGGCCACGGAGAGCCGCGGACGACGATGATGCTGATCGCCGATCGCCGGGACACAGCTGAATCGTTTGCCAATCGTTTTCACTCACGATTTTATACGTGGACCAATAACATATGATAAATGTAGATCACGTTTTTTTTTCTTTTACGTCCAACGCGTTATCGTTTAGTTTTATTATTGATTTTACATCAATTTTACTTACGGTTATATTTTTTTTTCTAAATTATTATCGTTGTTATCTCGGTGTAAGTCGGATCGCGCAAAATCCGAAGGATTTATATCAAACAACGAGATAATAATAAAAATTATCGATCGTGCGGTATTGGTCGAATTTTTAACGAGAAGCTGGCTAAAAGTTTTCGAACGATCGGATGTGCTTCGCGTCGAGACGCTCATCTCGCAAACGCGCGCGCGTTAAACTCGCCGATGAGTCGTAAAAAAAATTCCGTGTGTCGGTGAATGTGATTGACTATGCCGGCGGGATCACGGCCGCGCGGTTATCGCCAGAATAAACACGTGGACGAAGATATAAAAACTTTAAATTATTTCAAATAATTCGCGCGTGTTTTTCGAACCTGCGGGATTTAAAAAAAAAACGAAAAAAAAAATTGTGCGCGTAATTTGTAACAGCGGTGGATCGTTAATCGATCGATAAATCGGACAATATGAGTGAGATGACGAGTGTGGAGCAGCAGCAGCAGCAGCAACAACAACAGCAATACGGCGGAGGTTCGAATATCGAGCATCATTGCAAGGATTGCAATTTGTTTTTCGAAAGCGCGAAAAGCCTCGAAGTGCATTTGCGTTATCATCCGGCTACGTTGATGAATCAATGGGCGAGTCAGGAGGAGAGCAACAATAACAATAGCAAAGCTGGAAATCACAATAGCGGAAGTAACGCGGCTTCGAAGAGGGAGAGCGTGACCGCACCTGCGGATTCGAGCGAGCCTTCGTCGAGGTCACCTTCGGAAGGTTCCGCGGCTTCGCAACAGCAGCAACCACCGGCGCAACGTGCCCAGCAACAGCATCAACAACAACAACAACAACAACAACAACAACAACAACAGCAACAACAACAACAACAACAACAACCACATCAACAACAGACGCTGCCCGGACCACCGAGTTACGGTCACTTTCAAAGTCCGATGTTCAGCGAGACGAGTTACTTCATGCAAAATGATCAAGCTTACATCCTGCCGTCGCAGCATTATTCCCCCAATCACGAAGAACCCCACAACAATGCCGCGAACGTTAATTACGCGAGGTTCCACCCTTATCAGCATCAGCAACATTTTCCCGGTGAACGAGCGAATTCCGTGAGCTCGACGAGTCCTCGTAGCCCGCCGTTGCAGTGCGACAAGTGCGGCAGTGTTTTTGAGGATGCTAATCAATTGGGCGAGCACGTGAGAGCCAATCATACGACGTCGCCGAGCGCGTATCCGGGACAACCGCATTATCAGCAGCTGGGCGGTAGTCCGCAGCAGCAGCAGCAGCAACAACAACAACAACAACAGCAACAGCAACAGCAACAGCAGATGCATTCCTCGCCACCCCACAGTAGTCAACAGGGGCAGCAACAACAGCAGCAACAACCCGGTTATGAATACAACAATGGCCAGGCACCGATCAAGTCGGAAGTGAAGCAAGAGCCCGAAGAACAAGCCGAGATACTCGATCTCGACTCGCACAAAGTACAGACGCACAGGTACGAAGAGGAGCTTATGAGGTTGCATCAGCAGGAAATGCAAATGCAGATTCATCAACAACAACAAGCTTTGCATCAACAGCAGCAACAACAGAGAGGCGCGCCGCATTCGGTGAGTTCGATGTTAGGCTGGCCACCGGCTCAAATTCAAGACTATCATCCCGTACTATCGCCCATGGGACCGATGGACAGCGTATCACCGATACCCGATCAAACCCAATTCATGCGGGGACAACACATAACGGTCGAACCACCCCGTCATCCGGGTTCGCCGATAATCACCAGTACCCAACCGATGCCCGGTCATCAAATTCCCACCGGATTGATTCAACAACCCCCGAAATCGTCGAGCATCGCTAATCAATCGTGGAAGAGCAACGAGGCGCGAAGACCAAAGACGTACAATTGTACGGCGTGCAACAAGTGGTTCACGAGTTCGGGACACCTGAAGAGGCACTACAACACGACGTTACACAAGAACGCGGTTAAACAGAGCAACATGCCGGATCCCGCGATAATGCCGATAAGCGCGCATCATCATCCCGGCAGGGACGCTAATTTGAATCATACGGGTAGAGGGGGAGGACCTTCGAGGTCACCGGAGTTATCAACCTCGGGGAGTCCCCCAAACTTGATGGCAGGTCCCTCGGGCGAGGCGGCGAGGGGCCTGCTCCACACGCCAACCAATCTCTACACCACCAGCAATTCCAGCAACGGCAGCACCAACAGCAACAGCAGCGACTCTTCAGCGGTGGTTCTAATCCAGCAGCAGCAGCAGCAGCAGCAGCCGCCGCAGCAGCACCAGCACCAGCAGCAGCCGTCGGTTTCGTCGGTCCACATGGGATCCCCAATGGTGGGCCTCAATTCGCCGGTCCAATCGCCAATGGGATCCCACCACCACCACCACCAACAAATGGGTTCTCCATCGCCCCAGTTGGCCCAGCACCAACTGTCAATAGGTTCGCCGTCCCAACTGGTGGTCCATCATCCCATGAGTTCGCCCATGTCGCCCATGCAGCCTCCGCCGCCGCCTCAGCACATGAATTCGCCTTCGCCAATGGGTTCCCACCATCACATGAATTCGCCATCGCCCATAATGGCGGGTGTACCGTCAATGGTTTCCCCACCGATGGGGGGTACTTCGATGCCTCATCAGCCGTACCCAAACGCCTTGCCCCCCCACGTTACAACTACTACCAGCATCCCGGTCCTGCTGGAGTCTATCACCAGCCAGCTAACTACTACTGGTGACGAGATGTCGCAGCAAGCTCATCATCAACATCAACAACAGTTGACCCAAGAGATGCTACCCGGTTTCGGGACCTTCGGTAATCATCAGAGGTCCCTTTCGAGCTTCACGGAGTTCGGTATTACCGGTTTTTTAGTTGGCCACAATCAACCTCAGGCCGTTAACGTGGGGGGGCTCAGCCCGGAGGAATCAATTCCTCAGGAGGGTTCGTTCGAATCGACGGGATCGAATTACGATCCGTACAATAATTCGCCGCAAAGGTACGAATCACTTACGGCGATGGATGTGGACATGTCGCCGCAACCTACCAATACCGATGGTATGATAATAAAACAGTACGAAGTTATCACGCAGCATCACGATCCCCGCGGTCACAGTCACGAAAATTCGAGATTGATCGAGCATCAACATCAGATCGAAGCGAATAACAATTTGCCGCAGATGATTGGAAAAGAAGAAATAAATCCTAACATCGGTAAACAACACACGACGGATTTGCAGAACAGGTGCGAGAAAAAATTAATAACGAAGGAGCATCAAGTTACGAGTACCAATACCGGTTCGCATTACATATCTCAGGACGGTTATCACAAGTGCATCGAGTGCAACAAGGTATTCAACAAAGCGTGTTACCTAACTCAACACAACAAGAGCTTTCATTCGGGTGACAAGCCGTTCAAATGCAATCAGTGCGGCAAACGATTTCCCCTCGAGTATCAACACGCCGAGCATCTGCAGAAACACGCCGGTGAAAAACCTTACAAATGCGAGATATGCCCGAAGCAGTTCAACCACAAGACGGACCTCAGGCGGCACATGTGCCTCCACACTGGCGAAAAGCCGTACGCCTGTGATAATTGCGGCAAGGGTTTCATCAGAAAGGACCACATGATGAAGCACCTCGAGACGCACAAGAAGAAGCCCAACAACCACCACAACATACACCTGAGAGCGTAATCGAAGATCGTCCGACGGTGCTAAAAACAAAATTATTCCGTTCAAGTGCGCGTCAGCCCCTTCATCGAAACCCTTTTTTGCTCCGATATCGAAAAAATTTTCTCGATCAAGTTTATTTATTTTTTTTTCCATCCATTTCAGCTACAAATTCTAATAACTAGAGAAACGAAAATTGTAACGATTTTTTTTTTCATTTTACATTAGAATTCCGTCATTGATTTGCGATGAAAAAAAAAAATCAATTTTTGAATTTTTACCGAGACGAAATTCCCCCCCCCCCCCTTGGAGTGTACAGTGGACGTGTAAAATACGTCGAGCCAAGGGCGTTTGCACGTTTATCCCCAGAAATTCGTACGGATCGCGACGAATCTTTTTCGAACTCACGGAGTTCTACAAGCGTTCGAAGCAGAAGGGGCAAAGCGACGAAGGAGCTATTGGTTTTATTGCTCAACCATATTTATTTGACCGTGACTGGAGCGTCGCCGGGTTCCAGGAAAAATTAATTAGGCTTGGTGGGAGCGCGAGATCGGTCGGTCGTGCGTTCACGAAATCTTCGAGAGCCCCCCCCGTCCTTATTGCCCCTCCACGGAGCACAGCTCGGTCGACGTTCGAATCTACTTAATCGAATAAATAAACGAGTTCACCGTGACGAACCCGATGGAATGGAGATTTTTCCCAACTCGTTCCGACGCAGCCGATCGATTTTCAATCGCTCGGACGTTCGTATTGTTTTTATTTCATTCCGTTCTCTCTCAAACTTTTTTTATTGTTTCAATATTTTCATATATAACGAGACCTCGCGGTGTTCGGAGTCGAACTTATACGAAAAAATAACTACGTGAAAGAAGAAAAAAAAATTCGACTCGGCAGACCGCGATTATCTCGGCTCTCGTTGCCGTTCGAAAGTCCCCGCGGATTGTAAATCACGAATAATTATTAACGGATATTGAAGCGATAACGAAACTTCGAAGCTTATCAATTGTACAAAATACGTTAAATGTATAGCCATATTATAATAATTATTATTATTATATTATTATTATTATTGTAATTATTGATTTGATGTGATCGACTGGTAACTGATTGCGAAACCTACTCATAATACTCGTATCTTATAGATTATATATGGATACTGTATGTATATTTGAGGAAAAAAGAGGGATGGAGAGTCAGCGGGTTTCGCGATGAATTTACGAAATTTATTATTGAAACGAAAACAATCGAGTGAAAACGAACGCTCGAACGACGATGATCGTATCAATTGATCGACCGCGTTTTGAAAAATTAAAATAAAAAAAAAAATACGATATAGAATACAATTGATTCCGCCGCATTTTTTTACGCCCTTGGGTTGGAAGTTTTGAAGAGAATTGATACAAATATATATACACATACAATGAATAACAATGAATTGTCAAATAAAGTCATAGATACGTTGATTAATATTACATGTTTATAATTCTTGAATGAAAATAAAAAAAAAACTTTCCTCCCAAAGCACACATTCCCGCGAGTGGATCAAACGGATTTTGGAAGCGAGATAAAATAAATACAAAAAACATATATATAATATATATTTATATGTATATATATATATGTTTTTAAATCGATAAGTATTACGTCTCGTCGCTCGGCACGTTTTTCACCGCGAGCTCACTCTCTCGCTCTTGCTCCGTCTTTTTTCTTCATTAAGACTAGCCTAAGTTACGAAGACGTGTGAATAACTCGAAGAAACAGTGACGTATGACTGTAAAGCACTTCGAGGACGATAATTTTCACAATGCACGAATAATCGCTGGCCCACGTCGTTTTATAAACGAACCCGTTGACTTTTCTTCGAGAGTCGCATGCTGAAAATGTGAATGAACGCGTTGACCTCGCCATTACGAAATATATCGGGCGAAACGTTTTTTTTTTTTTTTTTTTTGTTGATCGTCGTGTTACTTGCGAACGCAATTGATTTTGCACATTGATTGTTTATTGTCGGACAAAGTGTTGGGTTGTTTTTTTTTTTTTTATTAACGGAGACGAGATTGACCATGCGGTTGTCTCGTCTCGTTGTTGTTTGAAAATCGGTTGGTAGTTATTCGCATTACCCGGGATTATTGCGATGAGATTTTTCGTTTCGACCGCTCGCCTTTATCGCACATACCGACGGTAAAACGTGTATCGTTTTTCACACATGGACGAATATAAATATATTATATACAGAAATATTTCATTGGTACGAGGTCTGATTTTTTTTTGTACATAAATTTATTGTTTTTTTTTTTTATTTTACTATCGAACGATAACAAATTATAGCCTCTTGCCATTTTACTACGTAAATATCCCAGAACAGACTACCTCAGAGTTCAGGAATTATCGATGAAAGAAGAATAACGAAGTTGAAATATAGATGAATGAAAAAGATGAAGAAAAACCAATGCAATAATAATTATTGTTAAAGTACAGAATGTATCGCGCGGGCGGAAATATCGTTATTATTTTTATTGTCTATTGTTTAACTTTTATTCTTATTTCGTTCGCAATTTTCGAGTCATCTACGTTCGAGATTTTTTTTCTCGTCAGTGTCACTGCGTCATGATATAAATAGATCAGCTGTTGAATGTGTTTATCAATTTTCAATCCAGGGTAAACCGTATTTTCTCGTACTAAATCGCATTTTTATCGCGTGTTTCAGTTCCTTTCACCGCTCCGCCGATACATAAAAAAAAAAAAAAATAATAATAAGCGTGTAATAGTGCATATGAGAAGTAATAAAGAAAAATAAAAAAAAATAAAAATGATGAAAAATCTAATATAAATAGTTCAACGTACATTAGAGACATATCAAACAGTATTACTGTATACTCATTTTATAGTGACGGTTATAAGAGAAATGATGATCCGGATAGCAAGAACTATCGATACATATTTTTACTTCATATCATTATCGAGCTGCGTGCTCATTTTATTGAGAATACGATGATATTCGACACACCGTGCATTTCTATTATGCGAAGCAATCTTAATTAGGTAACGAGAAAAAGTAAAAAAAAAAACGAAAAAAAAAAAAAAAATTAATTCGGGATTAATGACTCGGGCATTCCTTCGGTACGAACGATGATGAATATTTAATCGGCTAATCGAGAGCCGCACGAATCTACGCATTGGGGCGACGCGACGCATGCGCGCACAGTGATTCGTTACGATCGATCGTACGATTATTAATTATATCATATACATATATTTATGTCGCGCGAAGCAATCGCTCGAATATCTACGCAGTACCAAACTACCATTGGTTGTGCCAAACTGTAATGTTTTATTTTTTTTTTGTTTTTTTTTTTTCTTTTCGTTTTCCATTCTGATCAATGTAACTTGATTTTATTCACGCGGGCATTGACGACACAGCTACGTGCAAATTATACGCACTACTGCTGTATAGTCGTTCAAACATTCTTTTCTATAAAAAAAAAAAAAAAATGCGATCAACACGAGCGAAAGACATGAACGGGCTCGAGGCTCGATAAATACGACGAAAAATCTTATTCACTTGTGCCATAAACGAAATACGAGAATTTCTCAACGTCCGCATTATTAACGGCACGAATGATGGATTATAAAAATTTGTTTCTTCATTATTTTTTATTTAAAAGCGATGAGCGCACAATTTCGTAGCAGCGAAAGAATCGATAGTTAATATTTAAATAAAAGATAAAACGACACGTGGTTTCTGTTCCTTTTAATCGGCGATTACGACGAGAGACGGTGGATGATAATGATGATGAAAAAAAAAAAAAAAAATAAGATAATGAACTATGGGAGATAGATGTATGATTATACGACCTGCATTATTTTATATGTGTTTAATTCTGTTTTTATAAATATATTTTATTTCATGAATCTCAAACAAAACGTTTATCTTTATTTCTTGTCGTAATTGAAAATTTCCTTTTTTTATTTATTTAAGCTTCGATCCTTCTTATTCGTTACCGGCTCGTCGGATCATTCGATGTGTCTGTGTAAAGAAAATCGGTTTTCATATCATCGTACAATCACACGGGAGAGTTGAATCGAGAAAATTGCAGAAAAAAACCGTGCGCAAGTCGCGCACGTCGCGTTTCGCTAATTTTACGCGATCGCATATCGGATCGTACATCGGCACGCTCTCTCTCACCCTCTCTTGCTTTATTACTTGTCGCGGAGCACAGTGACCTTGGGCATTGCGTAATTTACAAAAATAGTTGCAGCCTCGCGAAAGGAAATATCTAACAGCTACTTGTGGAATCGCGATTTCGATGTTTCTCGCATGAATCGCGAGTTCAATCGTTCTCACGCGTGTGCTGTTGAGAGATCGAAGATTACAAAATCGAGATTTAGCCACAATCGTGGAGGTTGGAAGGGGAGGGTGGGGAGAAGTAATATCAATCGAATTTGTTTAGCATATTCAGCCAAGCGCGAGGTCTTCCTAGCGAAAAATTCTCGGTATTATTAGGCTTAGGCAACATCTACCTGATGACGAAGCAATATTCAGCGATTTATGTGAGATTATTGAAGGGGAGTGGGGTGTGACAAAATTTTGAGAAGTTAATGAAGCAAATGAGAAAAAAAAACCACGATGTTAGGTGTAGTCCACTGTACTATGCGTCTTATAGCTAAATTTCTATGTTTTTTTTTTTTAATTCGTTGTGAACGAATGGTTCTTTTTGGTATATATATATATAAATATTATATTAAATTATATTATATTATATTATTAATAAATTGTAGGATAATCGAATGAGAAAGATACCAATAATCGAGCTGCGTGGCGGCTAACTAAAGTACGATTTCGCATTTCGGTTCGATTCTCGACAACAATAATCGACGTCCTGTTCGATTTTTCTTTCCTTTCTTCCTTAATATTTCACGTAAACAATTGCAAAATAATAATGGTGTTATTTCGACACTGTTATTAGTCCATGTCGATGATAACACAATCACTTTTTCGAATGATTCCGAGTTTCGGCGCTTACTATTATAAAATTATTCTTTGTCACGAATTGTTATTTTTTTGTGGTTTTTTTTTTATCACAGTCGCGTCGGATAATCGATGGGGAGTCGACGAAACTTTTTTTTCGTTCGTTGTTCACTGATTCAGTACGGGGGATAAATTCGAGTTTGATGATGGAGACAAAGCTCGAGAATTTTATCGTCAAAAAGATTTACAGCGAGGCAAATCAACGCCTGAATTATTCATCCTAGGCTAATGAAATTGAAAATAATTTTAAACAGAAAAAATAATTGAAACGTATCCGGTGATCCCTAAATGATTGGATCAACAAATCTTCGTTACGTAATACGCTGAAAGTAACCGAATTTCGGCATGAGACGATGTAAACGCCGTTCAACGCTTCGTTTCTTGATTTTATATTTAGAAGAAGAAAAAAAAAACATAAGCGACGATAAATAAACAAAACATGAAAAAGCTCACTGCCGCCACGAAAAGAAAACGACTAACGGAATAAATGAATAAATAACGATAATGAATAATACATTGTGAACTATGTATTTTGACGATGCCATACACAAGTACCTCATGATGCAAAACACATGTACAAATGTTCATACGATTTCAAAATGATAGCTAATTAATAAATAATGAATATCCGAATCCAATGCCTCAGGATAATCAATTCGTCTCGTCTCGCCCTCTCTTTTTAATATTTTTCTCTTCCGAATCCTCCTTATTTTTCATTTTATTCGTTTTTCTCTCTTTGATCCAACTTCGCAACAGCTGCCGAATATCGTATACGTAAGTACGACGTCAAAGACTACGCACGTTTTTTCCTCATCGCGACAATGAAACGAATATAAAAATATATATGTATGGACGCATAAAAAAAAAAAATATAAATAAAAAAAAAAGCAACACGAACGAGACAACATACACGCACCACGTGAGAGACTCGGAGTCGTGAAGTTTATTACTCGCAAGTCTTCTCGATCCGGGCTGCATCCTGTGATAAATAGCGAGATTACGAGTCTGTGTTCGGGTCGGCCAATGAACGGTGCGCCTCCCCGTGGACCATATGTTCCTTCAAGGCTGTGGGACCGGCTACGGATTCGTGAGCCCTTGGAACATCTCTAGAAAACACCAGTCTCGAATCGACGAATACAACTCTTTGTTCGGGAAGAATTTACGAAAAAGGCTGAACATCTTCGACCACGCGGTACTCCGGTTTTGCACCGGTATGTGTGTACATTGGGGTGGTTCTTATGTGGGTCATTTACGAATTTTAATTTTTTCGGGGATTTGGGGGGCGTGCGAATAATTTTGAAATAACGAAAATATTCGATGGTTTTGGGGCCCCGCGTCGAACGTGGCACGAGATGACCCATATATGTGTGTGGGTTTTTTTTTTTTTTCGTGAATGTAGGGTTCGTAACCTTCAATTCCAGATGGTAATGGATTTTTTTTATCGATAATTATGTAGATTATAATTACCGGAGATTAGAGGAATTGCATGTATTTAAAATGAAAATTGGACCGGAAGAGTCATATCAGGCTTCATTTTTTTTGGAACCGATAAAGACCACGGAAAAATCAATTCTAATATATACATATTACAATTCGACACAATTCCCAGTCAAATGGTCGTGGCGAAACGATCTGTAGAAAAAAAATAATTGTCAATGGTTTTTTTTGGCTCACGACATTTAGATTTTTTTCTAACTTCGTGAATTCATGTAAAAATATGTAAATTCCTTTAATGTTTCGACGACTCTCACGACTTTGATTTATCCGCGGATTCGACGGTGTTGAGGACAAACGGAAATTCATTGTAACCTGTCTTACAAACGTAAGCGCATGAGTTTTGGGGTGCGTCCTCGTTGATTTACGTTAATATCCGGGACCCCCGCAGTTCACCAGGCTGTTGCGGAAGAAAGCGTCGATAGATCTCCGTGCACCCGTGATCGATGCGCATCCGAGAGTTTTTCCCACAGCAAAGACAGCTGTCGTAATGAGTTGCATCCTCACGTTTCCTTCCCCTCGTACTGCCACTGGGAGCCACGGCAAATAGAATTCGGCATCGTGTTGCTGGGCGTTTGCATTTTACCACGAAACAAAGTATATACGTGACAATGCAAGTTTCGGTAGCTTCTCTGCAGCGTGAAAAGGCACGAACTAAAAAAAAAAAAAAAAAGTAAAAAGAAATAAAAAAAAGAAATAATAATAATAATAATAATAAAAATAAAAAAATGATAATAATAATAATAAAAATAATAATTTAAAAAAAAATAATAATAATAATAATAATAATAATTTAAAATAATAATAATAATAATATAACACATACATAATTCATAATATTCTTATTACATGTCTATATATAATATATAGAGAAATATTGGCATATTATATTATAGTTTATAATAATATAATATTATTATTCATTATTTTATTATTATTATTATTATTATTATTATTATTATTATTATTATTATTATTATCATTATTAATATTATCATCAGAGCATAATAGAAAATAATGAATAATACATTTTCAAACAAAATAAAATCAGATAAGAAATAAAGAATAAAAGATAAAAGAACCATTCGAATTTTTTTCTCTAATTTAAATAACTAGATATTTGTAGATATTACAGTTAGTCACGAATTATTTGACCAACTAAAAGCATTGACGAAATTTTAGTTTTTTTTTTGGCCCCTCGGCATTTTATCGGAACCCGGAAGATCCGACGGGGATTTCTGTCTGACGAAGGTTTCCGAATTGCCGCGGACCCTTGGCGCCAGTCGGTAGGGATTGAGGGTCCCGCGGATCGAAGCAAGTTCGAGGTTCTCATTCTCACAATCCCATAACTCATAAGGGGAGGACAAAGGTGAGGCAGGTCACGCGCATAAGAAAAGTTCAAGAGTACGGTTGTGTATGCACGGACCACGAAAAGTTTTCCGGAAGTGTCTGTGGGTGTTCGTACGCGCGCCCGGGGATATAGGAGACCGAAGGAAAAGGTATATGGTTGGAGATCGTGTGGTAACCACTCTATACGAGCTATTCTTTCGAGTTCAAACTACATCAAAAGTATCTTCAAATATATATGTCTTATGGGTACTTGGGATACTCGTCTGGGTGTATGTGACCCTCGTAAACATCCGGAAGAGCCTATATCTGGTGACTTTTCGAAGGATCTTTGTACGAAAGATCTATACTGTATTATGGACTTATTTAATCCATCAGAACAGCTTACGTTTTGGTAAATTTTTCATATCATCATATTAACAATGAATTTTGATTATTTGACTATAAATTAGTCGAGACAAATACGATATTTATGGTGTTTCAATAATTTTTATGACAAAAAATTTGGTTTAGAAAAAAAATGCCGCACGTAAGATTTCGGGAGATAAAAATTGAAAAAAAAAAAGTTCGAAGACGACATAATCGACCGCCTATTCACTGACACTCGTTTTGACAATCGTAACCTCGCGCGAACTCCCAAATACACCGTGCGAATAATATCTGCCGTGACCTCTTCGAACTAGTCGCCAAATTTTACATGCGCATAAAGTATTTTTAAATGTGAAAGTTTGACGATGCCGAACGGAATCGGTGACAACCGCACGTCGTGGCACAAGTTTCAAAGGTCGGAATTCACGGTATGCCATATCGTGTCTATTAGAATTTCGTCCTTGGTTTGTTGTGGTTTATATCTTCCTCTTTTTTTTTTAATTCTTCAAAATTTTATATATTTTTTCTCAATCGCTCTTTCCTAGAGGAAACAATGTGACCGTGAGATCAATTATCGTCGGGATTTTTCATACGTCAATGTGTAATAAATCCGCCAAAACGTCTGGAAATATCGTTTCTAAATTTTAAATCTAACAAACGAGCAACAAGCGACAAATTGAAATTCGCAAGCTGCTCCCTCCAAATTCGGGGCATTGCGAGAAATTCTCTATAAACCATAATTGATAAAAATACATTCTCGTAAAGGAAATTCGTGGATGACCTCAAACATGGAGGAAGCAACACGCAAATTTCAACGCGCATTCTTTTTTTTTCGTACAGCATCTTTCGCACGCAGCCGAATTCTCCGTATACATTTGATTAGCACGAGTTTGCGACTCGGAGCTGCGCACCAGATGGTATTGCGCAATAAGTTTTTCGCGTTTCCGATGGCGTTGCGGCAAAACGTCACAAAACCGTTTTAACGTTGGAGTGCCTTGCATTACGTACACATTGTAATCGTACTGGGTCTTGCGCAATCGCTCCCTCGCGAATAATACGTCGATTATCGCCTCATTGTTCCACGTCGCGCGGTTATCCCGCGAGCCGGTGAAAGCGAGCTCGGTGAGAGAAAGTGGGCGAGATCCGATAACGAGTCTATTCCGCGCGTTGCCGCGCGCTCCGGGTAGACAATATAACTCACAATCTTACGATCCTCGATACAGCGAAGTAATTTTATGTACCGTTGCTCGCACAATCACTTCCAAGTAGGTAGACGAAGAATGCGAATACGTAACTTATGTGTCCGTGCATAACGAACCAATTCAACAAACGTCGTGGAGATTGACGAAATCGTGAACAATATTGAAATCTTGGTTGTATTTTTTTTAAATCGTTTTTTGCCCCAAATTCCTTCGAGAATATTGTATCAAATTTGAATGTATGGGGGGAGAGACGGCCCAAATCACGGGATTGAAAGCCTTTATTTTTGAGATTATTTTTGGTGGGAAATCGATTTTTCGATGATTTTTTATGACAAAAAATAATAGAAAATAGTTTTTAAAAATCGATTTTCTATTGAAAATGATCGAAATATCGATTTTACTAGACTAGATTGAACTAAAAAAATTATTGACCACATCGGCGGATAAAACGGTTCCAACCTCGCAAATCTCAACGCCTCCCTCCCTATAACATTTTTTTTTTGTTTGAATTTTTAATAATATCATTCGAAATTTTTTAATTCAATAATTCCGTCTCCAATATTAAAATCCAAAATATATATTTCGCATGAATGAACGACCCCATTCTCACAATTGCAAAATAACCCGAAACTTCGATAACATTGATTTCGAGAAAAAAAAAATCTCCATCCCATCCATTAAACCGCCCGGCCTCCCGCAGTATCCTTTTACAACTCGCAAGAAAGGTTCAGCACCGATGAATCCGCCGTTCGATTTGATCGATCCCATCGGCATCCGGTCGAAAATCGTATTACCGGTACACCGGTAGTAACACAAGAACAGTCATCAAAATGATATTTTTGAAGAGAAATATCGTTGACACATGTAGCCTCTTCTATCGAGAGAGAAGAAGGGATACGAATGAGAGGTGCCCATCGTGCACGGAGATAAATCTTGTACACCGGGGATGCTGCGACCAACGCAGTTTGGAGAAATAAACGTCGGTGGCACAGTGCACTGTATGATGTAGCGGTGTATGCCGGTATATTCTTGCCGAATGTGTTATATACATATACACACGTATATACATACACGTATATACGCACGCTTGATGGGCCGAGCACCACGGGAATCTATTGAGCTCGGGGCCCGGGCTATTCAGCTCCACGAAAGCGCATATCTCTGTCGGTTGCGAAGAGGGAGGAGCGCTCGTAGCGCTGACGGTACGGCACACCAACTTTATAAACGCAGTGCACAAGGGTGAGAGCGAAAAGAAGAGATTGAGATTGTAAAAGAGCGAGAGAGGTCGAGGAGAGAGAGAGAGAGAGAGAGGGAGAGAGAGCAAAGACACGCTCGGTGCGAGACGCGCACGGTGCACCATACCGATGCTTCTGATGATTCGGCGTTGCTCGAGGACCAGGTGCATCGTCCGGAGCCTGGGAAGCGCAAACTCGGAGCGAACTCTCGGATCCTCAACGTGGCAGATGCTCCCCTCGCAGCAATAGCAATGCCGCGGAAGAAGAACGAGAGAGGGAGAAAATTCGGGAGTGAGAAAGAGAGAGCGAAGAAGAGAGAGAAAGGGACACAGTCGAGCCAACGGCGAGGAGAGAAGCAGCGAAAGCATCGAGGACCGAGTCTTGTTTGTCTACGGGAGGAAACACGCTGGTGCATCGGCCCGAATCTCCGCCGATCGCGTACCAACGATCTCTCGCAGAGGCTTCGGCTTCACGGATAAATGAGCGAAGCGGGGAAAAAAAAAAGAAAACGTATGGATACGTAAATGCATATTTTGTGTATATAGTGTAAAGTTCGGTTACTCCTACTGCTAGACGGAACCCCCGACGTTTCTCCAGACGTACTTTCATGTACAATAAATGCTCGCCTCCCCTCCCACGCCCGCGGCATGAGATGAAATTGTCAACGTTTTTTTAAAAAATGATTGAAACTTTGATTAGGAATTTTAACGAGAAACGTTGGTTATTCTCTCGGTTTAGCTGCTTGTAAGACGATTGCAGGATGATTTCTGGTAAATTTTACTTGATCGATGTAGCGCGGCATATTCAAAATGTAATTTAAATTACGTTTATGAATTTTTCAATTTTTTTTCGATGGTCCGACAAAATTTCGATCATAAAATTATTGGCGAGAGAATCAACCGTTGCGAGGGTAGAGGAATAGTTGTAGATTGGACACAATACATTTTTGCTCCCAAAAATGTTGATTATGTGAGGTTGTTTGACTCCTGCAAATAAATTCTTAGAAGCGAATTCGTTACGTTGCAACGACAAGCCCGGAAATGTTTTAAATATCGTCAAGTCATCCTGTAGAAATGTCGAATGAAGAGATTATGATTTTCCAACGACTTTCTGTAACTCGTATAAATGGAATGGTTCCGGCTTTACATTTCGCTACGGCGGTCTGCCAAGTGGTCGAGTTAAAATCTTTTAGCTCCGAACCCATGTGGGACCCAACGAGGAAGAATCTCGAATATATTTTCCTCAGCTTCGAGGTTATCGCCACATCTATTTTACAAGCGATTTCGACAAAAATATTTTTTTATTTATTCTTTTTTAAGCTATCATTTTTAGAATAACAATCATTATTCGCAATAAAATTTAATTCATTTAATAATTACATCAATAATGCGCGCAATTAGTTCAAATATTTTTCGGTTCATTTGGCAACATTTGATGAGATCGAATTGCCCGATTGAGTTTTGATTTTTGACCCTCATTCAAACATAAATCCCGATTCGAATAATTTCCCAAACGTGCATTAAATTAAATCCGAAGAACATTTCAAAATCGAGTTTTTCTTTTACTCTTCGGTCCCACTCTCAGCCTCAGCCTAGCTCGAACTTTTATCTCGCGTTCGGGAGTTGCTCGACGACGAGGAACAAACGCAAATGGCCGGAATAAGTTAAAAAATCGCGTAACAGTGGCTCGTCCAACGGTCGATAAACCTCGTTTCCGTTGGGTAGGAAAATTCGAAACGAGCTAAAAATGTAACGACCCCGAACCCTTTGCTCGTGATTCGAAGAGCTCAGCTTCAGCCGCGCCACGAGCCATCCGCATTAGTAAAAACTTTATATTGTCCGACTCAACAGGTTGCCGCATCCTCTTTCACCCTTCCACGTTCGCCCACAGCGCTCCACGGTCTCACTGCGACTGTGCGGCAATTCTCCGCTCTCTTCGCTGTATTAAATAAACCTCACGATGGGGTGATCTCTCTCACGAGATTTTTTTTTTCTTCTTCTTCTCCGAACACGGAACGAGGGGAGATATACACTTTGTCGCGGAAATATCGTTTTTTTTTTCTCGGCGTCACGTCCCGACGAAATCTATCGATCGACTTAAGACGTCGAATTGCCACGAAAGAATATCATCATGCTGGTCGCAATTATAGTTAAGAAGATCGTAATGAAAAAATAGAGGAAAAAGGAACGAGTGGTTCATAAGATACAATATTTGGATGAATCTCTCATTTTTTGCATTGTTAATAATTATTTTTTATCGGTTACCAAATTGTTTCAAATCATTCAACTTCAATTATCCCCATTGAGAATACAATGGAAGAGGAAAAAAAACATGATTTCGTAAAAAATCCAGATAAATGTCATTGTTTTATTTTTCCTACGTTGTACGATGTTCCAAACTATTCAATCTCTGTCATCTCATTCCCGCAAAAAAAGATGAAGAAAGAAAAATTCCTCGCTGTATTGTCCGTAGGCTCGCTGCACAGTACTGCAATAATACAAAATCATCCACAGAGAACGGAGAATACGAGCATACGAGGAAAATCCCAATCAGCTGCTCCACGGAGTCGCTCGAAACCCAACTTCAGCCGATAGAGAGAGCAAGATAGCGGATATTCTTCAACAATGGTACAATATAAAGTCTCGTCCAGATTCCGTCAAACCCGTCGGGTTCGCTGCGGACACACGTGGGGGTGTTTTTAGCTTTTCCAGCTTCTAGCTTGTGCGGGGGAATAACCCGCGTGTGTTGTGTACAACGCCCGAAGAGACGATGAAATAGTGGTGAATCGTGCGAACACGTGTGCATGTGTTCACATATGTGCAGGAAGGAGCACATGTTTGCTGTATGCGAACTGTACGTTCGAGCAAGACCGTAAAGAGCCGCAAGCGAGCTTTGCGCGCTCGGCTGCCACGCCGAGCACGTGTCAGCGAACCACTTGAATGGCTTCTCTTTTAAATTCGATGCGCTTCGGAGTGCTCTAGGCTGGTTGATTTTTTTTTTCTTCATTCATTTTTTCTTGTATTTCTATTTTTTCTTTTTTCTTTCATTTTTATTATTTCGATCCGGATCTCTCGAAGCCCTTTCGACGGAAACAAAGAGAATGGGACGAGGAAAGATCAGAAGCGACGATATCAATGGCTCGACCGGGCGATAAGATTGGCTTTGAGAATTGTTCGGTATTTCTGGAAGATAAAAAAAAAATCGTCTCACGAAGGTTCGATCCTACGAACGATTATTTTACGTATGGCATTTGGTACGGTGTTTATTTTTTTTTTTTTTTTGAGAACGATATCGTTCTGCACGATCCTTTCCGCGCATTATCGTAATTTTGAGAAAAATCGGGGCCGTCATAGGCGTGGTGTTATTTTTGCGAAATACGACACGGGATAGATTTTGCATGCGTTTTATTCTTTCGTGTAGAATTTTGTAGGTGGAAAAGCATCATAGGTTAGTTTGATTGTGTACGACATCTCGTGCTGGATCATGCAGGCGAAAAAGTACGTCTGGGCCTACTTTTTTCGAATAGATCATGCGTATAGAACATTGTATTAAACCCTTCGTGAAATTGATATGAGATTGAGCAATAAATTTCCGCGTTTTCTGTATTTAAATTTTTCCCCCGCAATTTTTCATTTGTCAATTAAAGTGCATACATATATATGCATTCGCAAGTCCCTTCTTTGCTCCGCAAACCGAGGTGGAAAGAAAAACCGGGGTGTTTTTTAAAATTTAAGTTCCAAGAGGCAAACAAATTTATTTCCGACATCTGCTTTATTTCGTCTTTCGTCGTGGTCAAAAATCTATACGGTAGCAGCTCGCCACATTTGTAACGTCTATGGAGTAGATGCCATAACTTCGAGAACCGCTCAAAATTGGTTAGCCAGGTTCGAATTTCAAATGAATTTCTAAACCTCATGGAACTTCCGTTTCGAAAGCCTGAAAATTGTTAAAAATAAACCAATTCGAAAAAGTAGATAGCATTATAGAGCATAAAAAGGACTTGCAAATTCATATATATATACACACCCCACCTGACAAATCACAAAATTGCAGAGAAAAAAGTAAAATTAACAAAATGCCGAAATTTAATAAACGACCTAAAATTTATCATACTCTATGAGTTATTTTTATTCGGTTTTATTAGTTTATTTGATTATATTTTATTAGTTTATATTATGATTTTTCCGTAGGTTTTTTCAGGTAATCACACACAGATTCGAAGGAAAACAAAAAAAAAAGAAAATATAATAATAACAATGAAAGAACGAAACGTGGGCCGAGAGAGTAAATCGGGAAGATAGAGAAGAAATATACCTGCAATTTTGTCAGACTCTTGGGGAACTTCCTGGTAACGCGAGAAGCTTCGCAAGGAAGCGAGCAACTGGTGTACCCCCAAGACGCGGGAGTATGTACGGCGTGTGTATAGTCCCGGAGAGCGCGCGACACACGAAACGTTTTCTCTACGGTCGAAAGGAACCATTAGCTTGTGCCTTTGAACCTGCGCGACGAGAGCGACGGTGTCCATGACGGACTTTCTCTTTCCGAGCTCGAAGGAAAATGTGCTCGCGATCGAGTTTCTCACGAACGACGGAGGCTGGGGGCTGTCTTGCGAGATGTGATGTGTATTGCGCCGCGCGTGGAGCGACAAAGAAAACGAAAATTGAAATCACGGCGACGTTAAGAACCCGAGCTGAACCACGACGTTAATTTGGCGAGAGTTTCGATGGAGAAGAAATAAAAAAAACCGTCGGTTAACGGCAACTCTTTGAAACGGATAAATTTTTTTTTTTTCTAAAGGAATGAAACCAGAAATCGGTACGTTAATTACGTGACGTTTAACGGACTTCCGTTGCCAAAAAGATTGGGTAAAATTCATGTTGCAGGGCCGATACGAGTTCGAAGGATCCGAAATTCTACAGATCGAATTTCGCTGGTTGAAGAAAAAAATTGATTAGAAATTTTTTTTTGAAGCATTTTTGCGGAAAAAAATTGAATTCTTTTCGTGATTTTATTTTATTTTTATTTTTTTTTTCGTTATGTACTTAAGAAACTGTCCAGTCTGGGAAGTGAGCGTTATGGGAAAGGGTTGAGAAGACGTCAACCCTTTCGCTGATTCGAGGGGTTCTTAGGTAGGTTCGATCGTCATTCCAGAATTCGTGTTAGATTTATCGAAATTGGACTTCCAACTACCACAATCTATCATGCTGTAGGGTAAAGGGCCTTAACTCTTTTCACGCGGCTTCTTAACGTGCGAAAAAAGTACATTTGCCCGTGAGAGAAATAGATTTTTCAACCCTTTACTCTATTTTTTTCTACGTCTTGGCCAGAAACGTCGACTTTGGGGAATTCGAAATCACGAGAAAGGGTTAAGGACCAATCGACCCTTCCTCGATTTCAGAGGATGTTACAGGTAAAATTGCCACTGTGCAGTTCGCGTTCGATTGCGTGAATATGACCATATGAGCCATCAAGATTTCTCATTTTTGATTGGTGCAAAAAGGGCTTCAACCCTTTTTTTCAAGGTCCATCGATCTTCATTTCGCACACAATCTGCGCTAACCCAAAGCCCACCCGTCGTGCACTCGCACACGGCAACCCTTTCTCGCAATTTATATTTTTAATAATAAATAACGAAACTCTCGGGGCGGGCATCGAAAATTCTCGAGCAAATGTTCGAAAGCGTTATATATCCGTAAAAGCGTGAAAATTTGTGACAAAAATGACAGCCGTTATCCTCTCTTCGGTGTTTCCCGTTCGGTGCCCCCACCCTGACCCAACCACCGGGATTCCTCTTTCCTCCCCCTTTTAGCCTGCTTACGTTTTTTTCCCTTATTTTTTTTAATTTATTTTTTATCAACCTTTATTCTTTTCTGAAATCCAACTCTTGCTTGCACCCTTCTTTCCCACGGAATCCTTTCTGGCTTTCCCGAAATGCGTTCAGCTTGCGCGGACGAAACGATCGTACGCGCACACGTAGGGTGCGAGTGGCCGCGGTTTAAGGGGTTTGCTTGTACCCGGTTAAGGAAATCCGTTTCACGTGAATCCGCATGACAGCGAGTGCGCGCATTGTCGTGAAAGAGTGAACGGGCAAAGCTAGTGGAGAAAAGTACGGGGAATGCATGACGGAGCGAAAGAATTTCACGACAAATCTTGATGGACGTGCAACGAATTCACTGCTATTATACCCACCCGTATGGATATATACAGAGGTCGTAAAATGTGCGCGATCGCGACCTCGTGACATTTTACTGATCTCGTGAAATTTGAAAAACCCGGATGGAGATACCATCGTTTGGATCTGGTTTTCTTTGCTTTCTGGATTTTGAATTTTATGATGGAGAAAGTAATTTTATCGATTCGCGCGGAGAACAGAATTTAAGATTATCGCCAATTGCTCATGAATAATTGGAAGAGATGATAAAGATTTAATTACCACATTTGTGTTTTCGTAGTGACAATTGAAAATTAGTTCAAAGTTCAATCGGAAAAATAAAATTTCCAGCTTGGTGCCAAAAAGGAAGAAAAAATGATGAAAATGGAACGATCCAAAGAGATGAAATTGACGATCCCTTCTGCCCATATTTTTTCACTTGCAAGCTATTGAATTAAAAAAAAAATGAGTGTCCGTCCTTTGAAGCTTTGAGAAATAAATTGTATTCATTTCGAATAAAATGAAACGATCAGAATGAAGAATAAAAATAATTAGGTCGACGATTCGCCAGAATACGGGGATTCCCTCACAAGATGACCAGCCTCGTTAGTGACATCTCTTTGGCGACGTTGCCAGACTTGCACCTATTCCCCCCACTCTCCATCAACTTTTCCCGCGCCTGCGCTTCAGCAGTCAAACGATATGACAACAATGCCGCCCGGAAAGCATATTGCAGCATCTTCCTCATGAGTTGACTCAATCCATAAGGTCGCATTTGGTCAATCCAGGATTAATGACCAATCGATCAAAGTCCATTTGACACGCAAACGACGCATTTCCACCATCGAATTTATAACCGCGTACGATCGAACCACAAGTCTCAAGTGGTCCAATAATTCATTCATACATCCAGTTTCCATCGTAAACATGCATACGATGACCGTCGTCAAATTACTCGCTCGCGGTATTACAGGATTTCCGATATCGTCGTATAAGTGTCGTAACTTCGAACGAAATCTCCGGGCCGTAAACTCGTACTGACATTTTGCGGTGCGCGACAGCGTTGCCGAGTACGTACTCGTACATATAAATCCTCGTGAATGTTATGGGGGGAGGCCGAAGGTTTCAACGTAGCCGAGGTAATCGACGAACCGGAAGGGGGTGTCAAATTGGGCGGTACAGCAGCGCGCAAGTGCACGCGAGCCACCCGAGACGTTGGCAGGTCTGCAGTCTCTCATTCAAGTCGAGAAAAAAAATCTCGTTCTTCCTTCCACGCCGCACTTTCCAAACCCTCGCGAGAGCGTCTATGAACAGGAAATCCTTCCAAGAACAAACTCAAACGACGACCTACATCCTCGCGAACTCGCGTCATCGTGTTACCACAGACGTTCCAACCCCTCCGAAGAATCTTCCCCCATGGGAATATACATTTTTTTTTTGTACATTTTTTCGTCGCTATTGATATTCCATTGATGTGAAAAAAATACCTGTAAAAAATATTGTACAACAATGGCGTGCCTGGGACTGCGATTAGTGAACACTTGACACGAGGTGATGCGATCCGATGCAATGTACATTATGAATTTTGTACGCGGCAGCTGTCGTGGAAATTGTAATTGCGAACGAGACTACGGAGATACGTTCGGAAAAAACAATTTTCTGATTACAAAAAGGGAATAAACAAATAAATTTAAAAAAAATAAATGAATTACATGAAGAATTTTTCATTGAAGTACCGATTGATAATTAGATATTTTCACGAAATATACAGATTCGACGTTCCAACATATTCGTTTCATTAACAAATGGTGGTTGATTATCGAAAAAAAAATTATTCGATACTCGTCCGACGCAAATGGATTCATTACCGCCTTTCCGTGTGTTCAACGGTGTTGTCCCAGCCCACGTTTCCTTTCCACCGTATCACGATACCGCTTCATATACCTGAAATAACCGCACGTGGGAGTAGTACGATGACAGAGGAGAGGGCTACCTTGATCGATGATGGAATCGTTGAATCGCAGATACGGGTCGAACATTGCGTATATCTCACTTACCGCGCGCGGTCGAAACACGGCGGTGCGCTTGCAATCGACTGCCATTACCTGTCGTGAGCTGGATACGGAACGAAGAGACGCGTGCGGTGAAGAAGGAAGAAAGTCGTATATAGAATGTAAAAGGCCCGTTGGATCTGCCACGAGGACCATATAAGACCGAGATGAACGGACACCCGGTCGGACCCTCGGTTGTGGTTTATGTTAAGAAGCACAAGGAGCATATACGCATACACGTACGTGTAGTATGTTGCCTCGGCGCGTGGAGGGAACCTTTTTGTCACTACCGATGGTGCGGGGCCGGTCGCGTGCCGGACCGGAATCTCCATTTTTTTTTTCTTCTTTCCTTTTTTCGTTTTTTTTTTTTTTTTCAACTTCTCTTTCCCTTTTCACTGTCCGCAACAGGAGATGGGCGATGGTTGGGGCACACGTAGGTTGCACGTCGACGGACAACCTGCGAGAGCGAGGGGTCACTCGAGGATTAACCTGGTTACCCCCCTCCGACCTTCCTAAAGATACACGCGGGAAGTAGCTAGTGCGCTCTACGGTCACGCGGTAACGGGGAGACACCGTATATGGACGAACAGGTGCCTTCCGGTTTACCCGAACCGACGGGACCGGACAGACCCCACGAAATCCCGGCCTCGGCAGGCCTCCTATACAGTAGCAGTTTGGGTCATCATGTGTGTGGGCTTTTTTATATATTTTTTTTTTCATTGGTTTTTCTTTCCATGGTTCGGTGCGAATAATGGGTCGAGTAGGAGGTATTGGTTGGATGCATCGTTTAATCAATGGTTATTCTCGTTCGATGAATCTGCCGCGATTGCTGATGCGATTGCTGCTACAGTTTTTTTTTTGTGGAACAATTGTGGTTTGAAGTTTTGAGCTATTGAGAATTGATGAATCGTAATTGCGTTGATGGAATGATGGCACGATGGATTTCTTGTATTTTCTTGTATTAGATTGTTTATACAACTGAATGGTAAATCGAGTGGAATATTATTATTGGGGATTTTATGGAATCAATGGTCATTGATTTTTGATAACTCAGCTACAATTGCTGATAATTTATAACCGATAAATTATGACTTTTTTTTTGTAAAGCAATGGAAAATTATGGAGCTCCTGAAGAAACATAAATTTCGTATTTTTCTTGTCAAACTTATTCATACATATAACTTCAGCTTATTGATACAATCAAATTTCGTTGTGATCTATTGCACTGATACTCGTTTAAATTTTACTTTCCCGTAGAATCGAAATTTGTCTTTAGGTTTTAGTGTGACCGAAATTGGCGAGCAAAAGAAAAGTTATCGAAGGTGTAAAAGTGATATAAAGATTTACGACCTTGGAACATGGTTTTGGGTTGGTCAGTTGTCATTGCGATACGGCTCATTTCGAGAGGTCGAGAAAAACGGGAAACATCGGCTTTTCGGTTGTTCGGTGAAAAATGCATAGCCCGGCCAATAAAACGATTTAACGTTTAGCCTTGGAAACTTTTGAAGGGGCTCAATTTGAAATTTCCGAAAGGCCAATAGGCGTTGCGAAAAATCATAAACGTCTTTGCCGTAGCTGGCGAACTAATCGGGCGTTCCCCGAGCGTTAAGGGAATAACTAACGGGAAGCTTATACTTCTCGATGGCCTTCGGCCTGCGTTTCTTCTTCCTCACGCCGCGATCGTTCGATTCGACCGACACACACCGAGTTTGCGTTAATTAGTGCGGGTCAACGGGTAATTTCGTTAAATTAAATATATCCCCTCGCTTCTGTGTAAAATCCTTTGTGATACCGCCGCGTTTCGCGGCGTACCTGATACTCTTTCACCCGGCAATGTACACAGTAGATGGCTGTATGGCAAACGTAATCACAGTATTTTCCGTGATCGACCTCGAGTGTGCCGCACAGGAGAACTTCGAAGAGCGATTCCGGCCTCGGCGTTTCGCCCACCATCGTTCGAACTCCGAGGCTCGACGAAAATTACGAGAAAAAAATTATATATCCTGCGATACCTCAATTCGTCTAATGACAAAATTGATCGAACCGTCGGTTCGGAGGAATCAGTCAGCAGACACGAGAACAAAAATAGTTTCTACCGTTTCGCAGCCAGGAATGGACGTTGGTTTGATGGAAATGTTTTTCAAATTCGTTTGTTAGTGAATTATGACGGATTATTATTGCTATTAAATATCGGAATTAGCTGCAAAAGAATAAATATTCTGAATTATTTATTATGTCTTTATTTAATATTATGAAAAAATTGATTTATTTATTTTTTTTGGCATCAAAAATAATGAAAAAAATTGATTTCTTATTGAAAATAATCGACATGTCGACTTTTTTGGACTTTTTAAAAATTAAAAAAATAATATGTATATGTATTAAGAACATGATAACCACTCTAATTTAATGAAAAGAATTCTCGATATAGTATCTAGAAAAAACTTTCATCGAATTTACAATAAGAGAAATAGCAGTTACCTATTGATTAAAAAGAGGGGTGGGATGTGGGGTTTTAATAAAAATGAAGTGACGTCGTAATTTCCAAATGACGTGAAAAAAAAAATAAATCCCCGACCACATCGGGGGGCTTTCAATCCGGCGATTTCGCACGTCCCTCCCCATATCTAAAAAATGTATTATCCACATCCCTCCCAAAAAATAAGACCTTTCTAATTTCAAAACGAAAAGAAATAAAAAATATTGAACAATTTTCAACACATCCATCTAAAATCGTTACAATCGCACCCCGCTGTTGCGTAGAGTCCAACGACGTTGTATCGATAAGCTTTTGCATACAGGTAGAAATATATCGATTGTAGAGAGGTGCGAGCTGTGATTCGGTGATTCTTTGTCGTGGCGGTAGTTTGATTATGTACAGCCGTAAAAACATGGGGAGAGGCTGGGCTGGCACCTCACTTTTGTCCCCTGTGAAAAGACCGATCGTGAATCAAATCGCATTAGACTAGCGGATGCATATTCATGGGAAACGTATGCGGGATTACACAGATTTCGTTGCGTTCACGCCTATACCGTATGTGGCTGCTGAGGCCGCATTGCTGGGAGCAATGCAGCCGTAACAGCGCCGGCCCGATGACGGCGGATCGAAAATCCCGTGATAAATATATATGTACGTATGTACGGTGACGAATAAAGGGGTTTCGCACAGCAGTAACGCGAATGGGGCATATTTATCAAAGCCGAAAAGTACATGCGTAACGTTGTCACACCCGAGTGAAACGGAAGTGGTAACCCGATGGTTTTTTTTTCTTCTCTCGCAACGGTCGTCCAAACTACCTTCGAAAGACCCTTAAGGGGTTGAGTAAAAATTGACTTACGACTTTCCAAATGCAAAGCAATACGAGATATGTAGAATTGAGGATGAGAGCAAAAATAAAGGAGAACATTTCTTGCTTCGACGGAAATAGGGATTTTTTTATGTTGTTTGGTTTGAAGAATTTTTTTTGTTTTTGTATTCATAGGTTGAGTATGAGTTTTGAGGATGGGGGTTACGATGGTATTGCGTGAGGAGGATATGGAATTGAGATTGGTTGAGGTTCGGCTTGGGGTCCGGCAGTCCGGGTGGGAATCGTCAGCCACCCGTATTTCGGAATTTCTGCACTTTGAACCGACTACTGGGTTTTTCCGACGAGAGGTTGAACCGAATACAGGCCCATCTGGGCCTGGATTAGGATTTTGTTTTCCAAATAGAAACTCAGGGGCTTTCATTCCGGAATAACAACAATTCTTCGAAAACTAACTCGGCTTGATCTTCGGATTTCTTCGAAATGAAAGATATAAATATGAATAATTCTTGCTATGCAATTATCATTAGTTTCCTTACTTCTCTTACATTTTTACAATTGTTTATAAGAATACAAAATATTATGTATTTTGTACTGTTTTATCATTCCAATATTAGAATCATTAGCCATCTTTTATTATGATGGCAGATTATTCTGGTAAGAATTTGGAGACAAAATGGTGGGGTTACGACAGTTATTAAAATGTAATTCTGCTGTAATGTAAATTTTTCAGAAAAGCTAACGACAATAGTGTGAAAAAATACTAAAAACTAAGTAAAACTAGCAGTCGGCACGATTCGGAAGATAAACTAACAATATGAGTTTAACCGAACAGAAAGAGAAAGAGAGAGAGAGAGAGAAGAAGACACGTGGTGGTATCTAAGCTTCGCATTAGAAACATCCCCGTAAAGTTATTCCAGACGTGGGCGCGCGTCGGCATTGCTCCGTTGTCAGTTTCGTCGTCCCGATGTGCTTACCGGTCTGAGGATGAATGCCCGACGAGGATTATGTGGCGCGTGTATGTGCCATTCGAGGGTACGACGAAGAGAAAGACGATCTTTCGTATCCTCTTCACTGTTTCTCATCTTTTTCTCGATCCAGCTTCTTCTCGATCTTGTTCTCTTCTCCTTCCGTATATCGTCCTCTCGACGACGGGTCCGCAACTCGTCCGGGTATACAGCCGCGCCAGGTCGTCGCGCCGGTTACGCGAGCATTGTGTCACGCATCGGATTATCCTTCGGGGGGCCTTTGGCCGGAAGTTTGAAGGGTTACGAGGCCAGAATTTTGCTCGGGTTCATGATCGTTCACGGGTTCATCGCTACGTCAGTTGTGCCAACCGTTCGAACGCGGTTTCACATCGGGAACAGAGAACACGAATGATATATTGCATGGCGTAAGCCGTTGTCGATCTTGGATTCTCGAGGGCGAAAGTACATGAAGAACTCGGAAGAATTAACGATGGGAAATTAATGTCGGAGAGTATTTTTTGGTTGTTTATTTTCCCTTTCTTTTGACGAATATTTTCTTGATATTATGAACTTCAGATATAAGATCTATCGAGAAAAATCGAGAAAAAATCGAAATTTCGATTACTTTTTATATGGAATCGATTTTTTTTAAATTATTTTTTCTATATAAAATTATGCGGAATAATTAAAAAAAACGATTTTCTATCGAAAATATCGATTTTCTTTGCAAGATAGATTGCAAGATAACCATTATCATATATCGAAACATCCGAGGAAATCGAATTTTTTATAATCAGTGAGGTCGTAGGGGTCAAAAGGTACTGAAATAAAAAATAATCGTGGGATAAAAAAGTTTCAATCTGGTGGTTTCGCTCTTTTCACCCTATATGGGCACATTGCATTCATTCGTTAAACAACGATGGTCAAGCATTTCACTTTTCCGCCAAATCCGCGACATTTTATGCACATCGACAACAATGAGAAACAAAGTAAATATCACATCTACAAACAATCAGTCCAAAATGTAATACAAAAAACAGTAACATCAGTAAATCCATATCGCCATTCTCTAAAACTCATTTTCTCCCTGACGAATTTCTCGCTTCGAGGCACATCCATTGTTTCCAACGGAATAACAGCAATAAAAATCCAAAAGTGAAATTTCGTTCAAAAATACGAAAAAGGAGTCAAAAATTCATTCTGTTTTAACGTCTCGCCGGAATTGTCGAAACTCAAAGATTTCGAGGGAAGATCGCGATTTGAAAAAGTGCGAGTGAGAGCGATGGGCCACCCGTGGCGCGTAGAACAATGGCCAAGGGGGGGCCCCACAGCGTGGGGCCTAAGTTGGCCATCCGAGTTGAGGTATATTTATGACCGCGTCCGAAGATCTTCCCCATCGTTTTTCTTCGATGCTTCGCGTGCGTCAAGATTATCGAAAGTCTTTCGGCACGACGAGTTTTCCCGACTCTTACCATATATTTCTTTCATTTGCAAACCCGAAGAGCTTGTGGAGAATTTCGTGGATTAGACGTTCCGTTCTAGGGCCGATAAAGGAGGCGAGGGGGGGGGGGGGGGGGGGGGGGGGGGATGAACGTCGAAACGTCGCTTTAACGGCGTTGGAACCACGCCCAAACGGTGATGCTAATGAAACTACGGACGTTAATGAATCCATTTCGGTATACCGAACTGTTGCAATAATGCGTATAAGTATACGATGGTTACGGGGGCGAGGATATAGATGCTACAGTCGGATAACCATAGCGCCTGATAGATTTTCTCTTCGAGAAACTATTCTGCGTCTATAATCTTGCGCGCGCTTTTGCTGCGCATAGCATCTTCGGGGATTAGTTCTCCCACGAACTTTCTTCACCCTCGCAACGGGAAACGTTTCTTATTGTGGAATGGAATTGAGAAAATGAGATAGCGAACGTTGCGCCGTGGTTTTTCACTTACCACCCTCTTTTCGTCTTTACCCCAAACTTTCTTTCGTATCGTTCGACGATTCGTTTTGACCGCGTGACCGCGATTGATTTTCCGTGCTGATTAATAAGGGTGCGAGGATTCGAACTATCGGTCATTTATCTTGAAGGTTGCGTTATCTCGCATCGGCCCGTTTATTGAGATCGACGGAAACGCATTCGGACGTTTAATAACTAACAGCTTGGTATAATTCATGCATGAACAAAACTTTTGAATAATTTTATTTCATGACTTTGTGAACTACCGCAGCTGTCGGTGAAGCAAATAATTCGTCGTGGTATGATTGTCGGAATAAAAGATATAAGAAAACCGGCCAATTATTGCCAATTTACCGGATTATTTCGGGAACTGTGAATTAACGTTTCATTTTGTTCGTTTTTTTTTTTCAAATATTTTTCCCCATTTTTACGGAAATGAAAATATGTACTTGCTATTAGTAATGGGCAGGGAATTTTCTCAGCTCTTCGAAAAAACCATTGACAAAATTTCCAGAATTGTGGCAATGATGGAAAGACAGCTTTTTTCAAAGTTCAAAATTCGATTTTAATACATTTTCGAGAGTCCAAATAAAAACTTGATATTTTCATTGAAAAGAATTCTTCCCTTCCATAAATGAATCTAAGTATATACATTTTCATCCCCGTAAATATGTAAAAAAATACCTGAAAAATAACTACCCGAATTAAAAGCTGCCGAAATAATAGAAAAAAAAAATCTGAAAAAATAAAGCTACTTGTTTTCCAACATGCACTCCCAGCTGGGTAAATATATCAAATTTTTTTACGAAAACGTATGTCCGACTACGTTGAGACGATCGTCAAGGTTGAGTGAGATTCGCAGTCTTCGACAAAGAAAAAGCGCGACGCGGTAAAATTTTTCAATGCATTCCCGTGTATTCGGCTGTCAGTAACTTCGCCCGAAGCAACAGTAAAATCGAAATTCATCCGTGAGTTTTGGAAACGTTGCCAGTGTTGCCAGTGGTGTACTTTGGAGAAAAAAAAAGGTTCTTCGGCTTATGGTTGCCGACCCCGAAGAGCCCCTCCCACCCTCTCGTCGACGATTGCAGTGCGAGCCTAGCTCGTCGTCTCAACAGCGATTTCTGTGCTACTCGGCGAATTTTCTAACGTTCGCCACCCGCTGGGTCCTTTGCCGGCTGGACAATGGTTTTTCCTCTTTCTCTCTCTCTCTCTCTCTCCCTCTCCCCCTCTCTCTTTTTCTTATTTTCTAACTCTCTGCGCTTCGTGCACTTTGTGCTCCCCCGAGAACGTTCCGCCACGACAATCGCCACGAAAATCGTGACGGTTTTACTGTCGCCGAGAAAAGCCCACGGCGCTGTTGCTAAATATACATCGCTACGAGCTTTGAACCGCACGAATTTTACTCGGTTTTTCACGTGGACTTTTCGGAAAATCTCGCTCCCTCGAACGAAACTGGAAAAAACGTCCACGAATTTTTCTCGTCACGAACGTCGTTTCGGCCGTTAACGTCGTAAATTCGTTTCGCAGAGTTTGAGCGAAACGCTGCGGCTTTCGACGTTATTCGCCTCATATTTCAACATCGATGTTTTTAGGATTCGCGTACGAATATTGCGCACTCACTTGAAAATTCGAGACGTACAATATTCACTCGTTAATTCCTTTCAAATATTTTGTTAAATTAATATTTTTACATAGCCTTTATTGTTGTGTAATAATTTGAATTATTCATGCGTCAGCCAACTGCTTTAATTGCGGATTGTTGGGAAACAAATAAATTCTTGTCACGTTGTTTAATTCATTCGGATCTCGTTTCTTCGCACATTGCCGAACGGGGGTAGCAGCGGGGATGCTCGAGAAGCGATGGAAACCCTGGTACTGTATCACGCAACGCCATAGATGTCCCGGTGGGTCTGTTACGGAAAAGTATGTGCAGTAAGGTCCGAGGAAGAGACGTCCAATACAAATCCCCGGGTTTGGTAAGTGACTCCCCTGGGATCACGCGTCCCCCACTCGCCAACGTGTCCCCGCTGGGGTGCCTTCTTTCGAACGAAACTCTTGCAGCCGGTGGAATGCTGTGTGTGTGATGATTTGCGATCATAGCGTATACATATATTAATATATATCTATTAGGTACATATATTTATATCTAATTTTTTTCAAAAAATAAGATTAAATCAGATTCTCGTAATTTAGATAGTCGTTTTCAAAGACAAAGGGGCCGAAAGTTGCCCATACGGGAATGAATAAATGAGATTATCCTAACCAAATAAGTGCAATTTGTTGAAAAAACCAAATTAGCCCATTATTTTTCAATTAAAAAAAAGAAAAACATATATGTTATATTTTTTGCAAGTTTTCCTGAAGCTCTTCTAACCGTAAAATAATTGTTCTTGTTACAATGTACATCGATTATTGTGTGTCTTGCCTTTTCGAAAATAGAACCTAGTCCACATCTCATCGGGGCAAAGAGATATCACGGCTTTCATCAAAACACGTTTCACCTCTTTCCACCCCGTTAACGGGTTGGATTACGAAAAATCCCTACTTAGCGGACTTTCATGCAGTAAAAGGAACTCATTCCCAGAATTTAATGTTTCTAGATCCAGGTATTTGGCACGGCATGGGCCTATAAGTCAGTCAGTAAGTCGGTAAGAAAATATCTTACCAAGAAATATGCAAGTTATGAGTATTATTCAAATATCCGTTATACCTGCGACTTATGTACCTTCTAAAGACGATCAACAATGAAAGATGACTCGATGAAATAATTGTTTCGTAAATTTTATTTTCGGTTCAAGATAGGGCTCGAAATTCACAATCGTTTGTTTAACGATCGAAAATATTGGCAGTGTTACGAAAATACCGTGAACGAAGTATCAAAATTGTCGCGGAATCGCATTTTCGACCTCCTTTCTCCGTCTCATCAGTCTTCCTGCGAATTTTGCGAATGACAAGGCGAGCCAAGCACCGACGGTCTTGTCATACTCGACCAATCCAGGGAAATTCCGGGCGCGCAATTGTGGAAAAGCCTGGTCTGCAATAAAACATGTCGGTGGCATGTGTCCACACGGTGAAACGTGGCGACTGTACAGCGCCGGAAAATGCGAGGCGGATCTCTTTACGACTGTTACGAGTCGGCAAGCCAGGGATGTACATACGTTATACGGGGTAGCACATACATCTATAATATAATATAAATATATATATGTATGCATACGGGTATCTATGTATGTATGCGCATACGCAAAGCAAGAAGATTTGTAATAGAAGTGTGTTGAGCTTCCGAGGCATTCGCTTTTGTGCCACTCTCGCAATCTTCGCATCTTTTCCTTGCTTTTGCACATCCCCGTGGCCGACTCGCACACAACGAAAAGATAATCCCAAATGTGTTGGCGCCCACGGGAAAAGGGACACGGGCTGTACTACGGCGTTGCAATTAGTTGTCCTGCGGCGAGAGGAGAGGCAAATGTTCACCGCACGGTGGCCAGACTCCTAATCCTCGCTGTCGAGCATACGATGACGAAGAAAGAGGAGCCGTGAGGTGACGAATAAAATTGCGCTATTGGCCAAATTTTCCGGTACTGGGCACTATTATATTCCCACTTTCTGCAATGGATCTTACATGCCGCGTATTTGCTATATTTCTTAAGTCTGCATGTGAAAATTGAACAGGCGAAACATGTGTGTGGGAATCTGTGTAGAAGTGGAATAATTTTGCGTAATAGAATAAGTGTTACATATATTTCTTATGCACGCTATTTATTTTAGGTCGTATATTTAACATACATTTTTATCCGTTGAATATAATGTTCCATAGCGCGAAAACCTACGTATTTCCATATATTCTAATTGTATCAATTTTTATTCGAAAATCTATTCAAAATATCAAAAAAAATTTGGCGACGAAGAATATATGTTACATGCGATTTTCAGATACGCTACATATTTTACATACACAATATAATATTATATATTATAATGATAATAATAATATTAAAAAATACGAATAAAAATATAAAAAACATAGATTTCCTCATATTCAATTTTCATCAATTTCCATAGAAGATTCCGCAGTGATCGCTGTTGCCTCATTCGACCGTGTTCGACGGATCAACAACAATAATTTTCGTACAATGCACATCCGGATGCCAAAAACGCATACCCGTGCAACACGCACGCATCGGTTATTCCGCGAAGGCTTACCGAGCCGTTCGGACACCTTCGGGTAGACAAAACGAAAATTCGAGGCCGTCGTTCACAGTTCAACGCGACGATGTATATAATCTCTTTCAAAAGCACGCGCATACCCAATTCCGTGAATAGCCGCAAAACCGGTGTGGATTATACGTGCGCTTAACGTCCTGCAGTTGCACGTTTTTCCGGAAAATCGTTGAAAACTCTAAATTCTCACGTCACACGTCTACAACGATCTTTTCTCTTTTCTTCTTAGAACCTAATTATCCTGGCTCAGGTTCCATCTTCGTCCACGTACAATATATAAATATATTCTCACGACTTCGTATCTCGAGATTTTGCAAAATCTCCCCCCCGCCGGTCGCTCTTTCAGTCTTTCTCCCATATCCGACGAGCTCTCGACTTTCAATCGAATCAGCAACAGTCCTCGAAGCTCTTAATCCTCAAAGGCACCTGAGAAAACACAGTCCGTCATGCTCTTCATGCTCTGTCTTCAATCTAAAGTCACGTTCACACCGAACGTATTTTCTTTTTTTTTCCATCTTCCACTTTCTCGCCATAAAATAGAAAATAATCTCGCAATTTCAAACGGTCTCGAACTCATCGAACATTTTTCCAATCAAATCTAAACGTTATCGAACATTCTTCGGATGTTAATAATTCCGAACGTTTTTTTTTTCCCCTCTACTATTTCTCGGCCAAACGACGATATTGACGCCATTCGATACACAAAGAAACGAATTTCCCGTTGTTTGTCTTTCGTCGCGAAGAAAATTGCGTGGCCGATGCCGAGAAAAAAGTCGAGCGGTGTTTGTTCTCGGCAGGACCTCGGAAACCGGCGGGAAAGGGGTTGACGGAGAAGGTCGGAAGAGGGGTTTGAGTACGAAGGCGTGTGGAAGATGTGCGGCAATCGATCACAGCCGGAGAGTCCACCCCGAGGGACAAGCTTTGGTCCAGCGCGTCTCCTTCGCGTCCTCGTCGTCCCCATCCGCCTCGAAAGCTCCAACGGGATTTTCGCGCGCGCAACCCGGCGTTACGCCGAATTTACCTAACGTATATATATATAGATATATATATATATATATAAATATATATATAGGATCGTCGAATCAGTTTTCTCCGTCTCGCTTACGCGCTACCAGGAGCTGTGGTCCTTCGTTTGACGACCCCGCGCCACAAACCCCCGACGTCTCGCTGTCCCGTTCCCGCTGCTACCAGCGACGTCTACGCCAAAGTAGAGTTTCGCAACCCAAGCCGTAGCAGCAGCAGCAGCAGCAGCAGCAACAGCGGCGGCAGTGGCGGTGGCGGCAACATGCTTCGAGAGAAGCCCAGGATGATAGCGCGCCGAGGAAGAAGAGCGAACCCGAGAATCGGAGGGAGGAAACGACGGAGCGAGCTTGTTATGGACGTGATGGACCCTCCGTACCTCACGGCAAGCTCTCCCGCGCAAGGGGAGAAGCTTTTAGAGCTTGGAATATTCACGAGGCAAGCCTTGGACAAGCGAAACACATTCTCCCTGTTCGGCCGCAGTGAGAGTCCGCTATAAACGCCTCCGCGCGTACGCGAAACCTTCCGGATATATCCTCTTACGTCGTCCGACAACGAAGCTTCTGACATCGTCGAGGGCGAAATAACCCAACCGCCGATATGGATTTTATCTGGAAATTATTTTATCAACCGACAGCGAATGAAACACTGATACGGGAATTTTTTTAAAGAGCTTACGTACCCCTGCGGGCGCTGAAAACCGTGTGAAATTTGAAAAATTATTCAGAGAAATTAATCACTTTTTTTTCTTGTAATTAAAAAGTTAATGAAAAATGTGATATCAACGATTTAATTTTTCTTTCACTTTATAACGTTTATAATAATTTTTTTATTTCACGCGGTTTTCAGCGCACCCAGGGGTATGTGAGCCCTCAATGCTTCATTGAAGTTGATTTATTATTTTCAAGATTTACTCCCAAGTTGGAAAAATGAGGATTCTTTGTGGCAGTTTACCGGATGAAATGTCTTATCAAGAAGCATACTGCGTCAATCAATTGAAACAGCAGAGACTTGAAATTCACGTGAATTCCTCGATGGGGAATATTTTGCGTCTTAATTAACTCTCTGAACTACGAAGGTGGGAAGGTTGGAGAGTGGGTGTACAGCGTGACGTTGAATCTCGTTGCCATGGGTATTCGAAATTGCCGGGCGAGTACGACATCTCGTCCTCACTTTGATTTAGTATGCAGTCAACGTCGGATGAGCTGTGCACACGGCGTCCAAGCAGAAGCGCCGGAGATGCTTGGCGAGAACCAACGGACCCGAGACCAACGACGCTGCCGACGTCAACGACGACGACGACGACGACGACGACGACGAGAGGACCAGGTCCTGGAAGGACTTCTTCGGCAATCAGCGGTGGTCCACAGACCTTGTTTGTCTTTGCGCGTGATTGGCGCCTCGGATCGGGCGTATATACCTCTCTCTATCCCTTCCTCTATTCCTCCCCACCCCCTCTTGCAGTCCTCGCCCCTTTTCTCCACTATTTCTCGCATCTCCGTCTCGAGAACTCGCGTCCGATGCCAGACTCCGGTGGTCTCTCCGCGTTCTTCGTGTGTTATGCCTCCCGCTGTTCCGAACGTGCGTGTATTAAAGCCCCGCGCGAGGCACCAGTTTGCCCATACGTGGCCCTTTCCACGCCACCCTGCATCTCTACCAAAAGCACGAACCCGAGAAATTTCGTTCTTCCGGCAGGATTTGACACAGGACGGAATCTTCAGCGACGAAAAGGTGTATTGACTCGAATGATTTTTTCCTCCGAAACAATCGCGCAACTCCCCGACTCTTCTTCAGTACCAAACGTTCTTAGAAACGAAGATTATCTAAGATATGTCGATTCAATGTTCAATGACAATCATTTTTATTTATTCCATCCATCAATCCTCCTCAACCCTCGTCGCATGTTTCATTCGAATTTTCATCCCTTCTGCATTTCATTCTGATAAAGGTCAGAATTTTTGTTTTTAATGGAATTGAGAAGTTTCTCATGTACTTTGTACGAAGGCCACGTAGTAGCCGGTATATATACTCGATGGAAAGTCCGCAGGACCGGCGTCCGTGCGGTTCGTCCTGTATCGACCGAACGTACGAGAATTTTGGGAAGCAAGCGCGCCACGGCCGTCTCCTATATTCGTACACATCCCCGAGCGTTAGTGTTGTACGTACCGTGTGTGCGTGTGATATGAGGCCCTGTAGGAATTCACCGGCAGGCGTAAATTCTCCCGTACTCTTGCTCTCTTACACTCGGTCACCCTCTCTCACGACGTAGTCGTACGGAGAGAACCCCGTAGCTCCCCTTTGGCGGACTTTAGAGTCCGACCTAACAACCCCCGTCCACCCGTCAGCCACCCACCTCGCGACCCCTTGCCCATCGCCTCCAGCGACAACATTCTCCAGTCCAACGAGGGTGCGACCGCCCCTCGATTCCCCTTTCTCAGCGCAGCTCAGGCGACGGGGTCCAGTGATGCTCATGTCTGAAGCCTCTCACGGGGTTCCCGCTCATGCTGCTGGACATCAAAACCGAAAAATACATAAAAATGACTACTTTCGTTCGCAAGAGAAAAAAATATATAAGCTTCAATGACACAAAAATAAATAATGATTGAATATTATTTTTATTCGAAACTTTTGTTTCATCTTAATTTCCGGAAAAAAATTGACGTCACGGTCGTTGGATAGGTGCTTTAAATAATTTCAAGATCTTTTTGTCAATCATGTATAAAAATTATATATACCGTGTTTACGAATGAATGAAACAAATGAAAACATTAAAAATAACATCATCATAGATTATTAATATCACTTTTATGACGTTAAGCTGTACAATTTTCCGCGCGACCGAGTAAATTGACTCCGCCGATAGTCCTACCCAGTACAGTTAATATTATAACGTCGTTAACCCACGGTCGAATGAACCGAGTTCGCGTCTCACCAAGGGGGGCATCTAGTTCACTGATAATCAGTGGCACAGGCTCATCGGCAGGTTGACGAGGCAGGGTGGTGCGCGAAGCGTACGAAGGACCTCGTTTAATAGGTAAACCAGCTAATATGCCGCTCTGTCGGGTACAAATTCACAAGAGACGGAGGCGTGGAGGCAGGACGCGCGTCCAGCAACCTCGTCGCGGATGAGGGAGTCACCTCGATCGAACGTAATTCCCTGAAAGGACTTGCACCCGTCTGTCACCGGACCCGAAGCGCTGCCTCTGCATGCTGATGCACATACGAAGAGGTACTTGTATACGCTACGTATATAGGTACGTCGTACATACATCTACGTTGGAGGCTGTACGTACGGAGAAGCATCAGCAGCGGCAGCAGCAGAAGCAACAGCAGAAGCAAAAGCAGAAGCAGAAGCAGGAGCAGAAGCAGAAGCAGCACGTGGGAAGTTGTACGAGAGACGGTTGGTCGGATCGGGAGGCAACCGAGCGGAGAACACCCTGAGTTCGCGGTAAGTGGCGTATGGAGATATCTAGCGCGGGGGTTGGATGCCTCGCGAGGGTGCGATGAAGGAGGGGGCCGAGAGAGAACTGAGAGAACAAGAAAACGCGAGTGAGCGGACCCTGCGAGAGGGACACGAATGTACGGCGTGCTATGCATATATGCATATACCTACAAACACCCACAAATATATCTACATATGTGTGTAGATGAACATCTATACTATATGCAGGATGGCATATATGCACACAGCATATACAGCAGCCCTGGATACTTAGATAGAGTATACGGGTCGGATAGATGAACCTGGAGGGAGACGCAGACGGAGGGAGTATAGGATTGAAGTTAGGGAAGGAAAGCGAGTGGTCGAGGAGAGTTCGCAAGGGTGGACGAACGCACACGCGCGCGCGCGCGCACGCAAGGTTCACCCACTCTTCCCGCCGAGAACACAAAGAGATGGCGATAGAAGGGTGAGAATGAAAGACAGCGAGGACACTGTGTCCTCTCCCTTTTTCTCTGGTTCTGCAGAGACGGAGGGGAGAAGAGATGGTTGAGCATGTTGTGAAAGGACGAGGATGGAAGTACTGTGAGTGGACTTGCGTGGTCAGAGGTGTGCGTATGTGTGTGTGCGCGCTTGTGTCAGAAAGACGGAATCGAGAAACGGGGGATGGAATAAGTTGAACAGAGACAGTGCGATGAGAAAACGAGCTGGACCAAATCCACCTAGAAATCTCAGAGAGTCAGTGGAATATCGCAGCTGTGCGCGGGTTATCTCGACCTCGCTGGCACCATCGCGAGTCTCGTCTAACCCCGTCTTTGCCATCCGCATTCAAAATACGTCAATACCGCACGGAATTCGGGTGTCGCGCGCTGGCGAGTTAGGTGTGGGTCCGAAGATTGGCGCGAGGTAGCCTCAGGATGAGAATGCGGGGGGGGGGGGGGGGGGGGGCGAGAGATATGGCGACTGACGATGAAGGGCGGAAGGGATGAAGATGGTCACTGTATATGGTTTCCATGGCCTCGAAGATTTACGGCACCTTGGGGGTGCATGTATGGAGTTTAGCGGTGAAGTATATGGAATGCTGTGGGTTTCACGTAGGTGGGTATACGGTCGTAATTATGCGGTCGCTTCATCAGCTACTGTTGAACAATTCTTACACTGCTATATAAGAGAAATAACTTCTTACATCGCTAGCCAGACAAATAAAAATCACCAAGAACTATCTCGAAGTGAATGGACTTATAAAAAAACATGCAACCGTAGGGTTAGCAGCAAGCGCACGTTCCCCAGTCAGCTTTCATCCCTTACATTACTTATCATTTTTCTATTTTTTTTTTCCTTTCAGCCTTATTTCCTTTCACATGAAACGTTTTCTTGTACAAGTATCGTACAAAAAATGTACAAGTACGAGTCATGCCTGCGTAACTTATGAAAATGAATCGGCATGTTTTCAGGGGTAACAGCGTGGTAATATAAAGTAATCACCTCGAGTGCTGATAATACGTCATCGATTGTACTCTCAGATACATAATTTGTTTTGCTTTATTTATTTCAACTCGATCGTCGACGCTGCAATTGCCAGTGTGTCATTGTGCCAACGTGATACAAGCACCGACGTAAAAAGAAGGTAATGACTTTATTTACGGTGATGAAGCATGGAGATATACATATACGGCTGGAGAACCACGCGACAGGACGCGAACGGGGCGACTGACGGATGGCATAAAACTTTCATGTTTGTCTGAAGTATTCAGGGCGAAAGCGAAAGCGAAAGGGATTAGGGAGAAGCCGGAGCTTTCGTTCGATGTTCATCCAGTCTTGGACGCGTGTTGAACGAGCAACGCTGCAAAACTCGGGCCCATATATTTTCAATAACACGTAAGAATCCGACGGTGGCTGTGGTAGTGGCTGAGCTTGAATATTTCAACGAGGTCTCCAGTAATGTTCCAACCGTCAGCTACGGCCAGGATAACGATATATGTATGTTGTCGAATATATGGATGTGTATAGAGTCACCGACTATATACGTATATAGCATTGTCGTGATGATAAGCGTTGACACGTAAACATCTCGCTGTCCCGCGGAAATCTGTGATAAGGTGTTCCCCCGCAGAACCTCGGCAATCTCTGGCTTGAAAGTAGGCGAAGAAAATGCTCGAGAAGCAAAGTGAAATTTCTTGTTTGTTATTGGGTTTGCTAATACAGATCGGTACTTTTTGGGATTGCATAAAAATCTAGAAAAATAGTTGTTGAACATTTTAGAAACAACTATTTTTTTTTGAACGAGTGAGATTATGACTACGGAACCCGATCATGTGGGTGCCCATCACGCTCTTGACCAGGTATTTACTCCAAATTCCGAGTTGTTCCACACACCCAGAGAAAAGATTTGTTAGATTTAAAGAAATCACTATATTAGAATGCAATTTATTTGAATACATTTTCTTTTTCTTTGTCGCAACAAAATATTTCTTAGACTTGAGCTTTCAGAGATACTTGCATCAACTAAATAAATTTATTCAAGTATAGAGAAGTGCGCAAAGAAAATTTCTTTAGATATTCAATAAACGTGATATTTAAAATTGAAGATTCAAGTAAAGATTTCTTTCTTTTCAATAAAGATTACATTTAAATAACGGAAATACTTAATTCACCGACCAGGCGGCTGGGGCGCTGCGCGCGCTTCCTGTGCCTCCCAGTCAGTCAGTCGGTGATCCAGTATATTCATCAAGCACGTCGCACGTCTCGTCAAGTTGGGAAAATTAGTGAATAGTGTGCGTAATGGACGACGAAGTAGTCGCGATATTGACCAGTGCGGGTCTCCAATCGTACTTCAAGATTTTCGAAGGTAAGTAATTCGTTGTACTATTTCCGTCGTTATCGTTTCGTCGCGTCGATCCGAAATCCGACGCGTCAATAAACGCTATATTAGCACGTGTCTATATAAAGTACTAAATTCGTGTACATGTTAGATTGAGTAATGGCCATACGTTGCGTTTGAAATATTTGATTCTACGAGAGCGATGACGCGGATGTCTTCGAAAAAAAAAAAATATATATATATATACATACATAAGAAATCATGATTTAATTGTATACAAAGCACGCGAACTAGCTGTTGTGACGAAAGGCAAGTGTCGCGTCGCTCTCATGCCTTTGTCCTCATCCAAACAGCCTATTTATTTCCCGCTAATAAACTATATTTAATTTCAATATATTGTCGTATTAGAATCAAATAAATATTATTTGTTTCAACAAGTACAATTTCATAGTAGATATAAATAAATCTTTACTTGTTAGAACTACCATTTCTTATTAGAAGCAAATAAATCCAGAGAGTAAACGTTAAATATGCAGTTGAATAAAAATATATTCTTGTAACAAATAAAATAGTACTAGGCCCATATACAAATAAGAAAATTTATTTGTCTTAACACAATTTTATTTGCTGCAAAGCAATCTTTTCTCTGGGTGCAATTTTACATTGAAAAATGTAGCATTCCATCCACAAACACCACGTTAACCTCGGAATCTTTCGGACGCCTCCTCCAATATACAATAATTAAGCATCAAGCAAGGGATTCCAAAGAAATTCAAACCTAACAAATTTTATATATAATGTTTCCTTATACGATGCATACCTTACAAGTTATACAGTTGTGCAAGTTACGTGGACCACCCTGTATATATATTGTCGCACAGCAGACGCGAAATAGCGCGAGACGATGCCGGATTTGGAGGGTCGCAATCAACCCGGAATTCGCGAGTTCCAAAGAGCCGGTCGCGAAGAAACTTCGGTTCTGGTGTACGGCGCAAGAGGGCGCGCTCGGGCTCATGGGTCCTGCTACGCATGTGTTGAGCGTGCCAGGGTACGGTGAAATACGCGCGATCCGCGCGGTCCCCGACGTTGATCGCACGAGGAATTGCAAGACGCCGCGTCACGCCGGGTATTTCAGATGGGATTTCGCAAGAGGCTGAAGGGGAAGGGAGTCAGCTGTCTCGGAGGATCGATCAGCGAGCCTCTTCATCTCTGCGAGGAATACCGGCATGTCCTTGAGATGATGGGAAAGAATTATCAGATTTATTATTTAAAAAATATATAAGGCTCGAAAAATTGCCTGATTGGCAAAAAAATAATTACGGCATGACTGTTTAAATCCGAGTCAATCAAATCGAGTAAAATCTGATCAAATTAATTCCTCGAAGAATTCGGAGCTCGGAGGGGGACCATCAATATTTTGGAAGGAAAGGAATAATTTTAATGACCGCCCATTCTTCCCATTTGGATTTATATCACTGATCGGCATTGTAATTCGCTGATTTGATTTTAAACTGCAATAAAAGTTCATCTAGCCCCACATTGATCACCAGAGGAAGGAATGCCCGACGCGCATAGGTTCTTTTTTACTTTTAAATTATTGGCGGACATTTTTCTGAAAAATCAGAGTTTACCCTTTGAAGCTTCTAGGAAGAATTATATTTTGTTCCCCACAATTGAAATTATCAGAATGAAAGAATAAAAATAATTAGATCGAAGAAACCCCGAAATACGGGGATTCTCTCACGAGGTGACCAGACTCGTTAGTGATTTATCTTAGGCGACGTTGCCACACTCGCGACGTGTTTCTCCACTTTCTAGTGAGTTCCCTCACGCGCGCGCTGTAAGAGTCGAGCGAAATGGCAACGCTGCCGTCTGAAAAGCATTGCGGGATTTCCCTCACGAGGTGAACAAAGTCGTTAGGCCGCATATGGTGACCGATCTAGGGCTAAGCACCCGACATAAGTAAAGTCGCTTATTTTTTTATTTTTATTTTTGAGGGGTAACTCGAGTACGCGAAGCGTTTAAATAATGACGAGATGTCTTTGTCCTTAGAAAACGAGAGACGAAGCATATGAACACGTCTCGTTCGGGCACTCGACGAAATATACTTGGCAAAAGAGAGTAAATGGGCCTGCAGGCAGGAAGAAAGACGAGAGAGAAATGAATAATTTCGTGAACACGCCGGGTGTGGTATACACCCTCCTCCCCCCATCCGTTTCGCCTCCTTGCACCCCTCTTTTTCGGGGCAAGCGAAATTGTCTTGCGGCTTCGCTTCCTCGCAAATCGGGATGTCTTAAGGATCTCGCTGTGTTTGTCCGAGACAAAGAAAGCGTTCATTAAGGAAACGCATTAGCGGCAAGCTTCTTCTTTTCCTTCTTCTTCTTCCTCTTCTTCTTCTCCTTCTTCTTCTTCTTCTTCTTCTTTTCCTTCTTCTTCTTCTTCATCTTCTTCGTTGCAGCCTCGTTCCACCTTTCTTCCTTCTTCCATCCCTCAACTGCTTCCTCGAAGTATCTCATTCTTCGCAGACACTTTGGTCTCTCTCTCTTTCTCTCGCTCTCTCTCGCTTCAGCTCCATTCTCATTAATGGCTCTCACCTCATCGTTCACACTTCGTCTTCTTGTTTCACATCGCTCCTGCATCCACTCGCCTCCTATGGAATGCAACTCCAAGCCGTGCTCCCGAATATCCCACTACGATCTTTTCATCGAAATTTTACAAACACAGCCAGCGCTAGAGTCAAAATAAGAGAAAAAAATTTTTGAAAAAGAAAAAAACGCATTTATTCGATCTAGCCCGAAAATCCATTATCTAGACATTATCTTCCTTTCAAGGAAGTAGAATCCAGCCCTTAATTATCGTTTAAGGTGACCAATTATCATTGATTATTGTTCTCTCCAAATTTTGAACAATTTGTTATTTATTTTCACGAAAATTAATGTGCCAAGACGTTAGGACGATCAATCATTCCGTCTGTATTTATTGTATACAATAATAAAAATAAATATAATAATAATTATTATCACTGTCATTGTCATTATCATAATAATAATATAATAATAATAATAATAATGATAACGATTGTTATTATTAATAATAATAATGATAATAATGATTATTATTATACATATATGTTATTATTATTATTATAATATTATTATTATTATTTTATTTTAATTTTTATTATAAATATTATTATTATTATTATTATTTTATTGGACTTTTCCTATCCAGTCGTCTGCTTTTTCCAAGGACAATGCGCCGATCGCAAAGCCACCATCGCCATCACCCCGAATTCCTTCTTTCCCGAGAGAGCACGGAGCTGACCCTCGCATCAACCTCGAGAGCGCGAACGGAGCCTTCCACCGATCCTCCTCTGTCCCCGGCGAATGGTCCGCACGATCTTCGTGCCCCGTTGTCTCGATCGCCATAATTTGCTACCTCCGCGCGAGAGCCCGCGCACCAAGAGTTGAAAAAAAAAAATGAGTGCACTATATATACTTCCGTCTCTGATGGTCCACCAGCGCGTCGTGGCTCGCAGGATTCTCCTTCGTCAGGATCCCACAGCATCCGCGATGCAACGTTCGACAAAACGATCTACGACGAAGACGAGCAGATTTCCGTTGACCCTCAACGACGTCTCCATCCCGTATTATTATTCTCAACCATTTTCATCCATATTTATCAAATTAAAATTTATTTATTTTCTTCTTGTTATTTTTTCGTTCAAGAGTTTCGAATTATGGGAAGCGAGTATGTATCTTGATCCATAAAAACGAGCAACCTGTAATAGCGACATCCGGGAGGTTTCCTCGCGGTATAGACGAGCGGCGATTAGACGTAAAAATGTTGTCCCGCAGGAATAATCAATATACATTTATCGACATTGCTAACGAAACGCGAGAAAGACGAGATCGTAAGGATAGATTTAAAAACGATGTACCCACTGTCGGGCACAGAAAGCACACGAACGTGACGTTTTATTGCCTTAACAAGCAGTTATCTCTGTAGACTGAAAGATAAGATCGTCGTTGAGGAGTACGCAGGGTCTTACGACAAGGGCACATGATCCCGATGTCGGCCCTCGATATGTGGCTTTCCGTGTGTCTTTGTGTGTATGAGCACAGCCATATACGTTATAATCTGTACGATCTGCTTGATGGCACAGACCAATCTTGGCCCCAGCCTAACGTAGACGAGCCATGGCGTAGACCAGTTCGGCTTCGCAGGCTTTTCCGCAATTTTAGATCACTCATGCCTTCGCACTTACTTTCCAAAGTACGTCCCGAACGAATCATGCGCGATGCGTGCGGAAGACGGCAGAAAAACTAATCACGAAGAAACAATATTTTGCAAATTTTACATTTTGATTAAAGATTAGATATTTCTGCCTATTCAACGTTTGTAATAAATATTTTGTTTTAAATTATGAATATTGATGTTAATTGATTGAATTGAACCGACAAAATTGTAATGCATCCGTTTGATTTGCCGTTACGCGATAGATTGGAATATGAAAATAATAATAATAATAATAGTATTATTATTGTATTATTGTAATAATGATAATAATAAAGTTATTATTATTACTATTATTAATAATAATAATAAATAATAATTATAATAACCTCTTATATATAATAATATAATAAGTATAGTATAGTATTATAATAATAATAATTATTATTATTTATGATATAATATAATATAATATAATATAATATAATATAATATAATATAATATAATATAATATAATATAATATAATATAATATAATATAATATAATATAATATAATATAATATAATATAATATAATATAATATAATAATAATATTATTATTATTATTATTATTATTGTTATTAATGATAATTTTAGATAATTACCATTCTATTTTGAAACTCTTCTGTTCGTATACAATCGAGATCTCATGAAAGAAGAGTAAAAAAGAAGAATCTGGGAACTCGACAGCAACAACGACGGAACTCCGAAGTACGTAATACTTATTGGTACACGATAAGTGGTATTGTATAGAGGTATATATACGGAAAGGTGCATGGGGTAGCGCTGTTGCCCCACGAGGAACACGATCCCCGGGCCACCACCGAGCATCACTCTTTCCCCGCCTCGTGCTCTCCATCCCCGTGCTTGGTCCATCGAACGCCGTGTAATTTACGAGCTCGAAGCGGCCGGCGCGCGAGCTGCTTATCGGCTGATTCCGATCGTTCGGGTCGATCCGCGGCCAGTTCTGCTCTAGCCTCGCCGATGCAAAGCAAAAAGCTCGAGATCGGCGAAGTCGTTACTCGACCGAGTAATGAGAGAATATCGCGCCCGCGTGGGGGGGGGGGGGGGGGGGGGGCGGAGCCAAAGCGAAGACGAGACTGTGCGAGACACGGAAAATCCAATATCCAGCGAAATATGAAATAAAGTTCACGAAGTCCCACACGTCGTATTCGAGAAATTGGGACTTGAGTGAGATAATTTTTTGAAACTCTATTTACTTATTTATTTTTCCTTGGGAATTCTAAGCATTTTTGTTTCGTAAGTTTTCAACCGGAATTTAATGACTTCCTACTAGTTATGTTGATTTAAATTTTTTTTTTTTTCATAATATTTGATATTGATGTTCTTATGATATTGATTAGCTAGTTTTGTGGATAATACTCGGAGTTAAAATTAGAATAACAGAAAAATGATAATAATAATAAAACGAATATATATAATGTAATGACCTAATATTTTTAAAAAATCAGGGAATATTATTGCGAATAATCTAGGTCTTATCGATTTTCGAGATTATTTATTATAAATATTGACTCTTCTGCGCTCGGGTCCAATTACGCACTTGACTGACCTTTCTTGCATTTATCCCAAAATACCGCTTTTATGATTATTCTTGTTTTTAATTGAAAAAAAAAAATTATCTTGCGACCTACTCTCCGCTGCATGAGTTTCGATAAGTGGTTGCGACTATTTCCAAGACAAAATATGAACGAATTCCGCTTTTTTCCCCTTCATATTTCACGAAATATTCGACGTTGTCCGCACCAACGTATATTAAAAAAGAAAAAAATTGTATATTTTATTCGTGCTGCGAGAACGACGATGATGACATCAATTGAAGATTTATTCGAAACTCTCGTCAGACCAATAATTATCGTGGTTAGTATAATATATCTCCGTCGTGACATCCAACGATGAGAAAATCCAACGAGATGACCGCGGCGGTGAATCTGCGGGAAGGAAAAAAAATTCCGATGAACCGAGCCGGTATAACGAATCCATCATACCGTTCGTCATTCTTTTATTTTCGTTCGAGTCCGCGATTCGGCTAATTACTTTATTTACAAGGAGAACTGGGCGAAATCATCGTCGGCGTTGCAACACACGACGCGTTCCTACGACTTCGCGACTGGCATACGTAGCACATCCCGAGAGCAAAAACTTGCTCAGACATACAAGAGCGATTCCGTCTATAAATAAACCTGTTTCTGAATCGAGTTAATTTACAACTCGTGAATATCGCGCATCACGGTAACGAGGAATAATGGCTATAAACAAACTTTTAATTCCGTCACTTTCGCAAATGTGTGTACGAACGCTCGTGAATATTCGAATGTGTATGATGTGGGGTGCAAACGAGTCTCTCGTATTTTTTGGGATTCGTTGGTTCACGTGATTATTCCAATTAACGAGAATGCTGACAAGTGCAATAACACGGATATCGATATTTTTTTTTTGGACGCGGGAGACGAACAACGCTGTGGTGCAAATGAATAAATGAATGTATAAATAAATAAATGAATAAATGAATAACCTAAATAAATAAATAAATAAATAAATAAATAAATAAATAAATAAATAAATAAATAAATAAATAAATAAATAAATAAATAAATAAATAAATAAATAAATAAATAAATAAATAAATAAATAAATAAATAAATAAATAAATAAATAAATAAATAAATAAATAAATAAATAAATAAATAAATAAATAAATAAATAAATAAATAAATAAATAAACAAATAAATAAATAAATAAGTCAATAAATAGTCATATATCGTCTCAAAAGTAACCCGAAATGTTCTCTGTTTCTCTATCGTGAGATAAAAATTATCCGGGGGATCGACATTAAAATTTTGATGATTTCCGTGGCAGACCCAGAGGACCTTTATATCCCACAAGACGACGAAACAGTACAGACTAAAGGATCACACGTCAGACAATAACACCGAGAGGTTTGGGCAGGTCGCGAACCGTCATTCGAATACAAATGTTTTTATTTGAACTTTATTCGGACGCTTAAAGGTTTGCGAGCCTATGGTCGGTTGTGCGTAACTGTTTCTCGTTCGTACCTTGTTTCCGGCGATGTTTGTCAACGAATCTAGCAGCAGTAACTCGAACTTACACGGATTCTGACGTTAGCCTCTAGAGTGGCTAAAACTCATGCATGTTTCTTTGTCCCGAATCGGTCCAGAATATGCAAAAAATCTTTTTTTTCCTACTTTAAAAGATAACTTTTGTGAAAAAGTGGAATATGTTTCAGAAACCCAAATCTCAATAAATATGGTGGCTGCACGCAGTTGCCTAGAATTAATTTCAGCGTCACGTGTTAATATTGAGATAGGTCAGAGAGACTTTGCGAACTTTTTTTTCAAAATTATTTCAAGCCCATCAGCAGAGCGACTCATTCAAAAATTTTCCAAACCTTATCGCAGGACCAACCCAATATGTGTTATCAGATCGTACATTTCCAGGTCCGACGTCGACTTTTTGACGTATCGTGACGTGTAGTTCGTTTTAAGAAATTCTTTCATAATCGTAGGCGGAAATTCTTCAACAAAAAAGATTATGCTAATCGGTATAGTAGAAGCGTATCGTTGTTCGTCGGACGTTTGCCCCGCAGAATGATGGAGCGGCGTAATATTCTACCTGTCCGTCCACCATTTTCGTTTTCTCGGCAAATGTGGAATTTTTC